>JASDDO010000012.1:348184436-348809436 GCA_030015575.1 Agapanthus africanus | reverse complement strand
GCCCGGTGAGAATCGAACCTAAGTTGCTCTGATACCATATGAAATGTCCCTTCCACTACACCAAAACTCCGAAGTTATGATGAAGGTTGAAAGAATATATTTTATATTCTAACAATTCTCATATAACAAATAGATTGTCAACCGCATTCCAAAGAATGTTGCTTGCAAAATAAAATCAATTATTGGTGCATATTCATGACCACTTACCAGCCATCCTTGCCAGCGTTGCCCTTGCATGGCAGAGGCATAAAATCATCAACAACTACACGAGGATACTGGCTCTGTAGACCAATGCAAGGACCAGGTAGTTATTTTCAAGTTAATTGAGGAAATCCAAAAATCTATCTACATGTTTAATCACTAAGATTTATAACTTGCAGAAATATAAAGATATATGATCGAAGAGAAAGTTTGCACATGGAAGCACCAACCTGATTGAAGGTATGAATCTCGATGTTTGAATTAGAATATTTATCCACAATCTACACAAGAGATCTTCTGAAGGCATATAAACTTACCTTCAGTGTATCATCATGTGTATTGAAGGAGTTCATCAAAAGAAGAGGAACATTACACCCATACTTTTTTGTTGAGAGACTGGCAGAAAACAAGGGGTAAAAATTTTAATTTATAGATAAGAAAAATAACAGAATAATATTGTGCAATTATCGCCAGAATATTTGATATACGATCACTTACCTCTATCTGAATAACAATCAGGTCAAGAAACGTGAATCCATTTCGAACTTCAATGATGGACCTGCAATGATTCAAACATATATAGTATAGATCAGATAATTGTCTAGATATTGATGTGGCTAATACTACAAAATAAAGCTGTGTTTTGAACCCTCCGTGAGGTGTGAGGGAACCATAAGCAAGAAGAGCCATTTCAAAAAAAATAAAAATAAATAAAAAAGGATAATACTTGGCACTTAGGCCTTGCTTCGTTGGAATTGCGATGAGATCATTTGTATCAAGCAACACACAATGATGCAAACTGATATGGGGCTGTGTAAACTAACATGAAAAATAAAGCAACATTTGACAACATGATGAATATATAACCTGCTCTTACCTTTGAAGGAATCAGAACCATTATAATTAAGGGCAATAATAGAAAACTCATCTGATTAAGATATAGAAAGGCTCAAAATCTCAACGCCGGTATTAGTATTTGAATGTAATGTACTGGATAATTATTGACATTGTGTCAGTGTCCGGTCAAAGTATCTTATTTTCAACTTCAATCTCTTTGATTCTTAAAAAATAAATAAATTTTTTAAAAGTTAGGGGGAAAAAGTAGATGCTCACATGTTCATTTCCTGTAATTGATAAAATATTACATAACATGGTGGCCAACTCTAATATAACTTTTTTAAATGATCTAATATTTGGTAGAAATAAAACTTATCATCTATTTTGCATTTTTCGCCTTATTTATGCAAGCTATTAGAATTTTTTTTCTATTTTCTACATGGGATATACTTTTAAATTATCAGTGTTCTCATTTATTCATGGAATTTAGCTGGTATCAGCCTAAAGTTCGTCAATACTACCCATGGCTATTGAAACCTCCTAACAGCAGCCTATCCTGTTTTTAGATATTTATCCCGAACTGGATAGAGAAAACCCTGGTTCAAGATGAGTGATCGTTAGCATAGTCACAAATTCGCCGTTCGGGAATAATTCGGCGAGGACGAAAATTCGGATTCGGAGAACTATTCGGAAAAAATCGGCAGGTATTCGGGAAAGATTCGGTAAGTGTTCGGGAAATGTTCGGGAAGGATTTCGAGCAATAAATTAATATATGAGACGCTAGGTTTTGATTTTGTGAATTATTTGCTGTTTTTTTGAATTATTCGTTGTTTTTTCACATAATTCGGGAATAATTCGCGAATTATTCGCGAATAATTCGGCCAGTTCGGCAATGGCGATTAATTCGCAGATTAATTCGTTTGATCAAAAATTCGCGAATTATTCGCGAATTCGGCGAATAATTAGCGAATTATGTGACTATGATCGTTAGGGGCCAAAGATTTGGATCTTCAATTATAGAATGAAAAATTGCAAAGGAAGATGGACGATACAACATAAGATGTTAGCTACTTGAGAAGACCCCTATAGAAAGTCCATGTTGTCCAATAAGATACAACATCAATATATTCAACCAAACCAAACCAAAAATCAAATTTTATGGTTCCTGCTAAGTATTTACCACTCCAAAAATTAATAATTGTCAAGAAAATTGGAAGTTTTTTCTCCAATTAAAAAGTGTTTAAAATATGTTCAAGATTCAACAACTATATTGTAGACTCAATCATCTTTTAATTACAAATATTACTTTTACCGCTTCCACTTAGAAAGCTCTTGTGCTTCGTAGTTTAAACTTCATTCCATATACAAGGACACACCTATGACTGTAAGACCAATGTGCGTGTGACACAATTGAACATGCCAATGTAACTACTCCGAAAACAAAAAGTTAGGTCATGGCTAGGTACACCAAAAAAGTATATCGTTTCTACACATCGTTTGAGCATTGGTGCGGTGTTTGAAATATGCAGCCATTGAGTTACAAAGCTTTTCTTTTTTTCTTCTTCATATTTTCTTTATTTTTTGCATGAGGTGAATTCTAATGCAAGTATACAGTTCATTGAACACGTTTCTAGGTAGATATTTTGCATGGGTGCAACTTATAAATACCAAACCATCCAATAGACAAATAGACATAATCAGTAGAGATTAATAATTCCTCACATTATCCCCCCCAAAAGAAAGAAAATATTAAATAAGGCACGGATACAATCTATTTCTATAAATAAATAAATAAAACTAGCCTACATCCACTCATCACTTCACCATACAAGTAAAAAAAACACTTCATCAGAAATAATGCAACCATTATAAGGACAAATATCTTATATTAGTTCTTCAAAATTAATCTAGATTCAATTTATGATCAGATCAAGATATCATCAGCTTACTTTGGGCCAGTGCATCCCATGGTAGTCCCCAAGCCTCCATTGAGCTTCAGCACAGCAAGCTTGTTCAGCAGTTTCTTGGTTGCTTCAAGATCTGCACCTCTCCAAATCATCATCAAAACCCTAATCCAAATAATTAGACTAAAAAACAAAACAATCAAGCCTCAGATTCGAACATCATTACCTTCAGGAGGCGGCGCAAGGGAATCATAAGGAACAACCACCTCATCCGTAGGGGTCTGGATCTTGCTCCACTCGATCTGCTGCGCTTCTCCACTTCAAACACAAGATCCAACAACAGAAACGAGCAAGATCAAAACCAAATCCCAAAAAAGAAAAAAAAAGAAAAAAAAAAGAAAAAAAGAAAAGAAAAAAACACAAGAAAATCATCGATCTACCTCAAATAGCGAGACACGAGGTTGATGAATCCAGATTTCTCCTTCTCGCTGCCAAAAGGTAAGCAAAAACTCAGATCCCATCTCAGATCTCTCAGATCAAAGCACAAAATCGATCAAGGAACTCACCTGATCTCATCGAGCCCAGCGACAGCGGATTGAAGCTTCGCGATCTTCTCGCTCTCGGTCGCAGCAGCAGCAGCAGCCATTAGAGCTCGAGATAATGAGGGGAGAGAGAGAGAGAGAGGAGAGAGTGAGAAGAATCGAGAGGCTTGGAGTGAGGGAGAGGGGATTATAAGCGAGAGGAGGCGACGAGATTTTGCGCGCTGGAAATTGAAACCGTAACGGGTACCTTTAGGACCAAACGGAATGTGCGGAGGGGATACATGACGATGCCAATGCGTCTGCTATATTAAGGACCAAGTGCAAAATAAAATGCTGCCGTGTCAGCGAACTCCGCTAAGCAACTTGTTAAATATTGATAATTTTAATTTATATTATATTTAAAATGAAATAGGTTTTCAAGTTATATTTATAATGTATTCATCCATAACAAATTTCTGATTTTAGGTTTTAATCATCTCACTAACTCTTCTTATTTTATTTCCACGTTTTCATATATC
This sequence comes from Agapanthus africanus, assembly GCA_030015575.1. Classification (NCBI taxonomy): domain Eukaryota; kingdom Viridiplantae; phylum Streptophyta; class Magnoliopsida; order Asparagales; family Amaryllidaceae; genus Agapanthus; species Agapanthus africanus. The sequence goes on along the minus strand of JASDDO010000012.1, from coordinate 348,805,434 downwards.
CAACTAATTCTTTAAAAATCATTTCAAATCTTTGTGATGTTAAAATATACAAACGTGCATCGCACGTTCAACATGCTAGTATTAATTAAATGTTAAAAGAGGTTAAAAAGAGAATTTTTTTTCCTACATCCAGGCAAAAAGAAATAAAAGTGTGGATTCCATACACTGACCAAGACTGTCCGAAACTCCCCCTCTCTCTCATCTCTGTCCGGATGTATTACACTCAGCACATCGAATAATTCCTTTTAAAAATTTAGCGGTTTGGGAACGCAGAGAGGCAGGGTGAGTAAGGTGGCAAGGGGAAAAAAGGTTTGAGGACCAATCAAGAACCCGAGTCGTGGTTTTGTCTTAATTTTGGTAGTGGGGGGATTGATGCTCGCGTCGCTTTGTGCTGCGGTATCAAGGGCTGGACAAGATAAGGTGCCTTTATTTTTTATTTCTATTTTCTTTTAATTCGATGGAAAACTTGTGAGGTTTTTCATATTGGAAAGAAAATCGATACCAACTGACCTAAGCCCGGTATGTTAAGATATCATTATAAGATGTGTACCACTCAAGCTGCGAAATAATAGTCCAAATAAATAAACTTTAAAAGGCAAAGATGGGCCGGTGTCGAGCTTAGCCCCATGACTGCTATCATGTGATCCAGCCTCCAGCCTTGGGGATGGGATCATGTCCAATTTATCCAAGAGACCCTTTCCTAGTTGGTCCTTTTGGAACGCAATCGATCCTACAATAGGGTTACGGTTGACCAGAGCATCATTGATGGAGGTCCTTTTCGGGTCTCCGTCAGATGTTGTCTTCCGTTGATTTTCCGGTGGACTTTGATGGTTATCTTCCGTTACGTGTGGGTCTCAATGGGTTTTGGTGGAAGAGATGGTATGAGGAGTTTGGTGCCGAGTACCTGCAAAGAAGTCCCGGGGTGGTTTGGTACCACCAAGGACCCTCCGACGATCAAGTTAGTGATGAGATCCGGGCAGAGTAACGGCTTAGAAGAGTGAAGAATGGCTTACTTGACCCCTCTGTGATGGGGTTTTATATAACGGTGGTGGCACGCAGCAGCAGGCGCGAGAATCTCGCCGGCAGTTACGCTCCCGACGTCATGCCCACGTCGAGAGCAGATCGCCCATTAATGGGGATCGTGATGGCATGGAACGTGGGATGTTGCTGGCGTAAAATCTGCGCATTGTGAGATTCGCAGAGCGGCGGTTACGCCTGTGAGTGGTGGAGTTGGTCGGAGGGCCGAGGAAGACGGCCTCGGCGGGAGCTCGGGGACGAGCGAGGAGGCCGAGGAGTCTTGGTCCTGTGGCAGCTCGAGGCGAGCTAAAGGGCCGAGGAGGATAATTCGCAGGGGGGCTGAGGAGGGCCAGCTTGTGCTTACAGTTCGGGCACAGGGTGGCCTGGCCGGCCCCTGTGGGCCCTTTTTTCTGAGTCTTGGGACACGTCATCTGCCACGTGTCCTGATCTTAGAGATCGCCAATATTGAGCATCATCATTAGCCCCCCACTCTTGTCTCGACCAGCTAGCGGGTCGGGCTAGGAGTGGACTGCCAGGTCTCCCGGGGTGAGCTTCTTTCTCGGGCCGTCGGTTGTCTTTTCCGCTAGCAAATCAAGGCGAGATCTTTGCATTTAAAGAAGGTGCGCTAGTTCGTGCGCTCTGCAACTGAAGCGACGGTCCAAGCGTCAAGCGTCGATTGGCTGACGTGACGTATGCAGGCCTGCGGCGTCAGATAGGATGCGGTCCAGTGCAGGGTCGACACGTGGAGCGATCGGAGCCGCTGGTCGAGGGGGTTGTTTCGGCGGGAGATGACGGGCGCCGTTGGATGAGGCCGTATGCAGCAATAAACAGGGGTGGGGCCCGCCCCAGGCCCTCAATCTTTCATTTTTCCCTCTTCCTTGAGTCGTTGCTGTTCGGCGTTCTTCTTCCTTTTGAATACATGGTTCGCTCCCACTCTTCGGGCTGCCCGCGCCAGAAGGAGGCTAGTGGCATGGCCGAGCCCCCGGCTAGCTCATGCCCTCCGCCTGATCCTCTGCCGGCGGTAGGGCCGTCTGCTTCGTCGACGGCATCTGGTGGTTTCTCCGGCGGCGGCCAGAGACGTCCACAGTTACTCGAGCCCCAGATGGGGGATAGAGGGAAGGGCGAGGACAGGCCCCCTCTCAAGAGGAAGAGGATGGTTTCTCGCACGTCGTCGTCGAGGGTCCCTGAGGGAATTTCCGTGCAGGAGGGGGGCGTCGTCTTCACGGTTCCGTCTGGACTTTCCGTTGCCGCTGGCCTACTCGCCGGGATGGAGGAGTCGGCTGGGGGAAAGCTTCTGCACGACTCCCTGAAGGATCAATTGGAGGCCATGGCCCAGGGGGGCGGTCTAGGTACGAACCCCTTTATGTGTATGTTTCTTGGTATACCTTTCCTTGGCTCGGGGGCCTCCTGATTTCTCATCGGCTTTCCGTCAGGTTCTTCAACACTGCACCCTTGCCGCTCGTATAGAGGCCGAGAGGGCATTCCACGCCCCGAGGCCAGTGGAAGCGTTCCCGTCAGAGGTCGAGGTTTTGCGACATGACCCGCGCCTGGAGAGGGAAAGGGCCGACGTCTTGGCGGGCCGGGCGGAGGCTGCGGAACTTGCCAATTCAGCGAATCAGGGTGTCCTTCGTCGTCTGAATGCATCCCTCCGGGTTGCCGATAGGAAGTTGGCAGATCTGGCCGAACGCTTCGCGGCCCTGGAAAAAGAGAGGGACGCCAGCAGGGGAGATGCTGAGGCGGCACTTCTGGAGGCCCAGGTTGCCGAGGCTCGGGCTAAGAAAGCTGTGGCCGATTATAAGGCGTCAGAGCAGTTTTACACTGAGCTCGGGGAGTATTCTGCCGTCGCATGGAACAAGGCCCTGGACGCCGTGAAGGAACAGCTTCCTGAGTTCGACGATGGTGAGCTCTGCGCTCGGGCTCCGCTTCCGGCGGCGAGGCCTCCGGTGGGACATGGCGAGGGGAGCAGGGCGCGCCCCTGGTGGCAAAATCTCCGGTGGTAGAGCCCCTGGCAGGCCGTGATGCCAGCGATGAAGGGACCGAAGTAAGCCTCCACGTAGTTTGTAGGGCTGGGGAGCCCCAGAATACCCTTTGTAAAAACTTTGCTTTTGGTAATAAAAGAAAATCCTTGTTTCGTCGGTTTGCATTTCATCTTCTGTGTGTGAAGGATGTTCGTAGGATATCTTTGCTTGTACCATTGTGTTTTCATGTCAGGTTGGCCATCTGTCTGGCGATCTTCCTTTGAGTTGACTTCAATCACTAGTCGACGAGCATGTCAAGCGCTGCCGAGGAGGTATCCCCATAGCCCCCGGAGTCGAGGGGAGATCGTCTAGACTTGGATAAACCTGACGTCCCTCCCTGGTGTCTCGGATCCTCCGCGGGCCATAGGGAATCTTTGACTTCGAGCATCGACCACTAGCCGGGGGTGATTGGATTGGGTAGGGTAGCTGTGCAGTTGCCTCTTGCAAGGGCTTACCGATCCCTGGCATTGTGGTAGGGAAGCTACCCACCAGGAAAGACCGAGCAGGGTAGCTGCTCGGTCGCCTTTTGCGGGGGCCTCGATCCTTAGCATTGGGGTGCTGTAAGAATCCTACTAAGGATGACCGGGCAGTGAAGCTGCGCGGTTGCCTCTTGGCGAGGGCTTTGACCTCTGGCGTCGGGGGTAGGCAACTACCAGTCTGGGATGGACGAGCGGGGTAGCCGCTCTGGTGCCTCTTCCGAGGGCATTCTGATCCCTGGCGTCGTGGGTAGGGAGCTACCAGCCGGAGTAGACCGAGCAGGGTAGCTGCTCGGTTGCCTCTTGCGAGGGCTTTGATCCTTCAGGACGGGAACTGAGCAGGGTTACTGCCCAGTGCCTCTTGGCGAGAAATTTGATCCCTGTCGGTTGTGGTAAGAAGCTACCAGCCGGGGATAGCCAAGCAAGGACTCGACTTCCTCAGGGAGGACTTTAGTCCTTAGCGAGGGAGGGGCTGTAGAAGCCTACCAAAGACCCTTGGCCGGGCAGGGTTACTGCCCGCTGCCTCTTGGCGATGGCTTTTGTCCTGAAGGATAGCCGAGCGAGGGATCCTCGGGCTCGACTGCCTCTGGGAGGGCTTTTTGATCCCCGGCGTTGTGGCAGGGAAGCTGCCCGCTGGGAATAGCCGAGCGAAGGATTCTCGGGCTCGACTGCCTCTGTGAAGGCTTTTTGATCCCCGGAGTTGTGGCAGGGAAGCTGCCCGCTGGGGATAGCCGAGTGAGGGATCCTCGGACTCGACTGCCTCTGGGAGGGCTTTTTGGTCCGGGCAGTGGGGTGCACGGTCGCACCATGGCGAGGGCCCGTGGGTTGCACGGCCGCCTCATGGCGAGGGCCTTGAGTTGTAAAGGAGGACCTCTACTGGGGAAAAAAGAATCGACGTTTCTTTATTCGTATGGACATGAATTTCAGAGAACACTTTACACCATCTTTGTGAAAGGGAAATCTCGAGGGGGGGGGCAACACTCGCTGGCTTTGACCTCATTGGTATAGCTTGAGCTTCTCGGCGTTGTAAGGCCGCGGCAGCTTTCGTCCGTCCGCGTCTTGTAGGCGGTAGGCTCCGCCGAGGAGCGCTTCAGAGACGAGGAAAGGACCCTCCCACTTTGGCGAGAACTTGTGAAGCCTGCCCTCGTCGATGAACTCGTTCCTCTGTAGGACCAGGTCCCCGGTCTTGAAGGAGCGGCGTTTGACCCGAGCGTTGTAATATTGGGCCGTCTGTTGCTGATAGGCGGCGGCTCTGATCTGGGCCCGATCCCTTTTCTCCAACAATATGTCGAGGTTGGTCCGTAGCGCCATGGTGTTTGCGTCATCGTCGAAGTGCTCGACCCGGTGACTGGGTAGCCCGATCTCCGCTGGGACCATCGCTTCGGTCCCGTAGTAGAGGCTAAAGGGGGTCTCCCCGGTGGGAGTCTTTTTTGACATGCGCAGGGCCCATAAGACCCGGGGCAACTCTTCGACCCAACTGCCTTGTCTTCCTTCTAGGCGGGTCCGGAGACCCCGGAGGACGTCTCGGTTAGCGACCTCGGCCTGCCCGTTACATTGGGGGTGCACGACCGCGGCGAACTTCATGAGGATATGGTATTCTTTGCAGAAGTCCTTCACTTTCTCGTTCTCGAAGTTCGTCCCGTGGTCGGTGATGATGCACCTCGGGATGCCAAACTGGAGTATCAGGTTGTTTTGCAGGAACTTGATGGTTGTGGCGGCGTCCGGTTTCCTATGGGGACGACCTCGATCCACTTGGTGAAGTAGTCCACCGCAACGAGGACGTATTTGTGCCCGCCTGTTCCGGTAGGGAACTGGCTGTAAGTGCACGGCGGCGCCCCGGCCGTCAATCCGACGGCCAAATGCCGAAGCGGTGATAAACTTAAATTTTTCTTGAACTGGCAAACCGCCGCGCACTAATACCCGGATCGAACCACTAACTAGTCCTAGCTATCTACAAGAAAGGGAAGAGAGATATACCGACAGATCCGAGTCCTCCGGTCTTCTCGTCGTCGTCCCGATCTCCTGCGGAATGTCCCGTCTCCTCCTCGTCGCCGAAAGTGCACCACATCGCCTACTTCTTTTACGGGCTCCCACCTCAATGCCGAGGCAACTCGGGCACGAAGCTAGCTAGTCGACGTGCCCAAGGTTTGCTGTAGAATGTAGTGTACAAGTCTCATTTGGGGTTGTGGAGATTGCCATTTTTGGTGGAGGAATGATACAAGAACTATATGGAGGGACTTGGGGATTTTTGGAGCATGAAATGAAGCAAAAACCCCACTCCCAAAATTTGGACAGCCCCCCCTCCCCAATGTGGCCGGCCATGTATATGATGGTAGAGAGAGTGAAAGAGTGGGAGAGTCTCACAAAAGAATGGGAGCCATTCTCTTCTCATACAAGAGAGAGAGAGTCAAGACAAAGAGGTGGTTGAAAAGCAAGTGATGATGAGAAACAATGATCACTCCCAAAACCAATACTCAACCAACAATCATCAACAACCATGATTGTCTACAAAGTCAAGCCATCATGATAAAGCTAGAAGTCAAGGTCAAGGAAAAGCTATCATGATACAACAAAATGCAAAGACCCCCTCCACAAATGCCTATTTGCAACAATGCAAATAAGCCCTCCTCCACCAATCTTCGGCCAATGAACGATACAAAGGAAATTGGCCGAAACGGAAAGAAAACTGGCAACTCCAGAAAACTGGTCCCGTAATAAATTACAGGAAAACCCCAATACTGTGCATACACACCCGCATTTGTATTCCGACCGAAATACAAATGCAATGAGACAAAATCTACACTGTACTATACTAGGATCCGGCTTAAACCAAAGCCAGCTAGTAACATCCGTTCGATCCTGATCCGTGCAATACCGCACGTATCTGATCGAACCCTGCCATATAACCATACGGCCTATAGTACAAACTGTCTGATCCTGATCCGTGCAATACCGCACATATCTGATCGGACCTTGCCATATCTCCATACGGCCTCTACAACCTTTCGCCCGAAAGCTGAGTAACAGAATGTGGGGGACTCTAAAGACTCGTCAACACCTTGGTTGTGGATTTAACCACTAGCACGTCAGAGGTATAAGCCAATACGTAACGGGCTACCAGGTATTGACTAAAAGGGACGTCTGTGAGCGAACTCAGCCTGACAACCCTACTGAACCTCTCAGTGACAATATCCGTACAGTCCGGTCCGTTCGTCTATGAGCATCGCATGGCGGGCCTAGGGGGTTGGTAAAAGTCAGACCCCCAAAAGCGGTACAAGTCGTGTCGGAGTGTAGCCCAGAACACCCTGAGATACTACTGGAATACCTACCAGTAAATCTCCTTGCCTTGGCCAAGGACTTCGTGTAATGGCTCTCCTAGACACAGCACGACCTCACCCCCAATACCGGGAGAGACGAACCCCTGAAGATACGCTCACTGCCTCCATGTGGCTCGGGACTGCACCCAACTAAAACCTGTTTGCACGACTCCTTTGAGCCGTGTTAGGGTAGTAATCAAAGTACAGTGGGAACTCACACGAGACAAATGACGATCCCCAGGTCAATGAACTAACCTGCATACATGTCACCAGGGAACTGCCATCTGACGTCTGGTATATGACCAACTAGCATGTTCCCGGCGAGTCCTGTCCGGTGTACTCATAACCCAATGAGCACCTGTATACATCTTAGGTGATCCAACTGACACCAGTGGCTTGTGAGACCGGCCACCGCCCCTCATCGGGGTCTCGACTGTATACACTAGTCTACTCTGGAGTATCGATGCCCTGTTTCGAAACTCACACGACTAGGGACCATTTCAGGATATGCTTATAGACCCCAGCTCCCACTTATATGATCGCCCTCATACTGCTGGTGGTCAAGCAAGAATCCTAGGGGCTCTATCAACGTATAATAGCGACTTGTCAGGTCACCTAAAGCAGTACACGATGATAAAGGTAAACCAGATAGCATACTATCATCTTGAGTAAGATTGTCCTACCGGGATAGGTCCTCCATCAATCATTGCAATCACGTACCTGTGACCTAATAATTGACTCTGAGGGCACTATCTCCAAAAATCTCCCACTTGCACTCAAGGCTAATTATTGCGATGTCGCATACTCACAGCCCGTGTGATACCGAACACCCAACTCCTCTACTAGTCAGTCTCACAAAGCTTGTTTGCGAAACTATTGCGTTCGAGGAATAGCCTCAGTGAGTGGATCCGCTTTGTTGTCTCTTTCTATGTCTCTCTATATCTCAAGTTCGCGGAGAAACCCATCTCCCGAAATGAGCAATACCTGTCTTAAAATATGTCTGGATGTCTGATGGGACATAGCTCATAAATGAACTCCAAATCCAAACTTCTTAGACTGTAGCGTCAACTGAACTTAATCAGTATCCTGCGCCATGCCACCCTCAGTATTACCTTGGACCACCTGTCCAAAATACTGCCCCTCATCAGAGGGAAAACTATAACTCTGACAACCTCCTTGTCGTCCATGTCACCTTGGAAGCCTGGAATGATAACTGTCTCCCGAATGAGGCCGTCGTTATCATATCCCTATAACATCCACTTATGTTCTAAAACTTCTTCCGACCGTTTCTCCAGGATTGGATTAATGTCAACTTATTGCATCTAGTGCAAGAACAACATCTGGTGTGGTACTTGACATCTTATGATTGACTCAATTGCCTAAGCAAGTGATCTGCCAATCATGCACATCCCTCTCTACTTTAGTCTATAAGACACCTTTAGAGAGGGTGACTCCATTACCTGCAGGTACACTACCGTTCCAGGAGTCGTCCATTCTAAATACCCTTAGAATGCTGTCTAAGTACCATGATTGGGAAACCACCCAAATCTAGATCTAAAACCATAGATCTAGTATCCAGTATGTCTGATATAAAATCCATTTCCTTTGTGGAGAAACATTGTGTGACGACCAAAATATAACCGATTGTAGTATAGGAGTTTCTTTTCCTACTCTGTGTATGTCATCCAAACACCAGGATATCACACCCTACTACCTTCTCAACAGATCCATCCCCTATTCTGATGAAGTCAAACCTATGACTGTCACGTCAGAAATAGATGATCTATCTCCGCTACATCTGCTTTAGTCTATAAATAGACATAAGCTACCTGTCCACCAATGCTTCCGCTGCTCCCACTGACTACGACAACCCTCTGGCAGAGTCATATAGACGTACACTTCTAAAACCAGTTTAGAACGACGCTATACTCATCCTCCCGCCGGGTCTCGCAGCCTGGAACAACAGCAATGGTAATTGTGGGTAAACAAGAACTTCCCTGTCACCGTCCTTGAGGCTACCGTAGTACCTCTCGGGTGCCTGAAGTTACCCACCTTATCTGCGGAGTGGCCAATGGAATGTCAATCCAGATTGAATCTTTAGGTTCCTTATCAAATCTTCAGTAATCGTTTGTGGTTCTGGAATCACTTCCAGTTCTACCATACTCCCACTACTGTTTTCTGAAAAAAAACCATTTTTAATAAAACTGTGGCGAGTCTAGAACAATATTGCTATTGTTCATCCAGATGGTAGAAAATCAACCCTCGTCATAGCCTGGGTCAACCCACAAACAGCCATTACAGAAACGTGCCTTGAGTTATCCAGAGTCTGGTTTTAATCATAAGCTGGACAACTCCCCGTACCTTAACAACGTTAAGATACGAACTGTTCTATATCCCATATAGGACCAGAGGCACTGATTTAACTGAACCAGATCCAAATCATGCAACTGTCTCCAGTGCATGTCAACTAAATGGAAGAAGGCCGATCAGCGTTACTCAACTTAGGAATGCTTCCAATTATGAGTAACCTGAAAGTGAAGCAATTTCTCTTTATCATTACTATCAACTGAATACCATACACAAGTATCTACATCTTCGATCTCTTTGAAGAATTCCGATACTTGCTATACCTGGTTCTCTACTCTATTCAAATACCTATAACTTCTCAAAATTCAGACCCTGTGTTTCCACGAAACACTTGTCTAAAAACTAGAGAAGTCATAAGTAAACCGAATATAGTACGAGGACCAACCCCTCTGTCCTGATGGACCCTGGACAACATGCAATACTCTGTATGAGTCCCTTGAGTCTGATAACTCATTCACTGTGTGTCGTAGGTTGAAAACTGTACTTATGGTTAAGAAGAATTACACCGCTGTTTAATGCTCCTTACCTAACCATCCACTGATATAGGTAAATGTCATAGACATAATTTCATAAAGGTATATCTCACTCTATGAAAATAGACGTACAGATATATCAATTTGAAATTGGTGCATAACTGCGGATAATCAAAACCAAATATTTGCCGACTGGCAAACATCCCAGGTGATTTCCTCAAATATCACCGATTACAACGAATCCCGATATAATGAGGATGATCACCCAATTCCCAATTACTTACTCCCACTCATCATCTGTAAAACCATACAGATGTGAGAGTCGTACCTGGTAAATACATACCCTGGAGTAAGTATCTAATCGGGAAATTAGTTTTCCTTTAACAGTACACAGTGAGACTGAAACATCGAAATGTTTCGATGGGGTATCCCGGTATTCCTAGTAATGCCTCTTCCAGATTCACGACTGTAACCGTATAATTCTTTGCCACCTCTCCAAATCCCTTCATATGTCTTTAGTCATTACCTTCTGCACACCCCTTTAGGCCAAATGGTTTTCTTCCTTCCCTACCGTTCGGCACCAGCCTATGGTTTGGAAGAAGATTATCCAATAAGCATAATGGGTGTACTGTCCCAATCCTAGGAACACTTGCAATGCGAGAGAAGGTGAAGATAAAAGACACCTGAATAAATCTTATTCCTATTTCTCCTGAACCAGAATCCATCCTCGAACTGAAACAAGTTCCTTTCGAGTTCGTATATAACTATACGATGGAGTATCCAATAAACTGTGGATCTTCGTAGTGATACGGAGTGTCCTGGAGAAATTCAAAGGTGATTTTAGGATTGGCGAAGAAATACTTGGTTTGGTCATGAATATCTGTTGCAATTTACTTTGCCCTCTTACTAATCCCTTTCTTTGTCTTAACTTAATACCTTCTGCACACCATCGTTATGCTAATTGGTTTTCTTCATTCCCTACCGGTCGGCACCAGCCTAAGGTTTGGAAGAAGACAATCCAATTTGCGTAATAGGTGTACTACCCTAAACCAAGGAGTACTCGTAACCTGAGAGAGGGTAAAAGGAAAAGACAACTGAATAATCCTATCCGTTTTCTCCAGAACCTGAAACCATCCTCGAATAAATTCTTTCGAGTTCGTATATAACCATACGATGGTTTTGTCCAATGGAAGTGGACGTTCGTAGCAATACGGGGTGTCCTGGAGAAAAGGGTAAAAGTAGGAGTGGCAATGAGGTTCGCAACTCTGACAATCCAAAAGCCAGTGTTTAAGAAGGTTCGGTCAACTTGGTCACTGAGTCATAGTCTTAGGGTCGGGTCAATGGACGCTGCCAAAGAGAGAGAGAAAAGAAACACTCAGCGTGCACTCTAACCTAGATCAGAATGGTTACCAATTTATCTAATCTGGAAACCTCCCACTGTACCTCAAATTCTCCTCCAAACCTGAAAGAAGAATTAGTCGGGGTCACCCGAGGAGTAAACTAACTCATCAGTGGGAATCGGGATCCAACTATCATCGCATGATAACGTGACGGAATCCGCTCACATCATCACACTCCAGAAGGTATGCGCATATCTGGCAAGTTTCAGTTCTTTTGAAACTCCCGATGTGATTTCTGCCCCATGCTCTTATGACCTTGACTTTGGCCAACATATCATAAGTCACATGTCAAGTTCTACCCGTCATTCTCCAGGTTAATTTGAATCCACCCGTACCTACCCTTGACTTTGGCCAAAATGGCAGTACGACTGTCCCAAACCAACACATCTATCTATGCTGCATATGAATACCCCAATAGCTACCAATCACTGTGCCTTGACTTTGGCCAACATACACAGCTTGAATACTATTGACCACCCATATGAAACGACGGAGGGCTACGAATGGTTTCTGGCGAAAACCTTTAACGTAAAGAACTTGATATCGTCGAAGGAACGGATAGCTTTTTAAAAAATATAGTGACGAAAACCGTTGCTAAAGAGGTCACTCCCGGTGAAGGGATCTCGGCTCTTTCCCCGTAGAATGGGGTGCAGGATATTCCAACTGAATACCACGATGCAAAGCAAAAGTAATCGGCTATAATGAAGTCATTGCCCTGACGCAAACTTTTGTCCAAGGGGTCACTCCCGGTGAAGGGATCTCGGCCCTTGCCTCGTCGACTGAGGAGCAGGATATTCCAACTGAATATCACGATGCAAAACAAAAGAGAACGTCCTTGCAATAACAGCTTTTTGAAAAGTGTTCCAACAATATCAGATTAGGTTTGTTTTTAACTTGCATTGATCCGAATCAACGCAGTCCCATCAATTGATCACACCAAAAAGAACGAAAATATACTGATGTACGTATATGCCATCCGCATTCGCCACTGGGTCCCGTCATTACCCGTTAGGTTAGCTAACTAACGACAGAGCGGGGACTGGACTAGCGCGGATGTAAAACATATACAACATCTACTAATATATATACCAATATATTATATTCGCTCAAGGCGCGAGAAAATGCAACATCACAGAGAATGAACAACATCACAGAAACAATACAGATATCTGGGATCCCCGGGTTTCACAGAGCCACTACTGAAACCCGACGTTCCCCTGGTCGTGTGGATAGCCTGTGCAATGAAATCCTAGACCCCTACGGGCGCGGCAAGTTACCCGCCAAAACCTGAAGCGAGGCAGCCCCCTTCAGCAACGTGAATGGACCACCCAGCACTTCACGGAATCCGGTAACTTGGGCACCCCTCCTGGGTCAGCCTGTACCCCCTACGAGTGCGGCGAATAGCCCGCCAATCCTAGAGTGAAGCCCCCTCCGTCTCAATGCCATGAGATGCGGGCTTGTTGCCCTCTAGAACCCGGCTATCCGTGCACCCCTCCGCGGGGTAATCCTAGTACAGAAAGTAAAATATACATACAACGGGTACATCGACCGCAACCAGGTCGTGCCCCAAAATAATAATACAAACAGGCAGTAACGGCGGTCCACATGTCGGACGCTCGCCCCGCAATATCAAATGTACATAATACCACCACAACTGTACTAGCATTGCATCCAGGTTATCCCCACGACCGATCCGCAACATCACAGCAAAAACAGAACATCAACGTGAAAGTCACGTTCGCAAATCCGTCTAACCGGGCTATAGCAGTTAGACCGGATTTACCGATCAAGTGACATTCACGGTCGCAGATATAATGTAAATACTGTGAAATAATGTGTTTAAAATATCCGATCAATCAAATTTTAACAAGTGGGCCCCCAAACATTACTGTAGCAGATCAAGAAATTCTGGGCCCAATGTTATTATTCCAAAACCCCACTTTTCACCCCAGAAAGCCTCTGTAAAAAATTGGTGCAGTGATCCCCACAGTGTGCGGCGGAACAGCGGTGGGAAGGGGGTTATTGCGGCGGTTCCGCGCTCCCACTATGGAGTCACTTCATCGAATTTTTCCAGAGCTCTTAGATTTTCCAGTACATCAATATTTTACAACCTGAAAAATTTTTCGAGACCAAAAATTTTCAACAGAAACTGATGCTATAGGAAAAACACGGTTTTGGAACTTTTGGTCGATCGGAAATGCAAACACATTACACAAAGCTAGACTAAGTTAATGGCGAGGCTCTGATACCACTGTAAGTGCACGGCGGCGCCCCGGCCGTCAATCCGACGGCCAAATGCGGAAGCGGTGATAAACTTAAATTTTTCTTGAACTGGCAAACCGCCGCGCACTAATACCCGGATCGAACCACTAACTAGTCCTAGCTATCTACAAGAAAGGGAAGAGAGATATACCGACAGATCCGAGTCCTCCGGTCTTCTCGTCGTCGTCCCGATCTCCTGCGGAATGTCCCGTCTCCTCCTCGTCGCCGGAAGTGCACCACATCGCCTACTTCTTTTACGGGCTCCCACCTCAATGCCGAGGCAACTCGGGCACGAAGCTGGCTAGTCGACGTGCCCAAGGTTTGCTGTAGAATGTAGTGTACAAGTCTCATTTGGGGTTGTGGAGATTGCCATTTTTGGTGGAGGAATGATACAAGAACTATATGGAGGGACTTGGGGATTTTTGGAGCATGAAATGAAGCAAAAACCCCACTCCTAAAATTTGGACAGCCCCCCCTCCCCAATGTGGCCGGCCATGTATATGATGGTGGAGAGAGTGAAAGAGTGGGAGAGTCTCACAAAAGAATGGGAGCCATTCTCTTCTCATACAAGAGAGAGAGAGTCAAGACAAAGAGGTGGTTGAAAAGCAAGTGATGATGAGAAACAATGATCACTCCCAAAACCAATACTCAACCAACAATCATCAACAACCATGATTGTCTACAAAGTCAAGCCATCATGATAAAACTAGAAGTCAAGGTCAAGGAAAAGCTATCATGATACAACAAAATGCAAAGACCCCCTCCACAAATGCCTATTTGCAACAATGCAAATAAGCCCTCCTCCACCAATCTTCGGCCAATGAACGATACAAAGGAAATTGGCCGAAACGGAAAGCAAACTGGCAACTCCAGAAAACTGGTCCCGTAATAAATTACAGGAAAACCCCAATACTGTGCATACACACCCGCATTTGTATTCCGACCGAAATACAAATGCAATGAGACAAAATCTACACTGTACTATACTAGGATCCGGCTTAAACCAAAGCCAGCTAGTAACATCCGTTCGATCCTGATCCGTGCAATACCGCACGTATCTGATCGAACCCTGCCATATAACCATACGGCCTATAGTACAAACTGTCCGATCCTGATCCGTGCAATACCGCACATATCTGATCGGACCTTGCCATATCTCCATACGGCCTCTACAACCTTTCGCCCGAAAGCTGAGTAACAGAATGTGGGGGACTCTAAAGACTCGTCAACACCTTGGTTGTGGATTTAACCACTAGCACGTCAGAGGTATAAGCCAATACGTAACGGGCTACCAGGTATTGACTAAAAGGGACGTCTGTGAGCGAACTCAGCCTGACAACCCTACTGAGCCTCTCAGTGACAATATCCGTACAGTCCGGTCCGTTCGTCTATGAGCATCGCATGGCGGGCCTAGGGGGTTGGTAAAAGTCAGACCCCCAAAAGCGGTACAAGTCGTGTCGGAGTGTAGCCCAGAACACCCTGAGATACTACTGGAATACCTACCAGTAAATCTCCTTGCCTTGGCCAAGGACTTCGTGTAATGGCTCTCCTAGACACAGCACGACCTCACCCCCAATACCGGGAGAGACGAACCCCTGAAGATACGCTCACTGCCTCCATGTGGCTCGGGACTGCACCCAACTAAAACCTGTTTGCACGACTCCTTTGAGCCGTGTTAGGGTAGTAATCAAAGTACAGTGGGAACTCACACGAGACAAATGACGATCCCCAGGTCAATGAACTAACCTGCACACATGTCACCAGGGAACTGCCATCTGACGTCTGGTATATGACCAACTAGCATGTTCCCGGCGAGTCCTGTCCGGTGTACTCATAACCCAATGAGCACCTGTATACATCTTAGGTGATCCAACTGACACCAGTGGCTTGTGAGACCGGCCACCGCCCCTCGTCGGGGTCTCGACTGTATACACTAGTCTACTCTGGAGTATCGATGCCCTGTTTCGAAACTCACACGACTAGGGACCATTTCAGGATATGCTTATAGACCCCAGCTCCCACTTATATGATCGTCCTCATACTGCTGGTGGTCAAGCAAGAATCCTAGGGGCTCTATCAACGTGTAATAGCGACTTGTCAGGTCACCTAAAGCAGTACACGATGATAAAGGTAAACCAGATAGCATACTATCATCTTGAGTAAGATTGTCCTACCGGGATAGGTCCTCCATCAATCATTGCAATCACGTACCTGTGACATAATAATTGACTCTGAGGGCACTATCTCCAACAATGGTCGATCATATCCAGTCCCCACTGGGCGAACGGCCATGGGGACGTCAGGGCGGTTAGCTCGGTAGCCGGGAGGCGGGGAATGCTGCCATGGAGCTGGAATCTCTTGCACCTCCTGACCAGCTTCAGGGCGTCCTCGTGCATGGTGGGCCAGTAGTACCCTTGGAATAACGCCTTTTGGATCAAGGTTCGAGCCCCCTGGTGCGCGCCGCCCACCCCTTCATGGATTTCTCGAAGGACGTAGTCGGCCTCTTGGGGGTCAACGCATCGGAGCAGGGGCCGAGTGAAGGCCTTCTTGTAGAGGTTCCCGTTGCTTCAGACGAAGTGGCGGGTTTTGGCCCGGAGACGGCGGGCGGCCGTCCGGTCCTCCGGGAGCGCGCCGTCCTTCAGGAACTCCACAAGGGGCTTCCTCCAATCCTGGTCGCTCTCCTGCGCCGCGTACACGTAGAGTGTCGTCGCTTTGTCTCCCACGCTGGGTCGAGGCAAGGTTTCGAAGAGGATTGACCGCCTATTGTTGGCCGAGTACGACGAAGCTAGCTTTCTCAGGGCGTCTGCTTGGGCATTCAGCTGTCTGGGTATTTGTTCTACCTGGACCTCGTCGAAGTTTTTCCGGAGTTTCCTTACCTCGTCTAGGTACTTCATCATTAGAGGCTCTCGGGCTTCGAAGCGGCCGGTCACTTGGCCGATAACAAGGGCCGAGTCGCTGCGGATTCAAATTATCTTCAGCCCCAGCCCGACGGCCATGCGCAGTCCGGCCAGGAGGGCCTCGTATTCTGCCGCGTTGTTCGACGCTTTGAAACCGAGCCTCAAGGAGTACTCCATCTCAGCTTCGTTTGGGCCCCGGATGATGAGGCCGGCGTCGCAGCCTTCCTCGGTAGAAGACCCGTCGACGTAGATGACCCACTCCGGAACTGAGCTAGGGCCTTCCGAGACGGGACACCGGGTTGCGAGGGGCGGCGCGGACTCCGGCTTCCTGCTAGGGATGGTGCATTCGACGATGAAATCAGTCAGGGCCTGCGCCTTGATGGCTTGCCTCGGGCGATACCTTATGTCGAATTGAGATAGCTCCCATCTCCATTTTTCCAGGCGGCCTGAAGATTCCGGTGATGCCAGGATAGCTCCCAACGGGCGCTCGGTGAGGACGATGATGGTGTATGCTTGGAAGTAGTGTCGCGGCTTCCGCGAGGTTACCATGAGGGCCAAGACAATCTTCTCTATGGCGGGGTACCTCGTCTCCGCGTCCTTAAATACGTGGCTCACATAGTACACTGGCTTCTGCGCCCCTTCGGCCTCTCGGACGAGCACCGAGCCTGCTGCTTGGTCGGATACTGTCAGATACAGCGACAGCTCGTCCCCTTCCACTGGCCGGGTGAGCAGCGGCGGTGTTGCGAGGTGCTTCTTCAATTGGTCGAAGGCAGCTTGGCATTCCTCCGACCACTCGAACCTCGGAATTTTCCTCAGAGCCTTAAAGAACGGAAGACACTTCTCTCCCGACCTGGACATGAAACGGCTCAGAGCGGCGACCTGCCCTGTGAGCCGCATGATCTCGACGTTGGTCTTGGGTGCGGCCATGCTCAGGATAGCGTCGATCTTCTCCGGGTTAGCTTCAATTCCGCGGTGAGTGACCATGAACCCGAGGAACTTTCCTCCGGTGACTCCGAATGCGCACTTGGCGGGGTTTAATTTCATGTTGAATTTGCGGAGCACTCCGAATGCCTCGCTCAGGTCCTTGGTATAGTCGGCCGACGAGGTGGACTTGACGAGGATGTCGTCAACGTAGACTTCTATGTTCCTGCCGATCTGTGGCTTGAACATGCGATTGACCAGCCTTTGGTACGTGGCCCCGGCGTTCTTGAGGCCGAAGGGCATCACCCTATAGCAGCACACCCCCCGGTCCATTATGAATGCGGTCAGGTCTTCGTCTTCACGGTTCATACGGATTTGGTTATAGCTGGAGAAAGCGTCCATGAAGCTCAGTAGCTCGTGAACGGCCAAGCTGTCGACAAGCTGGTCTATGCGAGGGAGCGGGAAGTTGTCCTTGGGGCAGGCCTTATCAAGGTCGGTGAAGTCGACGCACATACGCCATTCCCCCCTCGACTTCTTGACCAGGACTACGTTTTCCAGCCACTCTGAGTAGGGCACATTCCTGATGAAGTTGGCGGCGAGGAGCCGATCAACCTCCTCTTCAATCTCCTTCTGCTTGACCGGGGCGAAGCTTCTTTTCTTCTGTCTGACAGGTCGGGCCGTAGGATCAACTCCGAGCTTGTGGGAGATGATTTTGGGGTCGATCCCAGGCATGTCAGCAGGCGCCCAGGAGAAAACATCGGAGTTGCTTCTGAGGAACTTGATCAGGTCATCCCGTTGGGTCCCCGTCAGGAGCGACCCGACCTGGACGGTCTTTCCTTGGTCTCCTTCTGCTAGGGGCACCTCTGTAACACCTTAGGATAAGGGTTAGTGTATAATTATAATTAAATAATGATTTTTAATAAAAAGTTTACCAAATTGTGTTTTAAATATTTTTCCTAATTTAATAAATAATTTTCCAAAATTTTCCTAGGCTTGCACACACATGTGCATGTAAACTAGGGTTTTTAAATCAAGTAAATACCATAATTATTAACCATGGTGGGTTAATTGTAGGATTAATTCTTTTGGGTTATAAGCAAGTTTAATTAATTAGTTAAATTAAAAGATTACTTTAATTTGAATGGTGAGGGTGTTGACTTGTGAGAAGGAGAGAGAGAGAGGGGGCATCATGGCTCAAGCCATGCTTGCCATTAATGAGATGAGAGAGAGAGGGGGGTGACTTTTGTGTGAATGATTGTGGTGGCTCTCATTTCTTTTTGTGTTTTTCTCTCACACTCTCACAACACACCAACACACTCACACAATACACCCACTTACCTCAGCAGAACCCCCAGCAGCAGCAACAAGAGAAGAAGCAACAGCAGCAGCAGCAGCAAGAGAAGAAGCAACAGCAGCAGCAGGCACACAGCAACAGCAACAGCAGCACAGTGAGCAGCACCAGCTCCAGCACCATGTGCAGCCCCTCCCCTTCACTTCTTCTCCTTCCTGCAGCTCCCTAGGGTCGAGAGTGAGGTATAATTCTTATCTTGCTTCCCTAGTTTGCCTAGTTAGTGTAGTTTTGCATCGGTTAAAGGATTTTTGTGTGTTTTAGTGCGATATGGGGTGTTTAGTGTGAACTTTGTGCTAATGAGGTGTAGATTAGTTCCAGTAGGATGATTGTGGTCTGTTGAGGCCATTGTAACCTAGTCCAACCCCTATTACACTAAAATACCACCAGATTTCATATTTGATGCAAATGTCGTATTTGGACAAAATGTGAGTTTTCTGGAACTGCTATTGACTCGGTGAGTGCAGAATGATTTTGGGAATAATGTAGCATGGTGGAGAGGAGTTGATACCATAGGTGAAACCCGACCCCCTAACTCCCCACTCCGGCCGCCAAAACCATCATTCTGGCCGCAAATTGCGGCCAGACAGGAGGTGTTTTGGTGTTTTTTGGGTTCTGTAGGTGTATTTTTGTGTGTAGGGTCCTTTGATATATTTATATTTTTAAGATTAGTTCTGTAGCAAAATCTGGGACCATTTACCTGTTTTGCCGTTTTTCTAAACCTTCGCGACACGCGTGATACGTGAGTAGGTTTGGGTTCTGCGTATCGCGGCGCGTCGGGGTAGTTTCGTGGCGCGTGTTTACACGTTTTAGCGTATCGCGCACACGCGCGATTGGTTTGCGACACAGGTTTCTTGTTGGATTATAATGTCGCGTTTTGTGACTTAAGCTTATGTGTGATATGTATATGTGATTCTAGGTTCGCAGGCCAGTGAGACGGACGCTGCGAAGAAGGGCAAGCAAGTGGTTGGATACACTTAGCGCGAGACACGGTGAGTAGATTTCACATCTACGGGGATATCGCCCGCATGTCGTTATGCGTCAGGGCTGATAGGACTTATTTACTATATGTTGCATGCACCCCATAGACTGTCATCGCATATTGCATTCTCTGCTGTGTTGATATATATATTGCTTAGAACTGATAGAACACCACACTATTACTAACGGTTTATGTTGCACGGGCACTATTTACATGCTACACACACACCGTTAGTAATTGCCATGCCACACTCACTATAGAGCTGCCATGATTATATTGCTATAGTTCGCCTCATATGTGATTTGATATGACCTTCATGTATATTGGGAGCCGCATGACATCTTTTAAAACCGGAAATGAAACTACTTTAAAAAGCGGTTTTCCCCTTATACCCATACCATGGATTGATGTATATTGTACCTCGCATTGGATTTTACTATTGGTATTGGATTTTCATGTGATTTCTGTTTTGAGGACCGTGGAATTATTTAAGGAAAGATATGCTATTTTGAAAACCCGGTACCTCGTGATATGATATTTTGGTGTGTCCACCACGCGTTTTCTCGGTGCTGAGACGTGTGCTTGAAACCCGATTCGAGGAGTGGATGTTCCGTTTGCGGGTTCGTGGTGGGCCCGGTATGGTTCCCCTCGGCGAGATGATCGATGGGATTTGCCGATTGAGCCTGGAGGCGGGCGAGTACCTACCGGTGATTGGTTGGACCTGGCAGTTGTCCGGAGGATACTGACCAGAGTCGAGTGATGGATGCGGGATGATCCGTGCTGCCGGGGCCGAGGGCCGATACCGCAGACAGACCCCGTGGGGCCGGTCCGGATTGACGGCGCCCGATATTCGAGGATTTACGTGTCGATGCTGGACACGAGTATTTTATGATGTTTTGGGTGCCGATGTTGGGCACTCGTGATTCCTCCGAGATATACAGGATTTGAGGGCCAATGGGTGTGCCGGCGCCTGAGTATATGTGGGATTTGGGTGCAGTTTGAGGCACCGATCATTGTTTTCCATGTTGACATGGTCTATGTAGATATTATTTATCCCATACTCAGTATTGATTACTATACATCTCATCCTGTGGCATTTACCTATTAGAGTACATGCATTACTATGTATCCACTGTTGACATGCATTGGTATCATCTGCTGGCATTGGTAGAGCCACGCTATATGTGCATGCTTGCGATCACCTTTATATGTTATCTCTATTCATGAGTTGGCAACTCACCCCCGTTGTGCCACAGTGTTTGCAGGTTGCCCTTGGGAGTAGTCACGGCTGGCTGTTATCGCATCTTTTGGCACAGATACCCCTTTTTGAGCAGAGATAGTCTTTTGCTGATAGGTGGGTTTTGTACGGTATCTGTTATCTTTCAGTTGTATATTGATGTATTTAGTACTCTCCATCTACCTTCTGTATTGACTTAGAGACAGTTGTGAGGACGATATGTATGATTTTATATTCTGGTGTCGAGCTCGCATGTGAGCCGACATTACTTTACTTTTGCAGTCTTAGCTTTTATGATATTGTCCTTGCTTTATTGTGTATTCTTCGCTACGGCGTCGTATATCTCATTGTGATGCTTCATTCAGTTTACTTGTTATTTCTGCTACACCTTGCTTTTAACCGACTTTTCGGGGCTAATGTTTTAAAAAGGGAAATGTTACCAAAATTATAAAACTCAAAACTTTTGAACTTAAAAAGGGTTTCTACTAAATAAATGGAAGTTTTTCAGACATGTACTATTGTTTTACAGATGTTTTAAAATCACTCTATATTTATTGGTTTTGATTTCTGGGTTCGGCTTACTTGGCCGCGTTACGCCTGTAGACGTTGCGTGGTTAAGTGCCGGTCACGAGTCGAATTCTCGGGTCGTGACAAAGTTGGTATCAGAGCGTAGGTTTTACCTTCGGAGTGTAGGATGACCCTGGTATGATGGAGTAGGTAGCTGCAGCAGGGTAGCGTAGCGTGCGTATGTTCCGCGGCATACTCACGACACGGTACTCCGCTTACGCGACCTTAGGACTTATTGATTTGATCCCTCCTTATATTCTTGTGATTCGATTTCTGTGTTCTTATCGAATCCAAATTTTCTTTCAGCCATTATGCCGCCTAAGATTACGAGGGCACAGAGAGCGGCCGCGAGGGCCGAGATTCGTGTTGACTCGTCCAAGACGAGGACTGATCCGGGCAGTACGCCGGTGGTACCCGAGCAGGCTGTTCCTGCCGTGACAGAGCAGATCGCCTCGTTAGGGGCTGGTATGCAGGAGATGTGCCAGATGATAGGATCGCTAGTTGAGACGCTTCGAGCGCAGCGACCAGAGGTAGCTCCACCAGTTCCAGAGACCGCGATGGTGCCTACCGCACAGCCAGTTGCCCCTGCAGCCACGGAGGTGATTACAGTATCGCTATCAGAGTTCATGAGGCTGAAGCCTCCAGCTTTCACAGGCACCGATACAGCCGAGGACCCACAGTCTTTCATCGACAGGATGGCCAGGATATGCCGTTCCCTCAGATGTGCAGATGCGAGATGGGTTGAGTTCGCGAGCTTTCGCCTGGAAGGTCTTGCGCAGGAATGGTGTGATTCAGTGGAGAAGGGCAGAGCAGCAGGTCTTCCTCCTATGACCTGGACGGAGTTCGTGACCATATTTCTAGCCCGTTTCCTTCCCCGGAGTGTTAGAGATGCCCGAGCACGCAGGTTTGAGTCTTTGCGCCAGACGCCAGGGATGACAGTGGCAGAGTATGACGTACTGTTTACAGAGCTAGCAGTCTACGCCCCACATTTAGTGGCCACCGAGGAGTTGCGAGTTCGGAGATTTGTTCGAGGCTTACTTTCACCAGTGTTCCTCGCGATCAGCGCGCAGCACTACGAGACCTATGCAGCAGCTGTAGACGCAGCCCTAGTGGTCGAGGAGCACCTTGTTGAGACTTCGGCACTTCCAGAGCCGAAGAGAGTTCGTACCAGTATTTCCGCACGGAGGCAGTCATTCAGACGCCGCGACAGGTATCGTTCCGGTACGAGGGGTGGCAGAGATTCGGGACGGGGTCGGATGTTTAGTTCGTATCCCCAGGACGGTCAGCAGTCGCCGCGAGGTTGCTACAGATGTGGCAGCCTACTTCACCTCGTTCGAGATTGTCCAGAGACACACCGGAGGGAGGCGGCAGCACCGCATGTTACCTTACCACCTTCACCACCCCAGAGGGCTTTGCCCGTTGCGCCTACCGTTGCTCCGCGCCAGACTTATGCTCAGAGAGGTCGTGGGCGTGGAGGAGTTGCTCAGAGAGGACGAGATGACCGAGGCAGAGGTCAGTCAGTTACAGGTGGTGGACAGGCGAGGGTCTTTGCTTTGACACGTCAGGACGCGCAGGCGTCCAATGCAGTGGTTTCAGGTATCCTCCCTGTATGTTCGGTTGATGCACATGTATTGTTCGATCCCGGATCCACACACTCGTACGTATCCACGCACTTTGTGCCGAGTTTGGGTAGAGAGTCCGGCTTACTTGATCAGCCGCTTGTGGTGACTACTCCTGTGGGAGAGTCGTTTGTTGCTAGGCACGTGTTCCGATCCTGTATCGTCTGTATTGGCGAGAGAGAGTTGCCTGTCGACTTGATCCTTTTGGAGATGTTGGACTTCGACGTTCTTTTGGGCATGGATTGGTTAGCCACGTGCTATGCTTCTGTGGACTGCCGCGAGAAGACAGTTAGATTCTGTTTCCCCGGTGAGTCGGTTTTTGTTGTGTTGGGGGACCGTGGTGCCGCCCCTCACAGTGTGATTTCTTCTTTTCGCGCTGGACAGCTTATGAGGAAGGGATGTCAGGGATTTCTCGCATATGTTTGCAATGCTAGTGCTACACAGGTTCCATTAGATCAGGTTCCGGTTGTTAGCGAGTTTCCTGATGTGTTCCCTGACGAGCTTCCTGGGTTGCCGCCCGAGCGCGACATTTCTTTCTGTATTGATTTGGTTCCTGGTTCCGGGCCTATTTCTATACCGCCCTATCGGATGGCCCCGGCGGAACTTCGTGAGCTGAAGGGTCAGTTACAGGATTTGCTGGACAAAGGACTTATTCGACCCAGTGTTTCTTCTTGGGGTGCTCCAGTCCTGTTCGTCAGGAAGAAGGACGGCAGCTTACGTCTTTGTATCGACTACCGCCAGCTGAACAGGGTGACAGTGCGGAACAGGTATCCTTTGCCGCGTATCGACGATTTGTTCGACCAGCTTCAGGGGGCAGGGTACTTTTCGAGGATCGATTTGCGATCGGGCTATCATCAGCTGCGGGTTCGACAGGAGGACATTCCCCGGACAGCCTTCCGTACGCGCTACGGCCATTACGAGTTTTTGGTGATGTCGTTCGGACTCACCAATGCGCCAGCAGCCTTCATGGACTTGATGAACCGCATTTTCCGGCCTTACTTGGATCTGTTCATTATAGTCTTCATTGACGATATCTTGGTGTATTCCCGGAGTAGTGAGGAGCACGAGCAGCACCTGCGGGTTACATTGCAGACATTGAGGGAGCACCAGCTTTATGCGAAATTCTCCAAGTGTGCTTTTTGGCTAGACAGCGTGGACTTCTTGGGTCACGTGATTTCACGAGACGGTATATGTGTTGACCCGAGGAAGATCGAGGCCGTTCAGCGTTGGCCCAGACCCACATCAGTGACGGAGATTCGCAGCTTTTTAGGATTGGCCGGTTACTACAGGCGTTTTGTGCAGGACTTCTCACGTATTGCTACACCGTTGACCGGGTTGACCCGGAAGGGAGTTCCCTTCGATTGGACGGAGGAGTGCGAGCACAGTTTTCAGCAGTTACGGACACGGCTGACGACGGCACCGGTGTTATCTTTACCTTCTGGACCGGGCGGATTTGTGGTCTTTTGTGATGCTTCTCGAGTGGGATTGGGATGCGTTCTGATGCAGCATGATAGGGTGATCGCGTATGCCTCGCGACAATTGAAGAAGCACGAGCAGAACTACCCCACTCATGATTTGGAGATGGCAGCAGTGGGCTTCGCACTTAAGATCTGGCGACATTACCTGTACGGCGAGTCGTGCCAGATATTTACGGATCACAAGAGTCTGAAATACATATTCCAGCAGCGGGACCTGAACCTTCGACAGCGTCGATGGATGGAGTTAGTGAAGGATTACGACTGCGAGATCTTATATCACCCGGGCAGGGCAAATGTGGTGGCGGATGCTTTGAGCAGGAGGCCCGGGAGTAGTTTATCTTGTTTGAGCGCAGTACAGGAGCAGTCATCCGCAGATTGGCAGATATTATGCGACAGTCGAGTACAGTTCGAGTTCACGCCGATTGGAGGACAGATAGCGCATGTCCGTGCACGCCCACAGTTGATTGATCGTATACGTGAGGCACAGCTCAGGGATGACCGATGTTCAGAGATCATGGCACAGATGGGACAGGACCGATTTTCCGAGTTCGTGATCGATGATCGGGGGATACTACGGTTTGGAGTCAGACTGTGCGTACCTGATGCTGAGGGACTGAGGCGTGAGATTCTTGAGGAAGCACATCGATCGGTGTATAGCGTCCATCCCGGTTCCACCAAGATGTATCATGATATGCGAGATGTTTACTGGTGGGACGGAATGAAGAGGGACATTGCAGATTTTGTATCGAGATGCCTGACTTGTCAGCAAGTCAAGGCTGAGCACCAGAGGCCCGCGGGAGAGCTACAGCCGTTACCCATTCCGGAGTGGAAATGGGAACAGATTTCGATGGATTTCGTGGTGGGTCTACCCAGGACTAGTAGGGGGTATGACTCCATCTGGATGATCGTGGATCGTTTGACGAAAGCGGCTCACTTCTTACCGGTGAAGACGACTTTCGGATTTACTCAGTATGCCCAGATCTATATTGACGAGATAGTGCGACTACACGGAGTCCCGACGTGCATTGTGTCCGACAGAGGCACCCAGTTTACCAGTAGACTATGGCAGAGGCTTCAGGAGGCTTTGGGCACTCGCTTGAGTTTCAGCACGGCATTTCATCCGCAGACCGACGGACAGTCAGAGCGGACCATCCAGACTCTCGAGGACATGCTCAGAGCTTGTGTACTAGATTTCGGAGGTAGCTGGGATCATCATTTGCCCTTAGTAGAGTTCTCCTACAATAACAGCTACCAGGAGACTATTCAGATGGCACCATTTGAGGCTCTTTATGGGAGGAAATGTAGGTCGCCTACTTGTTGGACAGAGCTCAGTGAGAGCAGTATCTTAGGGCCACAGATCGTTGAGGAGACGACCGCGAAGATCCAGTTGATTCGCGATAGGATGAGAGCAGCGCAGAGTAGGCAGAGGGCTTATGCAGACCGTCGACGACGCAGACTTGAGTTTTCGGTTGGTGATCATGTTTTCTTAAGGGTCTCCCCAATGAAAGGTGTGATGAGGTTTGGGAAGAAGGGAAAGCTCAGTCCCAGGTATGTGGGCCCCTTCGAGATCCTCGAGCGTGTCGGTGCAGTAGCTTACCGGTTAGCCCTTCCGCCCAGCTTTCCAGATGTGCACCCCGTATTCCATGTCTCGATGCTCCGCAGATATCTACATGATCCTTCGCACGCGATTCAGCATCCGACGATCCAGCTTGAGCGTGATCTTTCCTATGCAGAGCAGCCGGTGATGATCTTGGATCGACAAGTGAAGAAATTGAGATCGAAGGAGATTCCATCAGTTAAAGTACTTTGGCGTAGTCAGAACCGTGAAGAGGTCACTTGGGAGGCCGAAAGCGAAATGATGAAGACGTATCCCCATCTTTTTGAAGGTAACCTTAGTTAGATTTTTGAAATTCGGGGACGAATTTCTTTAAGGGGGAGAGATTGTAACACCTTAGGATAAGGGTTAGTGTATAATTATAATTAAATAATGATTTTTAATAAAAAGTTTACCAAATTGTGTTTTAAATATTTTTCCTAATTTAATAAATATTTTTCCAAAATTTTCCTAGGCTTGCACACACATGTGCATGTAAACTAGGGTTTTTAAATCAAGTAAATACCATAATTATTAACCATGGTGAGTTAATTGTAGGATTAATTGTTTTGGGTTATAAGCAAGTTTAATTAATTAGTTAAATTAAAAGATTACTTTAATTTGAATGGTGAGGGTGTTGACTTGTGAGAAGGAGAGAGAGAGAGGGCATCATGGCTCAAGCCATGCTTGCCATTAATGAGGTGAGAGAGAGAGGGGGGTGACTTTTGTGTGAATGATTGTGGTGGCTCTCATTTCTTTTTGTGTTTTTCTCTCACACTCTCACAACACACCAACACACTCACACAATACACCCACTTACCTCAGCAGAACCCCCAGCAGCAGCAACAAGAGAAGAAGCAACAACAGCAGCAAGAGAAGAAGCAACAGCAGCAGCAGGCACACAGCAACAGCAACAGCAGCACAGTGAGCAGCAGCAGCTCCAGCACCATGTGCAGCCCCTCCCCTTCACTTTTTCTCCTTCCTGCAGCTCCCTAGGGTCGAGAGTGAGGTATAATTCTTATCTTGCTTCCCTAGTTTGCCTAGTTAGTGTAGTTTTGCACCGGTTAAAGGATTTTTGTGTGTTTTAGTGCGATATGGGGTGTTTAGTGTGAACTTTGTGCTAATGAGGTGTAGATTAGTTCCAGTAGGATGATTGTGGTCTGTTGAGGCCATTGTAACCTAGTCCAACCCCTATTACACTAAAATACCACCAGATTTCATATTTGATGCAAATGTCGTATTTGGACAAAATGTGAGTTTTCTGGAACTGCTATTGACTCGGTGAGTGCAGAATGATTTTGGGAATACTGTAGCATGGTGGAGAGGAGCTGATACCATAGGTGAAACCCGACCCCCTAACTCCCCACTCCGGCCGCCAAAACCATCATTCTGGCCGCAAATTGCGGCCAGACAGGAGGTGTTTTGGTGTTTTTTGGGTTCTGTAGGTGTATTTTTGTGTGTAGGGTCCTTTGATATATTTATATTTTTAAGATTAGTTCTGTAGCAAAATCTGGGACCAGTTACCTGTTTTGCCGTTTTTCTAAACCTTCGCGACACGCGTGATACGTGAGTAGGTTTGGGTTCTGCGTATCGCGGCGCGTCGGGGTAGTTTCATGGCGCGTGTTTACACGTTTTAGCGTATCGCGCACATGCGCGATTGGTTTGCGACACAGGTTTCTTGTTGGATTATAATGTCGCGTTTTGTGACTTAAGCTTATGTGTGATATGTATATGTGATTCTAGGTTCGCAGGCCAGTGAGACGGACGCTGCGAAGAAGGGCAAGCAAGTGGTTGGATACACTTAGCGCGAGACACGGTGAGTAGATTTCACATCTACGGGGATATCGCCCGCATGGCGTTATGCGTCAGGGCTGATAGGACTTATTTACTATATGTTGCATGCACCCCATAGACTGTCATCGCATATTGCATTCTCTGCTGTGTTGATATATATATTGCTTAGAACTGATAGAACACCGCACTATTACTAACGGTTTATGTTGCACGGGCACTATTTACATGCTACACACACACCGTTAGTAATTGCCATGCCACACTCACTATAGAGCTGCCATGATTATATTGCTATAGTTCGCCTCATATGTGATTTGATATGACCTTCATGTATATTGGGAGCCGCATGACATCTTTTAAAACCGGAAATGAAACTACTTTAAAAAGCGGTTTTCCCCTTATACCCATACCATGGATTGATGTATATTGTACCTCGCATTGGATTTTACTATTGGTATTGGATTTTCATGTGATTTCTGTTTTGAGGACCGTGGAATTATTTAAGGAAAGATATGCTATTTTGAAAACCCGGTACCTCGTGATATGATATTTTGGTGTGTCCACCACGCGTTTTCTCGGTGCTGAGACGTGTGCTTGAAACCCGATTCGAGGAGTGGATGTTCCGTTTGCGGGTTCGTGGTGGGCCCGGTATGGTTCCCCTCGGCGAGATGATCGATGGGATTTGCCGATTGAGCCTGGAGGCGGGCGAGTACCTACCGGTGATTGGTTGGACCTGGCAGTTGTCCGGAGGATACTGACCAGAGTCGAGTGATGGATGCGGGATGATCCGTGCTGCCGGGGCCGAGGGCCGATACCGCAGACAGACCCCGTGGGGCCGGTCCGGATTGACTGCACCCGATATTCGAGGATTTACGTGTCGATGCTGGACACGAGTATTTTATGATGTTTTGGGTGCCGATGTTGGGCACTCGTGATTCCTCCGAGATATACAGGATTTGAGGGCTGATGGGTGTGCCGGCGCCTGAGTATATGTGGGATTTGGGTGCAGTTTGAGGCACCGATCATTGTTTTCCATGTTGACATGGTCCATGTAGATATTATTTATCCCATACTCAGTATTGATTACTATACATCTCATCCTGTGGCATTTACCTGTTAGAGTACATGCATTACTATTGTATCCACTGTTGACATGCATTGGTATCATCTGCTGGCATTGGTAGAGCCACGCTATATGTGCATGCTTGCGATCACCTTTAAATGTTATCTCTATTCACGAGTTGGCAACTCACCCCTGTTGTGCCACAGTGTTTGCAGGTTGCCCTTGAGAGTAGTCACGGCTGGCTGTTATCGCATCTTTTGGCACAGATACCCCTTTTTGAGCAGAGATAGTCTTTTGCTGATAGGTGGGTTTTGTACGGTATCTGTTATCTTTCAGTTGTATATTGATGTATCTAGTACTCTCCATCTACCTTCTGTATTGACTTAGAGACAGTTGTGAGGACGATATGTATGATTTTATATTCTGGTGTCGAGCTCGCATGTGAGCCGACGTTACTTTACTTTTGCAGTCTTAGCTTTTATGATATTGTCCTTGCTTTACTGTGTATTCTTCGCTACGGCGTCGTATATCTCATTGTGATGCTTCATTCAGTTTACTTGTTATTTCTGCTACACCTTGCTTTTACCCGACTTTTCGGGGCTAATGTTTTAAAAAGGGAAATGTTACCAAAATTATAAAACTCATAACTTTTGAACTTAAAAAGGGTTTCTACTAAATAAATGGAAGTTTTTCAGACATGTACTATTGTTTTACAGATGTTTTAAAATCACTCTATATTTATTGGTTTTGATTTCTGGGTTCGGCTTACTTGGCCGCGTTACGCCTGTAGACGTTGCGTGGTTAAGTGCCGGTCACGAGTCGAATTCTCGGGTCGTGACAACCTCAGTAAGAGGTTCGACCGGCGCCTCACGGACCACCTTCCGCTCGTCCCGGGTGTCCAGGGATCCTTTAATGTCGCTGCATGCATCGGCGTCATCAGCGTGCTGCTCGGGCGAAGACGTCTCTGTAAGGCCTATCCTCGCGATCCGCTGGCTCCCGTATGCCCGACCTATCCTTCCCGATCGAGGGGGAATTTTATCGCCAGGCGGTATGTCGAGATCTGGGCCTGGAGGGAGTTCAACGTCGGGCGGCTGAAGAGGACGTTGTAGGCCGACGGAACCTTCGCTACGATGAAGTCCACAGGCAGCGTGCGCGTGCGGCCGGGCTCCCCGATCGTGAACTGCAGGGTGACCACCCCTTGTGCCGGGATGGAGTGGTTGGTGAACCCCGAGAGGACGTGGGAGGTCGGTCTCTGGTCTGCTGGGGCGAGCCCCATACGCAGGAAGCAGTCGTGGAAGAGGATGTCCGCCGAGCTGCCCGAATCGTGTAAGTCTACGGTAGCGCCCCGGCCAATAATCTGAGGCCAAACGCGGAACAAAAACTTTTACAACTGGCGCTATCGCATACTATAACCCGGATCTTGCCATTAACGCTAAACTAACAAACTGTAAAGAGGTAGAAAGGCTATACCGATCGATCCGTGTCCTTCGGTCTTTAGCCATCATCCCACGCTCCTCGCGGCATCTCCGATCTCCTGTCTCCTCGTCAAGGTGGCACCACATCAACGGATCTTTATATGGGCTCCCGCCTCTAAACCGAGGCAACTCGGACATGAAGTTTGCTAGCCGACATGTCCAAGATT
The DNA here is from genome assembly GCA_030015575.1 of Agapanthus africanus. Taxonomy (NCBI): domain Eukaryota; kingdom Viridiplantae; phylum Streptophyta; class Magnoliopsida; order Asparagales; family Amaryllidaceae; genus Agapanthus; species Agapanthus africanus. The sequence continues at coordinate 348,774,962 of JASDDO010000012.1, read as the reverse complement.
GATGTAGAGATAGTGTATAATACTTTGTCTCAAGGCACCCAAGCCATTGGGTGAAGGTAAATTGAAGTTGCCAATTGGGGTGATGAATTGAGCTTTGGATTTTACAAAATGAATCAATTTCTCACAAATGGGGCTCGGCCATTCTTGAAGGGGCTGAAGTGGGTGGGGTTGGCCATAAGGTAGAGGGGGTGAGCACAAGGTTTCAAGTGGTGGGGCTAAGAAGAAAATATCAACAAAAAATATCCAACAAAGATCTTAAGCTTGGACAAAAGAACTTAATGCAAGAATGAGTCACTTAAACACCTTATCCCACATGAAGAGGCCAGAGACTTCTGAAGCCCCGGGCACCACAAAACCCCCCCTCCCTTTATAAATGTAGCATTTGCAAGAAACCCCCTCACAACAAGAAATTCAGCCAAGAAGGATAGAAAGGAAAATGGCCAAAACGAAGATACAAACTGGCAACTTCAAAAAGCGATCCCGTAATTAATTACAGGATAACCCCACTGCAGTATATACATACCCGCATTTGTATTCCGACCGAATACAAAATGAAAAGAGACAAAAATACTCCTACACAATATAATACTAGAATCCGGCTTAAACCAAAGCCTACTAGTATTATTTTTCCGAACCATGACACGTGCACAAGTGCACGTGCATGTTCGAACCCAGCTATAAAACCATACGGCCTCTACAACGTTTCGTCCGAACTTGGGAAACTATCTGTGGGGGACTCTAAAGACTCGATAATACTCTGGCAGTGAGTTTAACCACAAGCCGTCAGTGGTACTAGCTGTACGTAACGGCTGCCCATGTATTGACAGAAAGGGAAGCTGATGAGAGAACTCATCCTGGAACCCTACTGAGCCTATCAGTGACAATATCTGTACAGTCCGGTCCGTTCGTCTATGAGCATCGCATATCTGGCCTAGGGGCTGGTAACGTCAGACCCCTAATAGCCTATAAGTCGTGTCGAAGAGTAGCCCTGAACACCCTGAGAAACTACTGGAATACCTACCAGTAATTCTCACCTGCCTTGGCCAAGGACTTGGTGTAATGGCTCTTCTAGACACAGCGTGATCTCACCCCAATACCGGGAGAGACGAATCCCCTGCCGATCCGCTCACTGTTTCTATGTGGCTCGGGACTGTACCCAACTAAAACATGTTTGCACGACTCCTTTGAGCCGTGGTAGGGTAGTAATCTAAGCACAGTGGTAACTCATACGAGACAAATGATGACCTCAGGTCGATGAACTAACATGTACACATGTCACCAGGGAACTGCTATCTGACGCTAGGTATAATACCAACTAGCAGGTTCCCGGGGAGTCCTGTCCGGTGCACTCATAACCCAATGAGCACCTGTATACATCTTAGGTGAACCAACTGACACCAATGACTTGTGAGACCGGCCACCGCCCCTCGTCGGGGTCTCGACTGTATACACTAGTCTACTCTGGAGTATCGATGCCCTATCTCGAAACTCCCACGACTAGGGACCACTTTTAAGGATGTGCTTATGGACTACCCAACTCTCACATATATGATCGCCATCATACTGCTGGTAGTCAAGTAAGAATCCTAAGGGCTCTATCAATGTGTAATAGTGATCATGTCACCTAAAACTGTACATGATGATAAAGGCAAACCAGATAGCATACTATCATTTCGAGTAAGACTGTCCTACTGGTATAGGTCCTCCTCAATCATTGCAATCATGTGCCTACGATCCAATAATTGACTTTGAGGGCACCACGACCAACAATCTCTCACTTGCACTTAAGGCTAATTATTGCGATGTCGCATACTCACAGCCCGTGTGATACCGAACATCCAACTCCTCTACTAATCAGTTTCACAAAGCTCGTTTGTAAAACTCTTGTGTTCGAGAAATATCCTCGATGAGTGGATCCGCCCTGATGTTTCTTTCTATGTCTCTCTTAATCTCAAGTTCGTGGAGAAAGCCATCTCCCGAATTGAGTAATACCTGTCTTAGAATATGTCTGGATATCTGATGGGACCTAGTTCATAAATGAACTCCAAATCCAAACTTCTTAGACTGTATCGTCAACTGAACCTAATCAGTATCCTGAACCATGCCTCCCACAGTATCCTCTTGGACCACCTGTCCAAAATACTTCCCCCTTCGTCAGAGGGAAAACTATAACTCTGACAATCACTCTGTCATCCATGTCACCTTGGAAGCCTGGAATGATAACCGTCTCCGAAGGAGGCTGCCGTTATCAAATCCCTAGAACATTCACTTATGTTCTAAAACTACTTCCGTATGTTTCTCTAGGATTGGATTAATATAAACTTATTGCATCTAGTGCAAAAACAACATCTGGTGTGGTACTTGACATCTCATGATTGACTCAATTACCTAAGCAAGTGATATGCCAATCATGCACATCCCTCTCCCCTTTAGTCTATAAGACACCTTTAGAGAGGGAGACTCCATCACCTGCAGGTACACCACCATGCTAGGAGTCGTCCATTCTAAAACACCGTTAGAATATTGTCTAAGTACCCAGATTGGGAAACTACCCAAATCTAGATCTAAAAACCATAGATCTAGTAACCAGAATGTCTGATATTATATTCATATCCTGTAAGGAGAAACAACTGTGTGACAACCACAATATAACCGATCGTAGTATAGGAATTTTACTTCCTACTCTGTGTATGTCATCCAAATACCAGGACATCACACCCTACTACCTTCTTAACAGATCCATCCCCTATTCTGATGAAGTCAAACCCATGACTGTCACATCAAAAATAGATGATCTATCTCCGCTATATCTGCTCAAGTCTATAAATAGACATAAGCTACTTGCCCACTATGCTTCCGCTGCTCCCACTGACCACAACAACCCTCTGGCAGAATAATATATACGTGCACTTCTAAAAGTAGTTTAGAACAACTCTATACTCATCCTCCTGCCGGGTCTCATAGTCTGGAACAACAGTAGTGTCAAGTCTGGGTAAACAAGAACCTCCCTGTCACCGTCCTTGAGGCTACCAAAGTACCTCTCGGATGCCTGAGGTTACCCATCATATCTGCGGAGTGGCTAATGGAATGTCAAACCTGATTGAATCTTTAGGTCCTATTAAATTTTCTGTAATCGTTTGCGGTTCTGGAATCTCATCCAGTTCTACCATACTCCCACTACTGTTTTCTGAAAAAATCCATTTTACTAAAACTGTGGCGAGTCAAGAACAATATCACTATTGATCTTCCAGATGGTAGAATGTCAACCCTCGATATAGCCCGGGTCAACCCACAAATTGCCATTACAGAAACGTACCTTGAGTTATCCAGAGTCTGGTTTTAAGCATAAGCCGGACAACTCCCTGTACCTTAACATCGTTAAGATATGAACCATTCTATATCCAATATAGAAACTTTGGCACTTATTTAATTGGAACCAGATTCAAATCATGCAGCAGTCTCCAGTGCATGTCAACTTAATGGAAAGAGGCTAATTAACATTACTCAACTTAGTAGTCCATCCAATTATGAGTAACCTGAAAGAGAAACAAGTTTCTCAAAACCATTACTATCAACTGATTACCAATCACAAGTATCTACATCTTCGATCACCTTGAAGAATCCCGATACTTGCGACACCTAGTTCTCTACTTTATTCTTATACCTATAACTTCTCAAAACTTAGACATTTTATTTCAACGAAACACTTGTCTAAAAACTAGAGAAGTCACGAGTAAACAAAACATAGTACGAGAACCAACCCCTTTGTCCTGATGGACACTGGACAACATACAATACTCTGTTTAAGTCCGCTGAGTTGAATAACTCAAAACTTGTACATCGTAGGTTGAAAGCTGTACTTATGCTTAAGAACTACTCCGCTGTTCAATGCTCCTTACCCAATCGTCAACTGATATAGGTAAATGTCATGGACATAATTTCAAAAGTTATATCTCACTTTATAAAAATAAACGTACAGATATATTAGTTTGAAATTAGTGCACAACAACGGATACTCAAAACCAAACACTTGCCGTCCGGCAAAAACCCAGGCGATTTTCTCAAATATCACCAATTACAACGAATTCCGATATAATGAGGATGATCACCAAATTCCCAATAACTTACTCCCACTCATCATCTGTAAAACCATACAGATGTGAGAATCATACCTGGTAAATATATACCCTGGGATAAGTATCTAATTGGGAAAACAATTTTCCTTTAACAACGCATAGTGAAACTGAAACATGAAAATGTTTCGTAGGGGTATCCTGGTATTCCTAGTAATGCCTCTTCCATAATCCAATTCATGACTGTAACCGTATATTTCTTTGCCATCTCTCCAAATCCCTTTATTTGTCTTTAGTCGTTACCTTCTGTACACCATCGTTAGGCTAAATAGTTTTCTTCCTTTCCTACTGTTCGGCACCAGCCTATGGTTTGGAAGAAGACTATCCAATAAGCGTAATAGGTGTATACCCCTAAACCAAGGAGTACTCGCAACCTGAGAGAAGGTGATGATAAATAACAACTGAATAAAACCTTATTCTATTTCTCTTGAACCTTAATCCATCCTCGAATCTGGAACAAGTTCCTTCGAGTTCGTATATAACCATACGATGGATTTACCCAATGGAAGTGGATGTCCGTAATAATACGGGGTGTTCTGGAGAAATGCAAAGGTGAAGTAGGAGTGGCGATGAACTACACGGTTTGGTCGTGAATGATAGCAGTCGCAATTTACTTTGTCCTCTTTCTAATCCCTTTATTTTGTCTTTACTTATTACCTTCTGTACACCCTACTTAGGCTAATTGGTTTTCTTCATTCCCTACCTTTCGGCACCTGCCTATGGTTTGGAAGAAGACTATCCAATAAGCGTAATAGGTGTATACCCCTAAACCAAGGAGTACTCGCAACCTGAGAGAAGGTGATGATAAAAGACAACTGAATAAAACCTTATTCTATTTCTCCTGAACTTGAATCCATCCTCGAATCTGGAACAAGTTCCTTCGAGTTCGTGTATAACCATACGATGGATTTATCCAATGGAAGTGGATGTTCGTAGTAATACGAGGTGTTCTGGAGAAATGCAAAGGGTAAAAGAAAGAGCGGCAATGACTTATGCAACTCAGACAATCCAAAAGTCAGTATTTTAAGAAAGTTCGGTCAACTTGGTCACTGAGTCATAGTCTAGGGTCGGGCCATGGTCGCTGCCAAAGAGAGAGAGAAAAGAAATACTCTGCGTGCACTCTAACCTAGATCAGAATGGTTATAACTTTATCTAATCAGGAAACCTTCCACTGTACCGTCAAATTCTCCTCCAAACCTGAAAGAAGAATTAGTCGGGATCACTCGAAGAGTAAACCAACTCATCAGTGGGAATCGGGATCCAACTCTCATCGCATGATAACGTGAAGGAATCCACTCACGTTATCACACTCCAGAAGGTATGCGCATGCCTGGCAAGTTTCAGTTTCTTTAGAAACTCCCGAAGTGGATTTTTGCCCCATGCTCTTATGACCTTGACTAAGGGCCAACAAAACACAAGTCACATGTCAAGTTCTTCCCATCATTATCTTGTTAACTTGAACCCACCCATACATACCCCTGACGTTGGCCAAATGGCAGAACGACTGTCCCAAACCAACTCATCTATCTATGCAACAGATGAATACCCAGCAACTACCAAACACTATGCCTTGGCGTTAGTCAAAATACATAGCTTGAATACTACTGAATACCCAACTGAAATGACGGAGGGCTACGGCTGGTTTTGGGCGAAAAACCTTTAACGTAACGAACTTGGTATCGCTGAAGGAACCTGATAGCTTTTAAAAAAATATAGTGGAGAAAACCTTCGCTAAAGAGGTCACTCCCGGTGAAGGGATCTCGGCTCTTTCCTCGTGGAATGAGGTGCAGGATATTCCAATTGAATACCGTTATGCAAAGCAACAAGTAATCGACTATAGTGAAGTTATTACCCTGACGCAAACTTCTGCTTAAGGGGTCAGTCCCGGTGAAGGGATCTCGGCCCTTGCCTCGTCGAATGAGGCGTAGGATATTCCAACTGAATACCAGTGTGCAAAACAAAAAAAACTTCCTTGTAATAACACTTTTTGAAAACTGTTCCAACAACGTCAAATAGGTTTGTTTTCCTTGCATTGATCAAAATCAACGCAGTCCCATCAATTAATCACACCAGAAAAGAACGAAAATAAAATGTACATATATGCCATCTGCATTCGTCACTGGGTTCCGTCATCACCCGTTAGGTTACTTAACTAACGATAGAGCGAGGACTGGATTAGCGTGGGTGCAAAACATCTACAACATCTACTAGTATATATACCAATATACAATAATCGTTTCAGGCGTGATAAATGCAACATTACAGAAAAGTAATAAGTATCACAGAACAATACAGATAATCTGGGAGCACCGGGTTTCACAGAACCGCTACTGAAACCCGATGTTCCCCTGGTCGTGTGGATAGCCTGTGCAATGAAAACCTAGACCCTACGAGTGCGGCAAGTTACCCGCCAAAATCTGAAGCGAGGCATCCCCTACTGTAACAACCATAATTTTCCTATACACTATTCTATACAATTTTTTTTTAAAAATTTTTAAAAATCCATAAAGGTTTATTTTAACCTGAGCACAATATATATATATATATATATATAAGTAATTATTTTGTTTTTAAATAACTCCATTTTTAGTGTACATAAAATTGTTTTAAAGTTAAAGTATACTTGGGGTATTTAATGTTGCTGTTACCACTTTAAGTAGTTATTTTCCCACAATAATTACAAGAAGGAGCTTGTAGCTCATTGGTAACACCTTGCACTGCTGAACCAAGCCACCAGAGTTCAAATCCCATGCCCCGCATTATTTTTGTATTTATTTTGTTTTAATTTCTTTTGAAGTCAACAGTCAAAACGCCATAACTCACAAAATTTATACTGTACACCAAAAAGTAAATATACCAAAATCTTCCCCAGAAGAACCCCCGGCCCCTGACACCTTGACTCGGCCCGACTCGGCGCCACCGACCGGCGAACCGGCCGACTCGGTCCGGCGCCGCCGGCTGGACTTTGCCGGACAGCCGAGTCTCCAACAGAGAAAAGTTGGCTCTTGACCTAGTCCACCCTCCTGCATACTCTAAATGCTTGGATCGGTTACCAATTGCCCAATAAATCCCTTTTAATCCTAGGTTTAATGAGTTTTAATGAATTTTTATATTTTTTTATATTTTTTTATTAAAACCCTAACCCTAGCTTAACCCTATATAAACCCCCCATACCCTCTACCTTCTCATCACTCTTTCTCTAAGTCCACTCTCCCAAAATTCCAAGAGAGCTTGGTACGTGAGAAAACGAGCGAAAGGCGAAACGCTGACGAAATCGACGGTGAAATTCCGGTGATCGTGCTAGGACCTCTTAACGACGTTTCGATGCACCGGCAAACCCTCTACCTCCCTCTCACTCTCTAGCGTTGTCCATACCCGTAAGTCCCCCTTTTCTATCCTTCTTTTCTTTCATTAAAATACGAACTTTATAAACCCGACGGAAATCGGAACAAACCGATTTCCGATTCGGTTTTCTATCAAAACTCACTTATCACCAATTCCATAATGCTTAAACATCTTCATGTTGACTACTAATCACTTAAAAATTAATTTGAACAAGTTTTCACACATGAAATGATAGCTTTTGTAATATACCGTATTTTTGCACTTAAATACCACTATGTTTAGTTTATCACATTTAACCCTTTAACATTGCTTTACCTTAAAGTAGATCACGAGGTAATGACCTACCTCCACACACACGCAAATACAACCCTAATTGATATCATCAAAACTTAGAATACGATAATACAAGATTTTACATTTAAATACCCTTTTCTTAATAAAATCTTTTCTAAAAGTTCTAAGTTTTAAATAATTTTAAAACAATATCTTTTAATAGGAAAATACGATATGTCGTGGACATCGATCGTTTATCTAAACCTGACTTTGTGGTGTCTAGGCAAGTGTGTCTAAGGCGAGTGGTTACTTAATTAGGACCACTACTTGTAGTGGAGAGCCTCCCACTCATCTGGCACTTACCTGGCCGCAATTGGCGGTGAAGAGGCGATTTGAGACTTCTAATGACTTATCGTTTAGACCATTTAGAAATAGGTTAGTTGGCTTAGGAAACCCTAGAATCTAAAATACGGAAATTTATACCCTTTTACAAATAAATACCTTATCTTTATAAAACCGTTTTCTAAATGATTAGTATTTATTAAATCTTTGCAAAGCGCCACTACAACCCACCTTTAGGGAACTCGTTTGGGATAGTACGGTTTATCGTGCACCCTCGGGCTTAGTAGTGCGAGATTCAGACCTCCGCAAAGAGCATTCGGTCTCGAAAGGTTTAAAATACGACATTTAAGAAAAATGAGATTTTTGGAAAATAAAATATTTATTAAAAATTATTCTTGTGTAAAAATATGTGTATTTATCATTTAAACACCTATTTTAATTATAAGATAAAGTTTCCACCTTTTCCTAAAAATTACAAGATTAAAAGTTACATTAAAATACCATGAATTTCAAATAAATCAATATTACAAATTAATACCTTTATTTATAAAATTATGATATTTTCACTAGAAATATCACAAAATAAATCACACTCATTATAACTATAAAGACGAATAATAATTACTTGAGGTGTATCTTGAAAACTATACAAAAGTATTTTTACATAAAACCCCTCAAGTTTTATAAATTACAATAATGACCCTAACAAAATAGAACTTCGATTTACATTTCTTTTAGTCTGACTCGGGTTTGAGTCTGATTATTTCTGACTTGAATATGATTCAAGTCAATCTATATTCTTTAATATTCCAATTCAATATGAACACATGAATCCCAGAATCCAGTTAACAATCTATACAACTTGACTGAATCAAACCATGGATATACATCCATTATTCCGTTATTCCATTTACCTGATTATGCAGTTACAATCTGTTAACTGATATCATGGTTTTGGTCAGTCATCCAACTTACACAATACAATATAACAATACAATCAAAACACTACGGGGTTTAAGGGGTAAATTGGTACGGAAGATGTTAAAACTGGCACGAGACGGTCAGACTTAAGATACCTAACATGAATCCAATTGCCGTTGTTCCGGGCCTTCTAACGGAGCCTTGTACTCTATATTCCGTTTGCCCTGGTCTCTAGCATATAGAGACCCTTCTTATATACACTGGCATTCTTCTAAACCAAGCTACAAACAACAGCGTTAATACAACATTACAACAATACAATACAACATTAAAAGCTACTCTCTCTCTCCTACTCTTTGTCTATTTCTCTCTTATCTTTGGGACTTACCGAGCGACCTGATCGCTGTCGACATTCTATTTCTTTCTTCTTTGAATGTTGTCAGGTGCTTTGGACACATCAGAGATCGAGCCCACCGGTGAAGACTTGGAGCAGTTTCACGAAGACCCCGAGCTCTAGACATTGTACCTTGTTCTATTCAGTACTTTCATTTACTGTTATGCCATTGTTTAGGCATCGCTTTTCATTCCAGTTGTATTTACTTTTTATGCATTGTACAAAAGAATGTTATTAATAAAGTTGATGTTTTTCTATATCTCTTGTCTCTTGTGATTTACTTTTATATTGCTTAGATACGCTTAGCGTATGTACTTCTGAGTACATACGTAGCGGACCTCGTCGCGTCTCCTTCGCCGTACACCAGGAAGTGGGGCGTGACAGGTTTTGTTGGTGGCCCATGCAGGTCAGAGCTGTATGAATCCCTATCATGCAGTTCTGGTCTGCGTGAACAACCTAAGCAATATAACACAAGAACCAGCAACTAAAACATTCTTTACAATCATGTCCCTTGAATCCTTTCTTTCATATTCCTTGAATCATATAGTTTGAATCTATGCTAACCCAAAATTCTCTCACCTTTTTTACAATTTTATCAAAACCTTCGCATTCTTTCATTCCTTCACACATTCTTCACATTTTTAAAACCCTTGCACCACCTTGTTATTTTTTTCACATATTGTCAGTACACAAGCACCAGACTTTCCTTGAAACTGTTACACTTTCCTTTTTAAAATTTCGAGGACGAAATTTTTTTAAGGAGGGTAGAATGTAACAACCCTAATTTTCCTATACACTTTTCTATACAATTTTTTTTTAAAATTTTTTAAAAATCCATAAAGGAGTATTTTAACCTGAGCACAATATATATATAAGTAATTATTTTTTTTTAAATAACTCTATTTTTAGTGTACATAAAATTGTTTTAAAGTTAAAGTATACTTGGGGTATTTAATGTTGCTGTTACCACTTTAAGTAGTTATTTTCCCACAATAATTACAAGAAGGAGCTTGTAGCTCATTGGTAACACCTTGCACTGCTGAACCAAGCCACCAGAGCTAAAATCCCATGCCCCACATTATTTTTGTATTTATTTTGTTTTAATTTCTTTTGAAGTCAACAGTCAAAACACCATAACTCACAAAATTTATATTGTACACAAAAAAGTAAATATACCAAAATCTTCCCTAGAAGAACCCCCGGCCCCTGACACCTTGACTCGGCCCGATTCGGCGCCGCCGGCCGGCGAACTGGCCGACTCGGTCCGGCGCCGCCGGCCGGACTTGGCCGGACGACCGAGTCGCCAACAGAGAAAAGTTGGCTCTTAACCTAGTCCACCCTCCTGCATACTCTAAATGCTTGGATCGGTTACCAATTGCCCAATAAATCCCTTTTAATCCTAGGTTTAATGAGTTTTAATGAATTTTTATATATTTTAATATTTTTTATTAAAACCCTAACCCTAGCTTAACCCTATATAAACCCCCCATACCTTCTACCTTCTCATCACTCTTTCTCTAAGTCCACTCTCCCAAAATTCCAAGAGAACTTGGTACGTGAGAAAACGAGCGAAAGGCGAAGCGCTGACGAAATCGACGGTGAAATTCCGGTGATCGTGCTAGGACCTCTCAACGACGTTTCGACGCACCGGCAAACTCTCTACCTTCCTCTCACTCTCTAGCATTGTCCAAACCCGTAAGTCCCCCTTTTCTATCCTTCTTTTCTTTTATTAAAATACGAACTTTATAAACCCGACGGAAATCGGAACAAACCGATTTCCGATTCGGTTTTCTATCAAAACTCACCTATCACCAATTCCATAATGTTTAAACATCTTCATGTTGACTAGTAATCACTTAAAAATTAATTTGAACAAATTTTCACACATGAAATGATAGCTTTTGTAACATACCGTATTTTTGCACTTAAATACCACCATGTTTAGTTTATCACATTTAACCCTTTAACATTGCTATACCTTAAAATAGATTACGAGGTAATGACCTACCTCCACACACACGTAAATACAACCCTAATTGATATCATCAAAACTTAGAATACGATAATACAAGATTTTACATTTAAATACCCTTTTCTTAATAAAACCTTTTCTAAAAGTTCTAAGTTTTAAACAATTTTAAAACAATATCTTTTAATAGGAAAATACGATATGTCATGGACATCGATCGTTTATCTAAACCTGACTTTGTGGTGTCTAGGCAAGTGTGTCTAAGGCGAGTGGTTACTTAATTAGGACCACTACTTGTAGTGGAGAGCCTCCCACTCACCTAGCACTTACCTGGCCGCAATTGGCGGTGAAGAGGCGATTTGAGGCTTCTAATGACTTATCGTTTAGACCATTTAGAAATAGGTTAGTTGGCTTAGGAAACCCTAGAATCTAAAATACGGAAATTTATACCCTTTTACAAATAAATACCTTATCTTTATAAAACCGTTTTCTAAATGATTAGTATTTATTAAATCTTTGCAAAGCGCCACTACAACCCACCTTTGGGGAACTCGTTAGGGATAGTACAGTTTATCGTGCACCATCGGGCTTAGTAGTGCGAGATTCAGACCTCCGCAAGGAGCATTCGGTCTTGAAAGGTTTAAAATACGACATTTAAGAAAAATGAGATTTTTGGAAAATAAAATATTTATTAAAAATTATTCTTGTGTAAAAATATGTGTATTTATCATTTAAACACCTATTTTAATTATAAGATAAAGTTTCCACCTTTTCCTAAAAATTACAAGATTAAAAGTTACATTAAAATACCATGAATTTCAAATAAATCAATATTACAAATTAATACCTTTATTTATGAAATTAGGATATTTTCACTAGAAATATCACAAAATAAATCACACTCATTATAACTATAAAGACGAATAATAATTACTTGAGGTGTATCTTGAAAACTATACAAAAGTATTTTTACATAAAACCCCTCAAGTTTTATAAATTACAATAATGACCCTGACAAATATAGAATTTCGATTTACATTTCTTTTAGTCTGACTCGGGTTTGAGTCTGATTATTTCTGACTTGAATATGATTCAAGTCAATCTATATTCTTTAATATTCCAACTCAATATGAACACATGAATCCCAGAATCCAGTTAACAATCTATACAACTTGACTAAATCAAACCATGGATATACATACATTATTCCGTTATTCCATTTACCTGATTATGCAGTTACAATCTGTTTATTGATATCATGGTTTTGGTCAGTCATCCAAGTTACACAATACAATCAAAACACTACGGGGTTTAAGGGGTAGATTGGTACGGAAGATGTTAAAAGTGGCACGAGACGGTCAGACTTAAGATACCTAACATGAATCCAATTGCCGTTGTTCCGTGCCTTCTAACGGAGCCTTGTACTCTATATTCCGTTTGCCCTGGTCTCTAGCATATAGAGACCCCTCTTATATACACTGGCATTCTTCTAAACCAAGCTACAAACAACAGCGTTAATACAACATTACAACAATATAATACAACATTAAAAGCTACTCTCTCTCTCCTACTCTTTGTCTATTTCTCTCTTATCTTTGGGACTTACCGAGCGACCTGTTCGCTGACGACATTCTATTTCTTTCTTCTTTGAATGTCGTCAGGTGCTTTGGACACAACAAAGATCGAGCCCACCGGCGAAGACTTGGAGCAGTTTCATGAAGACCCCGAGCTCTAGACATTGTACCTTGTTCTATTCAGTACTTTCATTTCCTGTTATGCCATTATTTAGGCATCGCTTTTCATTCCAGTTGTATTTACTTTTCATGCATTGTACAAAAGAATGTTATTAATAAAGTTGTTGTTTTTCTATATCTCTTGTCTCTTGTGATTTACTTTTATATTGCTTAGATACGCTTAGCGTATGTACTTCTGAGTACATACGTAGCGGACCTCGTCGCGTCTCCTTCGCCGTATACCGGGAAGCGGGGCGTGACACCTACAGCAAAGTGAATGGACCACCCTGCACTTCATGGAATCCGGTAACTTAAGCACCCCTCCTTGGGTCAACCTGTACCCCCTACGAGTGCGGCGAATAGCCTGCCAATCCTAGAGTGAGGTCACCTCCCTCTCAAAGCCATGAGATACGGACCCGTTGCCCTCCAGAACCCGGCTATCCGTGCACTCCGTCGCGGGGTAAACCTAGTACAGAAATGAAAATATGTACAACGGGTACATCGACCTCAACCCGGTCGTGCCCCAAAAGAATAATATACAAACAGGCAGTGACGGCGGTCCACATGTTGGACGCTCGCCCGCAATATAAAATGTACAAATAAATCCAAACTGTACTACCATTGCATACAGCTATCCACCACGACAAATCCGCAACTGTAAGTCGATGTAGTACACCCCAGTACTTGTGGGGAGGCAGAATTTTCAAAAACGATCAAGTTTAAAGAACGAACATCGACTAACCGCTTGAATCGAAGCTAAACTATAAATAACCATACACAAAGAGTTTCTTTTCAATTGTGTTTAGGGATTATACCTAATGAAACCGGTCCTTCGTCTTTGTGTCCTCCTTTGTTCTCCTCGACCTTCTCTAGGTAGTAGACGATCCACCCGAGAGCAAAACACCAAGCTACACCTCTAACTTGAGGTAACTAATCTACTTTGATTGCTAATCAAAGAAGAAAGGATGATATAGAGTGAAGGTAATGGATGTTTAAGTCTAACTAAACCTTTGATCTCAACACATGAGGATTAAGGATTAGTCTCTTGAAGATGAGAGCTTGAGGAGAGAGAATGTGAGATAAGATAATGAGATGAGAGAGAGTGTATCATAATATATTATGAAGCATTCTCATTTATCAACAAAAGAAAATGAGTGATGAATAAGCATGCTTCACAAATATCTAATGGTGATTCATTAAGCATGTGTCATTATCATTTATGGTTCAATAATGATAATGATGAATCACTCTCATGACTCACAATCTTATCCAAAGTAACCTCCTTAGTCACATCTTCTAGAAGCTTCTCGTACAATTACGAGAACGCCCCTCCAATCCGCAAAAATACAGAAAAACTTTAGACTGTAAAAATCCAATAACCGGATACCAGTAACTGGCTTAAACCAAAGCCGACTGGTAAAAACTGTCCGAAAGTCGTACGTGCGTAAATGCACGTATGCGTCCGAACCCTTTGTCGCAAAACCATGCGACCTCTATATCGTTTCGCCTGGAGTAGGAAACTCTCTGTGTGGGACTCTAGAGACTTGACTACTACGCTGGCAGTGGGTTTAACCACAGACCGCAAGCGGCACTAGCTGTACGTAACGGTCCCCAGGTAGTTGTCGATAAGAAGGCCGATGAGAAAACCCATCCGAACTCCTACTGAGTCTGATGTGACAATCTCCATACAGTCCGGTCCGTTCGTCCAAGACTATCGCATATCGGGCCTAGGGGGGCGGCAAGCGTCAGTCCCCTAATAGCGGTATAAGCCGTGTCGGAGGGACGCCCATTACACCCTGAGAAACTACTGGAACCTACCAGCAAATCTCGCTTGCCCTGGCCAGGGACTTTGCGTAATGGCTCTCTGACACAGCACGATATCTACTCCCAATACCGGGAGGGACGAATCCTGTCTAACCGCCACTGCCTCCAAGTGCTCGGGACTGCACCCAACTGCTACCTGTTTGCACGACTCCTTTGAGCCGAGGTAGGGTAGCAATCTAAGAACAGTGGGACACACTCGAGGCGAAGTAGCAGTGTCAAGTCTGCGGACTACGCTGTACTCATGTCACCTGGGAACTGTTCACTGACGACTGGTATCAAACCAACCAACAGTTCCCTGTGAGTCCTGTCCGGTGTACCCGTAACCTAACGAGCACCTGTATACTATTTCCAGTACGACGTACTGACGGCTGTGGGACAGACCATCTCCCCAACTGGGATGAGAAGCGTACACACCAGTCTACTCTGGAGTATCAATGCTCTGTCTCGATACTCCAACGACCAGGGACCAGAATAAGGATGTGCTTGTAGACTACCCAGCCCCCACTAGTGTGACTGCCATTACAACGCTGGTAGACAAGCAAGATCCTAAGAGCTCTATCAATACGTACACTCACATATTAAGATAGAAAAACCAAGTAGCATACTACCATGTTTAGCAAGACTGTTATATACATGTGAATATCCCAAGCTTCCATTAAGTAATATACAAACTAGTATGATACAGTAATGGCCTTCTAGGGCATAAACACTAACAATCTCCCACTTGCACTAGGGCCATGTACTGGCATATCGTAGACCAATGATCTCGAGCAGCCTCTCGAACTGAATCTGAGGAAGGGCCTTCGTGAATGGATCAGCAATGTTCTCTTCTGAAGCAACTCTCCGAACCTCGATCTCCTGACGATCAATGATCTCCCTGATCAGGTGATACCGCCTCAAGATGTGTCTGGACTTCTGATGGGACCTTGGTTCCTTCGCTAAAGCTATAGCTCCGTTGTTGTCGCAATACAGAGGTATTGGATCAACTATGGTAGGAACAACCTGAAGTTCTGTTAGGAACTTCTTCATCCAGACTGCTTCTTTTGCGGCATCGCAAGCAGCTATATACTCCGCTTCCATCGTCGAGTCAGCAACAGTGTCCTGCTTAGAGCTCTTCCAGCACACCGCCCCTCCATTGAGGGTAAAGACATAACCCGACATGGACTTGGAATCGTCCTTATCACTCTGGAAGCCGGAATCAGCAAAGGCCTCCAACCTGAGGTCTTTTCCGCCGTAAACCAAGAACATCTCCTTAGTCCTCCTCAGGTACTTGAGAATGTTCTTAACTGCTATCCAGTGTTTCTCCCCTGGGTCTGACTGATACCGGCTTACCACGCTTAGTGCGTAAGCTACATCTGGTCTGGTACATAACATCGCATACATTATAGAGCCTACCGCAGAAGCGTAGGGTATAATAGACATGCGTTCCCTTTCCAAATCAGTCTTGGGAGACATCTCTTTGGAGAGGGTGATTCCGTGACAAGCCGGTAGATTACCGCGCTTAGAATCTTCCATACTGAATCTTTTCAGTACAGTGTCGATATACCTGGACTGCGAAAGTCCCAACATCCTCTTGGATCTATCACGATAGATCCGGATCCCCAGAATGTAAGAGGCATCACCCAGGTCTTTCATGGAGAACCTGTGTGACAAGAATCCTTTGACAGATTGTAGCATAGGAATGTCATTTCCTATCAATAGAATGTCATCCACGTACAAGACGAGGAATACGACACTTCTGGCTACAACTTTACTATATATGCACGGCTCATCTGGATTTTTGATAAAGTCATATTCTTTGACTGTCTCATCAAAACAGATGTTCCAACTCCGCGATGCCTGCTTTAGTCCATAAATAGACTTAAGCAGCTTGCATACTTTCCCGCTGCTCCCACTCTGATTGAAACCCTCTGGCTGATCCATATAGACGCTCTCTTCTAAATTTCCATTCAGAAAAGCCGTCTTTACGTCCATCTGCCAGATTTCATAATCATGGAAGGCAGCAATAACAAGAAGGACTCGAATGGATTTGAGCATAGCCACTGGAGAAAAAGTTTCGTCATAGTCCAAACCAGGTCTTTGACGAAAACCCTTTGCAACAAGTCTAGCCTTATAGGTTTCCACCTGTCCATCTACACCAATCTTTTTCTTGAAGATCCATTTGCATCCTATGGGTTTTACCCCATCTGGAGCAAAGTCCAAAGTCCATACTTTGTTGGTGTACATGGACTCCATCTCGGTCCGCATTGCATCTAGCCATCGTACCGAGTCGCCGCTCTGGATGGCCTGCTGGAAGTCAGTAGGTTCATCATCATCTATGATGCAATCCTCTCTATCCCCATCTATGAGAAAACCGTAGTATCTCTCAGGCGGATGAGACGGCCTACTACTTCGGCGGAGGGGTGCGGGAATGTTCTGTTCTTCTTGAACTTCCGGTTCTACCAAACTTTCAGTATTGGTTTGTGGTTCTGGAATTTCTTCCAGTTCTATTTCGCTCCCACTTGATTCCTTTTCTAAAAACAGATGTTCCAGAAAATGGGCATTACGAGAAACAAAGACCTTTTGTTCCTCTGCGTAATAGAAATAATATCCCTTGGAGTTCTTTGGATATCCCACAAACAAACATTTTACTGATCGTGCCTCGAGCTTGTCCACATGCTGCTTTTTAACAAAAGCTGGACATCCCCAAATCTTCATATGCTGAAGATGGGGTTTCTTCCCAGTCCACATATGATATGGAGTGGTAGGCACAGTCTTGGTTGGAGCCCTGTTCAGAAGATATGCCGCTGATTCTAGCGCATAACCCCAGAAAGATCGCTGTAACTCAGCATTACTCATCATGGATTGTACCATATCCAATAGGGTTCGATTCCGTCTCTCCGATACACCGTTATGCTGTGGAGTGTACGGAGGAGTAAGCTGAGAGAGAATTCCTTTCTCTTTTAGGTAACCTAGGAACTCGGCACTCAAGTATTCACCACCTCGATCAGATCTAAGTGTCTTGATACTTTTGCCGGTTTGGTTTTCTACTTCATTCTTATACTCCTGGAATTTCTCAAAAGCCTCGGATTTATGTTTCATCAGATAAATGAATCCGTATCTTGAGTAATCATCCGTGAAAGTAATGAAGTAAGAATAACCACCTCGCGCATGTGTAGATATTGGACCACATACATCGCTGTGTATGAGTCCTAAGAGCTCTCTCGCTCTTACTCCTTGTCCAGTGAATGGAGTCTTTGTCATCTTTCCTTTGAGACAAGATTGACAAGTGTCATAAGTTTGATATTCGAACGTGTCCAAATATCCTTCTCTATGCAACTTAGTCAACCTTCTCTCATTGATGTGACCCAGTCTACAATGCCATAAGAAAGCTTTATTCAAATCTGGAGACTTTCTTTTTAGTGTGTTCTGGACGTTGAAAATTTAGAGTTGGTTTAAAACATATATGCCATTATTTAGAGTACCGGACCCAATCAAACCATGATTAAGGTGGATGTTGACAACATCTCTTACAAACGTGAAATCATAACCTTTATTTGATAACAAGGAAACTGATATGATATTACACGTTAAGCTGGGTACAAAATAACAGTTATGTAAAACCAAAATGTGTCCACTCGTCAATCCTAGGTGATAATCCCCGACGGACGCAGCTCCCACGCTAGCTCCGTTAGCAACCCTGAGGATCATATCACCTTCCTTCAGCACTCTACGGTTTCTCAGTGCCTGCAATGAATTGCAAATATGAGATCCTGATCCGGTATCCAATACCCAGGAAGTAGAGTTGATCGACAGACAATTCTCAATTATAAACACACCTGAAGTCGAAGCCACAGCTTGCTTCGGTTCCTGGTTCTTGGCGTTCCACGCCTTGCAATCCTTCTTCCAGTGCCCTTTCCTGTGACAATGGAAGCACTCATCCTGACCAACTATCGGTACTGCAGTCTTTTTCTTTCCCTTCCCTCTCACCTTACTAACACCTCCTCTAGGTTTGGGTGCGGCCTTCTTCTTCCTTCCTTTGGCCCTAGCCTTGGACCCGGAAGAAGATGCACCGCCAACAAACATAGCGGGTGTTTCCCTTACCTTCTGCAAGGTGCCCTCTGCACTCCTTAACATGTTCAGGAGTTCCGCAAGTTCAACTTCTTTTCCTTGAAGATTGAAGTTGAGGATAAACTGGGCGTAGGTGGGAGGAAGGGACTGGAGAATAAGGTCTGTATAGAGCTCATTATCCAAAGTCGTCCCAAGGTCTGCGAGCTCTTCTATATAGCCGATCATCTTTAGGACATGTTCACCTACCGATGACCCGACAGCCAACCTCGCTCGAAACAAGTTCTTAGAGGTCTCGTATCTTGCTATACGAGATTGCTCTCCATAAAGTTCCTTTGTATGGAGAAATATGCCATCTAGGGACATATCCTCGTGCCTCCTCTGATGTTCATTGTTCATCGAGGCAAGCACGATGCACTTGGCTCTCGCGCAATCTGAATCCCAGGTTTTGCGGATTTCCTTATCCGCATTACTGGATTTGGGACCAGGGACAGCAGGTGCCGTAGCGGTGAGGACGTACCCCAGTTTGTCATAGGTCAAAGCCATTTTGACATTCCGCAGCCAATCTTTATAGTTTGGCCCCGTCAGTATATTTTTCTCTAAAAGTAACTTAAGTCCAGTCATTTTCAGGGTCGCTGCAATTAGGAGAGAGAGAAGAAAACTCTTTAGCATGATGCTCTTGCAAGTTTAGAGTGGTTTTTAGTTTATCTAAACTGGATGGCTCCCACTGTTTCTCGAATCCTTCCTCAAACCATAAAAGAAGAATTAGCCAGGACTATTCTCACCGTACAATACTTGCTTAACCGTTCAGCCAGGCTGGTGTCGGTACTTCGAGGGAGGTTTTCCAACGCTTTCGCGAAGTTCCTTAATTAAATAACCTCTTTTCTCTGGGGGCGTAACCCCGCTGACACTTTTCTGGACACCTACTAGGTTTATAGCATTGATCGTTAAGTGACGAATATCCTGATAAGTAGCATATACTCACAGTAGGATCGGGATCCAAATATCATCGTCTGATAATGCTGTAGGAATGCTACCAACATTCATCAAACTCAAAATGGTATGCATCTCTTTGCAAATTTCAGTTTCTTTAGAAATTCCCGATATAAGTTTTTGCCCCATGCTCTTATAACCTTGGCTTTGGTCAAAGTGTCATAAGTCACATGTCAAGTTCTACCCGTCATTATCTTGTCAATTTGAACCCACTCGTATATACCCCTGACTTTGGTCAAATGGTAATACGACTGTCCCAAACCAACTCATCTATCTTATGCAACAAATGAAAACCCAGCAGCTACCAAACACTATGCCTTGACTTTGGCCAAAATGCATAGCTTGAATACTACTGAATACCCAAATGAAATGACGGAGGGCTACGACTGGTTTTGGCGAAACCGTGAACGTAGTGAACTTGATATAACCGAAGGAACCTGATAGCTTTTAAAAGGAGTGGTTAAAGCTCCGCATTTAAAAATATCTGTTTTAAAAATAACCGAGTGGTTTCTTTTAAATTGTTCCAACGATTAAAACTTTTGGTTTATTTTCTTTGCATTATAGATAATGCGTCCCATCATTAACCTATCATTGCAGAAAACAACGAAAATACAACGTCCTCTTATGCCATCCGCATTCGCCACGGGGTCCCGTCATCACCCGTTAGGTTACTTAACTAACGACAGAGCGGGGGCTGGGCTAGCGCGGGTGTAAAACATAAGTGACGTCTAAATAGCTATCATAAATATAGATATTTTACATTCGTCTGACGCAATGATATTCATTCCAGAACACAGATAAACAATATTGGATTTGCAAGCAATCTGTATTTCTTTTGAGCCTGCAAGAAAAGACAGATTACACAGTTGTGATGAATAGCCGTTACCCCACCCTCGACCCCTACGGGTACGACAAACTACCCGCCCGGCAGTTTGTGTACCCCACCTTCGGTCAGTCCTAGGAGCAAAAACAGTAAAATGAAATAATACAACGGTGGCTACAACCGCAACCTGGAAGTGCCCCGCAAAATAATATTACAACAAATTACATTTTCAACAAATGAATTAAACAATAACCCATTGCAAACCCCGGCTATACACCACAACAGTCCAATACAGTTTATATGCACAAACAGATAT
Organism: Agapanthus africanus; assembly: GCA_030015575.1. Taxonomy (NCBI): domain Eukaryota; kingdom Viridiplantae; phylum Streptophyta; class Magnoliopsida; order Asparagales; family Amaryllidaceae; genus Agapanthus; species Agapanthus africanus. The sequence goes on along the minus strand of JASDDO010000012.1, from coordinate 348,753,849 downwards.
AACCAATTCAGAAATGTGCAACCCCCTGCCAACCGACATACTAGCAGTTAGGGGAGGTTTACGAACACATTAAACAATCACAGATATAATCCAATATACAAATACTGTACAATTTCGATCGATTAAACAACATCAATATTGCTCCAAAATCTGCTCTGTTAAACAGTAACCTGAGCAAATATCAAATATTCCAGAAAACCCCAAATATTACACAGAGGCAACAGAAGAAAAATCGGCTCCTGACTCGCCAACTCGGCGGCGGAAGCGCGGCGACTCAGTAGGCTGAGGCCGCCCTTCCGCGGCGAGTTGGACGATTCAGGCGACTGTTTTTCTTGGGTGTTCTACTAGTGTCATGTCAAGCTCTCTGAACACACCTGAAAAATTTTTGGACATCATTTAAATTTCGACAGAAACTTGCATTTTTTAGGGTTTTCCGGCTTCGTTTTTCCGTTCGAAATTTGTACAAATTTGCAATTAAGTTATTTAGTGTTTAGCGAGGCTCTGATACCACTGTAAGTCGATGTAGTACACCCCAGTACTTGTGGGGAGGCGGAATTTTCAAAAACGATCAAGTTTAAAGAACGAACATCGACTAACCGCTTGAATCGAAGCTAAACTATAAATAACCGTACACAAAGAGTTTCTTTTCAATTGTGTTTAGGGATTATACCTAATGAAACCGGTCCTTCGTCTTTGTGTCCTCCTTTGTTCTCCTCGACCTTCTCTAGGTAGTAGACGATCCACCCGAGAGCAAAACACCAAGCTACACCTCTAACTTGAGGTAACTAATCTACTTTGATTGCTAATCAAAGAAGAAAGGATGATATAGAGTGAAGGTAATGGATGTTTAAGTCTAACTAAACCTTTGATCTCAACACATGAGGATTAAGGATTAGTCTCTTGAAGATGAGAGCTTGAGGAGAGAGAATGTGAGATAAGATAATGAGATGAGAGAGAGTGTATCATAATATATTATGAAGCATTCTCATTTATCAACAAAAGAAAATGAGTGATGAATAAGCATGCTTCACAAATATCTAATGGTGATTCATTAAGCATGTGTCATTATCATTTATGGTGCAATAATGATAATGATGAATCACTCTCATGACTCACAATCTTATCCAAAGTAACCTCCTTAGTCACATCTTCTAGAAGCTTCTCGTACAATTACGAGAACGCCCCTCCAATCCGCAAAAATACGGAAAAACTTTAGACTGTAAAAATCCAATAACCGGATACCAGTAACTGGCTTAAACCAAAGCCGACTGGTAAAAACTGTCCGAAAGTCGTACGTGCGTAAACGCACGTATGCGTCCGAACCCTTTGTCGCAAAACCATGCGACCTCTATATCGTTTCGCCTGGAGTAGGAAACTCTCTGTGTGGGACTCTAGAGACTCGACTACTACGCTGGCAGTGGGTTTAACCACAGACCGCAAGCGGCACTAGCTGTACGTAACGGTCCCCAGGTAGTTGTCGATAAGAAGGCCGATGAGAAAACCCATCCGAACTCCTACTGAGTCTGATGTGACAATCTCCATACAGTCCGGTCCGTTCGTCCAAGACTATCGCATATCGGGCCTAGGGCGGCGGCAAGCGTCAGTCCCCTAATAGCGGTATAAGTCGTGTCGGAGGGACGCCCATTACACCCTGAGAAACTACTGGAACCTACCAGCAAATCTCGCTTGCCCTGGCCAGGGACTTTGCGTAATGGCTCTCTGACACAGCACGATATCTACTCCCAATACCGGGAGGGACGAATCCTGTCTAACCGCCACTGCCTCCAAGTGCTCGGGACTGCACCCAACTGCTACCTGTTTGCACGACTCCTTTGAGCCGAGGTAGGGTAGCAATCTAAGAACAGTGGGACACACTCGAGGCGAAGTAGCAGTGTCAAGTCTGCGGACTACGCTGTACTCATGTCACCTGGGAACTGTTCACTGACGACTGGTATCAAACCAACCAACAGTTCCCTGTGAGTCCTGTCCGGTGTACCCGTAACCTAACGAGCACCTGTATACTATCTCCAGTACGACGTACTGATGGCTGTGGGACAGACCATCTCCCCAACTGGGATGAGAAGCGTACACACCAGTCTACTCCGGAGTATCAATGCTCTGTCTCGATACTCCAACGACCAGGGACCAGAATAAGGATGTGCTTGTAGACTACCCAGCCCCCACTAGTATGACTGCCATTACAACGCTGGTAGACAAGCAAGATCCTAAGAGCTCTATCAATACGTACACTCACATATTAAGATAGAAAAACCAAGTAGCATACTACCATGTTTAGCAAGACTGTTATATACATGTGAATATCCCAAGCTTCCATTAAGTAATATACAAACTAGTATGATACAGTAATGGCCTTCTAGGGCATAAACACTAACAACATCACAGCACAACACAGAACATCAAAGCGAATGTCACATTCGCAAACCCGTCTAAAAGGACTATAGCAATCAGACCGATTTACCGCTCGAATGACATTCACGGTCGGAGATATAATGTAAGTACTGTTAACTAACATATTTAAAATTCCGATAGACAAAACTTCTCGAGTGGGCCCCAAGTACAAATCCAGTACTCAAAAAAAATCTGGGCCCAAACAAAATATTCCAGAAACCACAATTCCACATGAAAGACACACAGAAGAAAAATGGTGCACTGAAGCCTTAAAACGGCGGCGGAACCGTGGCCAATCCATGGATTGTGCGGCGGTTCCGCGACGGTCTTGAAGGTTCAGTCGATCAAATTTTTTCAAGAGTCTTCTTAGAAAAGCCTGCTCGATTTTCTGACATGCTCAAAATAATTTTTAGACGACCAAAAAAATTTGACAGAAACTTTAATTTCGGAATCGCGGTTTTGGAAATTTCGTTCGATCGATATTTTAAACATGTTAGAACAAGCTAGTAAAGGTTAATGGCGTAGCTCTGATACCATGTAAGTCTACGGTAGTGCCCCGGCCAATAATCTGAGGCCAAACGCGGAACAAAAACTTTTACAACTGGCGCTATCGCATACTATAACCCGGATCTTGCCATTAATGCTAAACTAACAAAATGTAAAGAGGTAGAAAGGCTATACTGATCGATCCGTGTCCTTCGGTCTTTAGCCATCATCCCACGCTCCTCGCGGCATCTCCGATCTTCTGTCTCCTCGTCAAGGTGGCACCACGTCAACGGATCTTTATACGGGCTCCCGCCTCTAAACCGAGGCAACTCGGACATGAAGTTTGCTAGCCTACATGTCCAAGATTGATGTAGAGATAGTGTAGAATACTTTGTCTTAAGGAACCCAAGCCATTGGGTGATGGTAAATTGATGTTGCCAATTGGGGTGATGAATTGAGCTTTGGATTTTACAAAATGAATCAATTTCTCACAAATGGGGCTCGGCCATTCTTGAAGGGGCTGAAGTGGGTGCGGTCGGCCATGAGGTGGAGGGGGTGAGCATAAGGTTTCAAGTGGTGAGGCTAAGAAGAAAATATCAACAACAAATATCCAACAAAGTCTTAAGCTTGGACAAAAGAACTTAATGCAAGAATGAGTCACTTAAACACCTCATCCCACATGAAGAGGCCGGAAACTTCTGGAGCCCCGGGCACCACAAAAAAAAACCCTCCCTTTATAAATGTAGAATTTGCAAGAAACCCCCTAACAACAAGAAATTCAGCCAAGAAGGATAGAAAGGAAAATGGCTAAAACGAAGATACAAACTGGCAACTTCAAAATGCGATCCCGTAACTAATTACAGAATAACCCCACTGCAGTATATACATACCCGTATTTGTATTCCGACCGAATACAAAATGCAAAGAGACAAAAATACTCCTACACAATATAATACTAGAATCCGGCTTAAACCAAAACCCACTAATATTATCTGTTTGAACCATGACACGTGCACAAGTGCACATGCATGTTCGAACCCAGCTATAAAACCATACAGCCTCTACAACGTTCGCCCGAACCTGGGAAACTATCTGTGGGGGACTCTAAAGACTCGTCAATACTCTGGCAGTGGGTTTAACCATAAGCCGTCAGTAGTACTATCTGTACGTAACGGCTGCCCATGTATTGACAGAAAGGGAGCTGATGAGAGAACTCATCCTGGAACCCTACTGAGCCTATCAGCGACAATATCTGTACAGTCCGGTCCGTTCGTTTATGAGCATCGCATATCTGGCCTAGGGGCTGGTAACGTCAGACCCCCAATAGCCGTATAAGTCGTGTCGGAGGGTAGCCCTGAACACCCTGAGAAACTACTGGAATACCTACCAGTAATTCTCACCTGCCTTGGCCAAGGACTTGGTGTAATAGCTCTCCTAGACACAGCGCGATCTTACCCCCAATACCGGGAGAGACGAATCCCCTGCCGATCCGCTCACTGCCTCTATGTGGCTCGGGACTGTACCCAACTAAAACCTGTTTGCACGACTCCTTTGAGCCATGGTAGGGTAGTAATCTAAGCACAGTGGCACACGAGATAAATGACGACCTCAGGTCGATGAACTAACCTGTACACATGTCACCAGGGAACTGCTATCTAACGATGTTGGATATAGTGCCCTCAAAGTCAATTATTGGATCGCAGGTACATGATTGCAATCATTGAGGGAGGACCTATACCGATATGACAGTCTTGTTCGAGATGATAGTATGCTATCTGGTTTGTCTTTATCATCGTATACATGCTTTAGTTCACTATTGCATGTTGATAGAGCCCATAGGATTCTTGCTTGACTTCCAGCGGTATGATGGCGATCATATACGTGGGAGCTGGGGTCTATAAGCACATCCTTAAAGTGTCCCTAGTCGAGGGAGTTTCGAGACAGGGCATCGATACTCCAGAGTAGACTAGTGTATACAGTCGAGACCCCGACGAGGGGCGGTGGCCGTTCTCACAAGCCACTGGTGTCAGTTGGTTCACCTAAGATGTATACAGGTGCTCATTGCGTTATGAGTACACCGGACAGGACTCGCCGAGAACATGCTAGTTGGTATTATACATATCGTCAGATAGCAGTTCCCAGGTGACATGTGTACAGGTTAGTCTGTCGACCTGAGATCGTCATTTGTCTCGTGTGAGTTCCCACTGTGCTTTGATTACTACCTTACCACGGCTCAAAGGAGTCGTGCAAACAGGTTTTAGTTGGGTACAATCTCGAGCCACATGGAGGCAGTGAGCGGATCGTCAGGGATTCATCTCTCCCGGTATTGGGGGTGAGATCGCGCAGTCTCTAGGAGAGCTATTACACGAAATCCCTGTCCATGGTAATCGAGATTTACTGGTAGGTATTTCAGTAGTATCTCAGGGTGTTCTGGGCTACTCTCCGACACAACTTATACCGCTATTGGGGGTTTGACGTTTACCAGCCCCCTAGGCCCTATATGCGATACTCATAGACGAACAGACCGGACTGTACGGATATTGTCACTGTCAGGCTTAGTAGGGATTCTGGATGAGTTCGCTCGTCAGCTTCCCTTCCTTTCAATACATAGGCAACCGTTACGTACAGCTAGTACCTCTGACGTGCTTGTGGTTATACCCAGTGCCAGTGTATTGATGAGTCATTAGAGTCCCCTACAGACAGTTTCCCAAGTTCGGGCGAAACGTTGTAGAGGCCGTATGGTAATATGGCAGGGTTCAATCATATTCGTGCACTTGTGCACGGATCATGATCGGACGGACAATACTAGCGGGCTTTGGTTTAAGCCAGATGCCAGTATTATAGTGTAGGAATATTTTTGTCTCATTGCATTTGTATTCGGTCGGAATACAAATGCAGATATGTATTTACAGTTGAGGTGTAATCCCGTAATTCATTACGGGATTATTTTGGGAGTTGCCAGTTTTCTTTATCCGTCTTAAACACCACCTTCTTTGTTTAATTCATGTGAGCGTTGACCCTTGACCCCATTCCCTAGCCATTCCCCATAGTGATCACCCATGCTGCATTTAATGAGCATGGGTGTGGGGATGGGGGCTGATCCGGGCTGCTAAGCATGGGTGTGGGGATGGGGGCTGATCTGCGCTGCAAGGGGGTTCCCTGCAATTTCACCAAGATTTAAACTGCAGGGTTTTTCCGTGGTGACGGAGAGAGTGTGGGAAAGGGTTTGATTTTATTCATGGTATCTGAATTTTGTTGGTGGGGGGCTTCTCTGCAATTTCGCCAGCTACAATGTAGGGGTGTTTTCGTGGTGACTAAATTAAAGCGGCCGTGCATTGTTTTGAGGGGCTGGGAAGTTTTTTTTTTGGGTGAATGGTTTTAATATGGTGGGGGTAAAATTATTTGTGCTGATTGATTCACCACTCACTTCTTTTCTGCTCTTTTTCACAGAGAGCTATCCCCTCTCTGGCCGAGCCCCTTTCTATTCTTTGCATTCTTTGCAAGCTTGATTCTTTCTTTTGAAATGATAAATCTCATGCTCACATGTTCACCTCCTTGGCAACTCCAATTTACCTCCACCCAATCACATGGGTGCCTTGAGATAATATATTCCACACTCACTCTACTTCATTCTTGGACATGTCGGCTAGCAAACTTCACATCCGAGTTGCCTCGGTTCGAGGCGGGAGCCCGTATAAAGATTCGATGACGTGGTGCCACTTCGACGGGCGTGATCGGGGAGCAGACTTCGTCGGCGCAGCAGTGAAGAGCTTGGCGCGCATATTGAAGACCGAAGGACACGGATCGATCGGTATAATATTTCCAAACTCTTTTAAATATTGCTAGTTTACGGTTAATGGAAAGATCCGGGTGTTTGGGTCGCGGTGGCGCCGGTTCCGTAAAAAGTTTTTGTTCTGCATTTGGCGTCGTTTAGACGGCCGGGACGCCGCCGCAGCCCAACATGGTATCAGAGCCAAACTGTTAACCGTTTACTAGCCTGTTCTAATGTGTTTAAAACATCGATCGACGGAATTTTCAAAACCGCATTTCCAATATTTCAAGTTTCTGCCGAATTTTTAAAGTCGTCGAAAAATTATTTTGAGTGTTTCAGAAAATCAGGCAGGCTTTTATAAGACAACTGTAAAATTTTGGTGCAATGATCCTTCTGTAGCGCCGCAGAACCGCGGCCGTACCCACGTTTTGGCCACGGTTCCGCCGCAGTGTTGAGATTTCAGTGCAATAAATTTTTTGCTTTGGGTCTTTGACTTGGAACTGGGGTTTCTGGAAAATTTAGTTTTGGCCCAGATTATTTTGAGTACTGGATTTGTGCTTGGGGCCCATTTCGGGAAGTTTTGTCGATCGGAATTTTAAATGTGTTAGTTTACAGTGCTTTACATTATTATCTGTGACCGTGAATGTCATTCGATCGGTAAATCTTATCTAATTGCTATAGCTCTCTTAGACGAGATTTGCGAACGTGACATTCACGTTGATGTTCTGTGTTGTGCTGTGATGTTGCGGATTTGTCGTGGTGGATAGCTCCTGTGCAATGGTAGTGCAGTTTGGATTTATTTGTACATTTGATATTGCGGGGCGAGCGTCCGACATGTGGAATGCCATCACTGCATGTTTGTATATTATTATTTTGGGGCACGACCGGGTTGAGGTCGATGTACCCGTTGTATATATTTTATTTTCTGTACTAGGATTACCCCGCGGTGGGGTGCACGGATAGTCGGGTTCTAGAGGGCAACGAGCCCGCATCTCATGGCGTTGAGACGGAGGGGGCTTCACTCTAGAATTGGCGAGCTATTCGTCGCACTCGTAGGGGGTATAGGTTGACCCAAGGAGGGGTGCTCAAGTTACCGGATTCCGTGAAGTGCTGGGTGGTCCATTCACTTTGTTGAAGGGGGCTGCCTCGTTTCAGGTTTTGGCAGGTAACTTGCCACGCTCGTAGGGGTCTAGGATTTTCATTGCACAGGCTATCCACACGACCAGGGGAACGTCGGGTTTCACTTGCGGCTAAATGAAACCCGGGGATCCCAGATTATCTGTATTGTTCTGTGATGCTTATTGCTTTTCTGTGAGGTTGCATTTATCATACCTGGAGCGATTATTATATATTGATATATATACTAGTAGATGTTGTATATGTTTTGCACCCGCGCTAGTCCAGTACCCGCTCTGTCGTTAGTTAAGTAACCTAACGGGTGATGACGGGACCCAGTGGCGAATGCAGATGGAATATACGTACATCATATTTTCGTTCTTTTCTAGTATGATTAATTGATGGGACTGCGTTGATTCTTATCAATGAAAGAAAAACAAACTTATATATGATGTTGTTGGAACCAATTTTTCAAAAAGCTGTTATTACTAGGGCGTTTTCTTTTGTTTTGCACAGTGGTATTCAATTATGAATATCCAGCACCTCATCCGACGAAGCAAGGGTCGAGATCCTTTCATCGGGAGTGACCCCTTGGACAGAGGTTTGCGTCAAGGTAATAACTTCACTATAGTCGATTACTTTTTGCTTTGCATCGTGATATTCAGTTTAGAATATCCTGTACCTCATTCTACGGGGAAAGAGCCGAGATCCCTTCACCGGGAGTGACCTCTTTAGCAAAGGTTTTCGCCACTATATTTTTATAAAACCACTTGGATTCCTTCAACGATATCAAGCTCATTAAGTTAAAGGTTTTTCGCCAAAAACCAGCCGTAGCCCTCCGTCATTTCAGATTAGTATTGCTTAGTATTCGTGCTACGTATGTCGTGCTCAGCCGAGGCGTAGTGTGCGGTAGCTCTGTAATGCTTTTCTGTTGCATGGATATGCGATTGGTTAGGACAGTCGTGCGGTCATTTTGGCTCAGTCAAGGACTCGTATGGGTGGGGCTAATGCAATCAAGATAATGATGGGTTGAACTTGACTAGGATCCTTTGATATGTTGGCTCAGTCAAGGTCACTTAGGTCCTAGGGGTAAAAACACACATCGGGAGTTTCAAACATACAAGAAACTTGCCAGGCTTGTGCATACCTTCTGGAGTGTGGTGACTTGAGTGGCTTCCATCAAGTTATCATGCGATGATAGTTGGATCTCGATTCCCACTGATGAGTAGGATTACTCCTCGGGTGATTCCGACTAATTCTCCTTTTAGGTTTGGAGGAGAATTCGAGGAAACAGTGGGAGGTTTCCTGATTAGATAAAGTGATTAACCATTCTGATCTAGGTTAGAGTGCACGCAGAGTGTTTCTTCTCTCTCTCTTTTTGACTGCGACCATGACCCGACCCTAGACTATGGCTCAGTAACCAAGTTAACCGAACTTTCTTAAAAACACTGGCTTTTGGATTGTCTGAGTTGCATACATCATTGCCACTCCTTCTCTTATCCTTTGCATTTCTCCAGAACACCTCGTATCACTACGAATATCCACTTCCATCGGATAAATCTATCGTATGGTTATATACGAACTCGGAGGAACTTCTTCGAGGATGGATTCTGGTTCTGGAGAGATTGAATAGGATTATTCAGTTGTCTTTTCCTTTTACCTTCTCTCAGGTTGTGAGGGCTCCTAGGATTAGGAGAGGGTACACCTATTACGCTTATTGGACAGTCTTCTTCCAAACCATAGGCAGGTGCCGAAAGGTAGGGAATGAAGAAAACCAATTAGCCTAAGTTGGGTGTACAGAAGGTAATAAGTAAAGACAAATAAAGGGATCAGAAAGAGGGCAAAGTAAATTGCGACTGTAATCATTCACGACCAAACCACGTATTTCATCGCCACTCCTACTTCACCTTTGTATTTCTCCAGAACACCTTGTATCACTACGAACATCCAATTCCATTGGATAAATCCATCGTATGGTTATATATGAACTCGAAGGATCTTTTTCGAGGATGGATTCTGGTTCAGGAGAAATAGGAATAAGGTTTATTCAGTTGTCTTTTATCTTTACCTTCTCTCATGTTGCGAGTACTCCTAGGATTAGGAGAGTACACCTAATACGCTTGTTGGATAGTATTCTTCCAAACCATAGGCTGGTGCCGAACGGTAGGGAAAGATGAAAACCATTAAGTCTAACGATGGTGTACAGAAGGTAACGACTAAAGACAAATAAAGGGAATTGGAGAGATGACAAGGAAATATACGGTTACAGTCATGAATCTGATAATGGAAGAGGCATTACTAGGAATACCCGGATACCCATTCGAAACATTTTTATGTTTCAGTTTCACTGTGCATTGTTAATTGAAAGTTGACTTCCCAATTAGACATTTGCTCCAGGGTATCTATTTACCAGGTATGATTCTCACATCTGTATGGTTTTACAGATGATGAGTGAGAGTAAGTTATTGGGAATTAGGTGATCATCCTCATTATATCGGAATTCGTTGTAATTGGTGATATTTGAGGAAATCGCCTGGGTACAGTTTTCAACCTACGACGCACAGAGTTTGAGTTATTCAACTCAGGGGACTTATACAAAGTATTGTATATTGTCCAGTGTCCATTAGAACAAAAGGGATGGTCCTCGTACTATATTCTGTTTACTTGTGACTTCTCAAGTTTTAGACAAGTGTTTCGTAGAAATACAAGGTCCAAGTTTGAAAAGTTATAGGTACAGGAATAAAGTAGAGAACCATGTGTTGCAAGTATCAGGGTTCTTCAAGGTGATCGAAGATGTAGATACTTGTGGTTGGTATTCAGTTGATAGTAATGGTTTTTGAGAAACTTTTTTCTCTTTCAGGTTACTCATTATTGGATGCACTCCTAAGTTGAGTAATGATGATCGTCCTCTCTCCATTTAGTTGATATGCACTGGAGACAGCTGCATGATTTGAATCTGGTTCCAATTAAATCAGTGCCTCTATTTCTATATTGCATATAGAATGGTTCGTATCTTAACGATGTTAAGGTACGGGGAGTTGTCCGGCTTATGCTTAAAACCAGACTCTAAATAACTCAAGGCACGTTTCTGTAATGGCTGTTTGTGGGTTAATCGGGGCTTAGACGGGGGTTAATTTTCTACCATCTGGAAGATCAATAGTGATATTGTTCTTGACTCGCCACAGTTTTAGTAAAATGGTTTTTTTTTTCAGAAAACAGTAGTGGGAGTATGGTAGAACTGGATGAGATTCCAGAACCGCAAACGATTATGGAAAATTTAATAGGACCTGAAGATTCAATCAGGATTGACATTCCATTAGCCACTCCGCAGATATGGTGGGTAACCTCAGGCGCCTGAGAGGTACTCCGGTATCCTCAAGGACGGTGACAGGAAGGTTCTTGTTTACCCAGACTTGACACTACTGCTGTTCCAGACTATGAGATCCGGCATGAGGATGGGTATAGCGTCGTTCTAAAGTTTACTTTAGAAGTGCACGTATATATTATTCTACCAGAGGGTTGTTGTAGTTAGTGGGAGCAGCGGAAGCGTAGTGAACGAGAAGCTTATGTCTATTTATAGACTAAAATAGATATAGCAGAGATAGATCATCTATTTTTGATGTGACGGTCATAGGTTTTGACTTCATCAGAATATGAGATGGATCTGTTAAGAAGGTAGTAGGCTGTGATGTCCTGGTACTTGGATGACATACACATAGTAGGAAGTGAAATTCCTACACTACGATCGGTTATACCGTGGTTGTCACACAGTAGTTTCTCCACATAGGATATGGATATAATATCATATGTTGTTTTTGCACTAGATGCAATATGTTGATATATTATTCCAATCCTGGAGAAATGTTCGGAAGCAGCTTATAAACATAAGTGGTTGTTCTAGGGATTTGATAACGACAGCCTCCTTCGGGAGACAGTTATTATTCCAGGCTTCCAAGGTGACCCGGATGACATAGTGACTTTCAGAGTTATAGTTTTTCCTCTGACGAGGGGCAGTAGTTTGGACAGGCAGTCCAAGCGGATACTGGAGGCATGGTGCAGGATACTGATTAAATTCAGTTGACGATACAGTCTAAGAAGTTTTTTGGATTTGGAGTTCATTTATGAACTGGGTCCCATCAGATATCCAGACATATTCTAAGACAGGTATTGCTCATTTCGGGAGATGGCTTTCTCCGCGAACTTGAGACAAAGAGAGACATAGAAAGAAATATCAGGGCGGATCCACTCACTGAGGCCATTTCTCGAAAGCAATAGTTTTACAAACGAGATGTAGGGTTCCTAGGCACTCTAGTGAGGTCTCACAAGGCATCAACCATGCCAATTTCAAATTTAACGGGTGCCGAGAAACCCTAATACGGATCGTCGGCTAGAAGTTTAGGCGAATCAAGCAACTAGTTAACAAATTAACTAAGTGAACGGAAATACAACCTTTGTAGATCCGGTCCTCCACCTCCACGGCTCCGTAATGAAGTCCTCTCCGCTGTCCAAATGAAATCCCGGGGTCAAGCGTCGGCTTCATCGGAGAAATGGGCGGGCAAGGTCGTCGGCTTTGTGCCGAAGATGATCTACGTCGAGGCATCACAAGATCAAGCTCCCACTTCACCAAGTCATGAAACTTGTGAAGAAAACACACTCTACTACTTGGCAAGAGGTAGAGGATGAAGAAATAGGAGGTGGGTTCACTTTAGATTTGGATTTCTCACTCTTTTTCATCAATCACCATTGATGGAAACTAGGTTTTCTTCTTGAAGAAGAAGAAGAAGATGATGATGAAGTTATGATAAGTCTATTAAAAATGGAAAAGAAATTGAATACTTATCATATTCCAACCATGGTTTAGTGTAGAGAATTAACCAAGGTTAGTTGAATGGATAGGGTTATGAGAAGAAGACAAGAATGGTAGCTTTGGTCAAACCTTCATGAAGCTTCAAATACAAACAAAGAAAACCACCATTCTTCTCTTTAATCCTTTCCAAAATACATAAATAAATAAATAAGTATGAAAATCAAAACCCTAACCATTTAAATAACCATGGTTCAATCTTTACACAAATACAAGTAAACATGTATCATCAAACATGATACATACAAGTGCACAAAACTATATCACATATACAATGTGCACTTGAAGTGAGAAAATCCATTTAAAGTGAACCAATACTAGTTAATGCAAAGTAATATATCAGATATATAATCATACATTAAATCATTAAATCAACAATTGATTCAATGATCCGGTCATGTCGCACATAACCGACTAGTATCAATAGTAACAACTTATCGAATCAACACTTGATCCGATAACCCGGCTATATCGCATATAACCGATCAATGTCACAAATCGCGAGAATAGAAAACGGTATCACATACACGCATTATTCTCGGTCCCGCACATATCTCATATGCGCTCCTATTTCGTTTCGCTTGAGCCAGGAAACCTCTGTGTAGGACTCTAAAGACTCGTCAATACGCCGGCAGCAGATGATGATCATATCAAGCACCCACAAGCCGTAAGCGGTCTGCTAAACGTAACGGCCACCCGGGTATTGAGCGATCAGAAGATCGACGAGCAAGCCCGCTCACACTCCAGTGAATCCAACCAGTAACACTACCGTACAGTCCGGTCTGTTCGTCTGATATGTCGCATATCTTGCCTAGGGGTGGTAAACGTCAGACCCCAATAGCTCGATAAGTCGTGTCGATATAAGGTCTATAACTGTTCGAGAAACTACTGGTAACACTTACCAGTAAATCTCAGCAACCCTGGCCAGGGATTTCCTGTTATAGCCAATCGAACACAGCGCAACATCAACTCCCTCTACCGGGAGAGACGAATCCCCTCCTATCGCTCATTGCCTCCATGTGACTCGGGACTGTACCCAAAAACCACCGTTTTGCACGCCCTCTTGGACGTGGTAAGGTGGAAATCAAAGCACAGTGGGAACCACACAAGACTCTATGACGATCTCGGGTCAACAGACTACTCTGTACTAGTGTCACCAGAGAACTGCCATCTGACGTAAGGTATAATACCATCTGGGAGTTCTCGGAGAGTCCGTCCAGTGTACCCAGTCTCTACTGAGCACCCGTATATCATCTCTGATGTCAAACACCAATGGATATGGGATCATCCATCGCCCATCTGTATGGGACGAGAAGGTATACGCTAGTCTACTCTGGTATATCGATGCCCTGTCTCGATACACCCACGACTAGGGACCTTGAAGGATGTACTTATGGACTACCCTGTCTCCACTAGTATGATCCGCATCATAGTCAGGTAGTCAAGTACACATCCTAAGGGCTTTACCAACATGTAACAGAGAGACAATCAGTGTACACGTTAAGGTAAAGAGCAACCAGATAGCATACTATCATGTCGAGCAAGAAAGTCCTCCCTATATATGTCCCAGCATCCACTACAATATACATCCAATGTACAGTAATGGCCTCTAGGGCATACATATAACTAACAATCTCCCACTTGCACTAGGGCCATCTGATAGCAGTGGTTGTAGTATTTCATACTCAACCATCCCATAACAGTCTCTCTCTGGGAATAGGCCTTCGTGAGTGGATCCGCCGTGCTATCATCTGAGTCTGCTCTCCTAACCTCGATCACCCTGGAGATCAACCATCTCCATGATCAGGTGATACTGCCATAGATCATGTCTGGATCACTGATGGGACCTTCGTTCCTTGGCATAAGCCACAACTCCATTGTCTCACAATGGGAGGAACATAGTTCATCTCATGAACCAATATACACCCAAACAACCTCTTTGGTAGCATCTTAAGTAGCGATGTATCCTGCCTTTACTGTCTAGTATGCCACGGTATTTAGCTTGGAACTCTTCCAACATACCGTCCCTTTACTGAGGGTAAAGACAATGCCTGTGACTGACATTCAGTCGTCTTTATCACCCTGGAACACTTCCAGTGATTTTCCACAGGATCAACTGATACAATCTCACTATAACTAGTGAGTATCCTAACATCCATTTAGATCTATCTCATAGATCCAAAACCAGGATTTAGTAGGTATCACTTTGATCCTATGTGGAGAATCATTGCGACAAGCGGAGATTGATCGAGCGTAGCATAGGAAACTCCTTCCCTATCAAGAGTATGTCATCCACGTACTCTACGAGGATCGTCACCATACTCCCTACTACCTTTTTGTTTATACAAGGTTCATCTACCATTTTGATGATGTCAACTTCTTTGACTAATCCATCAAAACAGATGTTCCAACTCCGTGATGCCTGCTTTATCCTATAAAGCATCTTGCACACGTTTCCGCTGCTCCCACTGTCTACGAGGCCCTCTGGCTGTGTACTTATAGACGCACTCTTCTAAAACATCATTTAGAAAAGCAGTCATGACACCCAACCACCAGATATCGTAGTCATGGTATGTAGCCGTGACAAGTAGGATCTGGATGGACTTAAGCATAGGTACTGGAAAAGGTTTCATCATTATCCACGCCTAGTTGATGACGAAAACCTTTAACAAGTCTAGCTTTGAAAGTCTCCACTTTTCCATCTACACCAAGTAATCTTCTCAAGATATACTTGCTCCTGATGGGGATTTAACCCTTCAGATATAGCAACCAAAGTCCATACTTTGTTGGTGTATAAGGATTCCATCTCAGATCACTTAGCATCCAGCCATTCTTACAGAGTCCTACCCCCGATGGCCAGCTCGAAACTAGTTGGGTCATCATCTCATGATGCAATCCTCGCTCCCACTGTCATAGAGAAACCGGAGTAACTCTCAGGTGGGTGAGGAACCTTACTAGATCGGCGGAGAGGCTGAGGTTCGTTGGTTACTATTGAATCCTTCGGTTCTACCAAATCATCAGCAGTAGTTTGTATAGCTGGAACATTTCCAGTTCTACATAACAGACCTTGCCTCGATCTTGTTCGAATTTTTGCTTTTAGACATAGCCCGGACAACCCCAAATCTTAACTAGCTTAAGATATGGGCTCTTCCCTTTCCATATCACATATGAAGTGGTAGGCAACAGATTTGATTGGAACCCTATTCAATAGGTATGCAACTTCTCAAGTGCATAACTCCCTTAGGAAATAGGTAACTCAGTAGTACTCATCATAGAGCACACCATATCAAATAGGCTGTATCTGCTCCGCCCCGATATACCATCGTGCTATGGTGTATACGGAGGAGTAATTCTGAGAGAGAATCTCATTCTCCTTTAAAATAGTCCAGGATTTCCGTGCTCAAGTATTCTCCTCCTCGATCACATCAAAGGACATAATACTTATACCCGTATTTTGGTTCTCTACTTCTAACTTATATTCTGTGAATATCTCAAAAGGTTCGGACTTGTGTTTCAACAGGAACATATGTCTGAATCTTGAGAGATTATCAGAGAATGTAATGAAGTACAAAGAACCAGTCCTGGCATTTGTAGACAGGAGACCTTACATACAACATCATGTATCAGTCCCAAGA
This sequence comes from Agapanthus africanus, assembly GCA_030015575.1. Taxonomy (NCBI): domain Eukaryota; kingdom Viridiplantae; phylum Streptophyta; class Magnoliopsida; order Asparagales; family Amaryllidaceae; genus Agapanthus; species Agapanthus africanus. The sequence continues at coordinate 348,737,567 of JASDDO010000012.1, read as the reverse complement.
GTTCATTAACTCTTTCTCTGTTTCCAGTAAACGGAGCTATGGTCATCTTATCTTTGTGACATGACTGGCAAGTTACAGAAGATGTAAATTCAAACTGATTTAAATATGCATCTAAATGTAACTTCAGCCAGTCGGGTCGCATTAATATGACCTAGTCTACAATGCCTCAAGAAGGATCCGTTCATTTCTGAACTCTTCCTCTTGTGCGTGTTCCGTATACTAAGAACTGTAGTTTGATTTAGAACATTAATGCTTTTAGATAACGTGCCTGAACCGATCAACTTTTGATATAGGAAATGTTCAAAACATTATCCATCAATACAAAATTTTATCATTTCTTTACTAATAAAGAGATAGATATGATTTTGTATATCAGGTTCGGTATCTAATAACATTTATTCAGAATCAATGTATTCAGATAATACAGGGTGACGGTGACAGTGACCAACAGACCTGGCTGCAACACTTGCCCCGTTTTCTGTCTCATGAAACTTATCACCCGTTCTCAGTTTTTCTACCCTTTTGTAGCCCTATGTAACAGATTACATATCTGGGATCCTGATCCGGTATCATATACCCAGGATCCGGAGGATACTGAGAAACAGTTCTTTGTAATGAACACACCCGAAGATGATGCATCAGCATGCACTCTCTTCGTTTGGGCGGCACGGGAATTCTGGTATTTCCCAATTTCCTGCTCTGTCTTATAACAATTATAAGTTGGAGCGGGACCAATGTTCCCCAGCTCAGTATAACAAGCGGGTTCGGTCAATATATCCGTTTTATTATCTTGATTAAGGCATGATATGGTCGCTACCTGGAGAGAGAGAGAAGAAAACACTCAGCGTGCGCTCTTGCAAGAATAGATTGGTTATTATTTTATCTAATCAGGATGGCTCCCACTGCTTTTTATCAAATCTTCCTTCAAACCCTAAAAGGAATGACTAGCCGGGATTAATTACACACTATAAGTTCGCCAATCTTTCAGCCAGGCCAGTGTCGGTACTTTGAGGGAGGTCCCCCGTGCTTTCGCACGAACCTAATTAATGTAAACCTCGTTTTCCCAGAGGCGTAACCTCGTTAACACCTTTCTAGACACCTACTTGATCGGCTAATTGTAATGTATAAAAATCTCCCAGGAGTAACAATTACTCGCAGCGGGTATCGGGATCCAACTATCTCATAGAAGGTATGCAATCTCATTGCAAATTTCAACACTTGAAATTCCCGATAATATTTTGCCCCTAGCGTCCTATGACCTTGACAGAGGTCAACAAACCATAGGCTGCTAGTCAAGTTCAACCCGTCATTTCTTGATTGAAGTAAACCCACTCGCACGACCCTTGACAGAGGTCAACAAGGTCGCACGACTACCCTAAATCAATCACATCATATGCTTATGCAGATAAGCGCTAATCAGCTACCGCACACTACGCCTTGACAGAGGTCAACAAACGCAGCACGAATACTGACCAGTACATATCTGAAATGACGGAGGGCTACGACAGGTTTTTCTGAAAACCTATTGCGTAATGAACTTGATATCGTTGTAGGATCGAATGAATTTTGAAATGGAGTGTTTTTGAGGCTTTTCTAGTTTTGCTAAAGGAGTCACTCCCGGTGAAGGGATCGTCGGTCCTTTCCTCGTCGAATGAGGTGCGGGATATATCATATATATCACTGTGCAAAGCAAAAACTCTTAAAATCAATCAAAAGACAAACCGAGTGTGTAGCATCTGCCAGTTATTGCTAAAGGAGTCACTCCCGGTGAAGGGATCTCGGTCCTTTCCTCATCGAATAAGGTGCAGGATATATCATATATATCGCTGTGCAAAGCAAGAACTGTAGCTACCTATTTTATTTTGAAATTCGATTCTACAACATCTTAGGTTTCTTTTTCTTTCATTAATCTCATTAATGAAGTCCCATCATTTAAGTACCTAAACATCACAGATAAATACGACGTACACTTATGCCATCCGCATTCGCCTCGATGTCCCCTCGTGCACCGTTAGGTTAGGTAACTAACGGCAGAGCGGGGCAGGGCTAGCGCGGGTGTAAAACATAAGTAAAGCCTATATAATATATCATATATACTATATACTGTATCTATCACAGAACATCACATGATCACATCACAGATATCGCAGCAGAAGAAACATATGAAATATTGGATATACTAGGACGTCCGTGTTTCAACGAGCCAGTATAAAACACGGATTCCACGGTCGTGATGAATAGCCAAACCCACACCCCAAGACCCCTACGAGAGCGGCAAGCAACCCTACCAATTCTGGAGTTAGGAGACCCGGGCTCGACTCCTCGAGTTGGTCTCCCACTGGACTCCAGAACCCGGTTACTTGTGCCCTCCTCCTTGGGTCTATCCTAGTGCGGAAAAGTAAATAATATACAAATGGTGACATCATCCGCTACCTGGAAGTGCCCCAATAAAAGAATATTACATACAAGTTTTTACATGAATGAAAATTAAAAACACTCATCTCACATAAAAACCCCCAGCTATTCAAACACGACGATCCAATATAACATATCCAGCAACACATAACATCACATGTCATCAACGTAAGTAAATATGCGCATCCAAATTGTCGTTGACATATAGCAACGAAACCGGCGATATCACATATTACACTTACGGTCACAGAAAAGAAAGTGTAAAACTACAACAGTTGGAATCCGCAACCACCTCAGACATCGCATGCCTGACCAAATGAATTCCTTAGACATCGCATGCCTAACAATTATAAACCCCGCATTTTAGTCTCAAAATCGAAAACTCTTTTCAATATCAAGTCGGTCAATTCAACAAGATTCCCGACATTTTGATCGAATGCTCGTCGCAAACTTTAGTAGACGGTCGCACCCCCGATACCGACAACGAAGTGCACCAAGGCGGAACACCGCTACCGCGAGCACCCGAACGGATGTTTTCGGCGACGGGGTTCTCCTACAGTCACTTGGTCAGGGCTATGGGGTGAGGCTGTCTATTAAGTTTACCCGGCGAGAATCCGCGTACGCTACGTGATTGCGACAGACTTTTGATCACATCAAAATTCCATGGCAACCGATCAAGTGAGACTAAACTGCTATGTTTATAACATTCATTCAGTTATCTCATAACTATTTGTTGATTCCAATTATTGTATCACATTCCAGATAATTAGAAAATGTTAAACTTTCCGATCGAACATTCAAACACCCAAGTTTTCCCGATACAGATCAACACATGAAATAAGTCTAAAAACATTCAGTTCGTGCCTCAGTACCAACGGTCCAGCCGTAGAAGGGTCAAGCCAACGCCTCACATGTGGCACGCCGTACTGCCCCAAACCTTAAGGTTCAAAGGGCAGTTCAAGACGGTCACATAATTGAGTTAAGGTTTGTTGTCTTCTAGAGGGACCATCGCGTTACTTGCACTACTTAGAACGTCGTCAAACTACGGAAAAATCCAACACTTGGAAATTTCCCGACAGGGGAAAAATTGGGTATTTATATCCGGTCGAACTTTTTAACATATTTAAAAAATTATCCGTAAAACCCATAGAAAAAATTAGACATCCCGATCGAAACATCGAATCCCCAAAACAACCCCAGAAAATTCAACTCTTGTATAAATATTAAAAATTCCCAGAAAACTCAGCATCTGAAAAAATGAATTACTGTGCAAAAAAAGGAGGATGACGTCACCATATTGCCGTTCCGCCGCCGCAGAAGCCAGGCTTCTGCCGCGGTTCCGCCGCCGTTTGCACTGTTCATGAATTAATTTTTGCGCCGTAATTCTTAGAATTCTCTGCTGAATTTTTTAAGAATTTTTAATCTGGAAAAAACCCGGTTTTTGAAAAAAGTCCAGAGAGCATGAAAATTTTAGGGTTTCGGGTTCGTTCGGGTTTCAAACTTCGTCTACGCATCGCCTAAGGCTCTAGCTAGGCTTTGATACCACTGTATGGTTCCTAGGCACTCTAGTGAGGTCTCACAAGGCATCAACCATGCCAATTTCAAATTTAACGGGTGCCGAGAAACCCTAATACGGATCGTCGGCTAGAAGTTTAGGCGAATCAAGCAACTAGTTAACAAATTAACTAAGTGAACGGAAATACAACCTTTGTAGATCCGGTCCTCCACCTCCACGGCTCCGTAATGAAGTCCTCTCCGCTGTCCAAATGAAATCCCGGGGTCAAGCGTCGGCTTCATCGGAGAAATGGGCGGGCAAGGTCGTCGGCTTCGTGCCGAAGATGATCTACGTCGAGGCATCACAAGATCAAGCTCCCACTTCACCAAGTCATGAAACTTGTGAAGAAAGCACACTCTACTACTTGGCAAGAGGTAGAGGATGAAGAAATAGGAGGTGGGTTCACTTTAGATTTGGATTTCTCACTCTTTTTCATCAATCACCATTGATGGAAACTAGGTTTTCTTCTTGAAGAAGAAGAAGAAGATGATGATGAAGTTATGATAAGTCTATTAAAAATGGAAAAGAAATTGAATACTTATCATATTCCAACCATGGTTTAGTGTAGAGAATTAACCAAGGTTAGTTGAATGGTTAGGGTTATGAGAAGAAGACAAGAATGGTAGCTTTGGTCAAACCTTCATGAAGCTTCAAATACAAACAAAGAAAACCACCATTCTTCTCTTTAATCCTTTCCAAAATACATAAATAAATAAATAAGTATGAAAATCAAAACCCTAACCATTTAAATAACCATGGTTCAATCTTTACACAAACACAAGTAAACATGTATCATCAAACATGATACATACAAGTGCACAAAACTATATCACATATACAATGTGCACTTGAAGTGAGAAAATCCATTTAAAGTGAACCAATACTAGTTAATGCAAAGTAATATATCAGATATATAATCATACATTAAATCATTAAATCAACAATTGATTCAATGATCCGGTCATGTCGCACATAACCGACTAGTATCAATAGTAACAACTTATCGAATCAACACTTGATCCGATAACCCGGCTATATCGCATATAACCGATCAATGTCACAAATCGCGAGAATAGAAAACGGTATCACATACACGCATTATTCTCGGTCCCGCACATATCTCATATGCGCTCCTATTTCGTTTCGCTTGAGCCAGGAAACCTCTGTGTAGGACTCTAAAGACTCGTCAATACGCCGGCAGCAGATGATGATCATATCAAGCACCCACAAGCCGCAAGCGGTCTTCTAAACGTAACGGCCACCCGGGTATTGAGCGATCAGAAGATCGACGAGCAAGCCCGCTCACACTCCAGTGAATCCAACCAGTAACACTACCGTACAGTCCGGTCTGTTCGTCTGATATGTCGCATATCTTGCCTAGGGGTGGTAAACGTCAGACCCCAATAGCTCGATAAGTCGTGTCGATATGAGGTCTATAACTGTTCGAGAAACTACTGGTAACACTTACCAGTAAATCTCAGCAACCCTGGCCAGGGATTTCCTGTTATAGCCAATCGAACACAGCGCAACATCAACTCCCTATACCGGGAGAGACAAATCCCCTCCTATCGCTCATTGCCTCCATGTGACTCGGGACTGTACCCAAAAACCACCGTTTTGCACGCCCTCTTGGACGTGGTAAGGTGGAAATCAAAGCACAGTGGGAACCACACAAGACTCTATGACGATCTCGGGTCAACAGACTACTCTGTACTAGTGTCACCAGAGAACTGCCATCTGACGTAAGGTATAATACCATCTGGGAGTTCTCGGCGAGTCCGTCCAGTGTACCCAGTCTCTACTGAGCACCCGTATATCATCTCTGATGTCAAACACCAATGGATATGAGATCATCCATCGCCCATCTGTATGGGACGAGAAGGTATACGCTAGTCTACTCTGGTATATCGATGCCCTGTCTCGATACACCCACGACTAGGGACCTTGAAGGATGTACTTATGGACTACCCTGTCCCCACTAGTATGATCCGCATCATAGTCCAGGTAGTCAAGTACACATCCTAAGGGCTTTACTAACATGTAACAGAGAGACAATCAGTGTACACGTTAAGGTAAAGAGCAACCAGATAGCATACTATCATGTCGAGCAAGAAAGTCCTCCCTATATATGTCCCAGCATCCACTACAATATACATCCAATGTACAGTAATGGCCTATAGGGCATACATATAACTAACACGAGCTTTGTGAAACTGATTAGTAGAGGAGTTGGATGTTCGGTGTTACACGAGCTGTGATTACGCGACATCACAATAATTAGCCTTAAGTGCAAGTGGGAGATTGTTGGATATAGTGCCCTCAAAGTCAATTATTGAATCGCTGGTATGTGATTGCAATCATTGAGGGAGGACCTATACCGATAGGACAGTCTTGCTCGAGATGATAGTATGCTATCTGGTTTGTCTTTATCATCGTATACATGCTTTAGTTCACTATTGCATGTTGATAGAGCCCATAGGATTTTTGCTTGACTGCCAGCGGTATGATGGCGTTCATATACGTGGGAGCTGGGGTATATAAGCATATCCTTAAAGTGTCCCTAGTCGAGGGAGTTTCGAGACAGGGCATCGATACTCCAGAGTAGACTAGTGTATACAGTCGAGACCCCGACGATGGGCGGTGGCCGGTCTCACAAGCCACTGGTGTCAGTTGGTTCACCTAAGATGTATACAGGTGCTCATTGCGTTATGAGTACACCGGACATGACTCGTCGGGAACATGCTAGTTGGTATTATACATATCGTCATAGCAGTTCCCAGGTGACATGTGTACATGTTAGTATGTCGACCTGAGATTGTCATTTGTCTTGTATGAGTTCCCACTGTGCTTTGATTACTATCCTACCACGGCTCAAAGGAGTCGTGCAAACAGGTTTTAGTTGGGTACAGTCCCGAGCCACATGGAGGCAGTGAGTGGATCGTCAGGGATTCGTCTCTCCCGGTATTGGGGGTGAGATCGTGCTGTCTCTAGGAGAGCCATTACACGAAATCCCTGGCCAGGGTAATCGAGATTTACTGGTAGGTATTTCAGTAGTATCTCAGGGTGTTCTGGGCTACTCTCCGACACGACTTATACCGCTATTGGGGGTTTGACGTTTACCAGCCCCCTAGGCCCTATATGCGATACTCATAGACGAACAGACCGGACTGTACGGATATTGTCACTGTCAGGCTCAGTAGGGATTCTGGATGAGTTCGCTCGTTAGCTTCCCTTCCTGCAATACATAGGAAACCGTTACGTACAGCTAGTACCTCTGACGTGCTAGTGGTTATACCCAGTGCCAGTGTATTGATGAGTCATTAGAGTCCCCCACAGACAGTTTCCCAAGTTCGGGCGAAATGTTGTAGAGGCCGTATGGTAATATGGCAGGGTTCGATCATATTCGTGCACTTGTGCACGGATCATGATCGGACGGACAATACTAGCGGGTTTTGGTTTAAGCCAGATGCCAGTATTATAGTGTAGGAATATTTAATATGGCAGGGTTCGATCATATTCGTGCACTTGTGCATGGATCATGATCGGACGAACAATACTAGCGGGCTTTGGTTTAAGCCAGATGCCAGTATTATAGTGTAGGAATATTTTTGTCTCATTGCATTTGTATTCGGTCGGAATACAAATGCAGGTATGTATTTACAGTTGAGGTGTAATCCCGTAATTCGTTACGGGATTATTTTGGGAGTTGTCAGTTTTCTTTATCCGTCTTAAACACCACCCTCTTTGTTTAATTCATATGACCGTTGACCCTTGACCGTTGACCCCATTCCCTAGCCATTCCCCACAGTGATCACCCATGCTGCAGGGGGTTTCCTGTGACGATGGAGAGAGTGTGAGAAAGGGTGTGGGAAAGGGTTTGATTTTATTCACGGTGGCTGAATTTTGTTGGTGGGGGGCTTCTCCGCAATTTCGACAGCCACAATGTAAGGGTGTTTTTGCGGTGACTAAATTAAAGTGGCTGTGCATTGTTTTGAGGGGCTGGGAATTTTTTTTTGGGTGAATGGTTTTAATATGGTGGAGGTAAAATTATTTGTGCCGATTGATTCACCACTCACTTCTTTTCTGCTCTTTTTCACAGAGAGCTATCCCCTCTCTGGCCGAGCCCCTTTCTATTCTTTGCATTCTTTGCAAGCTTGATTTTTTCTTTTGAAATGATAAATCTCATGCTCACATGTTCACCTCCTTGGCAACTCCAATTTACCTCCACCCAATCACATGGGTGCCTTGAGACAATATATTCCACACTCACTCTACTTCATTCTTGGACATGTCGGCTAGCAAACTTCATGTCCGAGTTGCCTCGGTTCAAGGCGGGAGCCCGTATAAAGATTCGATGACGTGGTGCCACTTCGACGGGCATGATCGGGGAGCAGACTTCGTCGGCGCAGCAGCGAGGAGCTTGGTGCGCAAATTGAAGACCGAAGGACACGGATCGATCGGTATAATATTTCCAAACTCTTTTAAATATTGCTAGTTTACGTTTAATAGAAAGATCCGGGTATTTGGGTCGCGGTAGCGCCGGTTCCGTAAAAAGTTTTTGTTCCGCATTTGGCGTCGTTAAGACGGCCGGGGCGCCGCCGCAGACCAACAGACGCTAGGTATAATACCAACTAGCAGGTTCCCGGCGAGTCCTGTCCGGTGCACTCATAACCCAATGAGCATCTTAGGTGAACCAACAGACACCAATGGCTTGTGAGACCGGCCACCGCCCCTCGTTGGGGTCTCGACTGTATACACTAGTTTACTCTGGAGTATCGATGCCCTATCTCGAAACTCCCACGACTAGGGACCACTTTTAAGGATGTGCTTATGGACTACCCAACTCTCACGTATATGATCGCCATCATACTGCTGGTAGTCAAGCAAGAATCCTAAGGGCTCTATCAATATGTAATAGTGATCATGTCACCTAAAACTGTACACGATGATAAAGGCAAACCAGATAGCATACTATCATCTCGAGTAAGACTGTCCTACTGGTATAGGTCTTCTTCAATCATTGCAATCACGTGCCTGCGATCCAATAATTGACTTTGAGGGCACTACGACCAACAAATCGATGAGTATCCGGTGGACCTCGTACTGGTGAATGTAGGCTATGATCACCAGCGGGTCACTATGGAGCACAGATATGCCGTGGAGATTCTCATCGCCAAAGGTGATAGGCTTTCGACCTCTAACCCTTTTGCTCGGGCGGTCGCCGGGGCCTATGAGACGGCAGCCGGCGGGGAGGCCAGCGACATTGGGTGAGGGTCCGTCTGCATCTCCGTTGTGAAGGAGGCGACAGCGGGTGTTTGGATCTTCAGGGGGATCGATTGCCATGTGGGCGGAGATCGGAAGGCTAACTTTTGTTTTTGTGGAGTTTTTGAGTTTCCCACAGACGGCGCCAACTGATGGAGGTCCTTTTCGGGTCTCCGTCAGATGTTGTCTTCCGTTGATCTCCCGGTGGACTTTGATGGTTATCTTCCGTTACGTGTGGGTCTCAATGGGTTTTGGTGGAAGAGGTGGTATGAGGAGTTTTGTGCCGAGTACCTGCAAAGAAGTCCCGGGGTGGTTTGGTACCACCAAGGACCCTCCGACGATCAAGTTAGTGATGTGATCCGGGCAGAGTAACGGCTTAGAAGAGTGAAGAATGGCTTACTTGACCCCTCTGTGATGGGGGTTTATATAACGGTGGTGGCATGCAGCAGCAGGCGCGAGAATCTCGCCGCCAGTTACGCTCCCGACGTCACGCCCGCGTCGAGAGCGGATCGCCCATTAATGGGGATCGTGATGGCGTGGAACGTGGGATGTTGCTGGCGTAAATTCCGCGCATGGAGATATTCGCGGAGCGGCGGTTACGCCTGTGAGTGGTGGAGTTGGTCGGAGGGCCGAGGAAGACGATCTCGGCGGGAGCTCGGGGACGAGCGAGGAGGCCGAGGAGTCTTGGTCCTGTGGCAGCTCGAGGCGAGCTGAGGGGCCGAGGAGGCTGATTCGCAGGGGGTCCCGAGGAGGGCCAGTCTGTGCTTACAGTTCGGGCACAGGGTGGCATGTTCGGCCCCTGTAGGCCCTTTCTTCTGAGTCTTGAGACACGTCATCTACCACGTGTCCTTATCTTGGAGATCGCCAATATTAAGCATCATCAATCATGCAACTCAATTTAAAAACATTACTATGTTTTGTTTTTGTATGTTGTTAAGTCATTTTATTTGAAAAAAGAATATGCAGCTTACCATTTTTTCTACTCAACACTTCATTTCAAATATAGCAATTTTTGCAACGATGGTTTTACAGCCAAACCCTTGATCTGTATCTAAAATGCAGAGAGCTTACAACATTAAATAGTAAATTTTCTTTCACAAAAAATTTTGCTTGCTTATTGAACTGGAGTCTTTACTTGAAAAACACATGCGAAAAGATTTGTTCCTTGAGCTTAGGATACCAAAGAAACATATAACTAAAGTTTAATTCTGAGTTATAAAATGGCCATGATGAATTGAAGGTTTACAAATATTCATTTTTATATTATTAGATTTTTGTAGGTGCATAGAGAATTGATAAGTTCTTCATTTTTTAAGAATTTCAAATCTCTGCCTGAATAATGCAAACTCTTTTTGGGGAGTTCAAATTAATTTTTGTCATTTTATATAAATATATATACCTCTACTTTGCCCAAGAATTGCATGTATTAATCACCAATTGACCGACACCAACATTTGTTGTTATCAATTTTGGTATGATGACAGTAATTTTTGTATGATGTCAGTAAGCTTGTATATGGATTTTCGCGATTACTCATACTGTTAGATAAATGGATAGCAACACAATCATAAACAATGTTGCAAAAAGGAATAATGAAATTATGGGAACGTTTTTCAAATGTTAAAACATTTAGAAATCATCACACAACCAACAAACATACAACCCTATTCCCAGAGTAGGCCGAATTTGCTTTAATTTCCGTGTTCGAGAACGCACGACAGCTCGCCACAATTCCGTTGTTCCTTTGCAGATAAAGTTTTAGAACCGAAAATTTTCAATTTCGTCGTCCATTTTGCTCCCTGCTCTAACACTTTCTAGAGATTTAGTTTGACATTAGAATCCATAGGCGAGTCAATAGGCTTACAGTCAGGCAAAAAAGGGGATCCGATTACTGCGACCCAAGATTCAAATTCATTTTTCACATGGACTGTATCAATGACCCCTTCTTCAATCTTTTTTCGAACAAAATGACAATTTACTTTGATGTGCTTTGTTCGTTCATGAAAAAATGGATTGTTGGCAATATAAATGGCAGTTTTGTTGTCACAATAAAATTACCGATTCCTTAGACTGATAACCAAGTTCTCGAAGAAAAGAAACTATTCATACTAGCTCACTCGTAGTAGTATTAGTCATGGCTCTATATTCTGATTCAACACTTGAACGTAAGACAATATTCTGTTTCTTTTTTTTCCACGAGACCAAATTGCTTCCAACAAACACACAAAAACCTGTGGTTGATCTTCGATCACTTTGCAATCCAACCCAAACTGCATCTGTAAACCCTATAACTTTAGAATGCCCAAAATTTTTATACAGAATACATTTCCCTGGTGTAGCTTTCAAATAATGAAAGAAACACATCACTGCACTCCAATTTGAATCTTTAGGATCCGCCATAAACTGGCTAACTATACTAACAGGAAAAGAAATGTCAGGCATTGTCACAGTCAAATAATTAAGCTTACCAACCAATCTATGATATCGTACTGGATCGGTAAGTGGCTCCCACTGTCCTGGATATAGCTTGACATTAGAATCCATAGGCGAGTCAATAGGCTTACAGTCAGACATCTTTGCTTTCTTAAGCATATCAAGAACATACCTTTTTTGAGTTGCAAAAATACTACCCCGAGAAGAAGAATGTGTCACCTCAATGCCAAGAAAGTATTTCAACTCTCCTAAATCTTTAGTGCTAAACTTTTTCTGAAGATAGGTTTTCAACTCGGTAATACCTTTCGCATCATCGCATATGATCACAATATCATTAACATAAACAACCATCAAAATTCTGCGGCCACCTCGATTTCTAATGAAAACAGAATGATCATTGTTGTTTCTGCATAACCCAAAAGCTCGAACAATGCTAGTTACTCCCAAACCAAGCATGTGGAGACTGGTTGAGACCATATAAAGATCTCTGAAGTTGCAGATATTTCCAGGCCTCCCGAGTAACAAAACCAGGTGGTTGCTCCATATATACTTCTTTCTTCAAGTCACCATGAAGAAATGCATTCTTCACATCAAGCTGATGCAGAGTCCAATTATACGTAGCCGCAACTGATAGGAATATATGTACAGATGCCATATTTGCCACAGGAGAAAAAGTCTCATCATAATATTCTCCATAAGTCTGAAAATAGCCTTTGGTAACAAGTCTGGCCTTCAAACGGGCCAATGATCCGTCTGGATTAAGTTTTATGGTATATACCCATTTGCAACCAATCGCTCTCTTTCCAACATGCAACCGAGCAAGCTTCCATGTACCATTCAAGCGTAAGGCTAACATTTCTTCTTCCATGAATTTCCTCCATCCAGGATGAGCCAGAGCATCAGATATAGAAGATGTAATAAAATAGGAATCAATAGCGGCAACAAATGTTTTATACGATGGAGAAAGTCTAGCATATGTAACATAATCTGATGGAGGATAGAGAGGCTTAGTGGTACGAGCACCTTTGCGAAGGGCAATTGAAAGATCAAGATCAATATGAATCGGATCTGAGTCTGGAACAGGTGTAGCTTCTTCAATGACTAGAGGCCTCTCTTCTTCGTTTTCTTCCACCTAACTTAATTGCTCAATTAAGTGACCATCTGAAGTATTTGGTTCCGCTGAGACACGGGGATTGGATGGAAAAGATTAGACAAATGAACATCATTTTCATTAATAGAAAAATCCTCTCTAAGTGATTGGAGTGTTACATTAGTAACAAAGAAAGGTATATTTTCATAAAAAGTCACATCAGCAGAGACGAAGACTAACATTTGTATCCCTTTTGACTCCGAGAATATCTTAAGAAAACACGCTTAATGGACTTGGGATCAAGCTTTGATAAACCATGTTGATGATTGTGAACAAAACAAGCACAACCAAAAACACGTGGAGGAAGAGAAAATAATGGTTTAGAGGGAAATAAAATAGAGATTGGAATTTCTCCCACTAAGACTGAGCTTGGTAGACGATTGATAAGATGGCAAGCAGTGAGAACAGTTGTGTTCCCCTCCGAAAGACGCGGCGGAGACACGATGTACGTCTAGCTTGAATTTCGGGGCTGATGCTAATTGGTGCTATCCGTCCACCTCTCCGAAGATGACAAGTTGATTTATGGCACCATATATCGAAGGTTTAAACGGATGCGGCCGATATAGCAGACTTCGTCAGATCTCCCCTCGTTTGAGGGGATTTTGATTGTGGGGACGCTCTTCCCTGCAGGCGCAAGCCCCTGCAAATAATTACGCTACCGCATCGTGGTAACAACTTTCTCCTTCTCCAGATGGTCACTGTTAGTTATATGTATGCCCTAGAGGCCATTACTGTACATATGATGTATATTGTAATGGATGCTTGGACATATATAGGGAGGACTTTCTTGCTCGACATGATAGTATGCTATCTGGTTGTACTTTATCTTAACATGTACTCTGATTGTCTCTATGTTACATGTTGATAAAGCCCTTAGGATGTGTACTCGACTACTGGGACTATGATGAGATCATACTAGTGGGGCCATGGTAGTCGACGAGTACATCCTATAGCTGTTCCTAGTCAAGGGTGTATCGAGACAGGGCATCGATACACCAGAGTAGACTAGCGTATACGCATCTTGACCCATATGATGGGCGATGGATGATCCCATATCCATCGGTGTTTGACATCAAGGATGGTGTACGGGTGCTCAGTGGAGACTGGGTACACTGGACGGACTCGCCGAGAACTCCCAGATGGTATTATACCTCACGTCAGATGGCAGTTCTCCGGTGACACTAGTACAGAGTAGTCTGTTGACCCGAGATCGTCATAGAGTCTTGTGTGATCCCCACTGTGCTTTGATTTCCATCATACCACGTCCAAGAGGGCGTGCAAAAAGGTGGCTTTTGGGTACAGTCCCGAATCACATGGAGGCAATGAGCGATAGGAGGGGATTCGTCTCTCCCGGTATAGAGAGTTGATGTTGTGCTGTGTTCGATTGGCTATAACCGGAAATCCTTGGCCAGGGTTGCTGAGATTTACTGGTAAGTGTTATCAGTAGTTTCTCGAACTGTTATAGACCTCATATCGACACGACTTATCGAGCTACTGGGGTCTGACGTTTACCACCCCTAGGCGAGATATGCGACATATCAGACGACGAGACCGGACTGTACGGGAGTGTTACTGTTTGGATTCACAGGAGAATGTACAGGCTTGCTTGTTGATCTTCTGAGCGCTCAATACCTGGGTAGCTGTTACGTTTAGCTGACCGCTTGCAGCTTGTTGGTGTTTGATATGATCATCACCTACTGCCGGCGTATTGACGATTCTTTAGAGTCTTACACAGAGGTTTCTTGGCTCAGGCAAAACGGAGTAGGAGCACATACGTGATATGTGCGGGACCGAGGATAATACGATATGAGATACCGTATTCTATTCTCGCGATATTTGATATCAGCCGGGTCATCGGATCAAGTGTTGATTCGATGAATCGGTACGGATATATATATTAGTCGGTTATATGCGATATAGCCGGATTGTCGGATCAAGTGTTGATTCGATAATTTAATGTATAATAATATATATGATATATTAAATTACATTATCTAATATTTGCTCACTAAAAGATTCTTTTTCTCACTCGGGTAATACATTGATATATATGCGATATATGTTAAATGTATTATTTTATTTGGTTACAATAAATATTATATATGTGATATATAATATTGTAACATGATATGATAACTAATGCAACATGTTTAGTAAAGATTAATCAAGATTAGTGTTTGATTTGGGTTAATGACTTCTAGTAGATTCTAGAAGGTTTTCTTTTTTGTTTTGGAAAAGATATTTTCAAGTGACTCATTCTTAACTCAACCCAAACCCTAACCCTTGGTTAATTCTCTACAATGGTTAAGTCAACCATGGTTGCATTATTCATCATATTAATCCTTTCATTATTCATCACAAAAAGAATTCAATCATTATTCATCTTCTTCTTCCTTCATTCTTTCATGAAAAAGCATTCTAGATTTTTTCCAAGTGATGAATAAATGTGAGAAAAAGATAAATAAAGAGAGCAAAAATCCTACTTCATCATCTTCATCTTCCCTTGCCCTTTAGATAAGAGTGTTCACTCAATTTTAGTGAGTGTTAGCTTGTGTTAATGAAACTTCAAGGTAGATCATCTTTGTATCGAAGATCGGAAGCAAGACTGCATCTTTCTCTTCGTGGAACCTCTCGAGAGTCCGGATACCGATGATCGCAGCGAAGGGACCACAACACGAAGCTTATGAATTGAAGGACCAGATCTACAAAGGTTGTAATCCCTCTCACTTAGTGTTAAAGTTGTTAACATGCTAGTTTTCTCCTAATCTCTAGTTTAAAGATCCGTATTCGGGTTGTTCGGCACGACTAAATTTTTAATCGGGCATGGTTGATGCCTCGTAGACCCTTGTGCGCGTGCATAGCAACCCTACAGTCACTTCGTGTCGTGGGTGTTTGTTTTATGTTTGGTTGCCCGTGGATTGTATATGGAGACTAAGTTATATTGTCGCCCGTAGGGCGTTGACTTGTCCAAATCCGTATCTTTCTTAGATTTAGGTTTGTGGGGTTTGGGTTTAAGGATATGTTAGCCTCATTTGAGACTAAGATCAATTTAAACGTTTGTTAAGAATACATTAGTCTAATTTTACACTAAGATCAACTTAACGGGATCGTTTAGGTCCGACAAGAGAGCAATTGGGCTCTATTGTTTAGTTTAGTGATATTGCGGTCGATAATTAGTTTAGGGACATTACGGTCCATTATTAGTTTAAAGATATCGCGGTCGAGGTTAAGGACATCATAGTCCATGGGTTTAAGGACTCCACAGTCCGTTGTTAGTTTTAAGACATCACGGTCGAGGTTAAGGACGTCATAGTCCGTGAGTTTAAGGACTTCACAGTCCGTTGTTAGTTTTAAGACATCACGGTCGAGGTTAAGGACATCATAGTCCATGAGTTTAAGGACCCCACAGTCCGATTTTAGTTTAAAGACATCACGGTCGAGGTTAAGGACATCATAGTCCATGAGTTTAAGGACCTCACAGTCCGATGTTAGTTTTAAGACATCGCGGTCCAGGTTAAGGACATCATAGTCCACGAGTTTAAGGACCCCACAGTCCGTGAAATGTGTGGTTGTCGGGACCCGTCACCTCTTTGAAGATGTTGAGGAATTACAATGACAAATATCAAAGGAATGAAGAGATGTACCCTTGAACCATGGTGAGTTGGTTGAAAGAGCAGATGTGCTCAGTTCAACCTAAGTTGAGGACTTATGGCCAGAATTGGGCTAGTCCAATTAAAAAAATATTTTACATTTTATTCTTGTTCTGGCCAGTAGGCCTTTATTTGGGCTCTGCCCTTTTAAGAATGCTAAGCATTGGGCTCTGACATTTTTGTCTTATAGCATTTATCAGAACAGAGTGTGTTCTGACAGTGCGCCACGTGGCGTGTCAGGCACTTTGCGCCAGTCAAAGAGCACATTGCGCTTTTGTCAGGTAGCGCACACGAAGAGGACACGTGTCATGCTTAGCGCTAAGCGCTAGTTTATTAGTGTACATTTTTCAAAAAGTTGATTTTTTCTGAATTAAAAATGCTCAGAAAAAAAGCAGGAAAAACTAAGAATTACTGTGAAGTACGGTCCCCTAAGTCGACTATTTGACCGCGGAACCGCGGCGAAACCATGGGTTTTGCGGCGGTTCCGCGGAAAAAATTTGGACTTAGTCCCTGAAATTTCTTGTATTTATTCTTAGGTCCTTTCTTGGCAATTTTTTCAATGAATATTTTAACTCCACTCAAGTGTTGAGTTTTCAAGGGTTGTATTGGGGAATCGTTGATTCGATCGGATAATTTAACTTTGTTTAGTTTGTCCGGATAATTTTAGAAACTGTTAAAAAGTTCGGGCGGATATCAATAACTCACTTTTTCCCCTGTCGGAAAATTTTTCAAAAGTTGGATTTTTTCTCGTGTTTAAGAACGTTCTAAGTCGTGCAAGTAACGCGGTGGACCCTCTAGAATACAACAAACCTTAACTCGATTATGTGACCGTCTTGAACTGCTTCTGAACCTTAGGATTTGTGGCAGTACGGCGTGCCACATGTGAGGCGTTGGCTTGACCCTTCTACGGCTGGACCATTGGTACTGTGACATGTAATGGATGTTTTTAAACTGATTTCAAGTGTTGAGATATATTGGGGAAATCTTGGATGTTTGATTATTCGATCGGAAAGTTTAACATTGTCTATTTATCTGGAATGTGATACAATATTTGGAATCCACAGGTAGTTATGAGATAACTGATTTGAATATTATAAACATAGCAGTTTAGTCTCAAATGATCGGTTGCCACGGAATTTTGATGTGATCAAAAGTCCGTCGCAATCACGTAGTGTACGCGGATACTCGCCGGATAAACTTAATAGACAGCTACACCTCTTAGCCCCGACCAAGTGACTGTAGGAGAACCCCGTCGCCGAAAGCATCCGTTCGGGTGCTCGCGGCAGCGGTGTTCCGCCTTAGTGCACTTCGTCGACGACATCTTGGGGTGCGGCCGTCAACTAAAGTTTGCGACGAGCATTCGATCAGGACGTCGGGAATCTTGTTGAATTTCCCGACTTGATATTGAAAAGAGTTTTCGATAATGAGACTAAAATGCGGGATTTATAATTGTTAGGCATGTGATGTCTAAGGAATTCATTTGGTTAGGCATATGATGTCTAAGGAGGTTGCAGATTCCAACTGTTGTAGTTTTACACTTTTTTTTCTGTGACCGTAAGCGTAGTATATGGTGTATCGCCGGCTTCGTTGCTATACATCAACGACAATCGGGATACGCATACTTGCTTACGTTGATGATATGAGATATTATGTGTTGCTGTGATATGTTGTATTGGATCGTCGCGTCTGAATAGCCGGGGGTTTTATGTGAGATGAGAGTTTTTTTCTTTTTCATTCATGTAAAATTCATTTGTATGTAATATTCTTTTATTGGGGCACTTCCAGGTTGCGGAAGATGTCACCTTTGTATATTATTTACTTTTCCGCATTAGGTAGACCCAAGGAGGGGAGAACAAGTAACCGGGTTCTAGGGTCCAGTGGGAGACCATCTCGAGGAGTCGAGACCGGGTCTCCTAACCCTAGAATTGGCAGTGTTACTTGCCGCTCTCGTAGGGGTCTAGGGATGTGGGTTTGGCTATTCATCGCGACTGTGGAATCCGTGTTTTATACAGGCTCGTATTGAAAACACAGACGTCCTAGTATATCCAATATTTCATATATGTTTCTTCTGCTGCAATGTTCTGTGATGAGATCATATTACTGCCTGAGACGAATGTTTATATTATATATATGAGATATATGTTATATTGCAGATTTCGTTTCACATCTGATGCTTGTGAAGCATAACAAAATGGGACTTCATTAATGAGATTAATGAAACTAAAAGAAACCTAAGATGTTGTAGAAACTTGTTTTAAAAACTGGTAGCTCTAGTTCTTGCTTTGCATAGCGGTGTTCCTTATAGAATATCCAGCACCTTATTCGATGAGGAAAGGACCGAGATCCCTTCACCGGGAGTGACTCCTTTAGCAATAATTGGCAGATGCTACACACTCGGTTTGTCTTTTGATTGCTTCTATAGTTCTTGCTTTGCACAGCGGTATATATGATATATCCTGCACCTTATTCGATGAGGAAAGGGCCGACGATCCCTTCACCGGGAGTGACCCCTTTAGCAAAACTAGAAAAGCCTCAAAAGCACTCCATTTAAAAATCACTCGATTCTATGACGATATCAAGTTCATTACGCAATAGGTTTTCTTAAAAACCTGTCGTAGCCCTCCGTCATTTCAGATAAGTCCTACTTAGTATTCGTGCTACGTTTGTTCACCTCCGTCAAGGCGTAGTGTGCGGTAGCTGACTAGTATTTATCTGGTTATGCATATGATGCAGATTGGATTAGGGTAGTCGTGCGGCCTTGTTGACCTCCGTCAAGGGTCGTGAGGGTGGGTTTAATTCAATCAGGAAATGACGGGTTGAACTTGACTAGTAGCCTATGGTTTGTTGACCTCCGTTAAGGTCATAGGACGCTAGGGGTAAAATATTATTGGGAATTTCAAGTGTTGAAATTTGCAATGAGATTGCATACCTTCTATGAGATAGTTGGATCCCGATACCCGCTGCGAGTAAGAGTTACTCCTGGGAGAGTTTTACACATTACAATTAGCCGATCAAGTAGGTGTCTAGAAAGGTGTTAACGGGGTTACGCCTCTGGGAAAATGAGGTTTACTTAATTAGGTTCGTGCGAAAGCACGGGGAACCTCCCTCAAAGTACCGACACTGGCCTGGCTGAAAGATTGGAGAACTTGTAGCGTGTAATTAATCCCGGCTAGTCTTTCCTTTTAGGGTTTGAAGGAAGATTTGATTAAAACAGTGGGAGACATCCTGATTAGATATATTATATAACCAATCTAATCTTGCAAGAGCATACGCTGAGTGTTTTTCTCTCTCTCTCTCCAGGTAGCGACCATATCACGCCTTAATCAAGATAATAAAACGGATATATTGACCGAACCCGCTTGTTATACTGAGCTGGGGAACGTTGGTCCCGCTCCAACTTATAATTGTTATAAGACAGAGCAGGAAATTAGGGAATACCAGATTTCCCGTGCCGCTCAAACGAAGAAAGTGCATGCTGATGCATCATCTTCGGGTGTGTTCATTACATAGAACTGTTTCTCAGTATCCTTTACGTCCTGGGTATTTGATACCAGATCAGGATCTCGATATGTAATTTGTTACATGGGTTACAGATAGGTAGAGAACTGAGAACGGGTGATAAGTTTCATGAGACAGAAAACGGTGCAAGTGTTGCAGCCAAGTCTGTTGGTCACTGTCACCATGTATTACCAGAATACATTGATTCTAAACGAATGTTATTAGATACCGAACCTGATATACAACATCATATCAGTTTCTTTATTAGTAAAGAAGTGATATAATTTTGTATTGTTGGATAATGTTTTGAACATTTCCTATATCAAGAGTTGATCGATTCAGGCACGTTATCTAAAAGCATTGACGTTCTAAATCAAACTACAGTTCTTAGTATACGGAACACACACAAGAGGAAGAGTTCAGAAATGAACGAATCCTTCTTGAGGTATTGTAGACTAGGTCATATCAATGCGACCCGACTAGCTAAGTTACATATAGATGCATATTTAAATTAGTTTGAATTTACATCTTGTGAAACTTGCCGGTCATGTCACAAAGATAAGATGACCACAGCTCTGTTTATTGGAAACAGAGAAAGAGTTAGTGAACTCTTGGGATTGATACATGCTGATGTATGTAAGTCCCCTGTCTACACATACCAAGACCGGTTCTTTGTACTTCATTACATTCTCTGATAATCTCTCAAGATTCAGACATATGTTCCTGTTGAAACACAAGTCCGAACCTTTTGAGATATTCACAGAATATGAGTTAGAAGTAGAGAACCGAAAATACGGGTAAAAGTATTATGTCCTTTGATGCGATCAAGGAGGAGAATACTTGAGCACGGAATTCCTGGACTATTCTAAAGGAGAATGAGATTCTCTCTCAGCATTACTCCTCTGTATACACCACAGCACGTCGGTGTATCAGGGCGGAGCAATAGCACCCTATGTGATATGGTGTGCTCTATGATGAGTACTACTGAGTTTCTTATTTCCTTTTGGGTGTTATGCACTTGTGAAGCTGCATACCTATTGGATAGGGTTCAAATCAAATCAGCAGCCTACCACTTCATATGTGATATGGAATGGGAAGAGCCCATATCTTAAGTTTGTTAAGATTAGGGGTTGTCCGGCCTATGTCTAAAAGAAAAATCCGGACAAGCTCGAGGCAAGGTCTGTTATGTAGAACTGGAAATGTTCCAGCTATACAAACTGCAGCTGATGATTTAGTAGAACCAAAGGATTCAATAGTTTCCAACGAACCTCAGCCTCTCCGCCGATCTAGTAGGGTTCCTCACCCACCTGAGAGATACTTCGGTTTCTCTATGACAGTGGGAGCAAGGATTGCATCATGAGATGATGAACCAACTAGTTTCGGGCTGGCCATCAGGAGTGGGACTCTGTAAGAATGGCTGGATGCTTATCGATCTGAGATGGAATCCTTATACACCAACAAAGTATGGACTTTGTTTGCTTTATCTGAAGGGTTAAATCCCCATCAGGAGCAAGTATATCTTGAGAAGATTACTTGGTGTACATGGAAAAGTTGATACTTTCAAAGCTAGACTTGTTAAAGGTTTGCATCATTGACCAGGTATGGATTATGATGAAACCTTTTCTAAGGAGCTATGCGTAAGTCCATCCAGATCCTACTTGCCACTGCTACATTCTATGACTACGATATCTGGTGGTTGGGTGTCATGACTGCTTTTCTAAATGATGTTTTAGAAGAGAGCGTCTATAAGTACACAGCCAGAGGGCTTCGTAGACAGTGGGAGCAGCGGAAACGTGTGCAAGATATTTTATATGATAAAATAGGCATCGCGGAGTTGGAACATCTGTTTTGATGTGGTAGTCAAAGAGTTTGACTTCATCAAAATGGTAGATGAACCTTGTATATACAAAAAGGTAGTAGAGAGTATGGCGGTGATCCTCGTAGAGTACATGGATGACATACTCTTGATAGGGAAGGAGTTTTCTATGCTACGCTCGGTCAATCTCCGCTTACCACAAGGATTCTCCATATAGGATCAAAATGATACCTCCTAAATCCTGGATTTTGGATCTATGAGATAGATCTAATTGGATGTTAGGATTCTCACTAGTTGTAGTGAGATGGTATCAATCGATCCTGGGAAGAATCACTGGAAAGGTTCCAGGGTGATAAGGACGACTGAATGTCAGTCGCAGGCATTATCTTTACCCTCAGTGGAGGGACGGTATGTTGGAAGAGTTCCAAGCTAGATACCGTGATATACTAGAAGATTAAAGGCAAGATGCATCGTTACCAAGGATGCTACCAAATAGGCAGTCTGGATATATATAAGTTCATAAGATGAACTTCGTTCCTACCATTGTGTGACAATGGAGTTGTGGCTTTAGCCAAGGAACTACCGTCCCATCAGAAATCCAGATATAATTCTTAGGCAGTATCACCTGATCATGGAGATGGTTGATCTCCAGGGAGATCGAGGTTAGGAGAGTAGACACAGAGGACGACAGCGCGGATCCACTCACAAAGGCCTTTTTCCCAGTAGAGACTTTTATGGGATGGTTGAGTATGAGATATTTCAACCGCAGCTAATTGTTTGGTATGTGATACCACAACAGATGGTCCTAGTGCAAGTGGGAGATTGTTAGTTATATGTATGCCCTAGAGGCCATTACTGTACATACGATGTATATTGTAATGGATGCTTGGACATATATAGGGAGGACTTTCTTGCTCGACATGATAGTATGCTATCTGGTTGTACTTTATCTTAACATGTACTCTGATTGTCTCTATGTTACATGTTGATAAAGCCCTTAGGATGTGTACTCGACTACTGGGACTATGATGAGATCATACTAGTGGGGCCATGGTAGTCGACGAGTACATCCTATAACTGTTCCTAGTCAAAGGTGTATCGAGACAGGGCATCGATACACCAGAGTAGACTAGCGTATACGCATCTTGACCCATATGATGGGCGATGGATGATCCCATATCCATCGGTGTTTGACATCAAGGATGGTGTATGGGTGCTCAGTGGAGACGGGGTACACTGGACGGACTCGCCGAGAACTCCCAGATGGTATTATACCTCACGTCAGATGGCAGTTCTCCGGTGACACTGGTACAGAGTAGTCTGTTGACCCGAGATCGTCATAGAGTCTTGTGTGATTCCCACTGTGCTTTGATTTCCATCATACCACGTCCAAGAGGGCGTGCAAAAAGGTGGCTTTTGGGTACAGTCCCGAATCACATGGAGGCAATGAGCGATAGGAGGGGATTCGTCTCTCCCGGTATAGGGAGTTGATGTTGTGCTGTGTTCGATTGGCTATAACCGGAAATCCCTGGCCAGGGTTGCTGAGATTTACTGGTAAGTGTTATCAGTAGTTTCTCGAACTGTTATAGACCTCATATCGACACGACTTATCGAGCTACTGGGGTCTGACGTTTACCACCCCTAGGCGAGATATGCGACATATCAGACGACGAGACCGGACTGTACGGGAGTGTTACTGTTTGGATTCACAGGAGAATGTACAGGCTTGCTTGTTGATCTTCTGAGCGCTCAATACCTGGGTAGCTGTTACGTTTAGCTGACCGCTTGCAGCTTGTGGGTGTTTGATATGATCATCACCTACTGCCGGCGTATTGACGACTCTTTAGAGTCCTACACAGAAGTTTCTTGGCTCAGGCAAAACGGAGTAGGAGCACATACGTGATATGTGCGGGACCGAGGATAATACGATATGAGATACCGTATTCTATTCTCGCGATATTTGATATCAGCCGGGTCATCGGATCAAGTTTTGATTCGATGAATCGGTACGGATATATATTAGTCGGTTATATGCGATATAGCCGGATTGTCGGATCAAGTGTTGATTCGATAATTTAATGTATAATAATATATATGATATATTAAATTACATTATCTAATATTTGCTCACTAAAAGATTCTTTTTCTCACTCGGGTAATACATTGATATATATACGATATATGTTAAATGTATTATTTTATTTGGTTACAATAAATATTATATATGTGATATATAATATTGTAACATGATATGATAACTAATGCAACATGTTTAGTAAAGATTAATCAAGATTAGGGTTTGATTTGGGTTAATGACTTCTAGTAGATTCTAGAAGGTTTTCTTTTTTGTTTTGGAAAAGATATTTTCAAGTGACTCATTCTTAACTCAACCCAAACCCTAACCCTTGGTTAATTCTCTACAATGGTTAAGTCAACCATGATTGCATTATTCATCATATTAATCCTTTCATTATTCATCACAAAAAGAATTCAATCATTATTCATCTTCTTCTTCCTTCATTCTTTCATGAAAAAGCTTTCTAGATTTTTTCCAAGTGATGAATAAATGTGAGAAAAAGATAAATAAAGAGAGCAAAAATCCTACTTCATCATCTTCATCTTCCCTTGCCCTTTAGATGAGAGTGTTCACTCAATTTTAGTGAGTGTTAGCTTGTGTTAATGAAACTTCAAGGTAGATCATCTTTGTATCGAAGATCGGAAGCAAGACTGCATCTTTCTTGTCGTGGAACCTCTCGAGAGTCCGGAACCCGATGATCGCAGCGAAGGGACCACAACACGGAGCTTATGAAGTGAAGGACCGGATCTACAAAGGTTGTAATCCCTCTCACTTAGTGTTAAAGTTGTTAACATGCTAGTTTTCGCCTAATCTCTAGTTTAAAGATCCGTATTCGGGTTGTTCGGCACAACTAAATTTTTAATCGGGCATGGTTGATGCCTCGTAGACCCTTGTGCGCGTGGATAGCAACCCTACAGTCACTTCGTGTCGTGGGTGTTTGTTTTATGTTTGGTTTCCCGTGGATTGTATACGGAGACTAAGTTATGTTGTCGCCCGTAGGGCGTGGACTAGTCCAAATCCGTATCTTTCTTAGATTTAGGTTTGTGGGGTTTGGGTTTAAGGATATGTTAGCCTCATTTGAGACTAAGATCAATTTAAACGTTTGTTAAGAATACATTAGTCTAATTTTACACTAAGATCAACTTAACGGGATCGTTTAGGTCCGACAAGAGAGCAATTGGGCTCTATTGTTTAGTTTAGTGATATTGCGGTCGATAATTAGTTTAGGGACATTACGGTCCATTGTTAGTTTAAAGACATCGCGGTCGAGGTTAAGGACATCATAGTCTATGGGTTTAAGGACTCCACAGTCCGTTGTTAGTTTTAAGACATCACGGTCGAGGTTAAGGACGTCATAGTCCGTGAGTTTAAGGACTTCACTGTCCGTTGTTAGTTTTAAGACATCACGGTCGAGGTTAAGGACAACATAGTCCATGAGTTTAAGGACCCCACAGTCCGATTTTAGTTTAAAGACATCACGGTCGAGGTTAAGGACATCATAGTCCATGAGTTTAAGGACCTCACAGTCCGATGTTAGTTTTAAGACATCGCGGTCCAGGTTAAGGACATCATAGTCCACGAGTTTAAGGACCCCACAGTCCGTGAAATGTGTGGTTGTCGGGACCCGTCACCTCTTTGAAGATGTTGAGGAATTACAATGACAAATATCAAAGGAATGAAGAGATGTACCCTTGAACCAAGGTGAGTTGGTTGAAAGAGCAGATGTGCTCAGTTCAACCTAAATTGAGGACTTATGGCCAGAATTGGGCTAAGTCCAATTAAAAAAATATTTTACATTTTATTCTTGTTCTGGCCAGTAGGCCTTTATTTGGGCTCTGCCCTTTTAAGAATGCTAAGCATTGGGCTCTGACATTTTTGTCTTATAGCATTTATCAGAACAGAGTGTGTTCTGACAGTGCGCCACGTGGCGTGTCAGGCACTTTGCGCCAGTCAAAGAGCACATTGCGCTTTTGTCAGGTAGCGCACACGAAGAGGACACGTGTCATGCTTAGCGCTAAGCGCTAGTTTATTAGTGTATTACGCTTTTAATTTATGAGCGCGTTGCGCTAGTCTGTTGGCGCGTCAGCGAGTGACACGTGGCGCGCTTGGCGCCGAGCACTAGCCCATGAGCGCAGTGCGCTGTTTTAGAAGCGCAAAGCACAGATTGTGTCTCTGGTTGACACGTGGCAGGTTTTGGCGCTGAGCGCCAGTCCAATGAGCGCAAGGGCGCAATTCATGAGTGCAAGGCACTTTTCAATAGCGTAAAGCGCATCTGATCAATTTTAAGATCAAAGAACAAATTTTATGTTCTTCTTAAAGGAGGCTTTGCCTCAAGATCTAAGAACAAAAGTTCTTAGTTTTTATAAAAGGCTCTGCCTTTACAGATCAAAAGATCTGTGAATGAAGTAAAATACTTCTTTTAGTCTTTTTATGATTAGATCTTTTTGATCTTTTCTTTATTAAAGACCTTGGTCTTTTTCTTAGATCTCTGATCTTTTTAGAAGATGATTCTTTTTTTTACGAGATGGATTCATCTCTGTTGTTAAAGAACACAGTTCTTTTTACCTTGAAGATGAAGAAAAATCTTCTTCTTTCTAAGAGATTGCTCTTCTTTTTGCAGAGGGTTCTTCTCTCTCTCTTCTCTGTATTCTCTTTTTTGTATTCTCTCTCTTTCTCATTTTTTTTTCCTTTTGAGACTCGAAGTCTAGGGGCCTTTATATAGGGCCAATTGATTTGTTAAATCAGTTTTAAGAGATCTTTCTCTGATTGATTTGTGAATATTTCCCACCGTTGGATCTTTGATCCTAAGGCTTCTGTTTTATAGAAGACAATCTTCTTATTTTAATAAGATTGAAAAATCTTTCCATAACAGAACTTTAGTTCTAATTAATTAATAATTTATTATTACTAGATCTTTTGATCTGACGGTGGGGTAATTTTTAATTCCAGCGCTGGCGCACCTACGTTCGACACGTGGCGCGCAGCGCGACTGCGCTAGCGCACCTGTGTCTGTAGCGCAGAGCGACTGCTCTAGCGCACCTGTGTCTGACACGTGGCGCGCAGCGCGACTGCGCTAGCGCACCTGTGTCTGACACATGGCGCGCAGCGCAGAACGCAGGATCTGAAGCGTTTCTTCTACTTTTAAATTTTGAATTTTAAAATAGAGCTTTGCTCTGATTGGGGTGCACTGTCTAGGGCGCAG
The DNA here is from genome assembly GCA_030015575.1 of Agapanthus africanus. Classification (NCBI taxonomy): domain Eukaryota; kingdom Viridiplantae; phylum Streptophyta; class Magnoliopsida; order Asparagales; family Amaryllidaceae; genus Agapanthus; species Agapanthus africanus. The sequence goes on along the minus strand of JASDDO010000012.1, from coordinate 348,710,509 downwards.
CGCTCCTGGCGCTGGCGTGTCTGCTTTTGACACGTGGCGCGCAGCGCGCAGAATCTGAAGCGTTGCTTCAATTTTTGAATTTTGAAATTCAAAATAGAGGTTTGCTCTAATTGGGGGAAACAAATGCCCCCCCACCGTTGCGCTCACATGGCGCACACGTGAGTGCAGCGGTGGCAACATCTGAGCCCTTGGATCAACTCAGAAGTTGAAGAGGCGGTTCAGTGCCTATAAATAGGACCTTTGGTCCTCAGATGATTATCATCTTCTTGTCAAGAATTTTTACTCAGAGCCTTGCTCTTCTGTTCAAGAACTTTCAAGAGTTAGAACTCTACCAAACTTAGGTAAAATTAAATTAATTTTAATAAATTAGGGTTTTTACCCATTAACAGAGCCTTGCTCTCCATAGATCCTTGATCTAAAGAAAACCCCTTTAGGGTTTCATAAACAGAGCCTTGCTCTCAAGAATCCATAGATCTAAACAGATCTTTTCTTAGGGTTTCTTATCCCATGCATCAGAGCTTTGCTCTTTTGATAATATGTAGATCTTTCAATCTTTTGATGAAGAACTCTTAAGAGTTTTTTCATGGATCTTGAAGATCCCAGAATTTTTAATTCTCAAGAATTAATTTTAATTTTAATTAATCTTTGATGGATTTTCCATCATCATTACAGAGCTGGGCTCTTTAAGGAATTTTATTCCTTCATGACCAGAGTTTGACAAGTGTCACTCTGTTATAGAGCTTTGCTCTCAAAGGGAGATTTTCTCCTTCTCTCGAGGGATTTCTCATTTAATGAGAATATTCCTTGAGGATTTCCTCATTAATTGACAGTCTCATCTAATGATGAGGCTGTTTTATTAATTGATGCATTGTCATCTGGATTTTGTGGGTCCCCTTTCCACTGCACTGCAGTGTGGTACAGATTTTAAAGTGCCGAGTGTCAAAATTTTGAAATTAAATTATAGTACCGACAATTGAATTCTTTTCTTTCTTGCAGGCGATATGTCTTCCGATCTCTCTTTCCCGTTTTTCCGTTCAGAGGAGGGATTCCCTGAGGCACCTGTGGACCGGGAGGTTCTTTCGCTCATCAGAGACTATGACCTAGAATATAAAAACCTTCACTTGTGGGGTAGGTGGTACGACCAGATAATCAAAGGTCGTCGAAGCTTCTCTTGTGAGACGCCGTCGGATTCGATCTCATCGATTTCGTATGCAGATGCACCCCCGGTGAACTATGCCGTGGAGGTTGTCAATTGGACTTCGGAAGGTCTTCTTCAACCTTCGATTGCCGCCATACCCATGCAGCTGCCGGCGGCTTTGGACACTTTGGGGCGGCGCATATTCCAGGGTGAGTCGCGCCCTTGGGGACAACCCTACAACATCGGGTTGACCCCCCGACATTCGGCCGGGTATTTGCAGTGGGCCAGGTACATTTTGTCAGCGAAGAAGACGCACCTGCTGAAGATCGGTTTATACCCTACGGTTTATGCTTCGATGTTCCAATATTCTACTCCTCCGACATGGTGGATTAAGGCGTTCCTGGAGCAATGGAACATCCCAACTCATACCTTTCTTCTACTGGACAGAGAAGTCTCCATCTCCTTAGAAGAATTTGCTGAGATTTCCGGTCTGCCGGTGAGGGGGGAGCACTATGAGGAGCTGCATCCTCCGGATGAATACGTCTTTGCCACCAAGCCGGTGGTGATGGGCCTAACGCCGGAGAACGCTATTCAGCACCAGTTTCCTAGTCTGATAAAGGTGCTGAACATGTACGAGAGCCTCTTCTTGGAATCCGGAGACCGGGGGGTCAGCTTCGCAGACTTCATTGCCCAGTTTCTTCGCCCGGAGATTCTATCACAACGAGGCGAAAAATTTGCCAAGCTCGACGATCCCTTCGGCTTTGGCTTGGACCATCGACCAGTACTGGAAGATGATCAGAAGGGATTTTATCTTCCCGATGCCGCAATCATCCCTCTGTCAGAAATCGCCGCTCCGGGCATTGACGAGGAAACTTTCTTTCTCGGGTTTCTCGGCTATGGTTGTGTTGGTTCGCGCTCCCCATGCACCCTCGCTATATGAGGTCGTCCGTCTTCTACCCAGCACATCGAATGGTGGCTAGAATACAAGTGGCCATCGGGATTGCCGGGCTGGCCCACCTGTACCATGGTCTTAGCGTGGCGGCGGATACAACTGAACCGGGGGTGCAAGCTCCCAACTTCCCGATGCACTACTTTACTTCGTGGATGGAAATGCACATGCTCGGGGTATTTGGTACTCATAAAAGACCCTCGTTTTTCGAGAAGTGCAAATTCCCCAGAATTATGCGGCTGGTTGACGCTTCTATCATGAATCCGTCTCGGCGGGAGGCTAGAGGGTTGCTTCTTCGTCCGCGCACGGTCGGAGCTGGTATGTCTTTTACGGACAAAGTCTTGACGATTGGCCAGGAAACTTCCAAGACGGTGCTGGCACTGTGCGACAATTTTAAGGACGGGGCCTCCGTGTTGAAAACTCGGGAGATTTTATATCTATACTCCATCAGGCCGGGCTTCCTCGTATTCAAGCAAAATGATGCGGCGCTTTTTATGAGATACAACCCCCATCATTTTGCCCAGCAGCTAAGTTATAACCAGGGGGTCCCACTGGAGGCGTTTTTGGAAGAACCTGCTGCCACCAGAGAGGGAATACGGGGTGCGCTGCATCACTTTATGCGCTTGAATACGGGCTCCCACTTTTTTCATTAGCGAGCCAAGTTGCATCCCGAGGTGTCACGACCCGAAAGTACGGAACATGACCGGCACTTAGACTACAAACGTCTCAAGGCGTACGTATGCTAAGTAAGCCGAAACCCAGAAATCCAAACCAAGAGAAGTAGTAGAGAATAGGAAGAACCATATCAAATCAACCTGTATGAAACATAATATACAACGCCTAAAGGCGAGGATCACAACAGAAATGAAACTCAACCAGCAAGAACCCATCGAAATATAACCCGCGACTCTAAGGTCGAAAGAATAAACATCACTGGTCTCTATCTCAAATAAGTACATGTTTTGGTTGATGGAAATTCTAGATACAACAGAAATATAATATACAAAGTATAATGATGGGTAAGATACAATAAACTCACCTACTAGCAAGTCACCCGAAAGGTACAGTGCCCGCGAAGCCGTAATGAAATCCGTACGGCAACACCTGCAAGAAACTGGGGCACAACGGGGGTGAGTTGCCAACTCGTGAGTAGAAAAAGATCTACGAACAGAAAATCGCATGTATGACGCAACCTAGGTCATACGATCATAATATATATAATCCTCAAATATATAATCAGTAATCTCTAACCATGGCTAGTGTAAATATCTAACCCAAATGTAATCCCATATGTCCATGTCAGTGTATCAGGTAACAATGTATCATATAGATGATGTATGAATGCATGTAACAGAATGCAAGTACTGAAGAAAACTGTTTTCATAATTTGTGAGATTTCTGTATTTTTAAAATGAGGTATCATAAATGAAATCAGCATAAACAGTGCCTAGCATCGGCACAAAACATAAGTCTCAGTATCTCGATACCTCTGTATCACAATCTCTTTACCTCAATATCTCGAAATCTCAATGTCTCAATCACAAAATCTAGGGCGCCGTCAGTCCAGATCGGCCCCTACCATCCATCTCATGACTACGACGGTATCCTCCGGATATCCGACGTGTCGGGTAAAATCACCGGTAGGTAGTGCTCCCCTGCACAGGATCAACGCCATCATCTGCGATCTTCTTGCCCCGGGGTACCGCACCGGGTCCACCATGTACCCGCAATCGGTCTCATCCGCCTCCTCGATTCGGGTTTCACATGTCACTCTCAGCACCGAGAAAACACATGGTGAACGCACTGAAATATCATATCAAGGGTAACCGGGTTTTTAAAACATTTACATAATCTCTTTAAAATACCCACGGTTCCCAAATCCAGAATAACATAGAAACAACATATCTCAATGCATATAATCAGGAAGCATGATGTATGTGACATATAAATGGAATGCAAGTATAACTGTATGTCCTACAACATGGAATAATAGTATGCACATACAAGGATCATATCCTGATGCAATAATACTACTGTGTAGTGACATGGCAATTACCGATGAAGATGTGTGTGAGCTGACAAGTAAGTGTATGTGGAACATACGCATCATCGGTAATGGTGCTGGTGTCCTAGCAGCATGATATCAATAAAAGAATATGAATCATAACAGTATGCGATGCAGAGCAACAATAATAATATGCGGGAGCTGAAATACTGAACACCATGCTCGCTAAACTGCATCTAATGCCAAAAGTCATATAGCTACACCACTACAAGGCTGAGCTAAAGCTAGTAGTAGGTAAGGGAAACCGCCTAACCTCTGAGTCGATACATATATATATGCACATATATAGTCGGTGATCCCGCCTCGATCATATCACATCCGATACCGTATCCCTATAATCGGTTATTCCCAAGTCAAATAGGCAGATCAAACATCAAAATATAGCTCGTACGTAAATCCGTCGTACGGCCTCCCAAATCTGGGTACGGGTCAATATCACATTTGTCATATCATTCATCGAGTATTCTCTTTATCAATTATCATCATCGGGGTACTGACCTATGTCTGGTACAATTCTAACATCATTACTATAATCAAGATCTAACTACCGGTCGACAATCCCGTATAAATCGATATCATCAGCACATATCATCTCAAGGAGTATACCCCGCCCAAGGCGGCTTATTATAAATATCCTGTCATATCATATCACATGTCGATCACATAATATATATGTCGCCATTACTATGGCATCATCATCCCCAAAATCCTCTAAAGTATCAAGTGTATCTAAATCATGAATTTTACCATCATAACAGGTTATATCGCCGATATCATAATCTTAGGTCAACTCATCGACTCATATCAATCCCCTGTGTCATCCTCAAATCCGTAATAAACACATAGCCTCATACCCAAGTGAACACATGTCCATAACGAATCCCATAAGCATCTATGAAGTGAGGATGTATGCAAGTATGTATATGTGTGCATGAATGTGTAGTGCACCCACTACCCTATGGTTTCGTAACCAAAATCATCCAAGTCCACCAATATCCATTTAACATCAATAATAATCCCAACAACAATAATATTTATAGGTGTGTATACGCATCCGTATACACCACCTCGGACTGCGGGGGTGCTATACGCCATCCACCCGACTTCTCCCCGTAGATATAAATCTACTCACCTAGTTATGTGTTCCGGTGCCGATGTCGCCATTTGCATCTCCAACGCTTCGACATCACGTGAGTACCTACAAGGATATCACATGCTAAAGCTCATAAAAATCACATCGGAAACCAAAATGGTGCACACTACGCCCATAGGTAAAAACCTGTGACCTTGTGGGCAAAAACAGCCAATATCCACTGTCGTCGACGTCTGAACGGCACCCGACAGATACGAATCATCGAATATCAAAATCCATACAAAAACACGTCGTAAAACATACGCCAACTCATGAAAATGAACCCAGATTTTATCCTAACAGGAACCAGTCAAAACTAGACATGCCGGGGGTCAATTTTACATGAAAAAGGGCTGTGCACGCAAAACGAGGCAGTTTTATACTGGTCTGGCCGCAAATTGCGGCCAAAATGAGGTAATTTGCGGCCGTAACTTTGAGAGGGTGGCTAAGGCTTTTGGTAAGGGTTCCAGGGTGCCTGCACAGCTCACTGACATGTCTAATTTTTCTCTAGGAGGCCCCGGGTGAAAGCAGATCTCAGAAAGGCCTCAAAATCGACAAAAACGGTAAAATACGCCAAGTCGAATAACTCTGGTAAATAACTAGAGATCTAGGGTTATATTGGTTACAATGGTCTCAAAAAACACCTAATAAGGTTATACTAACGATCAAAACCAATACTAGGTCAAGTTTCACTCAAAATTGCCTAAACTAGCACAATATCACAATAAAACAGTAAACTTTCAGACATTAAACCAGAACTGAGCAAGAACTGAGTTGGGATGCGAGATTATACCTCCAGGGGGTCCTAGAATGAAGGAGAAGGGAAGATGAAGGAAGGAGGAGGAAGTGGGGTGTTGTGCTGCTGCTGGAGTCCCTGCCTGGGGCTGATCTCCTGACTGGGTTCAGTTGCTGAAGCTGCATCTGCTATTTGCAACTTCATTTTTTTTTGTTTTTGTTTTTGCAGGAGCAGCTGCAGCAGTGAAGGGGGTGGTATATGTGGTGAATTTGAAGTATAAGATGTTGGGTTGGTGTTGATGATGGGGTTGCTACTGATGCAACAGAGGTCTAGGCTGATAGGGGTTGAAAATGTGTGCTGGAGGTGTGCTGATGATGGCTGATTGGTAGCTGAAGTGTTGAAAAATAGGGGCTGTTCTGATGGCTGAAGTCAGATATTATGGCTGAAAAGATGATGATGGGAGTATAGGTGTGGAGCTATGGTGTTAGGGTGGTGGCTGCAGCTGATGGGTTGGGGCTGATGTGATGGTGCTGCTGATTGGTAGTAAAAGTCAGCCATTGGGGGCTGAAAATGATGATGGGAGAGTGTAGATCGGCTAGGGAATTGATAAGTCTCGATGGGGGGTGTTTGGTCAGTTAGGGGGAGCTGAATGTTTGATATTGGGGCTGAAGCTGTTACATCAGCTGCTGTTGCTGATGTATGTTGTGTAGACGTTGGGCTATGGGGTTAGGAGCAGGTGTAGGGTTGGCTGAATTATTGTTTCAGCTGCTGATGTTGGCTGATGTAGCAGCTGATGTGTTGCTATGGGGCTGAATTTGGAGAATTTGGGGCTGCTATGTGAGAGGAGGGTAAAGAACACAAGGAATAATGAAATGGGATGGATCATGGCACATCCTAACCATCTCTCTCTTTCTCCAAAACAATGCTCACATGACACCAAGCCACCATGGCTCACTTCTCCCTACACAGTCGACATAACCCCAGCTCTAATCAAATGGTTCAACCCACCATGGTCACCTAAACATGGTCCAACCCTAGGCTACCATGACCAAAACAAGAAACAGGTGTAGAAAATGTCATGTGCACATTTTTGCACAAAAAGCCAAAAATCCACTTAGCGATTGTCAATCGCGATTTACACCAAAATAACATATACGTAACCATAAAAGCTTAAAAATGACATACTTCCACAAAATACCCTATTTTAGAATTTCTAAAATTTTCTCCGGAATTTTCACCATTTATCGGTATTTAATTACACCGACTATTAAAATATTAATTAAAAATTATGAAAATTCCCAAAAATAATATTTTATTTTTCTGAAATGTTACACGAGGGCCCTTAACGTATACGGGGCCTGGTATCAGCACGCGACGGGTGCTGTCATCAGGGAGGAGAGGCGGCTGTTGCTCGATCGCAAGAGCGCGCCCCCTGCCAGCGATCGCAACGTCCCTTTAAGGCGACGGATCGCCGTGCCCCTTCCGCTAAGAGAGGATGTTGCAGTTGAGCTTCCACGTGTGCTAAGCCCCACGCGTGGATTGCCCCGTGATCCTGTGGACGTGCCATCGGCGCCCCGTGCTCCCGTGGAGACGGTAACCGTAGCTTCACCCAAATCTGGCGTGGGCTCGGATATCGGGGATCGCCGTCCCAAAGTGCCTACGAAATGCAAGCTGGTGCTGGCTGCGACCGGAGCTCGCTCACAGAAGAAGAAAAAGAAGTCGCTCTTCTCTGCCGATGTCGTATTTGGTCAGGAGCCTCATGCTCCTTACAGCGAGGGCTTGAGTGAGTACGGGACCAACGACGGCCTATTTATGCCACCAGATGACACTGATCTGGCGGTTGCCATTGCAGCTTCTTAGCGATTGGCGAGACGCGAAGAGGGGTTGGCTAACCTCGCGCGATCAGGTAATCATTAGCTGTATTTTTCGCCATTGCATCATACTTCTATCATTGTTTTTTGACCAACGCTTTTCCTTCTTTAATAGGCATTTCTATCGAAGAAGCTATTGCTGCTTCTCTCAAGACTTTTGAGGAAGAGGAACGGCTTCGAGCATCCTTAGGCCTTGGTATATTTCGGTTCGCCATGTTTCTGCTCCCGTTTCTTATGAGTAATCTGACCCTTTCTTTGTCTTATCGCAGGGACCGCAATGTCTATCCCGCAACCTGATGCGGAAATTCTCCCCGGGCCAGCTACCGAAGTCCCGGCCTCTTTGGCACTGCCGCAAGAGGCCTTACTTAAAAAACCGATGACGGAAGCCTTGACGGTTCCAGAGGTAACCCTGAATGCGGACGACGACGTCCTGTTGAAGGATGCTTCTAAAAGGTATGTTTTGACGGCTCGGGAGGAAAGGAAGCGCCTGAGGCGCGCAGCAAGGGAGCGTAGTGCCACTTTAGCTGTGGGAGCAGGTTCAAGCGCTGTTACCCCTACTGCTACTCCTTCAGAGGAGTTCCCGGTTGCCTTGTCTACTGCTCATAGACGGGAGGCACGGGCGGCTCGGGAAGCAAACGGTAAATCAACTCCAGGTAATGTGCCTTGAAGCTCCGTTGTCAAAGTTTTAGACTATCAGTTCTCATATATCTTATCTTTGCAGAGCCGAGTTTTCCCGAAGAAGTGGCGGCGACCGCTGAGCCTGAGAGAGCGGTGGAGGAGGTAGTTGTTATTCCCGAACCCGGGGCGGCAGCAGGCGATGTGGTCACAATTGCCGGGCTCGAGGTAGCGGCCGACGAGACGGCTGCCACGGCCGAGCCTGAAGCAGCGGTGGATGAGACGGCTGCAATTACTGAGCCCGAGGTGGTGGCGAGCGAAACGGGTGCAATTACTGGGTCCGATGGCCGCTCTTTCTCAAGAGTCAGGCACCGCTCCGATCATCGCTCTTCCTGCCTACGGTTCTTTATCGTCCCCTGGCGTTGCAAGCATGACGACGGCTTTCGTGGAGTCAGGGGACGAGGCGACGGGAGGTGAGGCCACCCCGATGGAGGAAGGAGACGCCGTTGTTGAATCAAGTGAGGCCCTCGTCACGGCTCCGGCTGGCGACTCTTCAGGTAGATTTTAGGTTACCGCCCTTCTTTTTATTCTGCAATCTTTCCTAACAAGGTTTATCTCGTTTCTAATGCAGGTGTGGCTAGCGCTGATGTCGAGCTACTCGAGACAGCGCCGTCAGTTACCGCCCTGACGGTGACCACCTCTCTACCTTCTCTCGTACCGTCGCAGATGCTGGAAGGTATGGATTTGTAACCCATTAGTCTTATCTCTCAGCTATATAATTCATGTACCGACGTTGCGTTATCGCGTTTTTGCAGGAGTCCTTTTTGACCACCTGTACCAGGTGCTGCATCCCCACTTCTCCTTCCCGTCGGAGATTGCTACATCCAGTGGCGCTGGTGAATACAACTTTCAATTAATGCTCTTTCTTTTGCCGATAATGAAATTATTTCTGATTCTTCTTTGCCTTGATTGCAGTGCTACAGATTGAAGGAGGAGATAAGAGATCAGTTGCGCCACCGGTCCTCCCGGCTTTGCCACCTGCTGCAGCTGGTATAGTAAATTCCATTGTTCATGAATCTCTTATATTTCTAGATCCGTCATCTGATTATGACTTTTTTTTGCAGCGGTCGCTTCGACTCCGACCTCTTTCGAATCTTGCATTATGACACCAGCAGGCCCCTTCTCCAGACGTCCATCCTCAAAAGGTGCTGTGACGAGTCTGCGCATGTTGAACGAATACGTCGAGGAGCTTGATGCGAAAGCTCCTACATCTGCCGCAGATTTCGCTGCCGAGGTCAATCTGATGCTGGCGACGCTTGTAAATTTCCATAATGAAGGTGTCGTCGAGTCTTGGGTTAGTCACTGCAGGAAGATCGAGGCCTGTCTGCATCAGCTTGAACATATGCGTCTTGCCTTTGAGACTCAGGCTTTGAACTCCCAGCGGGCCGCATGAGGCGAGCAGAGTGCGTCCTTCCCCCGCCATTTCGAACAAGAAGCGACCTTGAGGCAGAAGGAATGCGAGGAGGGTTCCGCTGAGTCTGTCCAGTTGCGTGCCCAGGTCGAAGCGAACGTCGCACAACTGAGAGCTGTCTTTGACACCTTGCAGCAATGTATCTCGGACGGGCTTGTATTGAGACGGAAGCTCGACTCTATCGAGCGGGTTACGCAGAGCCGCGAAGCTACCCAACGGGAAATTGATGAGAAGATTTCATCATGCTTGCAGCAAAGGACTCGAATCGAGACGGAGCTAGCCGCGGCGACTGATCATGAGAAGGCACTGAAAGAAGTGCGAGAGCAGCTCGCGGACTTGCTGAAAATGCTTCCTTCTCAGTAGCTGCCTGATTGATGATATTTTCCGGTTCGTGTCGGTTTAGAAAATTGTATATAGAAATCACAACCAAAAATATTTTGACCGCAATCAATAACGGTGTCGGATGTAGCGCGTTAGCAAGTGCGGATCGTCCACAGGGAAAGTGAGATCCGTTCAATTTCCGAATTAGATGAGTTGAAAATTTAAGGAAAAGAAAAGAAAATAATTCATGATTTGTAATTGAATTTCAAAAATTAGAAAAATCTAGATCTAAAAGAAAGCATTAAAATCAAGAAGTGAGATGTGTGATAATTTCCAACCAACAATCAAGATTAGAAGTATGGCTCGTAGGAGTAGATCGGATCTATAGATGTGATGAGATCTAATGATTACTCATTCTTATCCATTAACTAATTGATACTAGATCGATGAGAATTTACCGAGGGTTAAGGATCTTGCGGAGAATTTAAGGATTCCGCAACTCATCCTTTGTCCTTTCGATGAATCTCATTCAAATTCTAGCTCCCAGTTAATCAAATGATCAATAGTTGTTCCCTAGTTTCGAGTGAACACAATCAAGAAACCATCATCTCAAAACTAGGTCATTAATCATTTGATTCACTAGAATTTACAAATATTATAGGATTTAAGAATTGTAAAAGTGTCTAAATCATCATCATCTATTGATCGTCACAACTCCTATACGAGCGGTGATTACTTAAACATCATGATCACAAACACAATCACAAATTGAGATCTAATCATAATACTTGAATTAAAAGATAAGAAAGATATAGAAATTTCACCTTTATTTATCGACAAATTTCGTTACAACTCTTTTGAATTTATAAAAGGAAGGAACTAGATCGTCGATTTCGGCTTCGCTCGGCTCCTTGAGTCGCGGATCTCCTTGAATCTCTTGCTCCGTTGAAATCCGGCGTCGCTTTCTAAAGGTTGAAGGCTCTTTTGCTTGAATGGTACTCGGGATCTTGATCTTGATTTTTGAATTGGAGTTAGGGTTTTGAGGCACAAGTCGTGTCACTCAACTTGTGGATAGAAGATGATGGGTGATTCTTGAACAACCTCAACCCTAGATCTAGGCTCTCTTTTATAGACCTCAAAACCCTAGATCTAGGATTTGAAATTTAAATTTTCCTTCCAAAAGTTTGTTAAGAGAGCCTTCTAGAAATAGTTTGTTAAGACGAGTCTTCTAGATGCGCCACGTGGAGCTTCTGTGGTCTTCTGGAAGCTTGGGCCGTTAGAGGTAAGCACGTAGGAAAATTGGAGCTTCGGATGACGTCATACCACCGCGGATCCGCGGCGCCAAGGGGGTTTAGGCCGCGGATCCGCGGTCCTTTGAGGGCCTTGGGCCTTGAGATTTCTGGTGTGATCTTGGGCTGATATTTGGGCCATTTTATGATATGTTGAATCTTGTAATTAGCCTTTAATCACTTCCAGATCTTTAGCCTTTGAGTTGGCGTATTTTATCTGCACTGTTTTCTCAATTTTGGGCTTTGCTTTCGGAATTTCCTGCATAGTCTCCAAGACAAGAGTTGCGCTATACAAGAATGATGCGATGCCATGATAAACACATAATTTCCCTAAAAATGCCGGTTTTAGAGTCTAACACATGCAATCTGGTATTTCAGAGATGTTTTGCTAATATGTGCAATATGAATACCGAACACTTCTAGATGAGTACAAATGATAGGGAAATTGCCATGTTAAAAATGCAGTATTTTCGACTGATCATTGCCTTTGTATCAATCATACACTTGTAATCTCTGAATAATATGTATCTATTTTTTATTCCTTTATATGATGTATCTTGTATTCAATTGAGTTCATGAATAAAGACATTCTTTTTGTTATACTGTTGCTTTCTTCTCCTTGCTGTGTTGTTGCCATGTGATTTTAGCTAATGCAATCTGTAGATAGCATATAGCTGTCAATCTTGGATTCTTTGTATGGTAGTGATGGCTTAGAAAACAGGGTTAGGATCTGTCACCTAAGACTTTTCAACTTTATGAGCCGTGAGGGTCTCATAATGAATTTTCTCCCTACCGGTCGAGAGGATCCCGTAGGTGTAATTTCTCCTTAAGAATCATGAGGATTCCTAAGTGTGTTCTCTCTTGAAAGTCGTAAGGATCTCACAAGAGAATTTACTCCCTTACGAGTCGTGAGGACCCGCAAGTGATGGATAAGGTTGTCCTTATCCGCATTTCACGGAGTCAGGGGTTGCTCTGGATGCTTCCCACGGGTTCACTGTCGTGTTTGGCGAGGACCAGGCTCTGCTCTGGACGTTTTCCAGGATACCATAGTTTAAAGACATCGCGGTCGAGGTTAAGGACATCATAGTCCGTGGATTTAAGGACTCCACAGTCCGTTGTTAGTTTTAAGACATTACGATCGAGGTTAAGGACATCATAGTCCATGAGTTTAAGGACCTCACAGTCCAATGTTAGTTTAAAGACATCACGGTCGAGGTTAAGGACATCATAGTCCATGAGTTTAAGGACCTCACAGTCCAATGTTAGTTTAAAGACATTACGGTCGAGGTTAAGGACATCATAGTCCATGAGTTTAAGGACCTCACAGTCCAATGTTAGTTTTAAGACATCACGGTCGAGGTTAAGGACATCATAGTCCGTGAGTTTAAGGACCTCACAGTCCAATTTTTGCTCTGGATACTTCCCACGGGTTCACTACCGTGTTCGGCGAGGACCAGGCACCGCTCTGGATGCTTCACACGGGGTCATTGCTGCGCTCTGCGAGGACCAGGATCCGCTCTGGATGCTTCACATGGGGTCAGGAGTGACATAATCCGCGTTCCACGTAGCCAGGAATTTTTCTCTGGATGCTTCCCACGGGTTCACTGCCGTGTTCGGCGAGGACCAGGATCTGCTCTGGATGCTTCACATGGGTTCACTGCCGTGCTCTGTGAGGACCAGGATCCGCTCTGGACGTTTCCCACGGGGTCAGGATTGACATAAGCCGCGTTCCACGTAACCAGGAATTTTGCTCTGGATGCTTCCCACGGGTTCACTGCCGTGTTCGGCGAGGACTAGGCTCCGCTCTGGATGCTTCCCATGGGTTCACTGCCGTGCTCTGCGAGGACCAGGATCCGCTCTGGACGTTTCCTACGGGGTCAGGATTGTTAGTTATATGTATGCCCTAGAGGCCATTACTGTACATTGGATGTATATTGTAGTGGATGCTGGGACATATATAGGGAGGACTTTCTTGCTCGACATGATAGTATGCTATCTGGTTACTCTTTACCTTAACGTGTATACTGATTATCTCTCTGTTACATGTTGGTAAAGCCCTTAGGATGTGTACTTGACTACCTGGACTATGATGCGGATCATACCAGTGGGGACATGGTAGTCCATAAGTACATCCTTCAAAGTCCCTAGTCGTGGGTGTATCGAGACGGGGCATCGATATACCAGAGTAGACTAGCGTATACCTTCTCGACCCATACAGATGGGCGATGGATGATCCCATATCCATTGGTGTTTGACATCAGAGATGATATACGGGTGCTCAGTAGAGACTGGGTACACTGGACGGACTCGCCGAGAACTCCCAGATGGTATTATACATCACGTCAGATGGCAGTTCTCTGGTGACACTGGTACAGAGTAGTCTGTTGACCCGAGATCGTCATAGAGTCTTGTGTGGTTCCCACTGTGCTTTGATTTCCATCTTACCACATCCAAGAGGGCATGCAAAACGGTGGTTTTTGGGTACAGTCCCGAGTCACATGGAGGCAATGAGCGATAGGAGGGGATTCGTCTCTCCCGGTATAGGGAGTTGATGTTGCGCAGTGTTCGATTGGCTATAACAGGAAATCCCTGGCCAGGGTTGCTGAGATTTACTGGTAAGTGTTACCAGTAGTTTCTCGAATTGTTATAGGCCTCATATCGACACGACTTATCGAGCTATTGGGGTCTGACGTTTACCACCCCAAGGCGAGATATGCGACATATCAGACGATCAGACCGGACTGTACGGTAGTGTTACTGGTTGGATTCACTGGAGTGTGAGCGGGCTTGCTCGTCGATCTTCAGATCGCTCAATACCCGGGTGGCCGTTACGTTTAGCAGACCGCTTGCGGCTTGTGGGTGTTTGATATGATCATCACCTGCTGCCGGCGTATTGACGAGTCTTTAGAGTCCTACACAGAGGTTTCCTGGCTCAAGCGAAACGAAATAGGAGCGCATATGAGATATGTGCGAGACCGAGAATAATGCGTGTATGTGATACCGTATTTCATTCTCGCGATCAATGTGTCGAATGGTTGTATGCGATATAACCTAGTTATCGATTCAAGCGTTGATTCGATAAGCCGATACATTGTATACTAGTCGGTTGTGTGCGACATGATCGGATCATTGAATCAAGTGTTGATTTAATGATTTAATGCATAATTATATATTTTATATATTACTTTGCATTAACTAGTATTGGTTTACTTTAAATGGATTTTCTCACTTGGATGCACAAGTTGTATATGTGATATACTTTTTGTGCAAATGTTTGTATCATGTTTGATGATACATGTTAACTTGGTTAAATGTAAAGAATTAGACCATGGTTAAGATTATGATTAGGGTTTTCTTTTCTTTATTTATGTATTTATTCATTTTGGAAATTAAATGGAAAAGAGAAAAGAATGGTGGCTTCTTTTGTTGTTTAGTTAAAGCTTCATGAAGCTTTGACTTAGTCCACCATTCTTATCTCATCCTTAACCCTAACCATACCTTTCAACCATGATTAATTCTCTACACTAAACCATGGTTCTATGATGATAAGAATGGATTATTCTTTTCATTTTAGAATTAACATATCATTATTTTTCTTCTTCTTCTTCCTTGAACTCAAGAAGAAAAAGCTTTCATCATCAATGGTGAATTGAGCAAATGAGTGAGAAATCCAAAACTAAAGTCTACCCACTTCCTATTTCTTCATCCTCTACCTCTTGCCAAGTAGTAGAGTGTGTTTACTTCACAAGTTTCTTGACTTGATGAAGTCGGAGCTTGATTTAGCGATGCCTCGACGTAGATCATCTTCGGCATGGACATCGACAACCTAGCTCGCCATTTCTCCGACGAAGCGACACTAGAGCCCGGATTTTGATTTGGACAGCGGAGACGACTTCGTTGCGGAGCCGTGGAGGTGGAGCACCGGATCTACAAAGGTTGTATTTCCGTTAAACTCGTAGTTAAGTGTTAACTAGTTTCTATTTCGCCTAGAAATCTAGCCAACGATCCGTAGTCGGGTTTCTCGGCACCGATAATTTTTGAAATTGGCATGTTCGATGCCTTGTGAGACCTCACTAGAGTGCCTAGGAACCCTACAGTGGTATCAGAGCCTAGCTAGAGCCTTAGGCGAAGTCTAGACGGACTTTGAAGTCCGATCGAACCAAAAATCCGAACCCAAAATAGCTCTCTGGACTTTTTCCAAATTCTGGGATTTTTCCAAATTAAAAATTGCTAAAAAATTCAGCAGGTAAATATAAGAATTACGGCGCAAAAATATTTTCATGAACAGTGTAAATGGCGGCGGAACCGCGGCATAAGCCTGCCTTATGCGGCGGTTCCGCGGCCTCATGCTGACGTCAGCTTCCTATTTCTGTACAGTAATTCCTATTTTCTGGTGTTGGATTTTCTGGGAATTTTTAATATTTATTCAAGAGTTGAATTTTCTGGAGATTGTTTTGGGGATTCGGTGTTTCGATCAGGGTATCAAATTTTGTCTATTTGGCTTTCCGGATAAATTTTAGAATATGTTAAAATGTTCGACCGGATATAAATACCCAATTTTTCCCCTATCGGGAAATTTCCAAGTGTTGGACTTTTCCGTAGTTTAACGACGTTCTAAGTAGTGCAAGTAACGCGATGGACCCTCTAGAAGACAACAAACCTTAACTCGATTATGTGACCGTCTTGAACTGCCCTTTGAACCTTCGGGTTTGGGGCAGTACGGCGTGCCACATGTGAGGCGTTGGCTTGACCCTTCTACGGCTGGACCGTTGGTACTGAGGCACGAACTGAATGTTGTTAGACTTATTTCATGTGTTGATCTGTATCGGGAAAACTTGGGTGTTTGAATGTTCGATTGAAAAGTTTGACATTTTCTATTTATCCGGAATAGGATACAATAATTGGAATTCACAATAAGTTATGAGATAACTGAATGAATGTTATAAACATAGCAGTTTAGTCTCACTTGATCGGTTGCCACGGAATTTTGATGTGATCAAAAGTCCGTCGCAATCACGTAGCGTACGCGGATACTCGCCGGTAAACTTAATAGACAGCTACATCCCTTAGCCCCGACCAAGTGACTGTAGGAGAACCCCGTCGCCGAAAGCATCCGTTCGGGTGCTCCCGGTAGCGGTGTTCCGCCTTGGTGCACTTCGTCGACGGCATCGGGGGTGCGGCCGCCTACTAAAGTTTGCGACGAGCATTCGATCAGGATGTCGGGAATCTTGTTGAATTACCCGACTAGATATTGAAAAGTGTTTTCGATAATGAGACTAAAATGCGGGGTTTATAATTGTTAGGCATGCGATGTTTAAAGAATTCATTTGGTCAGGCATGCGATGTCTGAGGAGGTTGCGGATTCCAACTGTTGTAGTTTTACACTTTCTTTTCTGTGACCGTAAGTGTAATATGTGATATCGCCGGTTTCGTTGCTATATGTCAACGACAATTGGGATGCGCATATTTACTTACGTTGTTGACATGTGATGTTATGTGTTGCTGGATATGTTATATTGGATCGTCGTGTTTGAATAGCCGGGGTTTTTTTTATGTGAGATGAGTGTTTTTCATTTTCATTCATGTAAAAACTTATATGTAATATTCTTTTATTGGGGCGCTTCCAGGTTGCGGAAGTTGTCACCGTTGATGTATATTATTTACTTTTCCGCACTAGGATAGACCCAAGGAGGAGGGCACAAGTAACCGGGTTCTGGAGTCCAGTGGGAGACCAACTCGAGGAGTCGAGTCCGGGTCTCCTAACTCTAGAATTGGTAGGGTTGCTTGCCGCTCTCGTAGGGGTCTAGGGGTGTGGGTTTGGCTATTCATCACGACCGTGGAATCCGTGTTTTATACTGGCTCGTATTGAAAACACGGACGTCCTAGTATATCCAATATTTCATATGATTCTTCTGCTGCGATATCTGTGATGTGATCATGTGATGTTCTATGATAGATACAGTATATAGTATATATGATATATTATATAGACGTTACTTATGTTTTACACCCGCGCTAACCCTGCCCCGCTCTGCCGTTAGTTACCTAACCTAACGGTGCACGAGGGGACATCGAGGCGAATGCGGATGTCATAAGTGTACGTCGTATTTATCTGTGATGTTTAGGTATTTAAATGATGGGACTTCATTAATGTGATTAATGAAAGTAAAAGAAACCTAAGATGTTGTAGAATCGAGTTTCAAAATAAAACAGGTAGCTACAGTTCTTGCTTTTCACAGCGGTATATATGATATATCCTGCACCTTATTCGATAAGGAAAGGACCGAGATCCCTTCACCGGGAGTGACTCCTTTAGCAATAACTGGCAGATGCTACACACTCGGTTTGTCTTTTGATAGCTTTTAAGTGTTTTTGCTTTGCACAGTGATATATATGATATATCCCACACCTCATTCGACGAGGAAAGGACCGACGATCCCTTCACCGGGAGTGGCTCCTTTAGCAAAACTAGAAAAGCCTCAAAAACACTCCATTTCAAAATTCATTCGATCCTACAACGATATCAAGTTCATTACGCAATAGGTTTTCAGAAAAACCTGTCGTAGCCCTCCGTCATTTCAGATAAGTCCTGTTTAGTATTCGTGCTGCGTTTGTTGACCTTGTCAAGGCGCAGTGTGCGGTTGCTAACCAGTATTTATCTGCTAATGCATATGATGCAGATTGGGTTAGGGTAGTCGTGCGGCCTTGTTGACCTTGTCAAGGGTCGTGCGGGTGGGTTTGATTCAATCAAGAAATGACGGGTTGAACTTGACTTGCGGTCTATGGTTTGTTGACCTTGTCAAGGTCATAGATCGTTCGGGGCAAAATATTATCGGGAATTTCAAGTGTTGAAATTTGCAATGAGATTGCATACCTTCTATGAGATAGTTGGATCCCGATACCCGCTGCGAGTAAGAGTTACTCCTGGGAGAGTTTTATACATTACAATTAGCCGATCAAGTAGGTGTCCAGAAAGGTGTTAACGGGGTTACGCCTCTGGGAAAACGAGGTTTACATTAATTAGGTTCGTGCGAAAGCACGGGAGACCTCCCTCAAAGTACCGACACTGGCCTGGCTGAAAGATTGGCGAACTTGTAGTGTGTAATTAATCCCAGCTAGTCTTTCCTTTTAGGGTTTGAAGGAAGATTTGATAAAAATCAGTGGGAGCCATCCTGATTAGATAAAATAAAAACCAATCTATTCTTGAAAGAGCGCACGCTGAGTGTTTTCTTCTCTCTCTCTCCTGGTAGCGACAATGTCACGCCTTAATCAAGATAATAATACGGAATATTGACCGAACCCGCTTGTTATACTGAGCTGGGAACGTTGGTCCCGCTCCAACTTATAATTGTTATAAGACAGAGCAGGAAATTGGGGAATACCAGATTTCCTGTGCCGCCCAAACGAAGAGAGTGCATACTGATGCATCATCTTCGGGTGTGTTCATTACAAAGAACTGTTTCTCAGTATCCTCTGCATCCTTGGTATTTGATACCGGATCAGGATCCCAGATATGTAAGATGTTACATAGGGCTACAAAAGGGTAGAAAACTGAGAACGGGTGATAAGTTTCATGAGACAGAAAACGGGGCAAGTGTTGCAGCCAAGTCTGTTGGTCACTGTCACCCTGTATTGTAATACATTGATTCTGAACGAATGTTATTAGATACCGAACCTGATATACAAAATTATATCGGTCTCTTTATTAGTAAAGAAACGATAAAATTTTGTATTGTTGGATAATGTTTTGAACATTTCCTATATCAAAAGTTGATCGGTTCAGGCACGTTATCTAAAAGCGTTGATGTTCTAAATAAAACTACAGTTCTTAGTATACGGAACACACACAAGAGGAAAAGTTCAGAAATGAACGAATTATTCTTGAGGTATTGTAGACTAGGTCAGATCAATGTGACCCGACTAGCTAGAGTTACATAAAGATGCATATTTAAATCAGTTTGAATTTACATCTTGTGAAACTCGCCAGTCATGTCACAAAGATAAGATGACCATAGCTCTGTTTATTGGAAACAGAGAAAGAGTTAGTGAACTCTTGGGATGATACATGTTGATGTATGTAAGGTCTCATGTCTACACATACCAAGACCGGTTCTTTGTACTTCATTACATTCTCTGATAATCTCTCGAGATTCAGATTTATGTTCTTGTTGAAACACAAGTCCGAACCTTTTGAGATATTCACGGAATATAAGTTAGAAGTAGAGAACCAAGTTACGGGTATAAGTATTATGTCCTTTGATGTGATCAAGGAGGAGAATACTTGAGCACGGAATTTCTGGACTATTCTAAAGGAGAATGAGATTCTCTCTCAGAATTACTCCTCCGTATACACCATTGCACGATGGTATGTCGGGGCGGAGCAGATACACCCTATTTGATATGGTGTGCTCTATGATGAGTACTACTGAGTTACCTGTTTCCTTTTGGGAGTTATGCACTTATGAAGCAGCGTACCTGTTGAATAGGGTTCCAATCAAATCAGTTGTCTACCACTTCATATTTGATATGGTATGGGAAGAGCCCATATCTTAAGCTAGTTAAGATTTGGGGTTGTCCAGCCTATGTCTAAAAGCAAAATCCGGACAAGCTCGAGGCAAGGTCTGTAATGTAGAACTGGAAAGGTTCCAGCTATACAAACTACAGCAGATGATTTGATAGAACCAAAGGATTCAGTTGATTCCAACGAACCTCAGCCTCTCCGCCGATCTGGTAGGGTTCCTCACCTGCCTGAGAGATACTACGGTTTCTCGATGACAGTGGGAGCGAGGATTGCATCATGAGATGATGACCCAACTAGCTTCGAGCTGACCATCAGGAGTGAGACTCTGTAAGAATGGCTGGATGTTTATCGATCTGAGATGGAATCCATATACACCAACAAAGTATGGACTTTAGTTGCTATATCTGAAGGGTTAAATCCCCATCAGGAGCAAGTATATCTTGAGAAGGTTATTTGGTGTACATGGAAAAGTTGAGACTTTCAAAGCTAGACTTGATGAAGGCTTTCATCATCAACCAGGCGTGGATAGTGGTGAAACCTCTTCAAGTAGCTATGCTTAAGTCCATCCAGATCCTACTTGCCACGGCTACATACCATGACTACGATATCTGGTGGTTGGGTGTCATGACTGCTTTTCTAAATGATGTTTTAGAAGAGTGCGTCTATAAGTACACAGCCAGAGGGCTTCGTAGACAGTGGGAGCAGCGGAAACGTGAACAAGATGCTTTATAGGATAAAGCAGGCATCGCGGAGTTGGAACATCTATTTTGATGGATTAGTCAAAGAAGTTGACATCATCAAAATGGTAGATGAACCTTGTATAAACAAAAAGGCAGTAGGGAGTATGGTGGTGATCCTCGTAGAGTACGTGGATGACATACTCTTGATAAGAAAGGAGTTTCCTATGCTACGCTCGATCAATCTCCGTTTATCACCAAGGTTCTCCGTGTAGGATCAATATGATACCTACTAAATCCTGGTTTTGGATCTATGAGATAAATCTAATTGGATGTTAGGAATCTCACTAGTAGTAGTGAGATGGTATCAATCGATCCTGGGGAGAATCACTGGAAGTGTTCCAGAGTGATAAAGACGACTGAATGTCAGTCGCAGGCATTGTCTTTACCCTCAGTAAAGAGACGGTATGATGGAAGAGTTCCAAGCTAGATACCGTGACATACTAGACGATAAAGGCTGGATACATCGCTACTTAAGATGCTACCAAAGAGGATGTTTGGGTGTATATTAGTTCATGAGATGAACTACGTTCCTACCATTGTGAGACAATGGAGTTGTGGCTTATGCCAAGGAACGCCGGTCCCATCAGTGATCCAGACTTATTCTAAGGCAGTATCACCTGATCATGGAGATGGTTGATCTCCAGGGTGATCGAGGCAAGGAGAGCAGACTTAGAGGATAACGCAGCGGATCCACTCACGAAGGCCTATTCCCAGAGAGAGACTTTTATGGGATGGTTGAGTATGAGATACTGCAGCCACTGCTACAGATGGCCCTAGTGCAAGTGGGAGATTGTTAGTTATATGTATGCCCTAGAGGCCATTACTGTACATTGGATGTATATTGTAGTGGATGCTGGGACATATATAGGGAGGACTTTCTTGCTCGACATGATAGTATGCTATCTGGTTACTCTTTACCTTAACGTGTATACTGATTGTCTCTCTGTTACATATTGGTAAAGCCCTTAGGATGTGTACTTGACTACCTGGACTATGATGCGGATCATACCAGTGGGGACATGGTAGTCCATAAGTACATCCTTCAAAGTTCCTAGTCGTGGGTGTATCGAGACGGGGCATCGATATACCAGAGTAGACTAGCGTATACCTTCTCGACCCATACAGATGGGCGATGGATGATCCCATATCCATTGGTGTTTGACATCAGAGATGATATACGGGTGCTCAGTAGAGACTGGGTACACTGGACGGACTCGCCGAGAACTCCCAGATGGTATTATACCTCACGTCAGATGGCAGTTCTCTGGTGACACTGGTACAGAGTAGTCTGTTGACCCGAGATCGTCATAGAGTCTTGTGTGGTTCCCACTGTGCTTTGATTTCCATCTTACCACGTCTAAGAGGGCATGCAAAACGGTGGTTTTTGGGTACAGTCCCGAGTCACATGGAGGCAATGAGCGATAGGAGGGGATTCGTCTCTCCCGGTATAGGGAGTTGATGTTGCGCAGTGTTCGATTGGCTATAACAGGAAATCCCTGGCCAGGGTTGCTGAGATTTACTGGTAAGTGTTACCAGTAGTTTCTCGAATTGTTATAGGCCTCATATCGACACGACTTATCGAGCTATTGGGGTCTGACGTTTACCACCCCAAGGCGAGATATGCGACATATCAGACGATCAGACCGGACTGTACGGTAGTGTTACTGGTTGGATTCACTGGAGTGTGAGCGGGCTTGCTCGTCGATCTTTAGATCGCTCAATACCCGGGTGGCCGTTACGTTTAGCAGACCGCTTGCGGCTTGTGGGTGTTTGATATGATCATC
Source organism: Agapanthus africanus (assembly GCA_030015575.1). Classification (NCBI taxonomy): domain Eukaryota; kingdom Viridiplantae; phylum Streptophyta; class Magnoliopsida; order Asparagales; family Amaryllidaceae; genus Agapanthus; species Agapanthus africanus. The sequence continues at coordinate 348,687,877 of JASDDO010000012.1, read as the reverse complement.
ACCTGCTGCCGGCGTATTGACGAGTCTTTAGAGTCCTACACAGAGGTTTCCTGGCTCAAGCGAAACGAAATAGGAGCGCATATGAGATATGTGCGGGACCGAGAATAATGCGTGTATGTGATACCGTATTTCATTCTCGCGATCAATGTGTCGAATGGTTGTATGCGATATAACCTAGTTATCGATTCAAGCGTTGATTCGATAAGCCGATACATTGTATACTAGTCGGTTGTGTGCGACATGACCGGATCATTGAATCAAGTGTTGATTTAATGATTTAATGCATAATTATATATTTGATATATTACTTTGCATTAACTAGTATTGGTTTACTTTAAATGGATTTTCTCACTTGGATGCACAAGTTGTATATGTGATATACTTTTTGTGCAAATGTTTGTATCATGTTTGATGATACATGTTAACTTGGTTAAATGTAAAGAATTAGACCATGGTTAAGATTATGATTAGGGTTTTCTTTTCTTTATTTATGTATTTATTCATTTTGGAAATTAAATGGAAAAGAGAAAAGAATGGTGGCTTCTTTTGTTGTTTAGTTAAAGCTTCATGAAGCTTTGACTTAGTCCACCATTCTTATCTCATCCTTAACCCTAACCATACCTTTCAACCATGATTAATTCTCTACACTAAACCATGGTTCTATGATGATAAGAATGGAATATTCTTTTCATTTTAGAATTAACATATCATTATTTTTCTTCTTCTTCTTCCTTGAACTCAAGAAGAAAAAGCTTTCATCATCAATGGTGAATTGAGCAAATGAGTGAGAAATCCAAAACTAAAGTCTACCCACTTCCTATTTCTTCATCCTCTACCTCTTGCCAAGTAGTAGAGTGTGTTTACTTCACAAGTTTCTTGACTTGATGAAGTCGGAGCTTGATTTAGCGATGCCTCGACGTAGATCATCTTCGGCATGGACATCGACAACCTAGCTCGCCATTTCTCCGACGAAGCGACACTAGAGCCCGGATTTTGATTTGGACAGCGGAGACGACTTCGTTGCGGAGCCGTGGAGGTGGAGCACCGGATCTACAAAGGTTGTATTTCCGTTAAACTCGTAGTTAAGTGTTAACTAGTTTCTATTTCGTCTAGAAATCTAGCCAACGATCCGTAGTCGGGTTTCTCGGCACCGATAATTTTTGAAATTGGCATGTTCGATGCCTTGTGAGACCTCACTAGAGTGCCTAGGAACCCTACAAGGATTGATATAAGCCGCGTTCCACATAACCAGGAATTTTGCTCTGGATGCTTCCCACGGGTTCACTGCCGTGTTCGGCGAGGACCAGGCTCCACTCTGGATGCTTCACACGGGTTCACTTCCGTGCTCTGCGAGGACCAGGATCCACTCTGGACGTTTCCCATGGGGTCAGGAGTGACATAATCCGCGTTCCACGTAGCCAGGAATTTTGCTCTGGATGCTTCCCACGGGTTCACTGCCGTGTTCGGCGAGGACCAGGCTCCGCTCTGGATGCTTCACACAGGTTCCCTGCCATGCTCTGCGAGGACCAGGATCCGCTCTGGACGTTTCCCACGGGGTCAGGATTGACATAAGCCGCATTCCACGTAACCAGGAATTTTTGACTTTATCCGCATTTCACGGAGTCGGGGTTTGACTTTCGGTCTTTTGTGCGCCGCCGAGTCATGGAACTGGGAGTTGCCGTTGTTCCGCTTTACTTGATGTTGTGTCCGTTGTAATAAGACGAATTTTGAGATAATCTCTAGGCTGTCTATAAAACTATTGAGATTTGGCCTCTCCTTCTGATGAAGCTTGGGGAAGAAGGGTGTGATTCCCTCTTTGTTTGCGCCCCTGGATTGTATACAGGGATCGACGTGATATCACCTGTAGGGCATAAATTTCATTTTTTTTATTTCTTTCCGCGATGCTCTATCATTTCAGCTTTTATATCGCGAAGGCCGCGATTGCTCAATCATTTCGGCTATTTTTCGCGGTGCCCAATCATTTCGGCTATATATTTTTTATTTTTACTCGCTGCTTTTTATTGCGAGTTGCCCAATCATTTCGGCTATTTTTCATGCATATATTTTTACTTGCTGATTTTGTCTGCAAGTTGCCCTATCATTTCGGCTATTTCGTATGCATGTGTGGCTTGCTGGCTTTTCGCTGCAAGCTCGGAATTAGACACCGATTTCGGCATCAGCACCGCTACTACTGGGATATTTCCAGGAGCGAATCATCATTTGCCTCTGTCGATGTCGAACAAAGGTGGCTTAGTAAACAGGGTTAGGATCCTGTTGACTAAGGCTTTTGACTTCATGAGCCGTAAGGGTCTCATGAAGGTATTTCTCCCTACAAGTCGTGAGGATCTCGCAGGTGCGTTTTCTCCTTAGGAATCGTGAGGACTCCTAAGCGTATGTTCTCTTATAAGTCGTAAGGATCTTACAAAAGTGTTTTCTCCTTATAAATGGAGAGGACTTACAAGGGTTGTTCACCATATAGACATATCCCTAGTCACGGATGAGACTTCGTTAGGGAAATGTTTATTCGCGCCCGTGGATTGTATACAAGGGTCAGCATTGAGCCGCTTTTAGGGCAGTATTGGAAGTTGTGGGGGCTGCTTAAGAACAGGTTCAGATCCCTGTAGCTTAAGACTTTCAAATCTTATGAGCCGTGAGGGTCCCATAAGAGGATTCTCCTTACGAGTCGTGAGGATCTCGCAAGTGTAATTTCTCCTTAGGAATCGTAGGGATCCCTAAGTGTGTTGCTCCCTTGTGAGTCGTAAGGATCTCACGCAGGTGGTTTCTCCTTACAAAGTCGAGAGGACCTTGCAAGTGTCCTTTTAACGAGATTGCGCCCTTTCGGGTTTTCGCAAAACTCGCCGGTAGCCCTGCTGTTTTTACTCACGGAGCCTTTCGGGTTTTCGCAAAACTCGCCGGTAGCCCTGCTGTTTTTACTCACGGAGCCTTTCGGGTTTTCATCGGTGCCCATTTTGCTTATGGACATACCGTTTTCTTTTTTCTTTTTTTTATTCTCTTTTTTTTATTCTAACAAGGTTGCGCCCTTTCAGGTTTTCACAAAACTCGCCGGTAGCCCTGCTGTTTTTACTCACGGAGCCCTTTCGGGTTTTCATCCGTGCCCATTTTGCTTATGGACATACCGTTTTTCTTTCTTTTTTTTTTTTGCTTTTTTTTGTATCAGCTTTGGGATGCTGCAATCCACCGTAGTTTATCGACATCTTGGTCAACAGCTAGTTTTAGGACATAGTGGTCCGTTGTTAGTTTATGGACGTTTCGGTCCGATGTTAGTTTAAGGACGTTTCGGTCCGATGCTAAGGAAGCCGGTTACTACTTACAGAGTTTAGGCTTAGGAAGATAGCGAGCGGGCATAGTCGTCGTCATCTATCATTGACCTAGGCCGAAACCTGTTAGGCGTAGTATTTCTTCAGGAAGCGACCATTTATTGGCCAGAAGGGCCTTTCGCCATGCATGTCCATGAGTAGATAGGCTCCGCCCTGGTAGACCTTGTCTATGATATATGGGCCTTCATAGTTCGGCTCGAATTTCCCCCGCTTAGCGCGATTAGGGATCATAGGTCTTTTAACCACTAGCACGAGTTCGCCTTGGCGGAATGTTCTTGGCCTAGTCAATCTCTCATATGAGCACGTCATCTTTGCTTTATAGGCCTCCAGATTTTGATGCGCTATGAGCCGGGTTTCATCAAGGGCATCGAGCTCCTCAAGGCGAAGGTGAGCGTTCTCTTCGTCCGTTATCTCGTAATGAACTGCCACTCGTAGAGAGGGTAACTCTATCTCGAGGGGGAGTACCGCTTCTGTACCGAATACCAATGTGTATGGAGTTGTGTTCGTGGCCGTCTTGAACGTCGTTCGGTACGCCCAGAGAGCTTCATGCAGTCTCTCGTGCCAGTCCTTCTTATTTCGTGACACCGTCTTCTTCATGATCTTCGTCAAGGTCTTGTTGAAAGCCTCAGCTAGACCGTTAGCTCGGGGATTATAGACCGAGGAGTATCTCCAGTCTATGTTGTGTTGTTGTGCGAAGCGACTGATCTTGTGGCTTCTGTAGGCTGGCCCATTATCGGAGATGATTCGTCTCGGAGTGCCAAACCGATAAATGACGTGTGTCTTGAAGAAATGGAGGATGTTCTCCGTCTTCACTTCCCTCAGCGGTACTGCTTCTTCCCGCTTGGAGAAGTAATCAGTCGTCGCCAGAATGAATCGATGCCCTCTGGACGATGCTAGTTCGATAGGGCCGATTATGTCAGTCCCCCACATTTCAAACGGCCAGCTAGCCACTGTTGGATGTAGTGGATTTGGGTGCTGATGGATAAAGTCCCCATGGATCTGGCATGAGTGGCATTGCTTCACATACTCAAGGCAGTCCTGGACCATCGTGGGCCAATAATAACCCATCCGTTTGATCTTCAACTTCATCTTAGGCCCGGCTTGGTGAGAACCGCAGAGTCCGTCGTGAGTTTCTTGGATGTCTTTTTTTGCTTCTTCAGGTCCCAGGCATCTTAGCCATAGGGAATCAAATGACCTCTTGTACAGAGTATCATTGACAAAAGCGAAAGACAGAGCTCGTTTCATGAGCTGATGTCTTGAGGACGCATCTTCGGGTGTTCGACGGGATTTGAAGTAGTCTATAAAGACTTCTCTCCAATCTTCAACCTTTTCTTGGTCTTTTACTTGTAGAGCCATTTGCTCGGTCGCTCCCTTTTCCTTGGACGGCTCCAGGGATATTTCTGCCGGTGCAAGAACCCGACGGCTTTGTACCACGATTCTTACGTCATCGAGGTTCTCGTCGGCCAGTTCTTTAGCGAGTTTGGATAATGCATCCGCTTTGTTATTTTCCGCACGCGGTATGCTTTCCAAGGTGTAAGAAGGTATTTGGGTCAGCAGTTGTTGTACTTTCTCGCCGTACTTCACCAACTCATGCTTGCACGTTTGATAGTCGCCGTTTACTTGACTAACGACTAATTGGGAGTCTCCATATATGAGGAGGTTTTCAATTCCCATGTCGATGGCGATCTCGAGACCTGCTATAAAGGCTTCAAACTCGGCTTCGTTGTTCGTCCTCGGCTCTGTTAAGGAGAAGGCAAAGCGCATTATCCCCCCTTGTGGAGTTACGAAGATGAGGCCTACCCCCGATTTGATTATGGGGGTGTTTTGTTTGCGCTTCTTCATCGAAGATGCTCCATCGAAGTAAAGTTCCCACCGGGTATCACTTTCGTCGATCGTGTCAAACACATGTTCGTCTGGCAGTTCGCAATTCAAGGGGGAATCGGCAGGTATCGGATGCTCAGCGAGGAAGTCGGCGATGGCCTGGCCTTTTACTGCCTTAAGAGGCTGATAAGTAATTGAGAATTCCATCAAGAGCAAGGCCCATTTAGCGAGCCGTCCCGTCAATATGGCTTTTGACATCAAATATTTGAGAGGATCCACCTTCGATATGAGACGGACTTCATGCGCCAACGCATAGTGCCTGAGCTTTGTTATTGCGAAGATCAATGCCAGGTAGTGTTTTTCGATGGGAGAATAATTGCTTTCTGCCCCCAGCAGATCTCGACTCAAATAGTAGAGGGCTCTCTCCTTCCTTTGGTCGTTCTCTTGTGCCCGTAATGCGCCTAAGGAACCTTCAAGGGCGGTTGTATACAGAATGAGGGGTTTTCCTTTGACCGGAGCAGCCAGCACTGGCGGATTCTGCAGGTATTGCTTGATTTCATCCAGTGCGCTTTGGAATTTGTGATCCCATACGAACGGGGTTCCCTTCTTCATTAGGTGGCTGTAGGGGCGGCACTTGCCAGAGAGATTGGCTATAAATCGCCGAATATACGCGAGCTTTCCTTGGAGAGACCGCAATTGCTTGAGAGTCCTTGGCGGTGGCATTTCCATGATCGCTTTGATTTTTAACGGATCTATCTCAATGCCTCGGTGTCGGACGATGAATCCTAGGAATTTGCCTGAGGAAACACCGAACGCGCATTTGAGAGGGTTCATCTTCAAGCTGTATTGCCGGAGGCGTTGAAACACGATTCTCAGATGCTCTAGATGTTCCTCGTATGATTTGCTTTTCACCACGAGGTCGTCGATATAGCATTCGACGATTTCATGTATGAGGTCATCGAAGATCTTGGTCATGGCTCTCTGATAAGTGGCGCCGGCGTTCTTTAGACCGAAGGGCATCACTTTGTAGCAGAATAAACCCAAAGGGGTCTGGAAAGCGGTATGCTTCTGGTCCTCGGTATGCATCTTTATCTGATTGTATCCTTACGATCCGTCCATGAAGGAGAAAAGTTCATGAGTGGACATATTGTATATCATCAGCTCGGTGACCGGTACTGGGAAGTCGTCTTTCGGGCAAGCTTTATTGAGATCCCGAAAGTCTACACAAATGCGCACCGTTCCATTTTTCTTCATCACCAGAACGATATTGGAGATCCAGTCAGGATATTGAACCTCTTGGATGAAGCCGGAGTCGATTAGCTTCTTGACATCGGCGTTGATGCTCATCTCAAGCTCGAGCCGCATTCTTCGCGGTGCTTGTTTGATTGGCTTGACGTCCGGAGATATTGCCAATTTGTGCACAGCAATCTCTGGATCTAATCCTGGCATCTCGGAATAGTTCCATGCGAAGCAATCTTTATGCTGCATGAGCACGTCCTTTAGCGTAGCCACCCTTTCTTCAGACAACAGCTCACTGACGAACGTCGGCCGCGGGTCACTTGCCGTCCCCAAATCAATTTTCTTGAGATCATCTGCAGTGTTATGTATTCCATCTTCCAGCTCTTTCGGTGCCGGTGGAAACTCCGAGATCACTTCGTCATCATTGTTTTCGAAGCACCAGGGGAGGTCATCCATATTCTTGGGCTCTGCTTTTGATAACGTTATCATATGACAAGTACGAGCTCGCTTCCAAGACCGATGTTGATCTGGTTCTATTCTCGCTGTATGTGTGGCTTTTGGTTCGTGCTTCTGTGGCGGATTTATCCTCCAACTACTGGATAAAGCGAACTTGCCGAGCTGATATTGGTCTTCGACCCAGTCCTTGAAGGTGAAGCAGTCTTCGAGAGGATGTCCTATTGCTCGATGATAAGAGCAATAGTCTGGGTGAGAGACCTCGATAGCTTGCTCGGGTTATTTAGACTCCGGAAGTGTAATCATTTGATGTTTTATGGCAAGATCAAGTATCTTCCGTGTTTTGTTCTGAGGAAAGGAGTATGCTCGACCCATCTTCTTTATAAGAGATGAATCCGGGTCGCTCGGTTCTCGATCGCGTGGCTTCTTGATCCCGCTTTGTCGCTGTCGAACGCCTTTCCCGTTCTTTGGTTTGTTTCTTCCTCTGCGTCGGGCCTTTTGCACAACGGGTTGACAGGGAGGAGCATTTTCATCTTTCGCAGCTTGTTGAAGAAGGCGTTGCGTCCTGGCTTTCTCGTAGATGACCATTTCGCGATTATGGTCGTCTCGAACCTTTTGACCTGCTTCCCTTATAAGCTTGTCCATTTGTTCTTCGAACGACAGATTGAGCATTTTCACGGCGGGAGCTCTTTCTGTTTCAGGGTTAGCATCTTCCCACCGAGCATCTCCTTCTTCATCAAAGTCATATATGACGTAGCAGTCGCGGGATTGCTCCCGTTTCTTGGACCGAACATATCCAAGCCCGATCATTTCCATTCTCCCATTGGGAAACTTGCGCTGAGTTCCAGGAACGTTCCAGATCCTGTTATAGAATCGTGCTTGTCGCGCAGTTTGCTTAAGAGGTACGCCTTGGCGCCTTAACAACCTTTTTAGTCCGTTAGTGTAATATCAGGGCAAACGGATGGGCTGGAGCCTGTCAAGTGTAGAATCCGCGCCGTGCCAGATTTCTTTCTCCACTTTGGTTTCCCCGGATCGGTAGAATAGGATCGCCTTCTCGCCTTCTCTCCTGGGAGGGACATAGAATGTCTGCAGCTCTTCCACATTGTAGGTGTCAAGCGCGTCTAGTTCTTTATGATGCTTGGGTGTCACCATGGCAACTTGCAGATTTTGCTCTTTATCAGTGAACGTTTGTATTGAAGGCCGAGCAGAGAATATAGCATGGACCTCATCTTTCGAGTCGCTGCCAAAGATCAACATAGGAGCGGACGGTCCTGGCTTATTATACTGGGGCGGTCCTGAATAAACTATCTCTTCCTCTTCTTCAGTATCACTCCCGAAGACTGGAATAGTGGTGATAGCTTTGTCCTTCGGCCTGTGGCATCTCTCCGTATCCTCAAAATCTGGTAAGAAGTATTTTGCATCTTCGTACTTTCGAACTTCGTTCACGGAGAATGGGTATAGCTCTCCTATTACGGTATACTCGAAACCATCCTTGAAGTATTTCATACACTGATGTTGTGTAGAAGGGATGATGTTGTACTCGTGTAACCAAGGCCGGCCGAGCAAAGCATTGTAGTATGTCTTGGCGTCAATGACGTGAAATTTAATATCCGTGACAAGTAGCCCGAAGCATAGCGTCAGTATCATAGACCCGAGGGTCCGTGATGACTGGGAGTCGAACCCGGAGATGGTGATCTTATCACGAGCGAGGTGTTGAACGCTCATGCAGATTTTCTTCAACACTCGCACGTTGAGGAGATTGACGGAAGACCCATTGTCGACCAAGATCTTGCCTATCTTTATATCGTGGTAGTATCCTGAGACATAGAGGGGACGGTTGTGCTCGCATGTCCCGAGGAGGAGGTATTCATCGCCGAAGGTGATATCGGCTGTGTGTACTTCCTCTAGCTCGTCCTTCATCTTTTCTTCGGCGAGAAAAGCTTGGAATTGCTCTGGCTCTTGTAGCGCCTTGATCAATGAATCTCTTGCTTCTTTTGATAGTAAAAAGGCGTCAAAAATGCTGAACTGTGAGGGTAACTTTCTCAAGTGCGCCAGAACATTATAGTCCACCTTACTCTTCTTTGGAGGGTCCTTGGTGGTCAGTTCTTTTATGACTTGGTCATCTAGGGCGATATCCTCAGAGACCTTTTCTTTTCCCTTATCTTTTCTATTCATGGGTCCACGATTCTTTTCTTGAAGTGTACGATTGCGCAGCTGAATATTTTCACAGGTGTTCGGTTCTTCTTCTTTTCCCGAGGTGGATTCTGTGAAGAGAGGGCCAAGAGTCACTTCTTCATCAGAGTCGCTCCCGAATGTGAGAACTTGCGATCCCCTGGCGTTGACCATGCGACAGCTGCCGATAGTTCTTTTATGCTCCCCGGTCGTATTTCCTTGCTCCCGACGAGTCTTGCGTTTCATTCGCTTGAAATGTTGCCGGTGAGCAACATATCCCTGCCACCATCTTTTAAAAGCGTCGCACTCTTCGGTAGGGTGCGAAATCTTTTGATGATATAAGCAGTAGCTAGGATGTGTTTCTGTTTCACCAAGGGCGTTTGCCTCGGAGGGGGGTAGCTTCATCCCCATTGATATGGCTTTGGCGAACCTTTTCCTCGTCTTGAACTTGCTTTTATTCACGACTGATGTCCCTTGATTCGGCGGGAGTGTCTCGACTCTTTCGTCCAGTCGCCGACGCTTGGCCTTTTCAAATATGGCCATCTCACGCTCCCGATCGGCTTTACTTTTCAGATGAATTTCATTCAGGAAGGCGTCGATCACTTCGTCTGACGGCCATAGAAGTTCCGGCTCGGGACCTGCCCCCAGTCTCTTGGTGCGAAGGGCTTCTTCATCGTCCATCGGTGAGTGAGAGATCACATGGCAACTTGCTATGTAATCCTCAGATCTGTCTGATGAGTCTTCTCCATCATCTCCATCTTCAAGGATGTGGCCGAGGAACTCTTGGAGTGTGATTGGAGTTCGCGCCTTCTCGTTATACTCTTCCAGCGCGTCGATCTGTTTCTGCAGGTCCGTGCGCTTGTCGCCAGGCTTCACGGGCTTTTTGGATTTTTTCTTCTTTTTCGAAGATTTCGACGGCTGGGTGTGGACACTTTGGCTATCACCACCGATCTTTGGAGTTGGGCGCGGCTTCAGCATCCCTTCGATTATCTAGGGTTCCAGCGGATTCTTCCACCTGATTGCCGGGCATGTCTGGAGATCATTCAGCATCCTTTTGGTTTTGGCCGAAAGAGCCACCTCCCATAGAGCTTCCTCAACAAAAGAGCACGTTGCCCCCGGTGTGTCCGTCTTCTTAGGAGTGTGCGGTTGTGGTGGGTTTACCTTCCACTTCTCAGATAGCGCGAACTTGCCTTGTTGGTACTGATCTTCGATCCATCTCTTAAAGATGAAGCAATCTTCGATTGGATGGCTCACCGTTTGGTGGTAAGGGCAATAATTGGGATTATTCACTTCGCCGGGTTGCGATGGTCTCCTTGGATTCGGCAAATTGATAAGCCTGTTGCGCATCGCCAGCTTGAATAGTCTCTTCGTTTTATCCCGTGGGAACGAGTAAGGATGCTTCATCTTCTCATTATAATAGCGTCGTCTCTCTTCCAGTTGATCCGCTATCTTTGGGGCACTGGACTGCTGTTGGGTGTTCGCAACGATGATCGCCTTCCCTTTACCTTTTTCATTTCGCGGTTCCGGCTTCGGAGGAGACGGTCTATGACCCATTTGATCCATCTGGGTTAGCTTGTCGATTAAAGCCTGGAACGTAGTCGGTTTGAAGAACATCATGAACTATGAAATAGTTGCATGAGGGTGTAGGGTGCCCACGAACATGCCCACCGCTGGTGCTTCTTCGATGCGCTATTCGCACTTAGACCACAGATTCCGCCATCGGATTGCGTACTGAACCCATGTCTCTCCCGGCTTCACCCTGGCATTGATCAATGCCGTTATTGGGGTCCGTTCACTAGCACTTGCGAATCGCTGGGTGAACAACAACTCCATTTCTGCGAGAGTTTTGACGGAGTCGTTTGGAAGTTCGGAGTACCACTCAAACGCCGTCTCCGATAAGCTACCAACGAATTGGCGGAGCAAAAGTTTATCATCGCCACCGGTGTTGCCACAGAGAGTCCTGAACTGAGCAACATGTTGATGGGGATTGCCTGTCCCCTTGTATACGTGAAATTCGGGGATCGTGTAGCCCGGCGGGTATTTTATTTGGTCATACCAGCCTGGATACGGCCGCCCAGTTTTGACAACTTGGCCGGCTGTTTCATTTTCCTGGTGAACTCGTATCTGCTGAGCGATGTAATCATCCAGGGCGGACTTGGAAATAGTTTCCTTCTTGGCTGCCGAAAGAACTGGAGGTGGATTTGATGTTTCTCCCCTATCATCTTCGATTATTACTGGAGGATCTTCGGCTGGGGGATCCGGCTGGATCATCATGCCCACTATATCTTGGAATAGAATGGCCATTCGTTTTATATTGGCTGCTTGTTCCGCAACCTCTTTGTCCTTCTTCTCGAGTATTCTCCGAAGGAATTCAGCATCAGTTTCTTGCTTATGGCGTTGCTCCGAGGATGCCTCTGGGATTTCTTTTGGCCCGGTGAGTGCGGCCATCGCAGTCATCATCTCCTGAAGCTTCTGCTGCTGCTCTTGAGCTTTTGTTACGGATCGCGTAAGCGGTCGATGACCTGTGGAGATACGGCTATTCTCTTTTCCGGATGCCATGTAGACAGTATGCACCACGATGCCCCCAGACTTAGGGCGTTTAGGCTCAGTGCCTTTGACATTTGTCGAAGGCCTGGGGATTTTCTCCGGCCTTCTCCTCTTATGAGTGGTCGAAGTTGAGGGGGCCGCTGCAGTAGGCACCCAAGTAGCCGTCATCTTTTGTGGCTTAACATGACGGTTTTTTTCCTGTCGGACCTTCAACTTCTTCTGCCGGCGGGGATAGTCTTGATCAACCACCGACTCACGGACTTGTTGCCGGATTTTGTAAACTTTGGAAGACAGTTGCTGAGGGGACTGATCCAGCTTTGCTTCTGTGACAGTCTCCATCGGTGGAGGAGATCTTTTCAATACTGCGGTAGGAGAGTTTCTACGCACCTTGTTCAGCAGCTCAAAGCTGTTCCCGGTTGGAACATCAGCATTAACTTCCACCGTTGGAGCTGGTGGAGTTAGCCCAGAGGGGGAGTTGCCCCCGGCCTTCCTTACTCGGCGCCAGTGGCGACGTCGAGCGTGTCGAGCTGTTGGGGCTGGTTCAGCGATGGGGATGGCTTTGTCTTGCCCTTTGTTCAGGTGAGGGGCTGTTGCTGGCGTCAGCCTCTTGAAGAATGATGTCCGTTGAGAGGCGGTATCCAACCGGTCAAAAACAGACTTCTGAGTAGGGACGGGAACCGTAGCGGGAGCCGGAACAGTCAGTCTTGTAAAGACCGACCCTTTGGCAGGAGAAGTCTCCTTGACAACTTCGGGAGCAGGGTTGGTTACTCTTTTCGGAATAACCTTCTCTTGAATTGCAGGCTTCATCTCGGGCCCACAGGAACTTCGGCCCAATCTGTCGAAGACTAAAGTGCTGGAGCTGGACGACCCATTGATAGGAGCATAGTCTCGAAAAACAATCCGATGGTGGCCTGATGTAAGTCCACGGTAGCGTCCCGGTCGTTTAACAGAAGCCAAATGCGGAACAAAAACTTTTACAACTGGCGCTATCGCGTACTAAAACCCGGATCTGCCATTAAAGCTAAACTAACCAACTACAAAGTGGGTAGAAATGTTATACCGAACGATCCGAGTCCTTCGGTCTTCAACCATCATCCCACGCTTTGTTGTTGCTGCTCCGATCCCCTGAATCTCCAGTCTTCTCGTCCAGGTGGCACCACGTCGACGGATCTTTAAATGGGCTCCCGCCTCTGAACCGAGGCAACTCGATCATCAAGTTTGCTAAAAGAGATGACCAAGATTGATGTAGAGAATGAGTAGAATACTTTGTCTCGTTACGTCCAAGGCTATGGACGAATGGTTAATGAAGTCGCCTTTTGGATCGGGTGAAATGAGAAATCTAGTTATCTAATTTCCATGAACCAAAACTTGTATCTTTTTTCAAATCAACAACCATATTACCTCCATCATAATGGCTGGCCAATATATAGAGAGGAGAGAGTGAGTGTAGGAGAAAAAGAGTAACCATAATATTAAAGGAGAAGGAATGAGTCATATAACACCTTGCTTAATCATTTAATGAATACAATGAATCATCTAAACCTTGTCATCCAATCATTAAATGCTCCATTAATGCACTAAGCCACCTCACCATCCTAGTCACCAACTAGAAGCATCCACACACATGAGTCACCCTATGACTCACCCAAAGAAAAGATAAATCCGTCTTTAACCGAATGTTAAAGACGGCCGATAGAAAACCGAAAACTGGCAACTTCCAAAAAGCGATCCTGAAACGAATTTCAGGATAACCCGGTAACAGTATAAACAGACCCGCATTTGTATTACGACCGAATACAAATGCAACTGAGACAAAGATATTATATCTATACAGTATAATACTCGGATCCGGCTTAAACCAAAGCCCACCAGTATTATCTGCCCGAAATATGACACGTGCGTAAACGCACGTGCATTTTCCGAACCCTGCCATAAAACCATACGGCCTCTACAACGTTTCGCCCGAACTTAGGAAACGGTCTGTGCGGGACTCTAATGACTCATCAACACACTGGCACTGGGTATAACCTCTAGCACGTCAGAGGTACAAGCTGTACGTAACGGTTTCCTATGTATTGATTGGAAGGGAAGCTGACGAGCGAACTCATCCAGAAACCCTACTGAGCCTGACAGTGACAATATCCGTATAGTCCGGTCCGTTCGTCTAAAGAGTATCGCATATCGAGTCTAGGGGGGTGGATAAAGTCAGACCCCTAATAATGCGATAAATCGTGTCGGCATGAAGCCCATCACCACCTGAGAAACTACCGATCCAAATCAGTAATTCTCCACTACCTCGGCCGAGGATTTCTAGTGATGGCCACCCGTGCACTGTGCGACATCAACCCCCAATACCGGGAGAGACGAATCCCCGACGATCCGCTCACTGCCTCCATGTGGCTCGGGACTGTACCCAAAAAATACCTGTTTGCACGTCTCCTTTGAGCGTGGTAGGGTAGAAATCAAAGCACAGTGGGAACTCATACGAGACAAAAGACGATCTCAGGTCGACAAACTAACCTGTACACATGTCATCAGGGAACTGCTATCTGACGATATATATAATACCAACTAGCATGTTCCCGGCGAGTCCTGTCCGGTGTACTCAATGAGCACCTGTATACATCTTAGGTGAACCAACTGACACCAATGGCTTGTGAGACCGGCCACCGCCCCTCGTCGGGGTCTCGACTGTATACATTAGTCTACTCTGGAGTATCGATGCCCTGTCTCGAAACTGCCACGACTAGGGACACTTTTAAGGATGTGCTTACAGACCCCTGCTCCCACGTATATGATCGCCATCATACTGCTGGCAGTCAAGCAAGAATCCTATGGGCTCTATCAACATGCAATAGTGAACTAAAGCATGTATACGATGATAAAGACAAACCAGATAGCATACTATCATCTCGAGTAAGACAGTCATGTCGGTATAGGTCCTCCCTCAATCATTGCAATCACGTATCTGCGATCCAATAATTGACTTAGAGGGTACTATATCCAACAATCTCCCACTTGCACTTAAGGCTATTATTGCGATGACGCATACTCATAGCCTCAGTGAGTGTATCCACCCTGATGTTTCTTTCTATGTCTCTCTTAATCTCAAGTTCGCGGAGAAAGCCATCTCCCGAACCGAGTAATACCTGTCTTAGAATATGTTTGGATCTCTGATGGGACCTAGTTCATAAATGAACTCCAAATCCAAACTTCTTAGACTGTATAGATCACTGAACCTAATCAGTATCCAGCACCATGCCATCCACAGTATCCTCTTGGACCACCTGTCCATAATACTGTCCCTCGTCAGAGGGAAAACTATAACTCTGACAATCACTCTGTCATCCTGGTCACCTTGGAAGCCTGGAATGATAACTGTCTCCCGAAGGAGGCTGCCGTCATCAAATCCGTAGAACATGCACTCATGTTCTAAAACTGTTTCCTTATGTTTCTTCAGGATTGGATTAATATAAACTTATCGCAACTTGTGCATAAACAACATCTGGTGTGGTACTTGACATCTCATGATTGACTCAATTGTCTAAGCAAGTGATCTGCCAATCATGCACATCCCTCTCCCCTTTAGTCTATAAGACACCTTTAGAGAGGGCGACTCCATCATCTGCAGGTACATCACCATGCCGGGAGTCATCTATTCTAAATACCATTAGAATACTGTCAAAATACCCAAATTGGGAAACTACCCAATTCTAGATCTAAAACCGTAGATCTAGAAACAAGAATGTCAAATATTATATTCATATCCTGTCTGGAGAAACAACTGTGTGACTACCACAGTACAACCGATCGTAGTATAGGAATTTTACTTCCTATTCTGTGTATGTCATCCAAATACCAGGACATCACACCCTACTACCTTCTTAACAGATCCATCCCCTATTCTGATGAAGTCAAACCCATGACTGTCACATCAAAATTAGATGATCTTATCTCCGCTATATTTGCTCAAGCCTATAAATAGACATAAGCTACTTGCCCACTATGCTTCCGCTGCTCCCACTGACTACGACAACCCTATGGCAGAATAATATATACGTACACTTCTAAAGCTAGTTTAGAACGACGCTATACTTATCCTCCTTCCGGGTCTCACAGTCTGGAACAACAGTAGTGTTAAGTCTGGGTAAACAAGAACCTCCCTGTCACCGTCCTTGAGGCTACCGGAGTACCTCTCGGGTGTCTGAGGTTACCCACCATATCTGCAGAATAGCTATTGGAATGTCAAACCTGATTGAATATATAGGTCCTATTAAATTTTCCGTAATCGTTTGCGGTTCTGGAATCATTTCCAGTTCTACCATACTCCCACTACTGTTTTCTGAAAAAATCCATTTTACTAAAACTGTGGCGAGTCAAGAATAATATCACTATTGATCTTCCTGATGGTAGAAAAGTCAACCCTCGTCAAAGCCAGGGTCAACCCACAAACTGCCATTACAGAAACGTGTCTTGAGTTATCCAGTGTCTGGTTTTAAGCATAAACTGGACAACTCCCCGTATCTTAACATCGTTAAGATATGAACCATTCTATATACAATATAGAAATAGAGGCACTAATTTAATTGGAACCAGATTCAAATCATGCAGCTGTCTCCAGTGCATATCAACTTAATAGAAAGTGGCTACTCAGCATTACTCAACTTAGGAATCCATCCAATTATGAGTAACCTGAAAGAGAAACGAGTTTCTCAAAACCATTACTATCAACTGAATACCAATCACAAGAATCTACATCTTCGATCTGTTTGAATAATCCCGATACTTGCGATACCTGGTTCTTTACTTTATTCCTATACCCACAACTTCTCAAAACTTAGACATTGTATTTCTACGAAACACTTGTCTAAAAACTAGAGAAGTCATAAGTAAACAGAACATAGTATGAGGACCTACCCTTTGTCCTGACGGACACTGGACAACATACAATACTCTGTATATGTCCGTTGAGTTTGAATAACTCAAAACCTGTGCATCATAGGTTGAAAACTGTACTTAGGGTTAAGAACTACTCCGTTGTTCAATGCTCCTTACCCAATCGTCAACTGATATAGGTAAATGTCACGGACATAATTTCAAAAAGTTATATCTCACTTTATAAAAATAAACGTACAGATACATTATTTTGAAATTGGTGCACAACAACGGATACTCAAAACCAAATACATGCCGTCCGGCAAAAACCCAGGCGACTTCCTCAAATATCACCAATTACAACGAATTCCGATATAATGAGGATGATCACCTTATTCCCAATCACCTACTCCCACTCATCATCTGTAAACCATACAGATATGAGAATAAAACCTGGTAAATACATACCCTGGAGTAAGTATCTAATCGGGAAATCAGTTTTCCTTTAACAATGCACAGTGTAACTGAAACATGAAAATGTTTCGTAGGGGTATCCTGGTATTCTTAGTAATGCCTCTTCCATAATCCA
The DNA here is from genome assembly GCA_030015575.1 of Agapanthus africanus. Lineage (NCBI taxonomy): Eukaryota > Viridiplantae > Streptophyta > Magnoliopsida > Asparagales > Amaryllidaceae > Agapanthus > Agapanthus africanus. The sequence goes on along the minus strand of JASDDO010000012.1, from coordinate 348,670,843 downwards.
ATTCATGACTATAACCGTATATTTCTTTGCCTTTTCTCCAAATCCCTTTATTTGTCTTTAGTCGTTACCTTCTGTACACCATCGTTAGGCTAAATGGTTTTCTTTCTTCCCTACCGTTCGGCACCAGCCTATGGTTTGGAAGAAGACTATCCAGTAAGCATAATAGGTGTACTCTCCTAATCCTAGGAGTACTCGCAACTTGAGAGAAGGTGATGATAAAAGACAACTGAATAATACCTTATTCAATTTCTCCTGAACTGGGAAAAAAGCAAAGGTAAAATAGGAGTGGCGATGAAGTACGCGGTTTGGTCGTGAATGATAACAGTCGCAATTTACTTTGCCCTCTTTCCAATCCCTTTATTTTGTCTTTAGTTATTATCTTCTGTACACCCTGCTTAGGCTAATTGGTTTTCTTCATTCCCTACCTTTCGGCACCAGCCTATGGTTTGGAATAAGATTATCCAATAAGCGTAATAGGTGTACTCTCCTAAACTAAGGAGCCCTCGCAACCTGAGAGAAGGTGATAATAAAAAACAACTGAATAAACTAATTCGTTTTCTCCTGAACCTGGATCCATCCTCGAAGTAGTCCCTCCGAGTTCGTATATAACCATACGATGGATCTATCCAATGGAAGTGGATATCCGTAATAATACGGGGTGTTCTGAGAAATACAAAGGGTAAAAGAAGGAGCGGCAATGACTTATGCAACTTTAGACAATCCAAAAGCCAGTATTTTAAGAAGGTTTGGTCAACTTGGTCACTGAGTCATAGTCTAGGGTCGGTCAAAGGTCGCTGCCAAAGAGAGAGAGAGAAAAGAAACACTCTGCGTGCACTCTAACCTAGATCAGAATGGTAAGTCGAGAGGATCTCCTAAGTGCGTTTTCGACCGTGAGGTCTTTCATTGACGTTGCATCTGTATCCTGCTGGACTGCGAAGGAACGCCGTTGTTGACATTGCGTCTGGTATAACGAGACGAATGCTGCGGTGGAGCTGGGATTTTGCCGTCACTCCGCTTTATTTCGATCGTGAGGTCTTTTGTTGACGTTGCATCTGCCTGTGGAGACACTGATTTCTCTGCGGGCTGGCATGAATCAAGATGCTCTCGTCAAGGACACTGATTTCCCTGAATCGAGATTTTGCCAAGGACACTGATTTCCTCGGAGTTGAGACGAATCGAGAGATTCTTGCAAAGACATTGATTTCCTTGCGGGTCGACGTGAATCGAGATGCTCTCGTCAAGGATGCTGATTTCCTTGAATCGAGGTTTTGCCAAGGATATTGATTTCCCTGGGGGTTGGTTGACTTTTTTCCGAGACGGAACGTTAATCCGGCGGGGAAGTCATTGGTTGACTATAGATTGTCTGTGGACCGTAGAGTCTTGGAACTAGGGACTTTGCCGTAGCTCCGTTTGGTGATGCTGCGTCCGAATCCTATTGGAATGAGGAGGATCACCGTTGCTGATTTTTAGGTTGTAGATGTTGCCGTTAAGGTTTGGAACTAGGGACTTTGCCATGGCTCCGATTTGTTGTGACTCTGGGGTTGGTTGTTGATGTCACGCCTGCATCTTGTGGAATGAGGAGAAACGTCGTTGGTGATCTCTAAGTTGTCGATGTTGACGTCAAGACCCTGAAACTAGGGATCTTCCTTTGCTTCATTTGTTGACATTATGTCTGCAATATTGCAACAAGTGTCGAGATTGTCTCTAGGTTGTCTATGAACCGTCGAGATTTGGCTTCGCTTTCTGATGGAGCCTGGTGGGAAGGTGTTCCCCTCCTTTTTTGTTTGTGCCCCTGGATTGTATACAGGGATCGACATGATTTCACCTGTAGGGGAAAAAGGTTTCATTTTATATATTTTTCTTTCCGCGATGCTTTATCATTTCAGCTTTTATATCGCGAAGGTCGCGATTGCCCAATCATTTCGGCTATTTTTCGCGATACCCAATCATTTCGGCTATTTGTTTTATTTTTACTCGCTGCTTTTTATTGTGAGTTGCCCAATCATTTCGGCTATTTTGCATGCATACATTTTTACTTGCTGATTTTGTTGCAAGTTGCCCCATCATTTTGGCTATTTTTATGCATGTGTGGCTCGCTAGGTTCTTACTACAAGCTTGGAATTAGACACTGATTTCGGCATCAGCACCGCTACAACTGGGATATTGCCAGGAGCGAATCATCATTTGCCTCTGTCGATGACGAACAAAGGTGGCTTAGTAAACATGGTTAGGATCCTGTCGACTAAGGCTTTTGACTTCATGAGCCGTAAGGGTCTCATAAAGGTATTTCTCCCTACGAGTCGTGAGGATCTCGTAGGTGCGTTTTCTCCTTAGGAATCGTGAGGATTCATAAGTACATGGTCTCTTATAAGTTGTAAGGATCTTACAAGAGTGTTTTCTCCTTATAAGTCGAGAGGACTTACAAGGGCTTTTCACCGTGTAGACATATCCCTAGTCACGGATAAGACTTTGTTAGGGAAATGTTTATTCGCGCCCGTGGATTGTATACAAGGGTCAGTATTGAGCTGCTTGTAGGGCAGTGTTGGAGGTTGTGGTGGCTGCTTAAGAACAGGTTCAGATCCCTGTAGCTTAAGACTTCTAAATCTTATGAGCCGTGAGGGTCTCATGGGAGGGTTCTCCTTGCGAGTCGTGAGGATCTCGCGAGTGTAATTTCTCCTTAGGAATCGTGGGGATCCCTAAGTGTGTTGCTCCCTTATGAGTCGTAAGAATCTCACGTGGGTGGTTTCTCCTTACAAAGCCTAGAGGACCTTGCAAGTGTCTTTTAACGAGACTGCGCCCATTCGGGTTTTCACAAAACTCGCCGGTAGCCCTACTGTTTTTACTCACGGAGCCCTTTCGGGTTTTCATCTGTGTCCATTTTGCTTATGGACATACCGTTTTTTTTACCACGTTAGCCTGAGGATACCACGGGTTGGTAGTAGTTTAATGACATTTCGGTCATCAGTCTACGTACGATTATGCAGCTAGATTTTGCCGCAAATCTTCGCATGTTTTGTGTCGGAGGTGGATTCCTTGAAGAGAGGGCTGGGGGCGATTTCTTCGTCAGAGTCGCTTCCAAAGGTGATAACTTGCGATCCCTTGGTGTCGGCTATGTGACAGTTGCCAGCAGCTCTTTCGCGCTCATCTGTCATGCTTTTCTGCTCCCGACGAGCCCTGCGCTTCACTTGTTGAACGTGTTGTCGATGGGCAACATATCCCTGCCACCAGTTTTTAAAGGCTATGCACTCCTCGGTAGGGTGTGCAATCCTCTGATGGTATAGGCAGAAGTTAGGATGTATGTCCGCTTCATCAAGATGTATATTACCAGGGGAATTTTCTTTGAAAGAGGGCAATTTCATTCCTATTGCCAGGGCCCTAGCGAATCGTTTCTTTACTTTAAGCTTGCTTTCGCCGGCGATAGGGATGCTTTTCTCCAGTTGGGGTGTCTCGACCTTTTCCTCCAGTCGTCGGCATTTGGCTTTTTCGAATATAGCCAGTTCACACTCTCGATTGGCTTTGCTTTTCTGACGGGCTTCGTTTAGTAGCAAATCGATCATCTCGTCAGACGGTTCTAAGGGTTTTGGCTTCGATCCTGCCCCTATCTATTTTATGCTGTCTTCTATCGTCGAGTGCGTTTCTTCATTGATTAATGCCGAATGAGACATCATGTGGCAACTTGCCACATAGTCCTCAGATTCTTTTGACAAATCATCCTCGTCGTTATTGTCGTTATCTCCGTTCTTAAGGATATTGTTGAGAAATTCTTGGAGTGTGACCCGGGTCCACGCCTTCTGGTTATATTCTTCCAGAGCGTCAATCTGTTTTCGCAGGTCGGTGCGCTTGTTATCAAGCTTCACGGGCTTTTTGATCTTCTTCTTTTTCTTCGAAGACTTTGATGGCTGAGCGCGAATGTTTTGTCCACCATCACTATTAACTCCCAATGTTGGGCGTGGTTTCAGCATCCCTTCGATTGTCTCCGGCTCTAGCGGGTTTTTCCACCTGATCGCCGGGCATGTGTGTGTAAGTCCACGTTGCCCACCCCGGTGCTTGCGGGGAGGCGGAAACGTTATGAAAAATCGGATTTTTTCAACACTAGGCAACATGGACTATGCAAAAGGAGGGATCTTTGCTAAACAAAAACTAACAACAAAGCTAAAAGAGTTAGCTACTCGGTTAAGGGGTTATACCTAAGTCTTGAAGTCCTTCTCTTCTTGCTCCTTGGAGTGGAAAGAACGGGTTCTCCTCGTCGCCTTCTCTTGCCGAAGAAAGATCCACCCGAGGGCCTCTACCTTTGGCTCCAACCACAAACTAGAAGTAACTAAAGTGCTTGGTGTGCTAAACCTAGAACCTTAGAAAGAGTAGAGAGTAATTTTAAGGGATTTATCTCAAGCTCAATGGTTCTCAACTCATGAGAGGGGAGAGCTTTGAGAGAGAGGAAGAGGAGGAGAGAGAATGAGAATAATAGAATGAGAAGAATAATGCCAACCTTCTCACATATATGTGAATTATGATAAATAAATAATTAGCTAAAGATAATTGTGATGGTTAATCTTGAAATGACCATTATCATTTCACATTAATTACTTTTGCAAGGATCAAAGAGCATCTTTCATATGAAATGATGATGGTCAAATTGTCAACATAGGTCAACATGTCAACCATAGTCAAATGGTCAACAACCCTAACCATAACACAAGTATAATTAACTAGTATTAATTATTATATTTCACACATAAATATTAGGGTTAAGAAAAAGACAATAGTCATCAACCCTAATGAAAGTCCTCTGCCTCTGCCTCAGTCAAATGTGCATACACACCCGCATCCGTGTTCCGAGGAACACGAATACAAAGAGATAAAACCAATCCCAAAATATATACTAGGATCTGGCTTAAACCAAAGCCCACTAGTATAAGCTGTCCGGACACCAAACGTGCAGAATTGCGCGGATGTGGACGAACCCTGTCGCAAAACCATGCGACCTCTACTCGTTTTGCCTAAAGGCGAATAACCCTCTGTGTGGGACTCTAAAGACTCGACACTACACTGGCAGTGGGTTTAACCATAGACCGCAAGCGGCACTAGATATACGTAACGGTCCCCAGGTAGATGCCGATTAGAAGACTGACGAGGTAAACCCATCTGAAATCCTACTGAGCCTGAATGTGACAGTCTCCGTACAGTTCGGTCTGTTCGTCTAAGAACATCGCATGGCGGGCCTAGGGGGCGGTAAACGTCAGTCCCCTACTAGCTGTACAAGTCGTGTCGGAGTGTAGCCCAGAACACCCTGAGATAACACTGGAAACCTACCAGTCTATCTCGCTTGCCCTGGCCAGGGACTTTGTGTAATGGCTCTCCTAGACACAACGCGATATCAACCCCCAATACCGGGAGAGACGAATCCTGTCTAACCGTCACTGCCTCCAAGTGCTTGGGGACTGCACCCAAAAACTACCTGTTTGCACGACTCCTTTGAGCCGTGGTAGGGTAGTAATCAAAGAACAGTGGGAACACACTCGAGGCGAAGTGACAGTGTCAAGTCAACGGACTAAGCTATACTCATGTCACCTGGGAACTGATAACTGACGATAGGTATAATACCAACCAACAGTTCTCGACGAGTCCTATCCAGTGTACTCGTAACCTAATGAGCACCCGCATACTATCTCAAGTACGACGTACTGACGGCCGTGGCACATGCCGTCTCCCAAGCTGGGATGAGAAGCGCATACGCTAGTCTACTCCGGAGTATCGATGCCCTATCTCGACAGTCCTACGACTAGGGACCTGCATAAAGATGTGCTTATAGATTACCCAGCCCCCACGAGTGTGACTGCCATCACAACGCTGGTAATCAAGCAAAGATCCTAAGGGCTCCACTAATGTGTAAAGGCGATATGCTATAAGAAACACATGCACACATTAAAGCAGAAACAAACCAAGTAGCATATTACTATTTTGAGCAAGAATGTCAATACAAGGTGAATATCCCAAGCTTCCATTAAGTAATATACAAACTAGTTTGATACAGTAATGGCCTCTAGGGCATATACACTAACAATCTCCCACTTGGACTAAGGCCATGTACTGGCGTATCGAAGACCTATCATCTCGATCAGCCGCTCGAACTGAGTCTAGGGTAAGGCCCTCGTGAATGGATCAGCAGTGTTATCTTCTGTAGAAACTCTCCGAACCTCGATCTCCTGGCGTCCCACGATCTCCCTGATCAGGTGATACCGCCTCAAGATGTGTATGGACTTCTGATGGGACTTGGGTTCCTTCGCTAAAGCTATAGCCCCGTTGTTGTCGCAATACAGAGGTACTGGATCAACAATGGACGGAACCACCTGAAGTTCTATCAAGAACTTCCTTATCCAGACGGCTTCTTTTGCGGCATCTGCAGCAGCGATATATTCCGCTTCCATCGTCGAGTCAGCAACGGTTTCCTGTTTGGAACTCTTCCAACACACCGCCCCTCCATAGAGGGTAAAGACATAACCCGACATGGACTTGGAATCATCCTTGTCACTCTGGAAGCTGGAGTCAGCAAAGGCCTCGATCTGGAGGTCTTTTCCGCCATACACCAAGAACATCTCCTTAGTCCTTCTCAGGTACTTGAGAATGTTCTTTACCGCTATCCAGTGTTTCTCCCTAGGGTTTGACTGATACCGGCTTACCACACTCAGTGCATAAGCTACATCCGGTCTGGTACACAACATCGCATACATTATAGAGCCTACCGCAGAAGCGTAGGTTATAATAGACATGCGATCCCTTTCTAAATCAGTCTTGGGAGACATCTCTTTTGAGAGGGTGATCCCGTGACAAGCCGGTAGATTACCGCGCTTGGAATCTTCCATACCGAATCTTTTCAGTATGGTGTCGATGTACCTGGACTGTGAAAGTCCTAATATCCTCTTGGATCTGTCACGATAGATCCGGATCCCCAGAATGTAAGAGGCATCACCCAGGTCTTTCATGAAGAACATGTGTGACAAGAACCCTTTGACAGATTGTAGCATAGGAATGTCATTTCCTATCAAGAGAATGTCATCCATGCATAAAACGAGGAATACTACAGTTCTTGCTACAAATCTACTATAGATGCATGGTTCATCTGGATTTTTGATAAAGCCAAATTCTTTGACCGTCTCATCAAAACAGATGTTCCAACTCCGCGATGCCTGCTTTAGTCCATAGATGGACTTAAGCAACTTGCACACCTTTCCGCTGCTCCCACTCTGAATGAAACCCTTTGGCTGGTCCATATAGACACACTCCTCTAAATTTCCATTTAGAAAAGTGGTCTTTACGTCCATCTGCCAGATCTCATAATCGTGGAAGGCAGCAATGGCAAAAAGGATCCGAATGGATTTCAGCATAGCCACTGGAGAAAAGGTTTCGTCATAGTCCAAGCCAGGTCTTTGACGGAAACCCTTTGCAACAAGTCTAGCCTTATAGGTCTCAACCTGTCCATCTACACCAATCTTCCTTTTGAAGATCCACTTGCATCCTACGGGTTTTACCCCATCTGGAGCAACGTCCAACGTCCATACTTTGTTGGTGTACATGGACTCCATTTCGGTCCGCATTGCATCCAGCCAATTTACCGAGTCAACGCTCTGAATGGCCTTCTGGAAGCTAGTCGGCTCATCACTATCAATGATGCAATCCTCTCTATCCCCGTCTATGAGAAAACCGTAGTATCTCGGACGGATGAGACTGCCTACTACTTCTGCGGAGCGGTGCAGGAATGTCCTGATCTTTCGAACCCTCTGGTTCTACTAAGCTTTCAGTAATAGCTCGTGGTTCTGAAATTTCTTCTAGTTCTATTGCGCTCCCACTTATCTGATTTTCTAAAAACTCAGTTTCCAAGAAGTGGGCATGACGAGAAACAAAAACCTTTTGTTCCTCTTCGCAATAGAAGAAATATCCCTTGGAGTTCTTTGTATATGTAACATTTCCAAAAAAAAAAAAAAATCAGCCCCTAACACATTTCAGCCTCCCATAGCTGACTTGCACACCCTGATTACGATGTTTCAGCCCCCATTGCTGACCAAACACCCCCCTATCGAGACTTATCAGCCCCCTAGCTGATCTACAATCTCTCATTATCATTTTTTAGCCCCCAATGGCTGACTTTGCTACTAATCAGCCCTGATTTCAGCTGAAAATGAATCTATTAGCCACATACCTTTGCACCCTTTGTCAATACTTTCAGCCTACAATGATGGACTTCAGCAACCCCTAGCCCCTAGCACCATAGCCCCATACGCATGCACCCTTATCAACACATCAGCCATATCATATTATCATCAGCACAATTCAGCCACTAAAACATCAGCCAACATAAATATTTCAGCCCCTTGTGCATCAGCTTATGCAGCAACAGCATTAACTTCATACAAAAACAACAACACTACCACACCACCACAACCATTCCCACAACACTCTGATCCTGCAACACTTAGAAAAAGAATGGAAGAGAAAAGAAAGAAAGAAAACCAAAAGGGAGAGAGAGTTGCAAGCATCAGCAACTACAAAGAACAACATCAGCTTTAAGCATCAGCCTGATGCTGCAACAGCCTAATGGAGCAACTCCCAGCAGCAACCACACCCTCCTCCTTCCTTCATCTTCCCTTCTCCTTCATTCTAGGACCCCCTCGAGGTATAATCCCGCATCCCAACTCAGTTCTTGCTCAGTTCTGGTGTAATGTATGAAAGTTTACTATTTTATTATGATATTATGCTAGTTTAGGCAATTTTGAGTGAAACTTGACCTAGTATTGGTATTGATCGTTAGTATAACCATATTAGATGTTTTTGAGAGCATTGTAACCAATATTACTCTAAAATCCAAGTATTTACCAGAGTTATTCGACTTGGCGTATTTTACCGTTTTTGTATGGATTTTGATATTCGATGATTCGTATCTGTCGGGTGGCGTTCGGACGTCGACGACAGTGGATATTGGCTGTTTTTGCACACAAGGTCACAGGTTTTTACCTATGGGCGTAGTGTGCACCATTTTGGTTTCCGATGTGATTTTTATGAGTTTTAGCATGTGATATCCTTGTAGGTACTCACGTGACGTCGAAGCGTTGGAGATGCAAATGGCGACATCGGCACCGGAACACATAACTAGGTGAGTAGATTTATATCTACGGAGAGAAGTCGGGTGGATGGCGTATAGCACCCCCGCAGTCCGTGGTGATGTATACGGATGCGTATACACACTTTCAATCATTTTATGTTGTTTAGGAAATTACTGATGTTTAGGATGGATAATTGGTGGACTTGATGATTTAGTATTGCGGACCCTAGATAGTGGGAGCACTACACATACCTATACACACTCATACTTGCAAACATCCTTATTTCATATGTGGTTATGGGATCCTATATAGATATGTGTTCACAAGAGTATGTGACTATGTGTTCACATGCAGATTTGAGGATGATACATGGGATTGAGATGGGTCGTTAATATTTGATCCAAGGTTATGATATCGGGGATATGGTAGAATTCATATCTGAGATACGTCGGGATGCTTCAGCGGATTTCGGGATAATGATGTCACAGGAATAGTGATATATATAAATGATCGACATGTACGAGATAGGATATGATATGACAGGATAATTATAATAGGCCGCCTTGGGCGGGGTACACTCCTTGTGATGATATATGATGATGATATCGATTTATACGAGACTGTCGATCAGTAGTCAAATCATAACTATAGTGATGATGTTAGCATTGTACTAGACACAGGTCAGTACCCAGATTACGATATTTGATAAAGTGAATACCGGATGAATGATAGGACGAATGTGATATTGACCCGTACCCAGATTGGGGAGGCCGTATGACGGATTTACGTACGAGCTATATTTTGATGTTTGATCTGCCTACTTGACTTGGGAATAACCAATTATAGAGATATGGTATCGGATGTGATATGATCGAGGCGGGATCACCGACTATATATGTATATTTATATGTATCGACTCAGAGGTTAGGCGGTTTCCCTTACCTACTACTAGCTTTAGCTCAGCCTTGTAGTAGGGTAGCTATATGACCTTTATGACATTAGATGCAGTTTAACGAACATGGTGTTCAGTATTTTAGCTCCCGCTTATTTTTATTGTTGCTCTGCATCGCATACTGTTATGATTCATATTCTATTATTGATATCATGCTGCTAGGACACCAGCACCATTACCGATGATGCGTATGTACCACGTACACTTATTTGCTGTCGCACACACATCTTCATCGGTAATTGCCATGTCACGTACACTTAGAGAATATTATTGCCTGATTTAGCTTGTTAGCTAGTAGTGACATGATATTAGTGTACTTGCCATATATACCAGCTTGACATTGTAGTTATTACCTGTCACTTCATGCATGCTGTTATTCACTATATGATGCATTCATGGATTCTCATGCTTATATTCATGATTTCACATGCTATTGATGATTGGATTCGAGTTTCCATGAGATTTTCTGGATTTGGAGGAAAACCGCAAAACATATATATAAACTGCTTTCTCTTTTTAATAAAAATGCGGTTTTTCCTTGATGTTCGAGTCGTCCACCATGAGTTTTGCTGATGGATTTCGAGACCCGATTCGAGGAGGCGGATGAACCGTTTCGGGTACATGGTGGACCCGGTGCGGTACCCCGGGGCAAGAAGATCGCAGATGATGGCGTTGAGCCTGTGCAGGGGAACACTACCTACCGGTGATATTACCCGACACGTCGGATATCCGGAGGATACCGTCGTAGTCATGAGATGGATGGTAGGGGCCGATCTGGACTGACGGCGCCCTAGATTTTGTGATTGAGACATTGAGATTTCGAGATATTGAGGTACAGAGATTGTGGTACAGAGGTATCGAGATACTGAGACTTATGTTTTGTGCCGATGCTGGGCACTGTTTATGCTGATTTCATTTATGATACCTCATTTTAAAAGTACAGAAATCTCACAAATTATGAAAGCAGTTTTCTTCAGTATATGCATTCTGTTTCATGCATTCATACATCATTCATATGATATATTGTCACCTGATGCACTGGCACGGACATATGGGATTACATTTGGGTTAGATATTTACACTAGCCATGGTTAGAGATTACTGGTTATATATTTGAGGATTATATATATTATGATCGTATGACCTAGGTTGCGTCATACATGCGATTTGCTGTTCGTAGATCTTTTTCTACTCACGAGTTGGCAACTCACCCCCGTTGTGCCCCAGTTTCATGCAGGTGTTGCCGTACGGATTTCATTACGGCTTTGCGGGCACATCTTCTTCTGGTGACTTGCTAGTAGGTGGGTTTATTGTATCTTACCCATCATTATACATTGTATATTATATTTCAGTTGTATCTAGAAGTTCCATCAACCAAAACATGTACTTATTTGAGATAGAGACCAATGATGTTTATTCTTTCGACCTTAGAGTCGCGGGTTATATTTCGATTGGTTCTTGCTGGTTGAGTTTCATTTCTGTTATGATCCTCGCCTTTAGGCGTTGTATATTATGATGCATACAGGTTGATTTGGTATGGTTTTTCCTATTCTCTACTACTTCACTTGGTTTGGATTTCTGGGTTTCGGCTTACTTAGCTTACGTACGCCTTGAGACGTTCGTAGTCTAAGTGCCGGTCATGTTCCGTACTTTCGGGTCGTGACAAAGTTGGTATCAAAGCGTTAGGTTTTACCTTCGGAGTATAGGATGACCCTTGGTTGATGGAACAGGTAACTAAAGTAGTGTGACGTACCGTGGTATGTCCGCGGCATATTTACGATACGCCACTCCACTTAAGAAGCCTTAGGATGTACATTTCCTTGTTCAGTATCATATTCCTTCCTGATCTAGCCTCATTGGTACCATTGTTGGTTTTGCTGCCACGATTACGGGCAGGGTGAGCTACGGCTAGAGTTGCGGTCAGCATGAGCTCGTCACGAACGAGGACTGACCGGGGCGTGATTCCGGCGACACACGGTTGCGGAACTATGTCTTTTTATGATGTTTTCACGCCACGAGTGTTGGATGGATCGCTGTATGAGATTACTCGGACGTGCAGATCAGCACCTGAGGATTTAGACACTGACAGAGGCCAGCCAGATGTTGATGACCGCTGGTATATTGCTTACTCCTGATGATGGAGGCACGGTTCAGCTTGCGGGCGAGCGAGCCAGTTTTTGCTACGAACGACGAGATATCACCCTAGATGTTGGAGCTATTGCAGTACGAGATTGTACTAAGAAATGATAAAAGGTCGCTAGTCACCGAGGGTGAATGATTAGAACATGTGGATCGTTCGCTACCCCGATGAGAGGTCATCAGATAGATTGATTCCAGCTAGAGACGACTTCACGCGGAGGCGTTGAGAGTCGACAGTAACGATCGAATGACAGTAACCTATTATTCCAAGTTAAAGTATTCGGAAAAACATGCAGGCCATTCTATGGACCCTCTAGAAGAATGAAACCCTAACTCGACTTAATGACCGTGTGAAAGCCTTTGAACCTTCGGGTTTGCGGCAGTTCTGCGGCGCCATTAGTGAGGCTTGGGTTTGCCCTTCTACGGCTGGACCACCGATGCTGTGGTATGTACGCGATAATATTATACTATACCCAAGATGTTGAGCTCTTGGGGGATTATGAGGTTTTGACGACTTGATCGGATGGCTCGATTTAATTCGGATGCTAGATGGTGAGATGCATTTCTTGGGAGACTCCAGATACGATGATAGCCGTTGGAGCTCAGTCCATGCAGCCACGACGAGACGAGTCCGAAGCAGTCGACATTAAAGAAAAGTGGAGTAAGAGGTTCGTACAAGATCTGGATATGATGACGTTCCACTCCGCCGACATCAGAGATGCGATGCGCATGCCGAGGCATTGTACTTGGAAACACCTTCCATAAGGAGTTGCGATGAGTATGCAGCCATTCCAGAACAAGAAACAGATATAGTAAAGGACGATGATTTCCGGACAATTGGCTGAGATGAGACTTGGAAGAGACCTTGAGCAGGATTCCTTCCAGGACACTGCTGCAATGATACTTGCACCCAGGATCAGATGTGTCACGTACATTCAGAGAGCCAGAGGCCGACGCCAGTGACATGTTGCTTTACAAGTGGTCGTGAGGATTGACCGAGAAATAACCAGAGAAGTGCCAGAACGGAATCGACCCCGTTAGCACACCTGACAAGGCCGATGTGCCGATGGATCATGAGATTTGGTAATCCACAGAGAAGACTTGGACCCAGGAGTGGTCATGTTATGCACACCAGCAGGCCAGAGTTCAGGATCGTCGATGAGTTATGCTACGTGTAACCACGACAGTTGGCTCGAAATTCTTGGAGGATGCGCTTGGGCGGTACTATTCCGCCATATTTGATTTCGATGTTTTGGGGGATTTTATAGCCTGATTTGATTTTGATGATTGAGTAGTTACGATTTTCGCAAAGTCGCTGCACTTGATATCGTTTTCGAGCCTTGGTTTCACATGTTTGTGATTTTATGGGTTCTTAGACATTTGAGTTGATTTTGTGCGTATGCACACACACGATTTGGTTCATGCACTCTGTATAGTTTACATATTCTTGCAGTGCAGTGACATATATTCGTGCACTTGGATGCACTGGACTTCGAGTTCGATGGTGTGCTCGATATTTGATTTCATGATTTCGTGCATGGTGAATGCACCGGATTTGGATTTTTAGCACATGTTGGGCGCATGTTATGAGATGCGATTTGGTGCACACCAGATGCACTAAACCGAGATTCTTCGTGCATGTCAAATGCACCTGTTTGTGCTGTCAGGCACACCTGTTGCTATGACAGATGCTGCGTGCACCCCCGTTGCACCTTGATGTCGTTTTGTGCACCTTTTTGGCACATTCATGGATTTTGATTTCCGTGCGCACCGGACGCACAGAGTTTTTATATGCACATTTTGGGTTTGATTTCTATGGAGCAGTACGTTTATATGATATTTGCTATGTGTTTTCGTACTGAGCAGGACTGATCAGATGACAGTGCCTGGGTATATTTTTCATGCATAATAGATTTCAAGGGGATTTCCAAAAGCGATCTATAGTCTCACTATTTGCATACGTGTCTGACATGACACGAAACGTTTAAAACGAGGAAAACCCTTCTAAAATTAATTTCAAAACGGCGGGACGTGCATATTAAACAAAAGAGATATACATATATGATTATTTTCTTATAGAGACGTCCGCCGCTGTGCAGTGTTATGTGTATTGCACATCGACTTTAAAGAATTGGCATGCATTCCCTTCAGATATTTACATGTACGGATTTGGTATTTACATGCATAGCTCCGATTTATAGCATATCGGTTTTTGCTTTGGATTTGGCATTCGTGTTTTCACCTTGACTCCGATGATTGCGGGATGCTTGACGGAGTTTTGACTTCGAGTTATCTGCTCGTTACTCATGCGTATGTATTGCACTATGATGCCTTTTATGTATTGATGATTTCGGAGCCCCGTTGACTTGGACATTTATTTGAAATGTTTTAGAATTGGGAGGTTTAAATTTAAATTCGGGGACCGAATTTCTTTAAGGGGGGAAGACTGTAACATTTCCAAAAAAAAAAAAAAAAATCAGCCCCTAACACATTTCAGCCTCCCATAGCTGACTTGCACACCCTGATTACGATGTTTCAGCCCCCATTGCTGACCAAACACCCCCCCATCGAGACTTATCAGCCCCCTAGCTGATCTACAATCTCTCATTATCATTTTTCAGCCCCCAATGGCTGACTTTGCTACTAATCAGCCCTGATTTCAGCTGAAAATGAATCTATTAGCCACATACCTTTGCACCCTTTATCAATACTTTCAGCCTACAATGATGGACTTCAGCAACCCCTAGCCCCTAGCACCATAGCCCCATACGCATGCACCCTTATCAACACATCAGCCATATCATATTATCATCATCACAATTCAGCCACTAAAACATCAGCCAACATCAATATTTCAGCCCCTTGTGCATCAGCTTATGCAGCAACAGCATTAACTTCATACAAAAACAACAACACTACCACACCACCACAACCATTCCCACAACACTCTGATCCTGCAACACTTAGAAAAAGAATGGAAGAGAAAAGAAAGAAAGAAAACCAAAAGGGAGAGAGAGTTGCAAGCATCAGCAACTACAAAGAACAACATCAGCTTTAAGCATCAGCCTGATGCTGCAACAGCCCAATGGAGCAACTCCCAGCAGCAACCACACCCTCCTCCTTCCTTCATCTTCCCTTCTCCTTCATTCTAGGACCCCCTCGAGGTATAATCCCGCATCCCAACTCAGTTCTTGCTCAGTTCTGGTGTAATGTCTGAAAGTTTACTATTTTATTATGATATTATGCTAGTTTAGGCAATTTTGAGTGAAACTTGACCTAGTATTGGTATTGATCGTTAGTATAACCATATTAGATGTTTTTGAGAGCATTGTAACCAATATTACTCTAAAATCCAAGTATTTACCAGAGTTATTCGACTTGGCGTATTTTACCGTTTTTGTATGGATTTTGATATTCGATGATTCGTATCTGTCGGGTGGCGTTCGGACGTCGACGACAGTGGATATTGGCTGTTTTTGCACACAAGGTCACAGGTTTTTACCTATGGGCGTAGTGTGCACCATTTTGGTTTCCGATGTGATTTTTATGAGTTTTAGCATGTGATATCCTTGTAGGTACTCACGTGACGTCGAAGCGTTGGAGATGCAAATGGCGACATCGGCACCGGAACACATAACTAGGTGAGTAGATTTATATCTACGGAGAGAAGTCGGGTGGATGGCGTATAGCACCCCCGCAGTCCGTGGTGATGTATACGGATGCGTATACACACTTTCAATCATTTTATGTTGTTTAGGAAATTACTGATGTTTAGGATGGATAATTGGTGGACTTGATGATTTAGTATTGCGGACCCTAGATAGTGGGAGCACTACACATACCTATACACACTCATACTTGCAAACATCCTTATTTCATATGTGGTTATGGGATCCTATATAGATATGTGTTCACAAGAGTATGTGACTATGTGTTCACATGCAGATTTGAGGATGATACATGGGATTGAGATGGGTCGTTAATATTTGATCCAAGGTTATGATATCGGGGATATGGTAGAATTCATATCTGAGATACGTCGGGATGCTTCAGCGGATTTCGGGATAATGATGTCACAGGAATAGTGATATATATAAATGATCGACATGTACGAGATAGGATATGATATGACAGGATAATTATAATAGGCCGCCTTGGGCGGGGTACACTCCTTGTGATGATATATGATGATGATATCGATTTATACGAGACTGTCGATCAGTAGTCAAATCATAACTATAGTGATGATGTTAGCATTGTACTAGACACAGGTCAGTACCCAGATTACGATATTTGATAAAGTGAATACCGGATGAATGATAGGACGAATGTGATATTGACCCGTACCCAGATTGGGGAGGCCGTACGACGGATTTACGTACGAGCTATATTTTGATGTTTGATCTGCCTACTTGACTTGGGAATAACCAATTATAGAGATATGGTATCGGATGTGATATGATCGAGGCGGGATCACCGACTATATATGTATATTTATATGTATCGACTCAGAGGTTAGGCGGTTTCCCTTACCTACTACTAGCTTTAGCTCAGCCTTGTAGTAGGGTAGCTATATGACCTTTATGACATTAGATGCAGTTTAACGAACATGGTGTTCAGTATTTCAGCTCCCGCTTATTTTTATTGTTGCTCTGCATCGCATACTGTTATGATTCATATTCTATTATTGATATCATGCTGCTAGGACACCAGCACCATTACCGATGATGCGTATGTACCACGTACACTTATTTGCTGTCGCACACACATCTTCATCGGTAATTGCCATGTCACGTACACTTAGAGAATATTATTGCCTGATTTAGCTTGTTAGCTAGTAGTGACATGATATTAGTGTACTTGCCATATATACCAGCTTGACATTGTAGTTATTACCTGTCACTTCATGCATGCTGTTATTCACTATATGATGCATTCATGGATTCTCATGCTTATATTCATGATTTCACATGCTATTGATGATTGGATTCGAGTTTCCATGAGATTTTCTGGATTTGGAGGAAAACCGCAAAACATATATATAAACTGCTTTCTCTTTTTAATAAAAATGCGGTTTTTCCTTGATGTTCGAGTCGTCCACCATGAGTTTTGCTGATGGATTTCGAGACCCGATTCGAGGAGGCGGATGAACCGTTTCGGGTACATGGTGGACCCGGTGCGGTACCCCGGGGCAAGAAGATCGCAGATGATGGCGTTGAGCCTGTGCAGGGGAGCACTACCTACCGGTGATATTACCCGACACGTCGGATATCCGGAGGATACCGTCGTAGTCATGAGATGGATGGTAGGGGCCGATCTGGACTGACGGCGCCCTAGATTTTGTGATTGAGACATTGAGATTTCGAGATATTGAGGTACAGAGATTGTGGTACAGAGGTATCGAGATACTGAGACTTATGTTTTGTGCCGATGCTGGGCACTGTTTATGCTGATTTCATTTATGATACCTCATTTTAAAAGTACAGAAATCTCACAAATTATGAAAGCAGTTTTCTTCAGTATATGCATTCTGTTTCATGCATTCATACATCATTCATATGATATATTGTCACCTGATGCACTGGCACGGACATATGGGATTACATTTGGGTTAGATATTTACACTAGCCATGGTTAGAGATTACTGGTTATATATTTGAGGATTATATATATTATGATCGTATGACCTAGGTTGCGTCATACATGCGATTTGCTGTTCGTAGATCTTTTTCTACTCACGAGTTGGCAACTCACCCCCGTTGTGCCCCAGTTTCATGCAGGTGTTGCCGTACGGATTTCATTACGGCTTTGCGGGCACGTCTTCTTCTGGTGACTTGCTAGTAGGTGGGTTTATTGTATCTTACCCATCATTATACATTGTATATTATATTTCAGTTGTATCTAGAAGTTCCATCAACCAAAACATGTACTTATTTGAGATAGAGACCAATGATGTTTATTCTTTCGACCTTAGAGTCGCGGGTTATATTTCGATTGGTTCTTGCTGGTTGAGTTTCATTTCTGTTATGATCCTCGCCTTTAGGCGTTGTATATTATGATGCATACAGGTTGATTTGGTATGGTTTTTCCTATTCTCTACTACTTCACTTGGTTTGGATTTCTGGGTTTCGGCTTACTTAGCTTACGTACGCCTTGAGACGTTCGTAGTCTAAGTGCCGGTCATGTTCCGTACTTTCGGGTCGTGACAAAGTTGGTATCAAAGCGTTAGGTTTTACCTTCGGAGTATAGGATGACCCTTGGTTGATGGAACAGGTAACTAAAGTAGTGTGACGTACCGTGGTATGTCCGCGGCATATTTACGATACGCCACTCCACTTAAGAAGCCTTAGGATGTACATTTCCTTGTTCAGTATCATATTCCTTCCTGATCTAGCCTCATTGGTACCATTGTTGGTTTTGCTGCCACGATTACGGGCAGGGTGAGCTACGGCTAGAGTTGCGGTCAGCATGAGCTCGTCACGAACGAGGACTGACCGGGGCGTGATTCCGGCGACACACGGTTGCGGAACTATGTCTTTTTATGATGTTTTCACGCCACGAGTGTTGGATGGATCGCTGTATGAGATTACTCGGACGTGCAGATCAGCACCTGAGGATTTAGACACTGACAGAGGCCAGCCAGATGTTGATGACCGCTGGTATATTGCTTACTCCTGATGATGGAGGCACGGTTCAGCTTGCGGGCGAGCGAGCCAGTTTTTGCTACGAACGACGAGATATCACCCTAGATGTTGGAGCTATTGCAGTACGAGATTGTACTAAGAAATGATAAAAGGTCGCTAGTCACCGAGGGTGAATGATTAGAACATGTGGATCGTTCGCTACCCCGATGAGAGGTCATCAGATAGATTGATTCCAGCTAGAGACGACTTCACGCGGAGGCGTTGAGAGTCGACAGTAACGATCGAATGACAGTAACCTATTATTCCAAGTTAAAGTATTCGGAAAAACATGCAGGCCATTCTATGGACCCTCTAGAAGAATGAAACCCTAACTCGACTTAATGACCGTGTGAAAGCCTTTGAACCTTCGGGTTTGCGGCAGTTCTGCGGCGCCATTAGTGAGGCTTGGGTTTGCCCTTCTACGGCTGGACCACCGATGCTGTGGTATGTACGCGATAATATTATACTATACCCAAGATGTTGAGCTCTTGGGGGATTATGAGGTTTTGACGACTTGATCGGATGGCTCGATTTAATTCGGATGCTAGATGGTGAGATGCATTTCTTGGGAGACTCCAGATACGATGATAGCCGTTGGAGCTCAGTCCATGCAGCCACGACGAGACGAGTCCGAAGCAGTCGACATTAAAGAAAAGTGGAGTAAGAGGTTCGTACAAGATCTGGATATGATGACGTTCCACTCCGCCGACATCAGAGATGCGATGCGCATGCCGAGGCATTGTACTTGGAAACACCTTCCATAAGGAGTTGCGATGAGTATGCAGCCATTCCAGAACAAGAAACAGATATAGTAAAGGACGATGATTTCCAGACAATTGGCTGAGATGAGACTTGGAAGAGACCTTGAGCAGGATTCCTTCCAGGACACTGCTGCAATGATACTTGCACCCAGGATCAGATGTGTCACGTACATTCAGAGAGCCAGAGGCCGACGCCAGTGACATGTTGCTTTACAAGTGGTCGTGAGGATTGACCGAGAAATAACCAGAGAAGTGCCAGAACGGAATCGACCCCGTTAGCACACCTGACAAGGCCGATGTGCCGATGGATCATGAGATTTGGTAATCCACAGAGAAGACTTGGACCCAGGAGTGGTCATGTTATGCACACCAGCAGGCCAGAGTTCAGGATCGTCGATGAGTTATGCTACGTGTAACCACGACAGTTGGCTCGAAATTCTTGGAGGATGCGCTTGGGCGGTACTATTCCGCCATATTTGATTTCGATGTTTTGGGGGATTTTATAGCCTGATTTGATTTTGATGATTGAGTAGTTACGATTTTCGCAAAGTCGCTGCACTTGATATCGTTTTCGAGCCTTGGTTTCACATGTTTGTGATTTTATGGGTTCTTAGACATTTGAGTTGATTTTGTGCGTATGCACACACACGATTTGGTTCATGCACTCTGTATAGTTTACATATGCTTGCAGTGCAGTGACATATATTCGTGCACTTGGATGCACTGGACTTCGAGTTCGATGGTGTGCTCGATATTTGATTTCATGATTTCGTGCATGGTGAATGCACCGGATTTGGATTTTTAGCACATGTTGGGCGCATGTTATGAGATGCGATTTGGTGCACACCAGATGCACTAAACCGAGATTCTTCGTGCATGTCAAATGCACCTGTTTGTGCTGTCAGGCACACCTGTTGCTATGACAGATGCTGCGTGCACCCCCGTTGCACCTTGATGTCGTTTTGTGCACCTTTTTGGCACATTCATGGATTTTGATTTCCGTGCGCACCGGACGCACAGAGTTTTTATATGCACATTTTGGGTTTGATTTCTATGGAGCAGTACGTTTATATGATATTTGCTATGTGTTTTCGTACTGAGCAGGACTGATCAGATGACAGTGCCTGGGTATATTTTTCATGCATAATAGATTTCAAGGGGATTTCCAAAAGCGATCTATAGTCTCACTATTTGCATACGTGTCTGACATGACACGAAACGTTTAAAACGAGGAAAACCCTTCTAAAATTAATTTCAAAACGGCGGGACGTGCATATTAAACAAAAGAGATATACATATATGATTATTTTCTTATAGAGACGTCCGCCGCTGTGCAGTGTTATGTGTATTGCACATCGACTTTAAAGAATTGGCATGCATTCCCTTCAGATATTTACATGTACGGATTTGGTATTTACATGCATAGCTCCGATTTATAGCATATCGGTTTTTGCTTTGGATTTGGCATTCGTGTTTTCACCTTGACTCCGATGATTGCGGGATGCTTGACGGAGTTTTGACTTCGAGTTATCTGCTCGTTACTCATGCGTATGTATTGCACTATGATGCCTTTTATGTATTGATGATTTCGGAGCCCCGTTGACTTGGACATTTATTTGAAATGTTTTAGAATTGGGAGGTTTAAATTTAAATTCGGGGACCGAATTTCTTTAAGGGGGGAAGACTGTAACATTTCCAAAAAAAAAAAAAAATCAGCCCCTAACACATTTCAGCCTCCCATAGCTGACTTGCACACCCTGATTACGATGTTTCAGCCCCCATTGCTGACCAAACACCCCCCATCGAGACTTATCAGCCCCTTAGCTGATCTACAATCTCTCATTATCATTTTTCAGCCCCCAATGGCTGACTTTGCTATTAATCAGCCCTGATTTCAGCTGAAAATGAATCTATTAGCCACATACCTTTGCACCCTTTGTCAATACTTTCAGCCTACAATGATGGACTTCAGCAACCCCTAGCCCCTAGCACCATAGCCCCATACGCATGCACCCTTATCAACACATCAGCCATATCATATTATCATCATCACAATTCAGCCACTAAAACATCAGCCAACATCAATATTTCAGCCCCTTGTGCATCAGCTTATGCAGCAACAGCATTAACTTCATACAAAAACAACAACACTACCACACCACCACAACCATTCCCACAACACTCTGATCCTGCAACACTTAGAAAAAGAATGGAAGAGAAAAGAAAGAAAGAAAACCAAAAGGGAGAGAGAGTTGCAAGCATCAGCAACTACAAAGAACAACATCAGCTTTAAGCATCAGCCTGATGCTGCAACAGCCCAATGGAGCAACTCCCAGCAGCAACCACACCCTCCTCCTTCCTTCATCTTCCCTTCTCCTTCATTCTAGGACCCCCTCGAGGTATAATCCCGCATCCCAACTCAGTTCTTGCTCAGTTCTGGTGTAATGTCTGAAAGTTTACTATTTTATTATGATATTATGCTAGTTTAGGCAATTTTGAGTGAAACTTGACCTAGTATTGGTATTGATCGTTAGTATAACCATATTAGATGTTTTTGAGAGCATTGTAACCAATATTACTCTAAAATCCAAGTATTTACCAGAGTTATTCGACTTGGCGTATTTTACCGTTTTTGTATGGATTTTGATATTCGATGATTCGTATCTGTCGGGTGGCGTTCGGACGTCGACGACAGTGGATATTGGCTGTTTTTGCACACAAGGTCACAGGTTTTTACCTATGGGCGTAGTGTGCACCATTTTGGTTTCCGATGTGATTTTTATGAGTTTTAGCATGTGATATCCTTGTAGGTACTCACGTGACGTCGAAGCGTTGGAGATGCAAATGGCGACATCGGCACCGGAACACATAACTAGGTGAGTAGATTTATATCTACGGAGAGAAGTCGGGTGGATGGCGTATAGCACCCCCGCAGTCCGTGGTGATGTATACGGATGCGTATACACACTTTCAATCATTTTATGTTGTTTAGGAAATTACTGATGTTTAGGATGGATAATTGGTGGACTTGATGATTTAGTATTGCGGACCCTAGATAGTGGGAGCACTACACATACCTATACACACTCATACTTGCAAACATCCTTATTTCATATGTGGTTATGGGATCCTATATAGATATGTGTTCACAAGAGTATGTGACTATGTGTTCACATGCAGATTTGAGGATGATACATGGGATTGAGATGGGTCGTTAATATTTGATCCAAGGTTATGATATCGGGGATATGGTAGAATTCATATCTGAGATACGTCGGGATGCTTCAGCGGATTTCGGGATAATGATGTCACAGGAATAGTGATATATATAAATGATCGACATGTACGAGATAGGATATGATATGACAGGATAATTATAATAGGCCGCCTTGGGCGGGGTACACTCCTTGTGATGATATATGATGATGATATCGATTTATACGAGACTGTCGATCAGTAGTCAAATCATAACTATAGTGATGATGTTAGCATTGTACTAGACACAGGTCAGTACCCAGATTACGATATTTGATAAAGTGAATACCGGATGAATGATAGGACGAATGTGATATTGACCCGTACCCAGATTGGGGAGGCCGTACGACGGATTTACGTACGAGCTATATTTTGATGTTTGATCTGCCTACTTGACTTGGGAATAACCAATTATAGAGATATGGTATCGGATGTGATATGATCGAGGCGGGATCACCGACTATATATGTATATTTATATGTATCGACTCAGAGGTTAGACGGTTTCCCTTACCTACTACTAGCTTTAGCTCAGCCTTGTAGTAGGGTAGCTATATGACCTTTATGACATTAGATGCAGTTTAACGAACATGGTGTTCAGTATTTCAGCTCCCGCTTATTTTTATTGTTGCTCTGCATCGCATACTGTTATGATTCATATTCTATTATTGATATCATGCTGCTAGGACACCAGCACCATTACCGATGATGCGTATGTACCACGTACACTTATTTGCTGTCGCACACACATCTTCATCGGTAATTGCCATGCCACGTACACTTAGAGAATATTATTGCCTGATTTAGCTTGTTAGCTAGTAGTGACATGATATTAGTGTACTTGCCATATATACCAGCTTGACATTGTAGTTATTACCTGTCACTTCATGCATGCTGTTATTCACTATATGATGCATTCATGGATTCTCATGCTTATATTCATGATTTCACATGCTATTGATGATTGGATTCGAGTTTCCATGAGATTTTCTGGATTTGGAGGAAAACCGCAAAACATATATATAAACTGCTTTCTCTTTTTAATAAAAATGCGGTTTTTCCTTGATGTTCGAGTCGTCCACCATGCGTTTTGCTGATGGATTTCGAGACCCGATTCGAGGAGGCGGATGAACCGTTTCGGGTACATGGTGGACCCGGTGCGGTACCCCGGGGCAAGAAGATCGCAGATGATGGCGTTGAGCCTGTGCAGGGGAGCACTACCTACCGGTGATATTACCCGACACGTCGGATATCCGGAGGATACCGTCGTAGTCATGAGATGGATGGTAGGGGCCGATCTGGACTGACGGCGCCCTAGATTTTGTGATTGAGACATTGAGATTTCGAGATATTGAGGTACAGAGATTGTGGTACAGAGGTATCGAGATACTGAGACTTATGTTTTGTGCCGATGCTGGGCACTGTTTATGCTGATTTCATTTATGATACCTCATTTTAAAAGTACAGAAATCTCACAAATTATGAAAGCAGTTTTCTTCAGTATATGCATTCTGTTTCATGCATTCATACATCATTCATATGATATATTGTCACCTGATGCACTGGCACGGACATATGGGATTACATTTGGGTTAGATATTTACACTAGCCATGGTTAGAGATTACTGGTTATATATTTGAGGATTATATATATTATGATTGTATGACCTAGGTTGCGTCATACATGCGATTTGCTGTTCGTAGATCTTTTTCTACTCACGAGTTGGCAACTCACCCCCGTTGTGCCCCAGTTTCATGCAGGTGTTGCCGTACGGATTTCATTACGGCTTTGCGGGCACATCTTCTTCTGGTGACTTGCTAGTAGGTGGGTTTATTGTATCTTACCCATCATTATACATTGTATATTATATTTCAGTTGTATCTAGAAGTTCCATCAACCAAAACATGTACTTATTTGAGATAGAGACCAATGATGTTTATTCTTTCGACCTTAGAGTCGCGGGTTATATTTCAATTGGTTCTTGCTGGTTGAGTTTCATTTCTGTTATGATCCTCGCCTTTAGGCGTTGTATATTATGATGCATACAGGTTGATTTGGTATGGTTTTTCCTATTCTCTACTACTTCACTTGGTTTGGATTTCTGGGTTTCGGCTTACTTAGCTTACGTACGCCTTGAGACGTTCGTAGTCTAAGTGCCGGTCATGTTCCGTACTTTCGGGTCGTGACAGTATATCCCACAAACTTGCACCGTACTGAGCGTGCCTCGAGTTTGTCCGCATGCTGCTTTTTGACAAAAGCTGGACATCCCCATGTCTTAATGTGATTAAGATAGGGTCTCTTCCCACACCACATCTGATATGGTGTAGTAGGCACAGTCTTAGTTGGAACTCGGTTCAAAAGGTATGCAGCCGATTCTAGTGCATATCCCCAGAATGATCGCGGTAACTCAGCGTTACTCATCATGGACCGTACCATATCCAATAGGGTTCGATTCCGTCTCTCCGATACACCGTTATGTTGCGGAGTGTATGGAGGAGTAAGCTGAGAGAGAATTCCATTCTCTTTTAAGTAATCCAGGAACTCGGCACTCAAGTATTCACCACCTCAATCAGATCTCAGTGTCTTGATACTTTTGCCTGTTTGTTTTTCTACTTCATTCTTATATTCCTGGAATTTTCCAAAGGCTTCGGATTTATGTTTCATTAAGAAGACATATCCGTACCTTGAAAAGTCATCCGTAAAAGTAATGAAGTAAGAATAACCGCTTCGTGCATGTGTAGACATTGGACCGCACACGTCGCTGTGTACGAGTCCCAAGAGCTCGCTCGCTCTTACTCCGTGTCCAGTGAACGGAGTCTTTGTCATCTTTCCTTTGAGACAGGATTGACAAGTTGCATATGATTAATATTCGAACGGATCCAAATATCCTTCTGTATGTAACTTCGTCAACCTTCTCTCATTGATGTGACCCAGTCTACAATGCCATAAGAAAGTCTGATTTGTTTCCGGAGACTTTCTTTTGTGTGTATTCTGGACATTGAAAATCTGTGGTTGGTTTAATACTTATATACCATTTCTTAATGTACCTGACCCAATCAGAACTTGATTAAGGTGAATGTTTACCACATTACTTACAAACGCAAATTCATAACCTTCTTTAGAAATCAAAGATACAGAAATGATATTACAAGTTGCATTGGGTACAAAAAAGTGTTAGTTATATGTATGCCCTAGAGGCCATTACTGTACATTGGATGTATATTGTAGTGGATGCTGGGACATATATAGGGAGGACTTTCTTGCTCGACATGATAGTATGCTATCTGGTTACTCTTTACCTTAACGTGTATACTGATTGTCTCTCTGTTACATGTTGGTAAAGCCCTTAGGATGTGTACTTGACTACCTGGACTATGATGCGGATCATACTAATGGGGACATGGTAGTCCATAAGTACATCCTTGAAAGTCCCTAGTCGTGGGTGTATCGAGACGGGGCATCGATATACCAGAGTACACTAGCGTGTACCTTCTCGACCCATACAGATGGGCGATGGATGATCCCATATCCATTGGTGTTTGACATCGGAGATGATATACGGGTGCTCAGTAGAGACTGGGTACACTGGACGGACTCGCCGAGAACTCCCAGATGGTATTATACCTCACGTCAGATGGCAGTTCTCTGGTGACACTGGTACAGAGTAGTCTGTTGACCCGAGATCGTCATAGAGTCTTGTGTGGTTCCCACTGTGCTTTGATTTCTATCTTACCACGTCCAAGAGGGCGTGCAAAACGGTGGTTTTTGGGTACAGTCTCGAGTCACATGGAGGCAATGAGCGATAGGAGGGGATTCGCCTCTCCCGGTATAGGGGGTTGATGTTATGCTGTATTCGATTGGCTATAACTGGAAATCCCTGGCCAGGGTTGCTGAGATTTACTGGTAAGTGTTACCAGTAGTTTCTCGAATTGTTATAGACCTCATATCGACACGACTTATCGAGCTATTGGGGTCTGACGTTTACCACCCCTAGGCAAGATATGCGACATATCAGACGATCAGACCGGACTGTACGGTAGTGTTACTGGTTGGATTCACTGGAGTGTGAGCGGGCTTGCTCGTCGATCTTCTGATCGCTCAATACTCGGGTGGCCGTTACGTTTAGCAGACCGCTTGCGGCTTGTGGGTGTTTGATATGATCATCATCTGCTGCCGGCATATTGACGAGTCTTTAGAGTCCTACACAGAGGTTTCCTGGCTCAAGCGAAACGAAATAGGAGCGCATATGAGATATGTGCGGGACCGAGAATAATGCGTGTATGTGATACCGTATTTCATTCTCGCGATGAATGTATCGAATGGTTGTATGCGATATAACCTAGTTATCGATTCAAGCGTTGATTCGATAAGCCGATACATTGTATACTAGTCGGT
Source organism: Agapanthus africanus (assembly GCA_030015575.1). Lineage (NCBI taxonomy): Eukaryota > Viridiplantae > Streptophyta > Magnoliopsida > Asparagales > Amaryllidaceae > Agapanthus > Agapanthus africanus. The sequence goes on along the minus strand of JASDDO010000012.1, from coordinate 348,643,563 downwards.
TGTGTGCGACATGACCGGATCATTGAATCAAGTGTTGATTTAATGATTTAATGCATACTTATATATTTGATATATTACTTTGCATCAACTAGTATCGGTTTACTTAAGATGGATTTTCTCACTCGGATGTGCACATTGTATATTCGATATAGTTTTGTGCACTTGATTGTATCATGTTTGATGATACATGTTTACTTGGTTAAGTGTAAAGAATTAAACCATGGTTAAGTTTGTGATTAGGGTTCTCTTTTTCTTACTTATTTATTTGTTTATTTATTTTTGGAAAAGATGAGAAAAGAATGGTTGCTATTTTTGTTTTTAGTTGAAGTTTCTTGAAGCATTGACTTAGTCTTCATTCTTATCTCATCCTTAACCCTAACCATTCCTTTAACCATGATTGATTCTCTACACTTGACCATGGTTCTATTATGATAAGAATTCATTATTCTTTTCATTTTAGAATTAACTTAATCATAACTTTCTTCTTCTTCTTCCTTGAACTCAAGAAGAAAACCATGACTTCATCAATGGTGGATTGATGAAATGAGTGAGAAATCCAATTCTAAAGTCTACCCACTTCCTATTTCTTCATCCTCTACCTCTTGCCAAGTAGTAGAGTGTGTTTCCTTCACATGTTTTCATGACTTGGTGAAGGTGGAGCTTGATTTAGCGATGCCTCGACGTAGATCATCTTCGGCACGTCGTCGATGACCTAGCCCGTCTATTCTCCGATGAAGCCGACACTAGAGCCCGGATTTTGATTTGGACAGCGGAGACGACTTCGTTGCGGAGCCGTGGAGGTGGAGCACCGGATCTACAAAGGTTGTATTTCCGTTATCTCATAGTTAAGTGTTAACTAGTTAGCTTTTTCGCCTAGTTTTCTAGCAAACGATCCGTAGTCGGGTCTCTCGGCACCTAGAATTTTTGAAATTGGCATGTTCGATGCCTTGTGAGACCTCACTAGAGTGCCTCGGAACCCTACAAAAAGAAATTACACAAAACCAAAACATGTCCATCTGACATTCCCAGGTGATAGTCCCCCACGGCCTCAGCATCCATGCTAGCTCCGTTTGCTACTTTGAGGGTCATATCACCTGCCTTCAAAAACCTATGCTTTCTCAATGCCTGCAAAGAATTACAGATATGAGATCCTGACCCGGTATCCAATACCCAGGAAGTAGAGTTTATTGATAGACAATTTTCAATAATATACACACCTGAAGCTGAAGCCGCAACTTGCTTCAGATCCTGTGTTCTGGCCTTCCAAGCCCTGCAATCTTTCTTCCAGTGTCCATTCTTGTGACAGTAAAAACACTCTTCCTTATCCACAAACTTTCCCGCTACCTTTGTTGCTTTTGCCTTTCCCTTCGTATCCACTTTACTAACACCGCCCCTTGGTTTGACGGGGGTTTTCTTCTTCTTTCCCTTGGCTTTCGCCCTGGACCTAGAAGAGGAAGATCCTCCTACAAACAAAGTGGATGTTTCCCTACCTTTCTGTAGGATGCCCTCTGCACTCCTCAGCATGTTGAGGAGTTCTGAAAGTTCAACTTCCTTTTCTTGCAAGTTGAAGTTCAGGATGAACCGGGCGTAAGTGGAAGGAAGGGACTGAAGAATCAAGTCCGTATAGAGCTCATTCTCCAACGTGGTCCCAAGGTCCGCGAGCTCCTCTATGTAGCCAATCATCTTAAGCACGTGTTCCGCTACCGATGATCCGACGGCCAATCTTGCCGAAAACAGCTTTTTCGACACTTCGTATCTGGCGATACGGGATTGCTCTCCATACAGTTCTTTTGTATGGAGAAATATGGATTCGAGGTCCATATTCTCGTGCCTCCTCTGATGTTCATTGTCCATAGAGGCAAGCACGAGGCACTTGGCCTTCGCGCAGTCGATTTCCCAGGTCTTACGGATTTCCCTATCCGCGACGCTGGTTTTGGGACCTGGGACAGGGGGAGCTTTGGTGGTAAGGAGATACCCCAACTTGTCATAAGTGATTGCCATTTTGACATTCCTGAGCCAATCTTTGTAGTTTGGCCCTGTCAGTATGTTTTTATCTAGAAGTAACTTAAGTCCAGTCATGATATTTGGTCGCTGCAATTAGGAGAGAGAGAAGAAACACTTTAGCATGATGCTCTTGCAAGTTTATAGTGGTTTTTAATTTGTCTAAACACGATGGCTCCCACTGTCTCTCGAACCCCTCCTCAAACCATAAAGGAAGAATTAGTCGGGATCAATCTCACCGTACAATTCTTGCTTAACCGTTCAGCCAGGCCAGTGTCGGTACTTCGAGGGAGGTTTTCCAACGCTTTCGCGAAGTTCCTTAATTAAGTAACCTCTTTTCCCTGTGGGCGTAGCCCTGCTAACACCTTTCTAGACACCTACTTGGTTTATAGCATTGATCGTTAAGTGAGAAAGTTCCGGAGGAGTAGCATATACTCACAGTAGGATCGGGATCCAAATATCATCGCGTGACAAATTGAAGGAATCCTACCAGAATCATCACACTCCAAATGGTATGCAGCGCTAGCAAGTTTCAGTTTCTTTTGAAACTCCCGATGTGGATTTTTGCCCCATGCTCTTATGACATTGACTTTGGCCAACAAATCATAAGTCACATGTCAAGTTCTACCCGTCATTCTCTAGGTTAATTTGAACCCACCCGCACATACCCTTGACTTTGGCCAACAAGGTAGAACGACTGTCCCAAACCAACACATCTATCTATGCTGCACATGAATACCCAATAGCTACCAATCACTATGCCTTGATTTTGGCCAACAAACATAGCTTGAATACTTATTGACCATTCATGTGAAACGACGGAGGGCTACGAATGGTTTTGGCGAAACCGTGAACGTAGTGAACTTGATATAATCGAAGGAACGAGATAGCTTTCAAAAGGAGTGGTTCAAGCTCCGCATTTAAAATTTGGTTTTGAAAAGAACCGAGTGGTTTTGAAAGTTTTCCAACGACTTTTACTTGGTTTATTTTTCTTGCATTAATTTTAATGCGTCCCATCAATTAATCCTACCATTGCAGAAAACAACGAAAATATGACGTACGCTTATGCCATCCGCATTCGCCACGGGGTCCCGTCATCACCCGTTAGGTTACTTATCTAACGACAGAGCGGGGGCTGGACTAGCGCGGATGCAAAACATAAGCAACGCCTAAATAGATATCATATAGATATATATAAACATTCGTCACATGCAATGATAGCCATTCCAGATCACAGATGAACACATTGGATATACTAGGAATCCGCACTCCGTACGAGCCTGTAACAAAGAACGGATTACACGGTCGCGATGAATAGCCAAACCCCATCCTAGACCCCTACGGGTGTGGCAAACTATCCGCCAAGTACCCGAAGCGAAGCAACCTCCCTCAACACCGTGAGTAGGCCACTCGGCACTTCGAGATGCCCGGTAGTTTGTGCACCCCACCTTGGGTCTATCCTAGGAGCAAAAACAGTAAAAGAAATTATACAATGACGGCTACAACCCCAACCCGGTTGTGCGGCCACACAAATAATATTACATCAATTTACATATTACAAGAATTGAAAGAATAAGAAAACTCTCATCTCACAACCCCCCGGCTATTCATCCGCGACAATCCAACGAATTCATATACACAAACCATCAACATTACAGATCACAGATATGTATAACCCCCACTAATCGACCTATAGCGATTAGCAGACGTTCAATACATATATATCATTACAGATATAACCCATTAGCCAAAGTGTAAAGAAGTTCGATCAAAATATGGATTTGTGACCACCCCAAAAACTAACTTGTTCTCTGGAAAATCTGGACAGAAACAAACCATCTCAAAAATCACAAAACACCACCAGAAGAAAACTGCAGGAGAAACGATCCATAGCCAAGTCAACTAGGCCGCGGATCCGCGGTAGGAGCAAGCTCTTGCCGCGGAACCGCGGTGAGTTGGTCGACTCACTGGATCATTTTTCTTGCCCGTTCTTAGAAAAGCCTGAGCCGATTTTTAGTACATGATTTATTATTTTAGGAGCAGAAATAAAAATCGGCAGAAACTTAGGTTTTAGAAAACATGTTTTGCGATTTTTTTCGATCGAAGTTCTAGATACTTTGCTAACTAGTTAGTTTATGTTTAGCTAGGCTCTGATACCATTGTAAGTCCACGTTTCCCACCCCGGTGCTTGCGGGGAGGCGGAAACGTTATGAAAAATCGTTCTTTTACAACACTAGGCAACATGGACTATGCAAAAGGAGGGATCTTTGCTAAACAAAAACTAACAACAAAGCTAAAAGAGTTAGCTACTCGGTTAAGGGGTTATACCTAAGTCTTGAAGTCCTTCTCTTCTTGCTCCTTGGAGTGGAAAGAACGGGTTCTCCTCGTCGCCTTCTCTTGCCGAAGAAAGATCCACCCGAGGGCCTCTACCTTTGGCTCCAACCTCAAACTAGAAGTAACTAAAGTGCTTGGTGTGCTAAACCTAGAACCTTAGAAAGAGTAGAGAGTAATTTTAAGGGATTTATCTCAAGCTCAATGGTTCTCAACTCATAAGAGGGGAGAGCTTTGAGAGAGAGGAAGAGGAGGAGAGAGAATGAGAATAATAGAATGAGAAGAATAATGCCAACCTTCTCACATATATGTGAATTATGATAAATAAATAATTAGCTAAAGATAATTGTGATGGTTAATCTTGAAATGACCATTATCATTTCACATTAATTACTTTTGCAAGGATCAAAGAGCATCTTTCATATGAAATGATGATGGTCAAATTGTCAACATAGGTCAACATGTCAACCATAGTCAAATGGTCAACAACCCTAACCATAACACAATTATAATTAACTAATATTAATTATCATATTTCACACATAAACATCAGGGTTAAGAAAAAGACAATAGTCATCAACCCTAATGAAAGTCCTCTGCCTCTGCCTCAGTCAACTGTGCATACACACCCGTATCCGTGTTCCGAGGAACACGAATACAAAGAGATAAAACTAATCCCAAAACATATACTAGGATCTGGCTTAAACCAAAGCCCGCTAGTATAAGATGTCCGGACACCAAACGTGCACAAGTGCGCGGATGTGAACGAACCCTGTCGCAAAACCATGCGACCTCTACTCGTTTTGCCTAAAGGCGAATAACCCTCTGTGTGGGACTCTAAAGACTCGACACTACGCTGGCAGTGGGTTTAACCACAGACCGCAAGCGGCACTAGCTATACGTAACGGTCTCCAGGTAGATGCCGATAAGAAGACCGACGAGGTAAACCCATCTGAACTCCTACTGAGCCTGAATATGACAGTCTCCGTACAGTCCGGTCTGTTCGTCTAAGAACATTGCATGGCGGGCCTAGGGGGCGGTAAACGTCAGTCCCCTACTAGCGGTACAAGTCGTGTCGGAGTGTAGCCCAGAACACCCTGAGATAACACTGGAAACCTACCAGTCTATCTCGCTTGCCCTGGCCAGGGACTTTGTGTAATGGCTCTCCTAGACACAGCGCGATATCAACCCCCAATACCGGGAGAGACGAATCCTGTCTAACCGTCACTGCCTCCAAGTGCTTCGGGACTGCACCCAAAAACTACCTGTTTGCACGACTCCTTTGAGCCGTGGCAGGGTAGTAATCAAAGAACAGTAGGAACACACTCGAGGCAAAATGACAGTGTCAAGTCAACGGACTAAGCTGTACTCATGTCACCTGGGAACTGATAACTGACGATAGGTATAATACCAACCAACAGTTCCCGACGAGTCCTGTCCAGTGTACTCGTAACCTAACGAGCACCCGCATACTATCTCAAGTATGACGTACTGACGGCTGTGGGACAGGCCGTCTCCCAAGCTGGGATGAGAAGCGCATACGCTAGTCTACTCCGGAGTATCGATGCCCTGTCTCGATAGTTTTACGACTAGGGACCTGCATAAGGATGTGCTTATGGATTACCCAGCCCCCACGAGTGTGACTGCCATCACAACGCTGGTAATCAAGCAAAGATCCTAAGGGCTCCATTAATGTGTAAAGGCGATATGCTATAAGAAACACATGCACACATTAAAGCAGAAACAAACCAAGTAGCATACTACTATTTTGAGCAAGAATGACAATACAAGGTGAATATCCCAAGCTTCCATTAAGTAATATACAAACTAGTATGATACAGTAATGGCCTCTAGGGCATATACACTAACAGTGTGAAGATCCTTCAGAATTCTTTTCGTCTTGGCTGAAAGAGCGACCTCCCATGGAGCTCCTTCTATGAAGGAGTATGATGCCACCGGTGTATCTGTTTTCTTGGGAGTGTGTGGCTGAGGCGGGTTCATCTTCCAATTCTCAGATAATATGAATTTGCCCTGCTGGTATTGATCTTCTATCCAGCTTTTAAAGATGTAACAATTCTTGATCGGATGGCCCAACATTCGGTGATAAGGGCAGTAGTTAGGATTGCTAATGTCGCCGGGTTGCGCTGGGCGTCTTGGCTCCGGCAAATTGATGAGCCTGTTGCGCAGTGCAAGCTCAAATAACCTCTTTGTCTTGTCTCTAGGGAACGAGTAATGGCGACTCATTTTATCATCAAGAAATTGAGTTCTGTTATTTTGGCGATCGACTAGTCTTGGGGCACCGAGCTGCTGTTGAGCATTGGCGACAACGATTGCTTTCCCCTTTCCCTTCTTATTTCGAGAGTGCGGCTTTGGAGGAGACGGTCTATGACCCATCTGGTCCATTTGAGCCAGTTTGTCGATCAAGGCCTGGAAAGTAGTCGGCTTGAAGAACATCATGAACTGGGAGATAGTTGCATGAGGGTCCAGAGTGCCCACGAACATAGCCACCGCCGTATCGCGTATTGGACCCACGTCTCGCCTGGATTTACCCTGGCATTGATCAATGCCGTTATTGGGGTGCGTTCACTAGCACTCGCGAATCGTTGGGTGAATAACAACTCCATTTCCGCAAAAGTCTTGACGGAGTCATTTGGAAGTTCGGAGTACCATTCGAAGGCCGTCTCCGATAAGCTGCCGACGAATTGACGGAGCAAACGCTTATCATCGCCCCCGGTGTTGCCGCAAAGAGCTCTGAACTGGGTGACGTGCTGGTGAGGATTGCCTGTCCCTTTGTACACATGGAATTTAGGGATTGTGTATCTTGGCGGGTATTTTATCTGGTCATACCAGCTTGGATACGGTCGCCCAGTTTTGACGACTTGGCCGGCCGCTTCATTCGCCTGGTGAGCTCGTATTTGCTGAGCTATATAGTCATCCAGTGTGGTCTTGGAAATGGTTTCCTCCTTTGCTGTTGAATGAGCCGGAGGGGGATTAGATGTCTACCCTCTATCGTCTTCAATAGTGATCGGAGGGTCTTCAGCTGGAGAATCCGGCTGTAACATCATCTCTACTATGTCTTGGAAGAGAAGCGCCATTTGTTTTATGTTGGCAGCTTGTTCTGCTGCTTCTTTGTCTATCTTTTCGAGGACTCTGCGTAGGAAGTCAGCATCGGTTTCTTGTTCGTGACGCTGTTCTGATGATGCCTCTGGGCTTTCTTTTGGCCCGGTGAGAGCGGCCATTGCAGTCAGCATCTCCTGAAGCTTCTGCTGTTGTTGTTCCTGAGCCCTTGTTATTGATCGGGTGAGCGGTCAGTGGCCCGTCGAAGTGCGGCTTTCTTCTTTTCCGGAAGCCATGTAAACGGTATGCACCGTTATGCCCCCAGACTTGGGACGTTTTAGGTCAGCGTCTGTGTGATCTGCCGTAGTCATAGGGACTTTCTCTGGCCTCCTTTTCTTCTAAGCAGTTGATGTTGAGGGGGCCGTTGCTGCGGGCACCCAGGTAGTTTCCGTCCTTTGTGGCTTGACAGGACGATTCTCTTCCTGTTGAACCTTCAGCTTTTTCTGTCGGCGAGGATAGTCTTGATCAATCACCGACTCTTGGACCCGTCGCCAGACTTTGTAAACTTTGGAGGACAGCCACTGAGAGGGCTGATCCGGCTTTATTCCTGTAACGTTCTCCACGGGTGGAGGAGATCTTTTCAATACGTCGATAGCAGAGTTCCTGCGCACCTTGTTCAGCAATTCAAAGCTGTTCCCGGTTGGAACAGCAGCATTGACTTCCACCGTTGGTGTAACACCTCAGGATGTGTTTAGTGGCTAATTATATTTAAATAAAGGGTTGTTAAAAAAAAGTTTACCAAATTGAGTTTCAAATATTTTTCCAAATTTAATAAATATTTTTCTAGAATTTTCCTAGGCTTGCACACACTTGTGCATGTAAACTAGGGTTTAAAATGAGGTTATACCATGATTAGCAACCATGGTGGGTTTAATAATGGGGATTAATTCTTTTGGGTTTTAATTAAGTTTATTTAGTTAATTGATGGTTGTTTTAATTTGAATTTTCTTTTGGAGTGTTGACTTGGTGAGAATGAGAGAGAGAGAATGCATCATGGCAAAGCCCATGCTTGCATTTAATGATGAGAGAGAAAGGAGGGGTTGACATTGGGAGTTATCATTTCCTCTCATTCTTGTGCTCATTTATCTCAACCTCACTCTCACACTCACACCCCCACCATCTCAGCAGCAGCAGAAGCAAGCACAACAGCAGCAAAAGCAAGCACAGCAGCAGCCAGCAAGCACAGCAGCAGCAACAGCAGCAATGAGCAGCAGCAACAGCACAACTTCAACTGCAGCTCCTTCCCTCTACTTCTTCTTCTTCCTCCAGCTCCCTAGGGTTGAGTGTGGGGTATACTTCTTGAACTTACCCCCTAGTTTGCTTAATTAGTGTAGCTTAGCTTCGATTAGTGAGTAATGGTGCGTTTTAGTGCGATATGTGGTAATTAGGGGGAACTTTGATCAAGTGATGTATGAATTGGTTTTAGTAAGTTGATGGAGTGTTGTTAGGGCCATGTTAACCTATCTTAGCCCCCAATTGCACTAAAATACCACCAGATTCCTATTTGATGCAAATTCACCGTTTTGAGCAAAATCTAGCTTTCTGCAAACTGCTATCGACCCAGTGAGTTCAGATTAAAATTAAGAAGACTGCAGTATAGTTGTGAGGTGCTGATCCCATGTGTAGAAGACGACCCCCAAATTCCGTACTATGGCCGCCGAAATATTAGTTCTGGCCGCAATTTGCGGCCAGATGGGGAGGGAATGGGGTTGGGTTTGGCTCTGTAGGTGTCTGCTGCTACCCTTAGACTCATGACATGTATAATTTTATTTAATTGTTGCTGTAGAAAAATCTGGAGCTAAATACCTATTTCTCGTATTTTTTAAACCTTCGCGACACGCGTGATACGTGTGTGGGTTTGGGGTTTCTGCGTATCGTGACGCATCGGGGTAGTTTCAGGCGCGTAATCACACGTTTTAGCGTATCGCGCACACGCGCACTTGGTTTGCAACGCGGGTTTCTAGTTTGACCTTAATATCACGTTTTTGTGGATTTGAGCTTATATGTGATATATTGTGTGATTCTAGGTTCGCAGGCGAGTGAGACGGACGCTGCGAAGAAGGGGAAGCAAGTCGTCGGCTACACTTACCGTGAGACTTCGGTGAGTAGATTTAACATCTACGGGGATATCGCCCGCATGGCGTTATGCGTCAGGGTTGATAGGACCTTATAGCTATATGTCGCATTTACCCCATTGACTGTCATGGATACTGTTGTTGCATACTGCATTCCCTGCTATATGTATGTAAACTTAGAATTGATAGAACATCGCACTATTACTAACGGTTCATGTTGCACGAGCACTAATCTGCATGTTACACACACACCGTTAGTAATTGCCATGACACACTCACTGTAGAATTGCCATGATTATATTGCTGTAGTTCATTTCACATATGATTCGATATAATTTTCATAGAAATTGGGAGCCGCATGATGTCTTTAAAAACTGGAACTATTTTAAAAAGCGGTTTCCCCTTGTACCTATATTATAGCTTGATGTACATAGCACATCGCATTTGATTTACTTATTGGTGTTGGATTTTCATGTGATTTCTGGTTTTGAGGACCGTGGGATTATTTAAGAAAAGATGCACTATTTGAAAAACCCGGTTCCTCATGATATGATATTTTGGCGCGTCCACCACGCGTTTGTTGGATATAGAGCCCTCAAAGTCAATTATTGGATCGCAGGTACGTGATTGCAATGATTGAGGAGGACCTATGCCGGTAGGACAGTCTTACTCAAGATGATAGTATGCTATCTGGTTTGCCTTTATCAGTCGTGTACATGTTCAGGTGACTGATTACATGTTACACGTTGATAGAGCCCTTAGGATCTTGCTTGACTACCAACAGTATGAGGGCGATCATATACGTGAGAGTTGGGTAGTCCATAAGCACATCCTTAATAGTGGTCCCTAGTCGTGGGAGTTTCGAGACAGGGCATCGATACTCCGGAGTAGACTAGTGTATACAGTCGAGACCCCGACGAGGGGCGGTGGCCGGTCTCACAAGCCACTGGTGTCAGTTGGATCACCTAAGATGTATACAGGAGCTCATTGGGTTATGAGTACACCGGACAGGAATCGCCGGGAACCTGCTAGTTGGTATTATACATATCGTCAGATAGCAGTTCCCTGGTGACATGTGTACAGGTTAGTTCATCGACCTGAGGTCGTCATTTGTCTCGTGTGAGTTCCCACTGTGCTTTGATTTCTACCCTACCACGGCTCAAAGGAGTCGTGCAAACATGTAGTTTTTGGGTAGAGTCCCGAGCCACATGGAGGCACGTGAGCGGATCGGCAGGGGATTCGTCTCTCCCGGTATTGGGGGTGGAGAACGTGCTGTGTCTAGGAAAGCCATTACACCAAGTCCTTGGCCAAGGCAGGTGAGGATTACTGGTAGGTACTCCGGTAGTTTCTCAGGGTGTTCAGGGCTTGTCTTCGACACGACATATACCGCTAATGGGGGTCTGATGTTACTAGCCCCCTAGGCCGGATATGCAATACTCATAGACGAACGGAACGGACTGTATATACATTGTCACTGTTAGGCTCAGTAGGGTTTCAGGATGAGTTCGCTCATCGGCCTCCCTTGAGGTCAGTACATGGGCAGCTATTACGCACAGCTAGTGCCGCTGACGGCTTGTGGTTAAACCCACTGCCAGGGTACTGACAAGTCATTAGAGTCCCCCACAGATAGTTTCACAAGTTCGGGTGAAATGTTGTAGAGGCCGTATGGTTTTATGGCAGGGTTCGGAAAATGCACGTGCATTTACGCACGTGTTATATTTCGGGCAGATAATACTGGTGGGCTTTGGTTTAAGCCGGATCCGAGTATTATACTGTGTAGATATAATATCTTTGTCTCAAGTTGCATTTGTATTCGGTCGTAATACAAATGCGGGTATGTTTATACTGTTACGGGGTTATCCTGAAATTCGTTTCGGGGTCGCTTTTGGAAGTTGTCAGTTTCCAGTTTTCTATCACCCGTATTTAACATTCGGTTAAATACGGATTTATCTTTTCATCATTGGGTGAGTCATGAGTGTGGAAGGTTCTAGAAGAGGTGACTGGGTTAGTGACTCATTGTTTGCTTTCATGAGTTGATGAGGTGTATTATGTCACTCATTCTTTTGCATTAATGTTTCTTGTTCTTGCTAAGATATTTCTTCTTGATCTTTTGTGAGAAGCTTTTGTAATGGTCACCACTTGCTCCTACACTCACCTCCCTCCTTCTATATATGTGGCCGACCCATTCTTGGAGAGGGAGATGGTTGTTGTTTGAAAAAGATGATAGTTTTTTGTGTATGGAAATTTCATAGCTCATTTCATTCCATCACCCGACTCAAATGGCAACTTCATTAACCGTTCGTCCATGGCTTTGGACGAAGAGAGACAAAGTGTTCAACTCATTCTCTACATCAATCTTGGTCATCTCTTCTAGCAAACTTGATGACCGAGTTGCCTCGGGTCAGAGACGGGAGCCCGTTTAAAGATCCGATGACGTGGTGCCACCTGGACGAGGAGATCGGAGATCGACGAGATCGGAGCAGCCGCAACGGAGCGTGGGATGATGGTTAAAGAACGAAGGGCTCGGATCGTTCGGTATAACCTTTCTACCCTCTTTGTAGTTTGTTAGTTTAGCGTTAATGGCAGATCCGGGTTATAGTATGCGATAGCGCCAGTTATAAAAGTTTTTGTTCCGCATTTGGCGTCAGATTGAAGGCCGGGACGCTACCGTAGACTTACATGGTATCAGAGCCTCCCCATTAAGCTTTACTAACTTGTGCTAACACGTTTAAAATATCGATCGAACGGATTTTCGAAAACCGCAATTTCTATGTGTAAAGTTTCTTTCGATTTTAAAATTGGTCTACAAATCATTTCGAGCATCTCAGAAAATCGAGCAGGCTTTTTAAAGAACACAGAAGAAAAACGATCCACTGATTCGACCGTACGGCCGCGGAACCGCCACGCAAGCATGGCTTTGGCCGCGGATCCGCGGCCGTCTTGGTGCTTCAGTAGGTCAATTTTATTCTGGGGGGTCTATGTAAGTCCATGGTACCTCTCCCGGTACTTTCGGGCATGCGGAATTTGATAAAAAACGATTTTCTTAGAGGTGGTAACATGGACTTAAAACCCGGATCTTTGTTAAACATCTCACTAACAACCTAACTACGAGTTGCTAACTACTCGGTTAGGGGGTTATACCTTTCTTTTACTCGAACTCCTTCGTCTTCAAGCTTCGATGGTCGTCCGAATCGGCTTCTCCCCGTCGTCTCCTTGCGCCGAAGATAGATCCACCTGAAAGCTTCAACCTTTGGCTCCTTCTTCGAACTTTGAAGAAACTAGTTCACTCGGTTTGCTAAACCTTGTGAACTAGAGTGAGTAGAGAAGAGTTTGTATGGGATTTTATCTATGGTTCTTGGTTCTCAACTCATGAGACAAGTGAACCATAGACCAAGTGAGGGAGAGCAAGAGGAAGGAGATGAGAGCTCAAGAACAAGAGAGAGAATGAGCATGAAAGAATGAGAGAAGACTTTTCTCATTTGGCTCTCATAATCCAAAACAATCATAACATCTCATATCAATCAAGTATTATGTGATGGTTTAAGCAACCATAGCCATATCATTTCATGCACTCATTTTGCACAAAAGAGCAAGCAAGCAAAAGTCTTTGCCATGAAATGATAGCTATAGTTATCATGATGGTCAACTAGTCAAGCCTAGTCATCCGGTCAACAAAGTCAACAAGTCAATAAAAGTCAACAAGTCAACAAAGTCAATCCCTCAACAACCATGTTACCATAATACGTAATTAATATAATTGTTAATCACATATCATATTCTTATTAGGGTTGAGCAAAAAGTCAATAGTCAATTGTCAACGGTCAACAACCCTAATGAGAATCCTCTGCCTCTGTCTCTCCGTCAACTGTGCATACACACCCGCATCCGTGTTCCAAGGAACACGAATGCATACTGGATAAAACCAATCCCAAAAGGTACACTAGGATCTGGCTTAAACCAAAGCCCGCTAGTGTAAACTGTCCGGACACTGTACGTGCACAAGTGCACGGATGTGACCGAACCCTGCCGCAAAACCATGCGACCTGTCGCAAAACCATGCAACCTCTACTCTTTTGCCTAAAGGCGAATAGCTTTCTGTGTGGGACTCTGACTCGACACTACGCTGGCAGTGGGTTTAACCACAGACCGCAAGCGACACTAGCTGTACGTAACGGTCCCCAGGTAGATGCCGACAAGAAGACTGACGAGGTGAAACCCATCTGAACTCCTATTGAGCCTGAATGTGACATTCTCCGTACAGTCCGGTCTGTTCGTCTGATACATCGCATGGTGGGCCTAGGGGCCGGTAAACGTCAGTCCCCCAATAGCGGTACAAGTCGTGTCGGAGTGAAGCCCAAAACACCCTGAGATAACAATGGAAGCCTACCAGTATATCTCGTTTGCCCTGGCCAGGGACTACTCGTGTAATGGCTCTCCTAGACACAGCGCGATGTCAACCCCCAATACCGGGAGAGACGAATCCTGTCTAACCGTCACTGCCTCCAAGTGCTTCGGGACTGCACCCAACTACTACCTGTTTGCACGACTCCTTTGAGCCGTGGTAGGGTAGTAATCAAAGTGCAGTGGGAACACACTCGAGACGAAGTGACAGTGTTAAGTCAGCGGACTAAGCTGTACTCATGTCACCTGGGAACTGATAACTGACGATAGGCATAATACCAACTAGTCAGTTCCCGACGAGTCCTGTCCAGTGTACCCGTAAGCAACGAGCACCTGCATACTATCTCAAGTACGACGTATTGATGGCTGTGGGACAGACCGTCTCCCACACTGGGATGAGAAGCGCATGCGCTAGTCTACTCCGGAGTATCGATGCCCTGTCTCGATAGTCCTGTGACTAGGGACCTGCATAAGGATGTGCTTATAGATTACCCAGCCCCACTAGTGTGACTGCCATCACATCGCTGGTAATCAAGCAAAGATCCTAAGGGCTCCACTAATGTGTATAGGTGATATACTAAAATAAACACATGTACACATTGAAGTAGAAACAAACCAAGTAGCATACTACTATTTTGAGCAAGATTGTGTATACAAGGTGAATATCCCAAGCTTCCATTAAGTAATATACAAACTAGTATGATACAGTAATGGCCTCTAGGGCATATACACTAACAATCTCCCACTTGCACTAAGGCCATGTACTGGCGTATCGAAGACCTATCATCTCGATCAGCCGCTCGAACTGAGTCTGGGGCAAGGCCTTGGTGAATGGATCTACAGTGTTATCTTCTGAAGCGACCCTCCGAACCTCGATCTCCTGGCGATCCACGATCTCCCTGATCAGGTGATACCGCCTCAAGATGTGTCTGGATCTCTGAAGGGACCTGGGTTCCTTCGCTAAAGCTATAGCCCCGTTGTTGTCGCAATACAGAGGTATTGGATCAACAATGGACAGAACCACCTGAAGCTCTTTCAAGAACTTCCTCATCCAGACAGCTTCTTTTGCGGCATCAGATGCAGCGATGTATTCCGCTTCCATCGTCGAGTCTGCAACGGTTTCCTGTTTGGAACTCTTCTAACACACCGCCTCCATTGAGGGTAAAGACAAAACCCGACATGGACTTGGAATCATCCTTGTCACTCTGGAAGCTGGAGTCAGCAAAGGCCTCGATCTGGAGGTCTTTTGCGCCATACACCAAGAACATCTCCTTAGTCCTTCTCAGGTACTTGAGAATGTTCTTTACCGCTATCCAGTGTTTCTCCCCAGGGTTTGACTGATACCGGCTTACCACACTCAGTGCATAAGCTACATCGGGTCTGGTACACAACATCGCATACATTATAGAGCCTACCGCAGAAGCGTAGGGTATAATAGACATGCGATCCCTCTCCAAATCAGTCTTGGGAGACATCTCTTTAGAGAGGGTGATCCCGTGACAAGCCGGTAGGTTACCGCGCTTGGAATCTTCCATACTGAACCTTTTCAGTATGGTGTCGATGTACCTGGACTGCGAAAGTCCTAATATGCTCTTGGATCTATCACGATGGATCCGGATCCCCAGGATGTATGTGGCATCACCCAGGTCTTTCATGGAGAACCTGTGTGACAAGAACCCCTTGACAGATTGTAGCATAGGAATGTCATTTCCTATTAAGAGAATGTCATCCACGTATAAAACGAGGAATACTACAGTTCTCGCTACAAATATACTATAGATGCATGGTTCATCTGGATTTTTGATAAAGCCAAATTCCTTGACCGTCTCATCAAAACAGATGTTCCAACTCCGCGATGCCTGCTTTAGTCCGTAAATGGACTTAAGCAACTTGCACACCTTTCCGCTGCTCCCACTCTGAATGAAACCCTCTGGCTGGTCCATATAGACACACTCCTCTAAATTTCCATTTAGAAAAGCTGTCTTTACGTCCATCTGCCAAATCTCATAATTGTGGAAGGCAGCAATGGCAAGAAGGATCCGAATGGATTTCAGCATAGCTACTGGAGAAAAGGTCTCGTCATAGTCCAAACCAGGTCTTTGACGAAAACCCTTTGCAACCAGTCTAGCTTTATAGGTCTCAACCTGTCCATCTACACCAATCTTCCTTTTGAAGATCCACTTGCATCCTACGGGTTTTACCCCATCTGGAGCAACGTCCAACGTCCATACTTTGTTGGTGTACATGGACTCCATTTCGGTCCGCATTGCATCCAGCCATTTTACCGAGTCTACGCTCTGAACGGCTTGCTGGAAGCTAGTAGGCTCATCATAATCTATGATGCAATCCTCTCTATCCCCGTCTATGAGAAAACCGTAGTATCTCTCGGGCGGA
Organism: Agapanthus africanus; assembly: GCA_030015575.1. Classification (NCBI taxonomy): domain Eukaryota; kingdom Viridiplantae; phylum Streptophyta; class Magnoliopsida; order Asparagales; family Amaryllidaceae; genus Agapanthus; species Agapanthus africanus. The sequence continues at coordinate 348,627,244 of JASDDO010000012.1, read as the reverse complement.
TGAGACTGCCTACTACTTCTGCGGAGCGGTATAGGAATGTCCTGTTCTTTTGAACCCTCTGGTTCCACTAAGCTTTCAGTAATAGTCTGTGGTTCTGGAATTTCTTCCAGTTCTACTGCGCTCCCACTTATTTCCTTTTCTAAGAACTGGTGTTCTAGAAAGTGGGCATGACGAGAAACAAGAACTTTTTGTTCCTCTTCGCAGTAGAAGAAATATCCTTTGGAATTCTTTGGATATCCCACAAACTTGCACTGTACTGAGCATGCCTCGAGCTTGTCCGCATGCTGCTTTTTAACAAAAGCTGGACTTCCCCATGTCTTAATGTGCTTAAGATATGGTCTCTTCCCACACCACATTTCATATGGTGTAGTAGGCACAGTCTTAGTTGGAACTCGGTTCAAAAGGTATGCAGCTGATTCTAGCGCATACCCCCAGAATGATCGCGGTAACTCAGCGTTACTCATCATGGGCCGTACCATATCCAATAGGGTTCGGTTCCGTCTCTCCGATACACCGTTATGTTGCGGAGTGTATGGAGGAGTAAGCTGAGAGAGAATTCCGTTCTCTTTTAAATAATCCAGGAACTCGGCACTCAAGTATTCTCCACCTCGATCCGATCTTAGAATCTTAATACTTTTGCCGGTTTGTTTTTCTACTTCATTCTTATATTCCTGGAACTTTCCAAAGGCTTCGGACTTATGTTTCATTAAGAAGACATAACTGTACCTCGAAAAGTCATCCGTAAAAGTAATGAAGTAAGAATAACCGCTTCGCGCATGTGTAGACATTGGACCGCACACGTCGCTGTGTACGAGTCCCAAGAGCTCGCTCTCTCTTACTCCGTGTCGAGTGAACGGAGACTTTGCCATCTTTCCTTTGAGACAGGATTGACAAGTGGCATACGATTGATATTCGAACGGATTCAAATATCCTTCTGTATGTAACTTCGTCAACCTTCTCTCATTGATGTGACCCAGTCTACAATGCCATAAGAAAGCCTAATTGATTTCTGGAGACTTTCTTTTGTGCGTATTCTGTACATTGAAAATTTGTGGTTGGTTTAATACGTATATTCCATTGCTCAATGTACCTGACCCAATCAGAACTTGATTAAGGTGAATGTTTACAATATTACTTACAAACGCAAATTCATAACCTTCTTTAGAAACTAAAGATACAGAAATGATATTACAAGTTGCGTTGGGTACAAAAAAGCAATTACGCAAAACCAAAACATGTCCATCTGGCATTCCCAGGTGATAGTCCCCCACAGCTTTAGCATCCATGCTAGCTCCGTTCGCAACTCTGAGGGTCATGTCACCTGCCTTCAAAACCCTACGGTTTCTCAACGCCTGCAAAGAATTACAGATATGAGATCCTGATCCGGTATCCAATACCCAGGAAGTAGAGTTTATTGAAAGACAGTTTTCAATAACATACACACCTGAAGCTGAAGCTGCAACCTGCTTCAATTCCTGTGTTCTGGCCTTCCAGGCCCTGCAATCATTCTTCCAGTGTCCTTTCTTATGACAATAGAAGCATTCTTCCTTATCCACAAGCTTCCCCGCTTTCTTTGTTACTTTAGCTTTTCCCTTTGTATCCACTTTACTAACACCGCCCCTTGGTTTGGCGGGGGCTTTCTTCTTCTTTCCCTTGGCTTTCGCCTTGGACCTAGAAGAAGATGATCCTCCTACAAACAAAGTGGATGTTTCCCTACCTTTCTGTAGGGTGCCCTCTGAGCTCCTCAGCATGTTGAGGAGCTCTGAAAGTTCAACTTCTTTTTCTTGCAAGTTGAAGTTCAGTATAAACTGGGCGTAAGTGGAAGGAAGGGACTGGAGAACTAAGTCCGTATAGAGCTCACTCTCCAATGTGGTCCCTAGGTCCGCGAGCTCCTCAATGTAGCCGATCATCTTAAGCACGTGTTCTGCTACTGATGATCCGACGGCCATCCTTGCCGAAAATAACTTTTTCGACGCTTCGTATCTTGCGATACGAGACTGCTCTCCATACAGTTCTTTTGTATGAAGAAATATGGATTCCAGGTCCATATTCTCGTGCCTCCTCTGATGTTCATTGTCCATAGAGGCAAGCACGAGGCATTTGGCCTTCGCGCTATCAATCTCCCAAGTCTTACGGATTTCCTTGTCCGCGACGCTGGAAGTGGGACCAGGGACAGGGGGAGCTTTGGTGGTAAGAAGATACCCCAGCTTGTCGTAAGTGATTGCCATTTTGACATTCCTGAGCCAATTTTTGTAGTTTGGCCCTGTCAGTATGTTTTTATCTAGAAGTAACTTAAGTCCAGTCATGTCGATTGGTCGCTGCAATTAGGAGAGAGAAGAAGAAACACTCAGCATGATACTCTTGCAAGTTTAGAGTGGTTTTTAGTTTGTCTAAACAGGATGGCTCCCACTGTTTCTCGAATCCCTCCTCAAACCAAAAAGGAAGAATTAGTCAGGATCAATCTCACCGTACAATACTTGCTTAACCGTTCGGCCAAGCTGGTGTCGGTACTTCGAGAGAGGTTTTCCAATGCTTTCGCGAAGTTCCTTAATTAAATAACCTCTTTTCCCTGTGGGCGTAGCCCCGCTAACACCTTTCTAGACACCTACTTGGTTTATAGCATTGATCGTTAAGTGAGAAATTTCCCGAGGAGTAGCATATACTCACAGTAGGATCGGGATCCAAATATCATCGCGTGACGAAACCGAAGGAATTCGACCAGAATCATCACACTCCAAATGGTATGCAACACTAGCAAGTTTCAGTTCTTTTGAAACTCCCGATGTGGATTTTTGCCCCATGCTCTTATGACCTTGACTTTGGCCAAAATATCATAAGTCACATGTCAAGTTCTACCCGTCATTTTCCAGGTTAATTTGGATCCACCCGTACCTACCCTTGACTTTGGCCAAAATGGCAGTACGACTGTCCCAAACCAACGCATCTATCTATGCTACACATGAATACCCAATAGCTACCAATCACTATGCCTTAACTTTGGCCAACATACATAGCTTGAATACTATTGACTATTTATGTGAAACGACGGAGGGCTACGAATGGTTTTGGCGAAACCGTGAACGTAGTGAACTTGATATAGTCGATGGAATGAGATAGCCTTTAAAAGGAGTGGCTCAAACTCCGCATTTAAAAGTTAGTTTTGAAAAGAACCGAGTGGTTTTTCGAAAGTGTTCCAACGACTTTTACTTGGTTTATTTTCTTGCATTAGTTCTTTTAATGCGTGATATTCTTGCATTAGTTCTTTTAATGCGTCCCATCATTTAATCCTACCATTGCAGAAAACAACCAAAATATGACGTACGCTTATGCCATTCGCATTCGCCACGGGGCCCCGTCATTACCCGTTAGGTTACTTAACTAACGACAGAGCGGGGGCTGGGCTAGCGCGGCTGTAAAACATAAGCAACGCCTAAATAATATCATATATAGATATATTGCAATGATAGACATTTCAGATCACAGATGAACACATTGGATATACTAGGAACCTGCAATTCGTACGAGCCTGTAACGAAAAGCAGATTACACGGTCGCGGTAAATAGCCAATACCCCACCCAAGACCCCTACGGGTGAGGCAAACTACCCGCCAAGTACCTGAAGCGAAGCAACCTCCCTCATCCCCGTGAGTAGGCCACTTGGCACTTCGGCAAACCCGGTAGTTTGTGCACCCCCTCCATGGGTCTATCCTAGGAGCAAAAATAGTAAAAGGAAATTATGCAATGACGGCTACAACCCCGACCCGGTTGTGCGGTCATACAAATAATTATTACATCAATTTACAAATTTACAAGAATTGAAAGAAAAGAAAACTCTCGTCTCACAACCCCCGGCTATTCACCCGCGACAATCCAATGAATTCATATACACATTCCAGCAACATTACAGATCACAGATTTGTATAACCCCCACTAATCGACATATAGCGATTAGTAGACGTTCAATACAAATACCACATTACAGAAAAACCCGTCAGCTAAAGTCTTTTAGAAGTTCGATCAAAAATACGTATTTTTAGGCCCCAAACACAAAATTTTCGTTCTGGAAAATCTGGGCTGAAAACACATATTCCAAAAATCCTAAAACAACCCCAGAAAAACACTGCACCAAAGATGGACCCCGGCCGAGTCAACTGGGCCACGGAACCGCGGCGGGAGCGTGCTCCCGCCGCGTTTCCGCGGCGCTTTGAATCGATCGTGGGACCAAATTTGGTGGTTATTCTATAAAAAGCCTGAGCCGATTTTCAAGATGAAATTTATGAACTTTTGAACAGAATAAAATTCGGCAGAAACTTGACAGTTTTGGGTTCGTTTTGCGACTTTTCTTTGATCGATCTTCTAGCTACTTTGCTAACATGTTAGATAGAGTTTAACTAGGCTTTGATACCACTGTAAGTCCATGCTACCTCTCCCGGTACTTTCGGGCATGCGGAATTTGATAAAAAACGATTTTCTTAGAGGTGGTAACATGGACTTAAAACCCGGATCTTTGTTAAACATCTAACTAACAACCTAACTATGAGTTGCTAACTACTCGGTTAGGGGGTTATACCTTTCTTTTTCTCGAACTCCTTCGTCTTCAAGCTTCGATGGTCGTCCGAATCAGCTTCTCCCCGTCGTCTCCTTGCGCCGAAGATAGATCCACCTGAAAGCTTCAACCTTTGGCTCCTTCTTCGAACTTTGAAGAAACTAGTTCACTCGGTTTGCTAAACCTTGTGAACTAGAGTGAGTAGAGAAGAGTTTGTATGGGATTTTATCTATGGTTCTTGGTTCTCAACTCATGAGACAAGTGAACCATAGACCAAGTGAGGGAGAGCAAGAGGAAGGAGATGAGAGCTCAAGAACAAGAGAGAGAATGAGCATGAAAGAATGAGAGAAGACTTTTCTCATTTGGCTCTAATAATCCAAAACAATCATAACACATCATATCAATCAAGTATTATGTGATGGTTTAAGCAACCATAGCCATATCATTTCATGCACTCATTTTGCACAAAAGAGCAAGCAAGCAAAAGTCTTTGCCATGAAATGATAGCTATAGTTATCATGATGGTCAACTAGTCAAGCCTAGTCAACCGGTCAACAAAGTCAACAAGTCAACAAAAGTCAACAAGTCAACAAAGTCAATCCCTCAACAACCATGTCACCATAATACTTAATTAATATAATTGTTAATCACATATCATATTCTCATTAGGGTTGAGCAAAAAGTTAATAGTCAACTGTCAACGGTCAACAACCCTAATGAGAATCCTCTGCCTCTGTCTCTCCGTCAACTGTGCATACACACCCGCATCCGTGTTCCGAGGAACACGAATGCATACTGGATAAAACCAATCCCAAAAGGTACACTAGGATCTGGCTTAAACCAAAGCCCGCTAGTGTAAACTGTCCGGACACTGTACGTGCACAAGTGCACGGATGTGACCGAACCCTGCCGCAAAACCATGCGACCTGTCGCAAAACCATGCGACCTCTACTCTTTTGCCTAAAGGCGAATAGCTTTCTATGTGGGACTCTAAAGACTCGACACTACACTGGCAGTGGGTTTAACCACAGACCGCAAGCGGCACTAGCTGTGCGTAACGGTCCCCAGGTAGATGCCGACAAGAAGACTGACGAGGTGAAACCCATCTGAACTCCTACTGAGCCTGAATGTGACATTCTCCGTACAGCCCGGTCTGTTCGTCTGATACATCGCATGGCAGGCCTAGGGGGCGGTAAACGTCAGTCCCCGAATAGCGGTACAAGTCGTGTCGGAGTGAAGCCCAAAACACCCTGAGATAACACTGGAAGCCTACCAATATATCTCGTTTGCCCTGGCCAGGGACTACTCGTGTAATGGCTATCCTAGATACAGCGCGATGTCAACCCCCAATACCGGGAGAGACGAATCCTGTCTAACCGTCACTGCCTCCAAGTGCTTCGGGACTGCACCCAACTACTACCTGTTTGCACGACTCCTTTGAGCCGTGGTAGGGTATTAATCAAAGTGCACTGGGAACACACTCGAGGCGAAGTGACAGTGTCAAGTCAGCGGATTAAGCTGTACTCATGTCACCTGGGAACTGATAACTGACGATAGGCATATACCAACTAGTCAGTTCCCGACGAGTCCTGTCCAGTGTACCCGTAACCAACGAACACCCGCATACTATCTCAAGTACGACGTACTGACGGCTGTGGGACAGACCGTCTTCCACGCTGGGATGAGAAGCACATGCGCTAGTCTACTCCGGAGTATCGATGCCCTGTCTCGATAGTCCTGCGACTAGGGACCTGCATAAGGATGTGCTTATAGATTACCCAGCCCCACTAGTGTGACTGCCATCACATCGCTGGTAATCAAGCAAAGATCCTAAGGGCTCCACTAATGTGTATAGGTGATATACTAAAATAAACACATGTACACATTGAAGTATAAACAAACCAAGTAGCATACTACTATTTTGAGCAAGATTGTGTATACAAGGTGAATATCCCAAGCTTCCATTAAGTAATATACAAACTAGTATGATACAGTAATGGCCTCTAGGGCATATACACTAACAGTCTACATGGAAAATAATGGTTTCTGGAATGGTTCTTTTGGGCCCAGTGTTTTTTACTGTACAGCAGATGTACGTGGGGCCCACATCGGGAAATTTAGTCGATCGAAATTTAAACGTGTTAGTTTGCAGTACTTACATTATATCTCCGACCGGGAATGTCATTTGAGCTGTAAATTTCGTCTAATTGCTATAGTCCTTTTAGACGGATTTGCGAATGTGACATTCGCGTTGATGTTCTGTGTTGTGCTGTGATGTTGCGGATCTGTCGTGGTGGATAGCAGTGTGCAATGGTAGTGCAGTTTGGATTTATTTATACATTTGATATTACGGGGCGAGCGTCCAACATATGGACTACCGTCACTGCCTGTTTGTATAATATTCTTTTGGGGCACGACCGGGCTGAGGTCGATGTACCCGTTGTACATATTTTTCTTTTCTGTACTAGGTTTTACCCCGCGATGGAGTGCACGGATAGCCAGGTTCTGGAGGGCAACGGGTCCGCATCTCATGGCTTTGAGAGGCAGAGGGGCCTCACTCTAGAATTGGCAGACTACTCGCCGCACTCGTAGGGGGTACAGGTTGACCCAAGGAGGGGTGCTCATGTTACCGGATTCCGTGAAGTGCAGGGTGGTCCATTCACTATGCTGTAGGGGGCTGCCTCGCTTCAGGTTTTGGCGGGTAACTTGCCGCACCCGTAGGGGTCTAGGTTTCATTGCATAGGCTATCCACACGACCAGGGGAACGTCGGGTTTCAGCAGCGGCTCTGTGAAACCCGGGGATCCCAGATTATCTGTATTGTTCTGTGATGCTTATTACTTTTTTGTAATGTTGCATATTATCATGCCTGGAGCTATTATTGTATATTGGTATATATACTATTAGATGTTGTATATGTTTTACACCCGCGCTAGTCCAGTCTCCGCTCTGTCGTTAGTTAAGTAACCTAACGGGTGATGACGGGACCCAGTGACGAATGCGGATGGCATATACGTACATTTTATTTTCGTTCTTTTCTGGTGTGATTAATTGATGGGACTGCATTGATTCTAATCAATGCAAAGGAAAACAAACCTGTTTGGATGTTGTTGGAACAGTTTTAAAAAGTGTTATTGCAAAGATGTTTCCTTTTGTCATGCATAGTGGTATTCGGTTGGAATATCCTGCATCTCATTCGACGAGGCAAGGGCCGATATCCCTTCACCAGGAGTAACCCCTTGGGCAGAAGTTTGCGTCAGAGTAATAACTTCACTATAGTCGATTACAAGTTGCTTTGCATCGCGGTCTTCAGTGGAATATCCTGCACCTCATTCCACGAGGAAAGAGCCAAGATCCCTTCACCGGGAGTGACATATTTAGCAAAGGTTTTCGCCACTATATTTTTATAAAATGCTATCAGGTTCCTTCAACGATATCAAGTTCATTTCGTTAAAGGTTTTTCGCCAAAAACCAGTCGTAGCCCTCCGTCATTTCTTTTGGGTATTTAGTAGTATTCAAGCTATGCATTTTGGCCAAAGTCAAGGCATAGTGTTTGGTAGCTGCTGGGTATTCATTTGTTGCATAGATAGATGAGTTGGTTTGGGACAGTCGTTCTGCCGATTGGCCAAAGTCAGGGGCATGTGCGGGTGGGTTCAAATTGACAAGATAATGATGGGAAGAACTTGGCATGTGACTTATGGTATTTTGGCCAAAGTCAAGGTCATAAGAGCATGGGGCAAAAATCATATCGGGAGTTTCTAAAGAAACTGAAACTTGCCAAGTATGCGCATACCTTCTGGAGTGTGATAACATGAGTGGATTCCTTCACGTTATCATACGATGAGAGTTGGATCCCGATTCCCACTGATGAGTTGGTTTACTCTTCGGGTGATCCCGATTGATTCTTCTTTCAGGTTTGGAGGAGAATTTGACAGTACAGTAGGAGGTTTCCTGATTAGATAAAGTGATAACCATTCTGATCTAGGTTAGAGTGCACGCAGAGTGTTTCTTTTCTCTCTCTCTCTTTGGCAGCGACTTTTGACCGACCCTAGACTATGACTCAGTGACCAAGTTGACCGAACCTTCTTAAAATACTGGCTTTTGGATTGTATAAGTTATAAGTCATTGCCACTCCTTCTTTTACCCTTTGCATTTCTCAGAACACCCCGTATTACTATGGACATCCACTTCCATTGGATAGATCCATCGTATGGTTATATACGAACTCGAAGGGACATCTTCGAGGATGGATCCAGGTTCAGGAGAAATAGAATTGGTTTATTCAGTTGTCTTTTATTATCACATTCTCTCATGTTGCGAGGGCTCCTTGGTCTAGGAGAGTACACCTATTACGCTTATTGGATAGTCTTCTTCCAAACCATAGGCAGGTGCCGAAAGGTAGGGAATGAAGAAAACCAATTAGCCTAAGTAGGGTGTACAGAAGGTAATATGTAAAGAAAAAATAAAGGGATTAGAAAGAGAGCAAAGTAAATTGCGACTACTATCATTCACGACCAAACCGCGTACTTCATCACCACTCCTATTTCACCTTTGCTTTTTCCCCCAGTTCGGGAGAAATAGAATAAGGTATTATTCAGTTGTCTTTTATCATCACCTTCTCTCAGGTTACGAGTACTCTTTGGTTTAGGAGGGTACACCTATTATGCTTACTGGATAGTCTTCTTCCAAACCATAGGCTGGTGCCGAACGGTAGGGAAGGAAGATAACCACTTAGCCTAAAAGGGGTGTACAGAAGGAAATGACTAAAGACAAATAAATGGATTTGGAGAGATGGCAAAGAAATATACGGTTACAGTCATGAATTGGATTATGGAAGAGACATTACTAGGAATACCAGGATACCCCTACGAAACATTTTCATGTTTCAGTGCATTGTTAAAGGAAAACTGATTTCCCGATTAGATACTTACTCCAGGGTATGTATTTATCAGGTGTGATTCTCACATCTGTATGGTTTTACAGATGATGAGTGGGAGTAGGTTATTGGGAATAAGGTGATCATCCTCATTATATCGGAATTCGTTGTAATTGGTGATATTTGAGGAAGTCGCCTGAGTTTTTGCCGGACGACATGCTTTTGGTTTTGAGTATCCGTTGTTGTGCACCAATTTCAAAATGATATATCTGTACGTTTATTTTTATAAAGTGATATATAACTTTTTGATATTATGTCAGTGACATTTACCTATATCAGTTGACGATTGGGTAAGGAGCATTGAACAAACAGAGTAGTTCTTAACCAAAAGTACAGTTTTCAACCTACGATGCACAGGTTTTGAGTTATTCAACTCAACGGACTTATACAGAGTATTGTATGTTGTCCAGTGTCCATCAGGACAAAGGGGTTGGTCCTCGTACTATGTTCTGTTTACTTATGACTTCTCTAGTTTTTAGACAAGTGTTTCGTAGAAATACAAGGCCTAAGTTTTGAGAAGTTGTGGGTATAGGAATAAAGTAGAGAACCAGAGATCACAAGTATCGGGATTCTTCAAAGAGATCGAAGATGTAGATACTTGTGATTGGTATTCAAGTAATGGTTTTGAGAAGCTTGTTTCTCTTTCAGGTTACTCATAATTGGATGGATTCCTAAGTTGAGTAATGCTGATTAGCCTCTCTCTATTAAGTTGATATGCGCTGGAGACAGCTGCATGATTAGAATCTGGTTCCAATTAAATAAGTGCCAAAGTTTCTATATTGGATATAGAATGGTTCGTATCTTAACGATGTTAAGGTACGGGGAGTTGTCCGGCTTATGCTTAAAACCAGACTCTGGATAACTCAGGGCACGTTTCTGTAATGGCAGTTTGTGGGTTGGCCCAGGCTATGATGAGGGTTGACTTTCTACCATCTGGAAGATTAATAGTGATATTGTTCTTAACTCGCCACAGTTTTAGTAAAATGGATTTTTTTTCAGAAAACAGTAGTGGGAGTATGGTAGAACTGAAAGTGATTCCAGAACCGCAAACGATTACGGAAAATTTAGTAGGACCTAAAGATTCAATCAGGTTTGATATTCCATTAGCCACTCCGCAGATATGGTGGGTAACCTCAGACACCCGAGAGGTACTCCGGTAGCCTCAAGGACGGTGACAGGGAGGTTCTTGCTTATCCAGACTTGACACTACTGCTGTTCCAGACTATGAGACCCGGCAGGAGGTTAAGTATAGCGTCGTTCTAAACCAGCTTTAGAAGTGCACGTATATATTATTCTGCCAGAGGGTTGTTGTGGTCAGTGGGAGCAGCGGAAGCATAGTGGGCAAGTAGCTTAAGTCTATTTATAGACTAGAGAAGTTATAGCGGAGATAGATCATCTAATTTTGATGTGACAATCATGGGTTTGACTTCATCAGAATAGGGGATGGATCTGTTAAGAAGGTAGTAGGGTGTGATGTCCTGGTATTTGGATGACATACACAGAGTAGAAAGTAAAATTCCTATACTACGATCGGTTGTACTGTGGTAGTCACACAGTTGTTTTCTCCAGACAGGATATGGATATAATATCAGACATTCTGGTTTTAGATCTGGATTTGGGTAGTTTCCCAATGTGGGTACTTTGACAGTATTCTAAAGGTATTTAGAATAGATGACTCCTGGCATGGTAGTGTACCTGCAGGTGATGGAGTCACCCTCTCTAAAGGTGTCTTACAGACTAAAGGGGAGAGGGATGCGCATGATTGGCAGATCACTTGCTTAGGCAATTGAGTCAATCATGAGATGTCAAGTATCACACCAGATGTTGTTTTTTGTACTAGATGCAATAAGTTTGTATTAATCCAATCCTGGAGAAACATAAGGAAGCAGTTTTAGAACATAAGTGCATGTTCTACAGATTTGATGACGGCAGCCTCCTTCGGGAGATAGTTATCATTCCAAGCTTCAAAGGTGACATGGGCGACAGAGTGATTGTCAGAGTTATAGTTTTCCCTCTGACGAGGGACATTATTATGGACAGGTGGTCCAAGAGGATACTGTGGGAGGCATGGTGCAGGATACTGATTAGGTTCAGTTGACGATACAGTCTAAGAAGTTTGGATTTGGAGTTCATTTATGAACTAGGTCCCATCAAATATCCAGACATATTCTAAGACAGGTATTACTCAATTCGGGAGATGGCTTTTCTCCGCGAACTTGAGATTAAGAGAGACATAGAAAGAAACATCAGGGCGGATCCACTCACTGAGGCTATTTCTCGAACACAAGAGTTTTACGAACGGGCTTTGTGAAACTGATTAGTAGAGGAGTTGGGTGTTCGGTATCACATGGGCTGTGAGTATGCGACATCGCAATAATTAGCCTTAAGTGCAAGTGGGAGATTGTTGGATATAGTGCCCTCAAAGTCAATTATTGGATCGCAGGTACGTGATTGCAATGATTGAGGATGACCTATGCCGGTAGGACAGTCTTACTCAAGATGATAGTATGCTATCTGGTTTTCCTTTATCAGTCGTGTACATGTTCAGGTGACTGATTACATGTTACACGTTGATAGAGCCCTTAGGATCTTGCTTGACTACCAACAGTATGAGGGCGATCATATACGTGAGAGTTGGGTAGTCCATAAGCATATCCTTAATAGTAGTCCCTAGTCGTGGGAGTTTCGAGACAGGGCATCGATACTCCGGAGTAGACTAGTGTATACAGTCGAGACCCCGACGAGGGGCGGTGGCCGGTCTCACAAGCTACTGGTGTCAGTTGGATCACCTAAGATGTATACAGGTGCTCATTGGGTTATGAGTACACCGGACAGGACTCGCCGGGAACCTGCTAGTTGGTATTATACATATCGTCAGATAGCAGTTCCCTGGTGACATGTGTACAGGTTAGTTCATCGACCTGAGGTCGTCATTTGTCTAGTGTGAGTTCCTACTGTGCTTTGATTTCTACTCTACCACGGCTCAAAGGAGTCGTGCAAACAGGTAGTTTTTGGGTACAGCCCCGAGCCACATGGAGGCACGTGAGCGGATCGGCAGGGGATTCGTCTCTCCCGGTATTGGGGGTGGAGATCGCGCTGTGTCTGGGAAAGCCATTACACCAAGTCCTTGGCCAAGGCAGGTGAGTATTACTAATAGGTACTCCGGTAGTTTCTCAGGGTGTTCAGGGCTTGTCTCCGACACGACTTATACCGCTATTAGGGGTCTGACGTTACTAGCCCCCTAGGCCGGATATGCGATACTCATAGACGAACGGACCGGAATGTATATATATTGTCACTGTTAGGCTCAGTAGGGTTTCAGGATGAGTTCGCTCATCGGCCTCCCTTGAGGTCAGTACATAGGCAGCCGTTACGCACAGCTAGTGCCGCTGACGGCTTGTGGTTAAACCCACTGCCAGGGTGCTGACGAGTCATTAGAGTCCCCCACAGATAGTTTCCCAAGTTCGGGCGAAACGTTGTAGAGGCCGTATGGTTTTATGGCAGGGTTCGGAAAATGCACGTGCATTTACGCACGTGTTATATTTCGGGCAGATAATACTGGTGGGCTTTGGTTTAAGCCGGATCCGAGTATTATACTGTGTAGATATAATATCTTTGTCTCAAGTTGCATTTGTATTCGGTCGTAATACAAATGCGGGTATGTTTATACTGTTACGGGGTTATCCTGAAATTCGTTTCGGGATCGCTTTTGGAAGTTTCCAGTTTCCAGTTTTCTATCACCCGTATTTAACATTCGGTTAAATACAGATTTATCTTTTCATCATTGGGTGAGTCATGAGTGTGGAAGGTTCTAGAAGAGGTGACTAGGTTAGTGACTCATTGTTTGCTTTCATGAGTTGATGAGGTGTATTATGTCACTCATTCTTTTGCATTAATGTTTCTTGTTCTTGCTAAGATATTTCTTCTTGATCTTTTGTGAGAAGCTTTTGTAATGGTCACCACTTGCTCCTACACTCACCTCCCTCCTTCTATATATGTGGCCGACCCATTCTTGGAGAGGGAGATGGTTGTTGTTTGAAAAAGATGATAGTTTTTTGTGTATGGAAATTTCATAGCTCATTTCATTCCATCACCCGACTCAAATGGCAACTTCATTAACCGTTCGTCCATGGCTTTGGACGAAGCGAGACAAAGTGTTCTACTCATTCTCTACATCAATCTTGGTCATCTCTTCTAGCAAACTTGATGACCGAGTTGCCTCAGGTCAGAGGCGGGAGCCCGTTTAAAGATCCGATGACGTGGTGCCACCTGGACGAGGAGATCGGAGATCGACGAGATCGGAGTAGCCGCAGCGGAGCGTGGGATGATGGTTAAAGAACGAAGGACTCGGATCGTTCGGTATAACCTTTCTACCCTCTTTGTAGTTTGTTAGTTTAGCGTTAATGGCAGATCCGGGTTATAGTATGCGATAGCGCCAGTTATAAAAGTTTTTTTTTCCGCATTTGGCGTCAGATTGACGGCCGGGGCGCTACCGGACTGATCCGGACTTACGGAGCCGATATATGAGGATTTGCGTGTCGATGCTGGACACGAGTATTTTATGATATTTTGAGTGCCGATGTTGGGCACTCGTGATTCTCAGAGATTTACAGGATTTGAGGGCCGAGGAGAGTGCCGGCGCCTGAGTTTATTTGGGATTTGGAGAGCAGTTTTGGGCACCGATTACCTTTCCACGTTGATATTCCATGTAGATGTTATTTATCCCATGCTCAGCATTGATTACCATGTATCTCATCCTGTAGTTATTTTACCTGACAGAGCATTTGCATGATTATTGCATCTACTGCTTGTCGTATATAGATCTTACTTGCTGGCATATGATAGAGTAGCGCAGTACGTGCATGCTCGCGATTACCTTTATATGTTATCTCTATTCACGAGTTGGCAACTCACCCCCGTTGTGCCACAGTATTTGCAGGTTGCCCCTCAGAGTAGTCGCGACAGGCTGCCTTTTGCATCTTTTGGCTATAGATACCACTAGAGTTGGTGCGAGAGCTGTTTTGCTTTTAGGTGGGTTGTGGTATCTGATTACTTTTATTGTACCCCTTTTGTATCTAGTATTCTCCATCTAGCATTTATGTACTGGACTTAGATACAGTGTGAGGACGATGATGTATATTTTGTATTCTGGTGTCGAGCTCGTGGGAGCCAACTATTTTTATATGCAGTTTATTATTCTGTGATGTTTACTTATTGCTCATTCTTCGCTACGGCGTCGTATATTACTCTTGTGATGATGGTTTCCGCCGTTGGGCGTGATTGCTCACGTTTGGAAATGTTTTGTTTCATTATATCTCATTTTCACTCATATCCTGTTTTATACCCGATTTCGGGGTTACTTTTACAAAGGAAATGCTGCCAAAATTATTTAAATGATGACGTAACTTTAAAAGAACTTATTAAACTATTTAAGGTTTTCTAAATGTTTTAACTAAATGTTTTCAACACTCGCTACTTTTATATGGTTTTGATTTCTGGGTTCGGCTTACTTAGTCGCGTTACGCCTGTAAACGTAGCGTGGTTAAGTGCCGGTCACGAGTCGAAATATTCGGGTCGTGACAGTTGGTGCTGGTGGAGTTAGCCCAGAGGGGGAGTTGTCCCCAGCCTTCCTCACTCGGCGCCAGTAGAGACGTCGAGCGTGTCGAGCCGATGGTGTTGGTTCAGTGACGGGGATGGCTTTGTCTTGCCCTTTTTCAGGTGAGGAGTTGCTGGTACCAGCCTCTTGAAGACCGAGTTCCGTTGAGTAGCAGTATCCAATCTGTCAAAGACAGACTTTTGAGCAGGAACGGGAGCTGGAACAGTCAGTCTTGCAAAGACCGACCCTTTGGCAGGAGAAGCCGTCTTGACGACTTCAGGAGCAGGGATGGCTATCCTCTTCGGGACAACCTTTTCCGGAATTGCATGCTTCATCATGGGCCCGCATGATCTTTGGCCCAATCTGGCGAAGACTGAGGCGCTAGAGTTTGACGACCCGTTGAGAGGGGCCGCGGTAGTAGCAAGCCGATCAAAGACCGACTTCTTGGGAGCTTCTGGTGTTGGTACAAGGGTGCTGAAGCTCATCGGTGGGAGCAAAGTCCCAAAGAACAATCCGGTGGTGGCCTGAGTGACCTGGTCCACCGGCATCATGAACAGGGAGGCCGCTTGGGGCCCGTATGCTATGCTTCCAGATGAGGCGGAGCGCGAGTTGAAATTGCAGTTGGAGCACTTCTCGCAAGTGGACGCCATTGATGTTTCGCTTTCTGCGCCAAGCAATAAACCAAATCTTAGTACCTCGAACCCAAGGGCAACCATATCAAACCGCGATTCGTTCGCGAACACGACACACGGAGTGTGGAGTGGAAAGAGGAAAAGGTCCCATCGGGCGTGCCAGAACCTGTTTACCGCCGGAAACCGGGAAGACGAACGTCTTTCCTGAAATTCGGGGGCAGATGCTATTTGGTGTTATCTGTCCACCTCTCCGAATATGCCAAGTTGATTTATGGCACCATGTATCGAAGGTTTAAACGGATGCAGCTGATGTAGCAGACTTCGTCAGATTCCCCTTCATTTGAGGTTTTTTTTATTGTGGGGACGCTCTTCCCTGCAGGCGCAAGCCCCTGCAGTTAATTATGCCACTGCATCGCGGTAACAACTTTCTCCTTCTCCATATGGTCACTTCGTGTCGTGTGTGTTTGTTTTGTTTGTGGTTGCCCGTGGATTGTATACGGAGACTAATTTGTGTTGTCGCCCGTAGGGCGTGGATTAGTCCAAATCCGTATCTTCTTAGATTTGGGTTTTGGGGTTTAGGTTTAAGGATACGTTAGTCTCATTTGAGACTAAGATCAGCTTAAACATTTGTTAAGGACACATTAGTCTAATTTTAGACTAAGATCGACTCAACGTTTGTTAAGGACACGTTAGTCTAATTTTAGACTAAGATCAACTTAACATGATCATTTAGATCCAACAAAATAGCATTTAGGCTATATTGTTTAGTTTAGGGACATTGCGGTCGTTTACCAGTTTAAAGAAATGGTGGTCCAAGGTTAAGGGCATCATAGTCCATGAGCTTAAGGACCCCACAGTCCGAGGTTAAGGATATCGTAGTCCATGGGCTTAAGGACCCCACAGTCCAGGTTAAGAACATCGTAGTCCGTGAGTTTAAGGACCTCACAGTCCGGTTTAAAGTCATCATAGTCTATGAGTTTATGGACCCCATAGTCCGTAGAAATATGTGGTTGTCGGGACCCGTCACCTCTCTGAAGACGTTGAAGGATTACAGCAACAGATGTCAGAGGAGTAAAGAGATGTACCCTCGAACCGGTATGAGTTGATTGGAAGATCTGTAGCCCAGTTTGGGACTAAGATCTGTTGAATATTTGTGAGCATATGGGCTCAGTTCAATATAAGTTGAGGACTTATGGCCAGAATTGGGCTAAGTCCAATTAAAATGTTTAACATTTTTTTTGTTGTTCTGGCTATTAAGCCTTTATTTGGGCTCGGCCCATTTAATAATACTAAGCATTGGGTTCTGACATCTTTTTGTCTTGTATTGAATGCATAGCATTCATCAGAACGAAGTATGTTCTAACAGTGCGCCACGTGGCGCGCCAGGCGCTTTGCGACAATTAAAGAGCACGTTGCGCTTCTGTCAGGTAGCGCACACTAAAAGGACACGTGTCACGCTTAGCGCCAAGCGCCAGTTTATCAGTGCACTGCGCTTTCAATTTATGAGCGCTTTGCGCTGGTTTAGCAGCGCACCAGTGAGTGACACGTGGCACGCTTGGCGCTGAGGGCCGGTCCATGGGTGCAGCGCGCTGTCTCAGAAGCGCAAAGCACAAACTGTGTCCATGGTTGACACGTGGCATGCTTTGGCGCTGAGTGCCTGTCCAATGAGCGCAAAAGCGCAGTTCATGAGTGCAAGGCACTTTTCAGTTGCGCAAAGCGCATTTGATCAAATTTATGATCAGAAAACAAGTTTATGTTCTTCTTTTAAAGGAGGCCTTGCCTCAAGGTTCAAGAACAAAAATTTCTTATTTATAAAAAGGACACTGCCTTTGTAGATCAAGGATCTATGAATGAAGTGAATACTTCTTTTTAGTTTTTATAATAAGATCTCTAATCTCTTTTTATCAAAGACCTTGGTCTTTTTGTAGATCTATGATCTTTTTTAGAAGATAGTTCTTCTTTTATGAGATGATTTCATCTCTGTGTTCAAGAATCATGTTCTTTACCTTGAAGAAAATGGTCTTCTTTCGCTAAAAGCTTGCTTTTCTTTCTTTTTGAGTTTTTCTCAAAGTTTGCAGGAGGGTTTCTCTATATCAGACTTGAAGTCTTAGGGCCTTTTTATAGGGCAAGTTGATTTGTTAAATCAGTTAAAGAGATCTTTCATTGATTGATTTGGGGATGTTTCCCCACCGTTGGATCTTTGATCCTAGGGCTTCTGTTTTACAGAAGGCAATCTTCTTGTTTTTAAAAAGATTTGAAAAATCTTTCCATACAGAATTTATTCTGTCTTTTGGTAATTTTTATTTACCATTGGATCATTGATCCAACGGTGTTCTGATTTACAGAGCACAATCTTATTATTTGGAAAGATTTTGAGGAATCTTTCCTTAACAGAATTTAGTTTTTGATTAATTAAAGATTTATCATTATTATTAGATCTTTGATCTGACGGTGGGGAGTTTTTAGGTTCCAGCGCTAGCGCACCCGTGCTTTGCACGTGATGTGCTGCTCAGAGCGCAACGCACTTTGCGCTAGCGCACCTGTGTTTGACACGTGGTGCGCTGCTCAGAGCGCAGCGTAGCCTACGCTAGCGTACACGTGCTTTGCACGTGGCGCGCTGTTTAAGGCGCAACGCACTTGGCACTGCATCTGAAGCGTTGCTTCACAATGTTTTAACTCTTGGTTTTGAGGCATTTGTTACATTCTTTGCATGTGGAGTTTTTCCCTTAATTTTTATTTTATTATTTTTTTTAAGGGAGCAGGTTGTGAGCCAAAATTTTGGCGGGAACAACAGTATCATCCTAAAAATGTTTAGGAACATTCATATGAAACAAAAGAGAACGTGTCACGCCCCGCTTCCCAAAATACACAAATAAGGGAACGTAACAAAGCCAACCCTACCTATGGTAAGAAAACATCCTTCTATAGCCACATTAAGGCCGTCAATCAGTAATCAAGAACAAGAATATAAACATTTATCTCTAAATATGTCCAATAGCCACAAAAAACGATAACAGGAAACAGTAGCGGAAGCAATAAAGGACAAAGGAAATAAAGAATACATAAACCATCAATAAGAACTAGATCAGTGGGATGCTCCTCATTGATCGGCAATCCAGTTAAAGTACTCATGATCCTCATATGCTAAGGTCAAAGATTTGGGCCATGCAAAACTCAGATGTCAATGCGTCATAGAAATCATAATAATAGTATAAGTAGTATACGATATAGTATGTCATGTGCAAGATGTCATGAGTATAAACAATAAGCAATATCAGTAATCTGTGATGCAACAAGCAAGATATCATGAGGTAATCATATCACGTGTATCCTATGGGTCCATGTCGTTAAGTTATCTATGCTACAGGTATTTGAAACCAATTAATGTAATCATCCATGTAAGACAACAGTATATATCTCGTTACCCCCGGGACCACGGACGCAAGATGTATGAATCAAGAATGATTGTTCCGTTATCCCCCGGAATCACGAACGTAAGTAATATCCTCTTGAGTTACAATTCAATTACATTCTTTATTTCCCCATTTTCCCAGGTTTCATGTTCATGTCAGGTATAGAAATAATATCATCTAATGACAATACAGGAATAAGCAGGTACAAAATACGTCCATCAGGACAACAAGTCAATCAAGTCAAGTCGGGATTGTTGGCATTGATAAATATTACGCCAAATAGATACTAGCATGATAACGGTAACAATAACATGATGACAGGGTACAAGTCATGAATTAGTGTATAAGCATATCAGGGATGATGTAATCAGTCAGGTAAGGTGTCTACATCACAATCATATATTACAATCAAGTCATGGTATACAACATGCATTATAGTTGTAACAGAATATCGGTAAATACTAACGAATATAGATTAACAAGCGTGTCATGTTTAAGCTTAGTTATATGATCAAATCAACTATTACTTGTTCATGATATTAATACGACCGGATTAAAATAGTATTTTATCATGACCCTTGAATATTGTTAACTAGATATAACAATATAAATTAAACTTATAGTTATCAAATATTGTTAATTAGATATATCCACATGAAATCACTAATACTCCATATGTGCAGTAAAACAAAGATACATTTAGTTAACTTGATCGTTGCAATGTTAAATACTAAGTTAATTATATGATCGATACTATGGTCAACGGTATTATTATATTTAAATAATATGATAGTGTATAGAAAGACCCAATCTTGCCATACTAGCATGTTAGAGCAAGTAATGAATACTTGCCTCGAGACGAAATGTGATAAAAGAACGTTGAAGGAAACACGATGAATGTGTCACGCCCCGCTTCCCAAAATACGGAATACGAGGGGTTGACAAGGCCAGCCATGCTCCTACGGTCAAAAAAATATCCTGCCGTAGTCACACTTCGGCTTCTAGCTTTACATGGTAATCAGTAAACGATACGCAGGTAATGAGAAATGCAGCAACTGAAACAAAAAATATACAAAGAACCGACCTGATGAAGGTAAAGAGTATAATTCTGGACAGCTGATCGAGATGTCCGCGATGTACGTCTAGTCCTGGTCCAGGCTAAATCCACACCTCCAACTGAGCATGCATACTCAGGTCGTCAGAGCGACACGATAGCAATATATATAAAAAGCAAGTGGCAACTCGAACAGTAATAACGGATATATAACATTAAATCAAGACAGTAGAGGTATAAACATAGAGTAATCAATGCAGTGGAACAGTAAAAGCAGTAAAGTAATATGCCAGGTATGTCAACACAGTAAGTAATGTATATCGATGCTATCATCCCTATCAGTCTCTAAGTCTCACTGTACAGGTCACTAAACCTATCGTCAGTCCAAGTGTGAGAGTCAACCACTCGCGAGTGTCCTCCACCCAAGGGTAGGACCCAAGGGCAAGGGACCACGGGTCCAACATGTAACTCACGGTAATAATCATGTACCCTGTAAATCTCCATATATCTCCATATATATAAGCCGGCATGGGACTCCCGAGATTCTGTTCAACTCACACTCAAACTACCCCACACCCCGTGGTCTACATCAAACGCTAACCATAACCTCAAATCCCAGTCGGTTGGTGACAAGTCTGCACGAGAACTGGAGACAGGATCTCTATCAAGCACGTCCCGAATAACACTCAAGATAAATGGCAGTATCTGGTGCCTTATCTGTGACACCCATGCAAGAGCTTCCATAAGTGTCCCATACCACTTATAGTCACACGTACACGCGTCTTACAGACGTCGACAATGCAATAGAATAATAAGGTTCACTGATTGTGTACAAGTACGTGTCACTTTCACTTATTCACTTATGCACGAACACCAACGTACTTGCCACAATCATCACTAATACCTAACACTGGGTAATGCACATGATCACTAGGTTATCAATGCAGTGACAAATGTATGATATGATGAGGAAACATTATGTAAACATGATTAAGATATCATAAAACAGTATTCTATCACTTGCACGATTTATCATAAATCGTACGGGTACAGTTTAGCGAAACGATGAATGGGGAATAAGTAGTATGCTCAGTTATCTATCCAGCGAATTTGGTTTTCCGCCAATCGGGTTCCAGGATCACTAATTATGGCCATTTCATTTTAAGCGTTCACGGCTGGAAATCCGGTTTCACAATCGGAAGTCCGTTCTAAACGCATTTTAATCCCAGTTGGGATCAGATTTTAGCGACGCTACAGTTGAATGAAATCTATGGTTTTCAGTAAGGTTTTCAACGCAATAGACGGATTCTCAATCGCATCTGTACGTCAGGAGATATACACTGTTCAATACTAGTATGTCAATTCTGATTCTGTTGGGACTGTCATACGTCCCCATCTTTTAAATTACAGGTTAAATAGCAAATAATGACGAAACAGGGTGAAACCACTTGTGTTATCTAGATAATAAATTCACCTTTAATAAACTGCAGAGTTCCGCAACCTACGAGTTAAGGAAACAAGGTGGTAACCATTACGGAACAGCACCCAGTAAACAGAGTCGCTCTGGACTGCAGTCCAGAGTCGCACTCCGATCCAAATATTATCACAGTTTAAGTATAGAAACAATTAGAATCTTGCATAAGGTTATAGTTCGTCGAGTCGTCTTCGATTTGAGCCCTCAAACGCATCTTTCCAGTATGTACATAATTTACGATGATTTTAATGATTTTCAGATACAAGAAATTTCCAGTTTTACAGGTATACTTGGGGGTAGTCGTTTTAGTCGTTAATAGTCGTATTTTCCCATGAAATTTGTACAAGGTATTCATCACTACATGGGACAATATAAACACTCCAGTTCCGTCAAATTAGGTGAGTATTTTCATTGGGATCATGTATCGAACAGGTACGTCATATACTTTATCGGGAAAAGTGACTACGGAATCTATACGATTTTAGTTTGTAACAAACATAATTTAGCATGTAGCAAGTAGAGAACTTGCCTGGAAACGTCTCGGGGATGCACGGCAGCGACGCGGTCTATTGCAATGGCACGACGCGATCACGACGCAAATACGACAAAGATTGGTCTCGGTGGAGTTTGAGCTTGGTAGCTCAGCGGTTGCGACGAAGGGGGATTTGGTGGCTCACAGGTTCAGCGGCGGTGGCCCGATTCTCCTGCAGTGGCTGACGGCGCAGAGAGCTCGGGCAGTGGTTGTCGTAGTTGGAGATGGTGAGCTTGGGAGCTAGGTGAAGGAGGCGGGGAGCAAGGATCTCAGGTTGTTGATGGGGTAGAGAGAGATCAAGAGAGAGTGAGAAAGAGATATAGAGAGAGGGAGGAGTGTTGAGAGAGAGAGAGAGAGAAAGAGAGGACAGAGAGAGAGAACAGAGAAAGAGAGAGTAAAGGAAGAGAGAGAGGGAGAGAACATAGAGAGAGTGGGAACAAAGAGAGAGAGAGTGAGAGAGAGGATGATGATGATGATGATGATGATGATGATGAGGAGGATGAAGGGAGTCGACTGAGGCGGTTCAGGCTCGCCGGTGTCGAGGTACGGGTGGCCGAGCTCGGGTGTGCAGGGGGTTCTGTGGAGTGTAGGGGACTCGGTAGTGGGTGGTGAGGCAGTGAGGGGGCTTGGGTTTGAGTGGGAGAGGGGGTGCTCGCCGCTGGTAGCTCGTGCAGGAGGTGAGCTCGACGGCGACGAGGTAAGGATTTGGGGACGGTGAGGTGTGGGATGGCTGTGGGTTTAGGAGCGATGGAGAGGAGGAAGGAGAAGTGATGAGAGGGAGTACGAGGTGGCGGGGGAGATCGGGTGACGAGATTGGGGAAGTCGCGAGGGGTAACGGCCAAGCGACGTGGGCGCGAGCATGGGCGGAGGAGGCGGATCGCGGGAAACAGGGAGCGGGAAAAGTGGGGAGTAGCCGTTGGGGAAGAAGGCGTGGTGGCGAAGCGGGTCGGGTAGGGTGAAGCGGGTGAAGGAATTTGGGTCGTGGGCTTGGATGAGGTGGGTTGAGTGAACGGGCTGGGAAAAATAATTAAAAATAAATTCCATTTTTCAATTAGTTTGGGCTGAGGAGCTGGGCTGCTGGGAAATTAATAAAAGGCAAAAAAGAAAACGAAGGGCCGGGCTGGGAAATGGAGAAGAAGTGAAGGAGTGGGCTTGGTCTTTGGGGAAAAGAAAATAAGTTTATTTTAAAAAGAAATGGGCTGCTGGGGAAAAATGAGAAACAAGCCGGGTTTAATTTTAATGAATAGAAAAATGGGTTGAAGGGAAAATAGGGTTTTGGGTTTAAATAAAAATATGAAAAGAGATGGGCCGGCTGAAGGAATAATTTGGGACAAATTTGGATACTATGGGGTTGGGTTTTATTAATAAAAGGGAAAATGGGGTTTTGGTGTTTAATGGGATTTAAATAAATAAACAATTATAAATAAATTTTATAGGTGAAAAAATACTAATATTGGTATAAAAGGGGCTGGGTATTATATCATACCACCCTTAGAAAAATTTCGTCCTCGAAATTTAAGAGAAACGACAAGTTATACAATAATAAGCGAAAAGTTATCACATCGAACACTAATACATAGTGATTTACTTAAAACGGGTGGATAAAATTTTGAAGGTATATATATGTAAGAACAACATACAAAAATAGGTCTAAATATGTATAAGGCAGGAACAACTATAAGGACAACTACATGTATACGAGAATATAGATAACAATAACGAACAATAATATTCGAGGCGTGCTCGATAAAATCGAAACCCAAATATATGCACATATAAGTATATCAAAAGTAGCAAATCAGAAATAATAAGTATAAGGTAGAACCATTGATAATAGCAACCATAGGCACAATACCCGAAAATAAAGTAGCAACCCTAAAATAAGGAAGGAATTGTCGACAGGTTAAACATTTTAAGATAATTGTATCGATAACAGAGTTTTAAAATAACTTAGAAAACTCACATAGTGAAATAAGAAACATGGAACGAAAATATGCGCGATGTAAGGTTGCGCTATCGAAAATAATGGGTAAGCTAGTAATGGAGTACTTGAAGTGCGTAAAACGGGGATAGTCGATAAAAATCACTCTTCGATAAATACAAAATAATGAAAACCAAATTTTCGAATAATAATGTCCCTAAATATATATTTAGGGGAATAGGAAAAGCACAAAAAATGTATAGGGCTAGCTAGGGTAAGGATTACAAGGTAGTGTGGCTCATTCAAAAGGTCGGAGTGTGTCGGCTTTAGGCTGAAGGTCAAAGAGATTGGGGTCAGGTTAGTACAGGGAGTAAGGGTGGGCAGCAAAGGACGACAAGGGGAAAAAGAATGTATGGGGAAAATGACGATCGATACATCATGTGAATCAAAAATTTCGAAGGGTCAACTAATTCGGAAATTTCACCATGAATTTCTCCTCCCCGAAGGATCTCAAACGAAGCACAGACGAAGAATGAAGGGTGGACCACTAAAAAGATCGGGTGCGGTACTTGTTAATCTCAGTTAAGGTTTAAACAATACAAGGAGTAGCGGTGGACAGATCTCAGCAGAAACTAAATGTATATAAGGAATAATCAAGCATCAAGTGAACTAAGAAGATCGAAAGATTGGCGAACTCAGCGATTTATTCCATTCCAGAAGATTCTAAACAAAGCATTCTAAAAAAAACGAAAGGTGGCCCTAAACTATACACAGATTTATTTGGGCAGCAGGACAACATCTAAAAATCCCGTCTGTCGCGGTTGTTGAGATTCAGCAGGTTGCGGTAGGCTCGCGCGCTCAGGTAGGGGCGTCCATTCCCATATCGCTTCTCAGGGACCGCCATTGGGAGTTCTTCCACCGCTGGGTCTTGTTCTTCTGGTTCTTCTTCCTCGGCTGGAGCTTCTTCATCGAGGTCTGCCTCCATGTAGTTCTCTCCTTCTGGATTCTCTTCCATGGGATTTTCCTCTACTGGATTTTCTTCTATCGATTCTTTCTCGGGATCTTCCTCTATCGGGTTTTCTTCAGGGTCTCCTTCTTCTTCGTCGGAATCGCCTATCATGTCAACCTCTGGGGCGGCTGCTCTCTCGTCATCGGAATCGCTGTTTTCGAAAATGACTTGGGGACCGTTGATCTCATTGTCAGAACTCATCAGCGTGCGGTCTATGGAAACGCATGACTGTGCATCCTCATCCAGATGCGGCGCTGCTCCAGGGTGGGCCATGGCCTGAAAGGAAAGAGTCATGATTAGACAGTGGAATACATCCAGAAAATAGCTAAGGGTACGAAGTATAGGAAAATATGCGGTGGGCAGGAACTGAAAATCAGAATTAAAATGCTGTGGTAATGAATAGTATAAATAAGGGGAAAGCAAGAGAATGATACATATATTACGATTCAAAGTTATCATTGCATTCAACTAAAAGTTCGACGGATACAAGATTTCAAATGAAAGGAAATATTTACAAAATAGTAACGACCTTATTATTGAAAGCAGAAAACATAATAACTCTTCTTTGATTACTGGACCACTACAATCTCGTCACACGGGTTGAATCCTAAGCTGGGTCCGTACTATCCTCGAAGCTCGATCTACGAAATAATTATCACTTGGCAGAAGTGGGGAGTGTGGACGAGTCTCCTCCCTGTAGCTCCTTCCTTTTTGGGCAACCGTTGATAAGATGTTCGCTGGATCCGCAAATCAGACATTTCCCTTGAGCGCGGCGACAATCCCTCTGAAGATGTCCTGGTCTCTTACAGTACCCACAATATTGGGTCCTCAGCTGCTTCTGTCGCGGGGAAACAAATTGGCGCTTCATCTTCTTCTCTTTTCCTCATCTAACAGGGATCCCTTTACAATTTGAGACTCCCGCTGGTGTCTGATTTGTCTGCCTTCTCAGTCCTTTAGCTAACAAGTCGTTCGTTCGCTCCTGGGCTTCCTTCAGGCCTTGCAGTACACTCAGAATCTCAACGGTCTGATTCTGGGGAGTGGAGATAGAGAAAGAGTCGTTGGACGACATGATCCTGGAAACAATAATTTTGAGGATGATATAATGCACAAGCTATAAGAATCAAAATATAATATGGATTGGACAAAGATTCAAGAATATCAGATGTGATGAAATTCACTACAAGTGGAAAATCAACTGTATGACTTTAAGTCACTTAAACAGAGTATGCTAGTGTAACCGTGATGTAGTTCACAATTACAACCACGTAACTTTGCCAAGTCACCTGAAACCCTAGCGAATGGATAGCAGAACACACAGTGTGAATATGGATCAAGAATAACAAGTTTACAACCTAGACCGAGGGATGTCTCAGATTGTCAAGCTATACACGGAAAACTGCAATCCCAAACGAGGCAAAACCTGGTATCTGATACCAACTAAACCATGTCACGCCCCGCTTCCCAAAATACGGAATACGAGGGGTTGACAAGGCCAGCCATGCTCCTACGGTCAAGGAAATATCCTGCCGTAGTCACACTTCGGCTTCTAGCTTTACATGGTAATCGGTAAACGATACGCAGGTAATGAGAAATGCAGCAACTGAAACAAAACATATACAAAGAACTGAACTGATCAAGGTAAAGAGTATAACTCTGGACAGCTGATCGAGATGTCCGCGATATACGTCTAGTCCTGGTCCTGGCTAAATCCACACCTCCAACTGAGCATGCATACTTAGGTCGTCAGAGCGACACGATAGCAATATATATAAAATGCAAGTGGCAACTCGAACAGTAATAACGGATATATAACATTAAATCAAGACAGTAGAGGTATAAACATGGAGTAATCAATGCAGTGGAACAGTAAAAGCAGTAAAGTAATATGCCAGGTATGTCAACACAGTAAGTAATGTATATCAATGCTATCATCCCTATCAGTCTCTAAGTCTCACTGTACAGGTCACTAAGCCTATCGTCAGTCCAAGTGTGAGAGTCAACCACTCGCGAGTGTCCTCCACCCAAGGGTAGGACCCAAGGGCAAGGGACCACGGGCCCAACATGTAACTCACGGTAATAATCATGTACCCTGTAAATCTCCATATATCTCCATATATATAAGCCGGCATGGGACTCCCGAGATTTTGTTGAACTCACACTCAAACTACCCCACACCCCATGGTCTACATCAAACGCTAACCATAACTTCAAATCCCAGTCGGTCGGTGACAAGTCTGTACGGGAACTGGAGACAGGATCTCCATCAAGCACGTCCCGACTAACACTCAAGATAAATGGCAGTATCTAGTGCCTTATCTGTGACACCCATGCAAGAGCTTCCATAAGTGTCCCATACCACTTATAGTCACACGTACACGCGTCTCACAGACGTCGACAATGCAATAGAATAATAAGGTTCACTGATTGTGTACAAGTACGTGTCACTTTCACTTATTCACTTATGCACGAACACCAACATACTTTCCACAATCATCACTAATACCTAACACTGGGTAATGCACATGATCACTAGGTTATCAATGCAGTGACAAATGTATGATATGATGAGGAAACATTATGTAAAGCATGATTAAGATGTCATAAAACAGTATTCTATCACTTGCACGATTTATCATAAATTGTACGGGTACAGTTTAGCGAAATGATGAACGGGGAATAAGTAGTATGTTCAGTTATCTATCCAGCGAATTTGGTTTCCCGCCAATCGGGTTCCAGGATCACTAATTATGGCCATTTCATTTTAAGCGTTCACGGCTGGAAATCCGATTTCAGAATCGGATGTCTGTTTCTCGACGCATTTTAATCCTAGTTGGGATCAGATTTTAGCAACGCTACAGTTGAATGAAATCTAGGGTTTTTAGTAAGGTTTTCAAAGAAATAGACAGATTCTCAATCGCATCTGTACGTCAGGAGATATACACTGTTCAATACTAGTATGTCAATTCTGATTCTGTTGGGACTGTCATACGTCCCCATCTTTTAAATTACAGGTTAAATAGAAAATGATGACGAAACAGGGTGAAACCACTTGTGTTATCTAGCTAATAGATTCACCCTTAATAAAATGTGGAGTTCCACAACCTGCGAGTTAAGGAAATAAGGTGGTACCCATTACGGAACAGCACCCAGTAAACAGAGTCGCTCTGGACTGCAGTCCAGAGTCGCACTCCGATCCAAATATTGTCACAGTTTATGTACAGAAACAATTAAAATCTTGCATGTGATTATAGTTCGTCGAGTCATCTTCGATTTGAGCCCTCGAACGCATCATTCCAGTATGTACATAATTTACGATGATTTTAACGATTTTCAGATACAAGAAATTTCCAGTTTTACAGGTATACTTGGGGGTAGTCGTTTTAGTCGTTAATAGTCGTATTTTCCAGCGAAATTTGTACAAGGTATTCATCACTGCATTGTCCAATATAAACACTCCAGTTCCGTCAAATTAGGTGAGTATTTTCATTGGGATCATGTATCGAACAGGTACGTCATATACTTTATCGGGAAAAGTGACTACGGAATCTATACGATTTTAGTTTGTAACAAACATAATTTAGCATGTAGCAAGTAGAGAACTTGCCTGGAAATGTCTCGGGGATGCACGGCAGCGACGCGGTCTATTGCAATGGCACGACGCGATCACGACGCAAATACGACAAAGATTGGCCTCGGTGGAGTTTGAGCTTGGTAGCTCAGCGGTTGCGACGAAGGGGGATTTGGTGGCTCACTGGTTCAGCGGCGGTGGCCCGATGCTCCGGCAGTGGCTGACGGCGCAGAGAGCTCGGGCAGTGGTTGTCGTAGTTGGAGATGGTGAGCTTGGGAGCTAGGTGAAGGAGGCGGGGAGCAAGGATCTCGGGTTGTTGATGGGGTAGAAAGAGATCAAGAGAGAGTGAGAAAGAGATATAGAGAGAAGGAGGAGTGTTGAGAGAGAAAGAGAAAGAGAGGACAGGTAGAGAGAACAGAGAAAGAGAGAGTAGAGGAAGAGAGAGAGGGAGAGAACAGAGAGAGAGTGGGAACAGAGAGAGAGAGTGAGAGAGACGATGATGATGAGGAGGAGGATGAAGGGAGTCGACTGAGGCGGTTCAGGCTCGCCGGCGTCGTGGTACGGGTGGCCAAGCTCGGGTATGCAGGGGGTTCTATGGAGTGTAAGGGACTCGGTAGTGGGTGGTGAGGCAGTGAGGGGGCTTGGGTTTGAGTGGGAGAGGGGGTGCTCGCCGGTGGTAGCTCGTACAGGAGGTGAGCTCGAGGGCGACGAGGTAAGGATTTGGGGACGGTGAAGTGTGGGATGGCTGTGGGTTTATGAGCGATGGAGAGGAGGAAGGAGAAGTGATGAGAGGGAGTATGAGGTGGTGGGGGAGATCGGGCGACGAGATTGGGGAAGTCGCGAGGGGTAACGACCAAGCGACGTGGGCGCGAGCGTGGACGGAGGAGGCGGATCGCGGGAAACAGGGAGCGGGAAAAGTAGGGAGTAGCCGTTGGGGAAGAAGGCGTGGTGGCGAAGCGGGTCGGGTAGGGTGAAGCGGGTGATGGAATTTGGGTCGTGGGCTTGGATGAGGTGGGCTGAGTGAACGGGCCGGGAAAAATAATTAAAAATAAATTCCATTTTTCAATTAGTTTGGGCTGAGGAGCTGGGCCGCTGGGAAATTAATAAAAGGCAAAAAAGAAAACGAAGGGCCGGGCTGGGAAATGGAGAAGAAGTGAAGGAGTGGGCTTGGTCTTTGGGGAAAAGAAAATAAGTTTATTTTAAAAAGAAATGGGCTGCTGGGGAAAAATGAGAAACAGGCCGGGTTTAATTTTAATGAATAGAAAAATGGGTTGAAGGGAAAATAGGGTTTTGGGTTTAAATAAAAATATGAAAAGAGATGGGCCGGCTGAAGGAATAATTTGGGACAAATTTGGATACTATGGGGTTTGGGTTTTATTAATAAAAGGGAAAATGGGGTTTTGGTGTTTAATGGGATTTAAATAAATAAACAATTATAAATAAATTTTATAGGTGAAAAAATACTAATATTGGTATAAAAGGGGATGAGTATTACAGAATGACTCCCAAAAGACCCAAGCTTGACTTCGGCATGACTTGTCCTCGGCTCTGGCTTAAGTTAGGGCTCAACTAAGTTAACGAGATGGAGTTCAAGTGCTCGGCTAGCTTCTTTAGACCGAGGAAAAAGCTTCTGTTGACGATGGGATGTTGTAACGCCTTAGGATTTGCGATTAGTATTAATTAGACGATAGTACGGGTTTTGGTAAAAAGTTTACCAATTTGGGTTCCTCATATTTTATAACATTTAATTAATAGTTTATTATTATTTGTTATGGCTTGCACACACATGTGCATGTTTTTGTGAGGGTGTGTTTGTGTAATCTAGTTTAGTGACCATGACAACTTTAACCCTAATCCTAATCCTTTGCTTTAACCTATCCTTTGCCTTGATTAAACCTCTAGATATTTTGTTGTGAGATATTTCTTTGGTTTTTTTTGGATGAGGTGGCATGGTGAGTCATTGCTTGCATTATTGTGTGAGTTAATGCATGGTGCACTCACCCTATGCTCACTCTCTCTCTCTCTTTTCATCTCACTCTCACTCTCTCTCTTTATCATTTCATTCTCTCATTCTCTATCTCTTTCTCATTTCCCTCTTCCCTCAACTGAACACTCACTAATCCATCACTAAACCTTCACTAAACTTCTTCAAATCTCACAAAAATCATATCTTAAGACTTGTTTTGCCTCTAGGATCCATTGGAGCTTGGAAAGCTAGGATCTTTGAGCTTTTGTGGTTATGTAATGATTTCTATTTATTCTATATGATGTTATAGTGTTGTGTAGCCTTTTAGTTTCAGTTTAGAATGCTTAAAGTATCGTTTCGTGCACATATCGTATTTTTAGTGTCATTTGTGATATCTGTGATCTGCTGTGACCCCGAGAGTATACTAGAAAATCTAGCAGAGTAGTTGTGTTGTACCAGAGACCCTAAGACTTCACCTGAAACATGAGACCTACTTGCTCGGATTTGGCCGGCGACTTTCATGGGAAATCCGGCGACCTCGGCCTGTGAGGGGAGTTTGGGTGTGGGTTTTTGTGGGTAGCTGTCTACAGTGGTTTAAGTGTGTTTGGTCTTGTTTGATTTTTGGTTTTTCACTTTATACAAAATCTGGGATCACATAGCTTGTTTCTTGTGTTACGACTATGCGCGTTACGTAATTCGACACGGTACGTGTCTTTGTGTAGCTTTGCTCTTGAGTTGGTTTCGTAGTGTTGCTACGTACGGTAGCCACTAGACGAACACTTGAGAGTATGTTTAGAGTTGATGCGTCGGTCAAACATTGTTTGTATGTGTTATTGGTCGATTGCTAATATATACACTTGCTTTGTTGTTATCTGATTTTAGGATCGCAAGCGAGGACTTCGGATGCTGCAAAGAAGGGAAGCGAGTGGTTGGCTTTACTTAGCCCCAGGATCATCTGTGAGTAGATTTAACATCTACAGGGGAATCGCCCGCATGGCGTTATGCGTCTGGGTTATAGATGATATGATATTAGTCCCATGTTCTATTGCACATATAGAGTTTGCGCATACACCTCATTGCATATTATTACTTGTTGTGTTTGGACTTGTACTCTTTGGACACTGCACTATTATTGACGGCTCATGTTGCACGAGCACTGATTGTATGCCACTCACACCGTCAATAATTGCCATGACACACACAACACACATACATATATAATATTGTTTGGTTAGGGATATTGAGACATTGATTCATATTCCATTGTGCATATGACATATAGCATACTTGTATACCTACATGCTTACACATATGTCTTGCCATGCCTACATGTTAGCTACCCTTATACCTATATGGTATTGTACCATTAGATATAGGTATATACACGTATGAGACATAGCTACATGTACATCTTGTATACATACTTACATGTACACTTACCTAGCTTGACATAGCTACACATATACCTGGAGGGTATTGTGTAATTATTGACATGTATATTCACAAACCTAGCTTGATATAGCTACACACATACCGGGAGGGTATCACATCATTATTGATAGGTAGATATACATATCTTGCTATACCGACATGGTAACGCATACCTGGATATAGCTACATGTTCACCTTTATATGATATTGTATGGATTTGGAGAAATTAGGAACCGCATGATATATTTCATAACTTGTTGCAGTTAAATAGCGGTTTTCCTTTATATGCTCTTATTACTGTTTCATGTTGCATATATTACATTTCATGGATTTACGCATTGAGATATGGATTTCATATTATGTTTTCTGGATTTGAAGACCGTGGTAGTTTCATGAAATTATGCATTATTTGAAAACCCGGTTTCTCTTGATATGATATTTCAGCATCCACCATGAGATTTCTCGGTTCTGATATATACCCCATGCGAGGAGGCGTCGTGGGCCGTGTGCGGGTACATGGTGGGGCCCGGAGGTACCCCGGGGCAAGAAAGGTATGTCGATGGTTCATGCCGATGAGCTTGACAGGGGAATCATACCTACCGGTGACAGTATTTGGACTCGTCGGTGATCGCGTAGATATCGACCGGAGTCATGTATGTATGGATACGGGGAATTCGAGTGTCAAAGCTAGGCACTCGGGTTTCCGATGAACGTATGATACGTACATATCAGGGCCAGTCGTGGCGATGACGCCTGATAGATGAGTATTTATGTGTCGATGCTAGACACTAGTTTTCATGATATTTTACCTCTAAGTATATATATATCAGTGGTATGGGACGCTGTTATATATGCATGTGTATATATATGTGTGTGTGTGTCACGACCCAAAGTTTGGCCCTTGACCGGCACTTAACCACGTAACGCCTACAGGCGTAACACGACTAAGTAAGCCGAAAACCCAGAAATCTAAAACCCTTATTAAGAATAAGTAAAGAACTACATGTTTAAAAATCAATGTTTTTAAATAACTAAGCCGAATATGCAATTTAAAACAGTACAGTCTTTTCTAAAAATTTCGGCAGAGTTTCCTTTGTAAAACTGGCCCCGAATGGGGTACAACAAGATAACAATATATATGCAATGATAAAGGCATCCCCAAGCGGGAGCTAGCTCTTCGTCAACAGACGGTCACAACCACACATGCAACAATAATATACAACGCCAAGTGGCGAGGATCAAACCCAAAAGAAAGCTCAAGCAACAAGAAACCCCAATACTACTAAGCGCGACTCTAAGGTCGAATAATACAACACTGTCTCTAAGTCTGAAAGAATATACAAGTTTTGGTTGATGGAAATTCTAGATACAATGAATAAAATGAATACAATGGTGGTTCTTGATGCGAAAGAATCCACCTACCAAAAGCAATTCACCCGCAAGAAGGAAGTGTGCCAGAAATGCCGCAATAAAACCTGTACGGCAGAACCTGCAAGAACTGTGGCACAACGGGGGTGAGTTGCCAACTCGTGAATAGAAACATCTACAAGCAGAAACCGAATGCAAGACATAAACCTAAGTCAACAATCAGTAATAATCCACAAGAGTACATCTGAGTGTGATAAGGTGGCAAGGTAACATCTAAATATGTATGTGGTGCCAAGTACTCAGGTAATAACATGTCATCAGTATAAGGTATGTCTGCAAGAAGTAAATATGATGCAGTATCAATGATATCAATACACATATATTAGCGTCCCATACCACTAATATTGGTGTAAGGGTATATATAACAGCGCCCTCATACCCTGTTATATATACAAAAGAAGTATGATAAGTGTAAATCCAGTCTGTATATGATCCATGTCTGTATATGATCCATGTCTGTATATGATCCATATCTGTATATGATCTATGTCTGTATATGATCTATGTCTGTATATACGTGGAACCCGTCCACCCGTCACCCAATGACAATAAGCATCATGTATGCAATATGAGGATATAAACAACATCATGGTAAAACATCATGAAACCCGTGCCAAGCATCGACACGTAAATCCTCATCCATATGGGGCTCCGTCTGCGGTATCGGCCCTCGGCCCCGGCAGTACGGGTCAACCCATGTCCATCTCTGGGCTCCGTCTGCGGTATCGGCCCTCGGCCCCGGCAGTACGGGTCAGCCCATATCCATCTCTGGGCTCCGGTCGGAATCCTCCAGATATCCGCCGAGCTCAAGTACAATCACCGGTAGGTAGTAGTCCCTCTGCCGGGCTCACCGTCTATCACACAGCGAAACCGTTCTCGCCCCGGGGTACCATACCGGGTCCACCATGTACCCATAATCGGCCTCAACCGCCTCCTCGATTCGGGTTTTTATATATCACTCTAGCACCGAGAAAACACATGGTGGACGCACCGAAATATCATATCAAGGGAACCGGGTTTTTAAATGATTACATATTTGAAATAGCCACTGTTCCCAAATCCAGAAATCACATATAATCCAAACCAGAATGTAAGTCACTAATCTGATATGATATGTGCGTCAAACATAAATATCATGTCAAGTCACATATAGATGAGCTACAATGTAATGATCAGGTGTGATATAAGCATCAATGTGAGTATCAAGTCATGTCACATATAAATGAGCTACAATATGATGATCAGATGTGATATAAGCATCAATGTGAGTATCAAGTCATGTCACATATAAATGAGCTACAATAAGATGATCAGATGTGACATATGTATCAATGTGAGTATCAAGTCATGTCACATATAAATGAGCTACAATATGATGATCAGATGTGATATAAGCATCAATGTGAGTATCAAGTCATGTCACATATAAATGAGCTACAATAAGATGATCAGATGTGACATATGTATCAATGTGAGTATCAAGTCATGTCACATATAAATGAGCTACACTAAGATGATCAGATGTGACATATGTGTCAATGTGAGTATCAAGTCATGTCACATATAAATGAGCTACAATATGATGATCAGATGTGACATATGTATCAATGTGAGTATCAAGTCATGTCACATATAAATGAGCTACAATATGATGATCAGATGTGACATATGTATCAATGTGAGTATCAAGTCATGTCACATATAAATGAGCTACAATATAATGATCAGGTCTATGTGTACAATATGCTATGCGGGAATCATACCGTGAATGCAGCAGTACTACAGTGTAGTGGCATAGCAATTATCGATGATGAAGTGTGTGAGCCGGCAATCAGTGTACGTGGAACATACGCATCATCGATAATGGTGCTGGTGTCCTAACAGCATGATGGCAATATAACAATAAGCACAAGTAATGCCATGCAAACAGTATGAACAGGTGCAATCGAATAATCAACGCAATAGTGAAGAATCTAACTCAAAAGCTATATCATGCAACCTTGCCTTTTGAAATAAGACGAATCGGGGTCTTTGGTAAAACAAGGGCTACGGTGTTTAGAAAATAGACTCTACACATTTGAAAATACCCGTAGAATCCCCTTTTTCCTATCTTGCAATACTCCCGATTCGTTAGTTTGAAATAGGTATGACTCTGGTCTAATCTAACATCTACTATGTATACTACTGATCTAAGTATCATGCAAGTCTGGAGGGGTATGGAAACCGCCTAAATCTGAGTCGATACATATATCAAGGTATATAGTCGGTGATCTCGCCTCAATGTCAAGTCATAAGATATCCTCGAGTTATGAGTGCGGATCTATCATCAATATCGGCTCGTACGGTAATCGTCGTACGGCATCCCAATAGCTGGATACGGGTCAACATCTCACTATCTCATCCCATAACAGGTATCACTATCATCAGATCACATAGCCTGAGGTACTACTCTATGTCTAGCACCAAACGATACCATCAATGAAGTATGCATGCGGGGTAAACACATATCCCAAGCCCGCAAGAAATCCCAAGTCATATCCCACATATGAATCGTATGCAATCACCGATCTCACGTCATCAAGCCCACATCATCGACTCATCTCCAAAGTCAAACCATATCCTCAAACACCGTGTAAGTACAAGTAATATGCAAGGGTGTGTGTGTAGGTGTAATTCTATCCTAGGGTTCGCAACTAGGAACTACACTAATCACTTCTAACCCTAACTATCCATAAAACACCTATCACAAAGCTACAACATACTATAACTGTCACACATCTACTATATATATAGTATACTAACTACGGACTGCGGGGGTGCTATACGCCATCCACCCGACTTCCCCCTGTAGATATAATCTACTCACCTGCATCATCATTTGCGGACGTCACCACGTATTCGCTTGTCGTCCGAGGTCTTCATGGGTACCTACAAATCAAATATCGCATATGCGCATTAAAACCAAATCCAAGCTAAAACGGCGCACGAAATCCAAAGCGATACGATAAGGGGGCCTATAGGTGAGAACCTATGGCACGCCTTCAAAACCACATATAAATCCTCTATATCGTCGTATAAACGCCAAATAGTCAAGGCAAAACACAAACCACCATTTCAGAAATGAAAATACGGAATACGGAAACTAAAGTCCAAAACAGCAACTCATGAAATATGTCCCAGATTTTACCTCAGGTCACTTTATACAAATCTATATATACCAGGGGCCTAAACTAACAATGTAGGAGCTACAGAACCAATACGAGCCAAGGAGGTGGGACCCAGGCCGCAATTGGCGGCCAAAAGGGAATAATTGGCGGCCGGGAAAGGGAGTTGGGGGCTAGGGTTTTGGGTGTTGCCTCTATGGTGCCTGCACATCTCAATTTCCACTCAATATTATTTTAGGGTCCTCGGGGTGATAGCAGATTCAAATTAACCTGCACAGATTACACAATTTCCCCGATATCGGTTTCTAAAATCCGTATTTCTGGTTCTAGCTTCAGGTTTTGGGTTCCAATTCATGCACTAGGGTGTTTACAAGTCCTCTACTGAGCTCAATTTCACATTACAACTCAAGTTTCTCTCAAACCCTAACTAGGTTTTCATCATGTCCATAATATCACACAATATCGATATAATCTTAACATGGGGTTATAGGAAATGCTACAATTAAGCTAATGGTTCAGAAATTACCTCACTTGGCAACTCAAGAATTTTCTTGAGTTGCCCCTAGTGGCCAAAATCCATGCTTTCATAGTCCATCTTGTAGATCTCAAGCTTGTGCACATTTTTAATGAAACCGATATATGGTTTTGGTGTTGTTTTAGAGATGAAAAGAGGGATTGAAGAGAGGGAGAATGATGAGGAAGAGGCAGCAGCAGCAAGGGAAGGAAGTGGGAGGGAAAAATGAAGGGAAAACAATGGCTAAGGCCTTGTCAAAGATGCCCATACCCTCTCTCACCAACTCCATTCTAATTTCTTTTTCTTTTTCTTTTCTTTTCCTCTTTTAATCCTTAACCCTAACCTTCTCACCTCAATAGTAATCCCAAATAATAAATCATGGCAAGAAAAATGCACAAGTGTAGAAAATGTGCTATGTGCAAGTTTTGCACAAAATTGCCAAAAAAACCCGATTAGCGATTTTAATCGCGATTAGCGCTAAATTAGTGTCAAACTAATCACAAAAACTTAAAAATGTCATAATTCACTAATTTACCCTATTTTAGAATTTTCCATAATTTTTCATAATTTTTCTAACATTTTTCCTATTTATTTGCATTTAATATTAAAATAATCAATAAAATAATATTAAATAATAAAAATTCCCAAAATTAATATTTTATATTTTTGAAAATGTTACAATCTACCCCCCTTAAAGAAATTCGGTCCCCGAATTTAAATTTAAACCCCCACTACTAAAACAATTTCAGTAATAATCCATTTGTCGGGGTTCCGAAAACATCAACACATAGAGAATATCATAAAAAAAAGTACTACTCTACTAGAAATCAATCCCCAAAAAATGCATATATAAGAATATCCTGTGCGTCTGGTGCGCAAGGAATCAAAATCCATATATGTGTCAAACAGGTATAGAAAACAACATCTAAGTGCAACGGGTGTGCACGAAACATCTGTCGTAGGCAACGTGTGTGCCTGACAGAAAAATCAAGTGCATATGAAATGCACGAAGAATTCCGATTTAGTGCATCTGGCGTGCACCAAAATCGTATATCAAAACACTAAAGATGCATGAAAACTACGCTGGAAGTGCAAATCAAATCACTGAATACGATAGGCATGAAATCTCAATCAATATCTCAAATGTAATAACTCAGCGCAAAATATATAAATATCCAGTGGGTGCATGAAACGAATATCATGAAACTCAATCATCAAAACTAAATCATGCAAACAGAACGCCCAAAATACCGAAATCCCAAACGACGGATACGTGATAATCGAATCACAAAATCACAAATCATAAATACCGTCGTCGGTAGTTCCTCCTTCGAGGTCGAGAAGGAGTCAGTGCATCCACTGCTAGCAGCGCAGGATATCTACTTGCTTCTTGCTCACGGTCTGGCGTCTTCTGACTCTGGGTCCTTATCTTCTCTGCGGATTTCCTATCGCGCAGTCAATCGGCTCATCGGCCCTGTCAGGTGTGCTAACGGGGACGATTCCGTTCTGGCACTTCTCTGGTCACTTCTCGGTCAATCCTCATGACCACTCGTAAGGCAGCACATCGCTGGCGTCGGCCTCCGGCTCTCTGAATGCACGTCACCTCTGATCCTGGGTGCAAACATCATTGCAGCAATGTCCTGGAAGGAATCCTGCTCAAGGTCTCTTCCAATCATGTCTATGCCGATCTGCACAGAGGCTGTCTCTCTGGTACTACCTCTTCTCGCTTGATAGACATCTGTGTCCTCAGCACAACCTTTTCTCGGAAATTGGTCACATCCCAACGTCTCTGTAAGCATATCAGGTCTCTAGTCTCGACGGGAAGCAATGACAGCTCGTCAGTGTCTCACACGAACCTCTGGTTCCACATGTCTCTATCATCGTCCACTATGGCGTCATGCTAAGCTACGATGCACTGCACTGTTCTCGGCCACGGCCAATCTGAAGTCTCTCACACGGACTCGAAATCGCGTACTCTGTAGCTTCATCATTCTACAGAAGATGTCAGGCCGAACAAATCCTCGGGAACACGTCTCAACCATCGGAGGAATACTCATCTCTCGTCCGTCCTTGATCAATTCGCAACGCATCTGGGTAAGTTCCTTTATCCGATCCTGGTCGACTACCTCATCGACAATGCCGAACTCTGTCTTGCTGGGTGCGCGCAATACGACTACTCCTGGTCCAGGTCTTCTCGTATCGTACTCCAGAAAGGTCCTGTCGAGGTCCCTTTCTCAAATTTCATTCCTGCCGAATTGCCCGGAAGTCGTCATCCAATGCTGAAACTAAAGCTTATTCCGGAACGGTTACATACTTATCGCACTTCTTTCTGGAAGATATATCCATATACCACGCCTCTGGGTGCGTATAACATCTCCGATGTCAGCGGAGTGGGACGCCATCTCGTCGAAATATCTTGCGAACTCTTTTCTTCGCTCTGCGTCAATGTCGACTGATTCGGACTCGTCTCATCCTGGCTGCATGAACTGCGCTCCGACGGCTACGCTCGCATCTGGAGTCTCCCAAGCAGTGTCCCATCACGATATCCGAAAGATGTCGAACCATCCGATCGACTCGTCAGATCCTCATAATCCCCCAAGAGCTCACATCTCGGGTACAGTTTAATAGTATCGAGTACATGCCACAGCGTCGGTGGTCCAGCCGTAGAAGGGCAAACCCAAGCCTCACTAATGGCGCCGCGGAACCGCCGTAAACCCTAAGGTTCAAAGGCTGTCACACGGTCATTAAGTCGAGTTAGGGTTTCATTCTTCTAGAGGGTCCATAGAATCACCTGCATGTCTTTCCGTATACTTTAAACTTGGAAAATGGGCTCCTGACATTCGATCGTCTCAATCGACTCTCAACGAACCTGCGTGAAATCGTCTCTAGCTGGAAACGATCTATCTGATGACCTCGCATCGGTAACGAACGAACCACATGTCCTAGTCATTCATCCTCAGGTGACTAGCGACTTGCTATCATCTCTCTGAGTATATGCTCACGCATGCAACAGCTCCAATCATCTGGGCGATATCTCCTCATTTACAGCAGCAACTGGCTCATACGCCTGTACGCCGAACAATGCCTCAATCCTCCAGGAAGGGCAATACATAGGCGGTCATCTCTGAATCGGTCTGCTCTAGATCTGAGTAAGATTCTCCACACTGGAATTCTTCAACTCAACTGGGCCCGCTCTGGCGCAAAATCGGACGAATCACCTTCGTCTCTCAAATCGGGTAGACTAGCTATCATCTGTCGCATATCTGCCTGAAAGCTCCGACAATCTCAGCTCGTAAGCTCCGAAAGCAACATCCTGTCAATCTCAGCAACAGCTGGTCCATCTGTCTGCACGGTAGACGACATCACAATCTCTGAGGTATGTT
The DNA here is from genome assembly GCA_030015575.1 of Agapanthus africanus. Classification (NCBI taxonomy): domain Eukaryota; kingdom Viridiplantae; phylum Streptophyta; class Magnoliopsida; order Asparagales; family Amaryllidaceae; genus Agapanthus; species Agapanthus africanus. The sequence goes on along the minus strand of JASDDO010000012.1, from coordinate 348,586,679 downwards.
GTACATCAACAGTCCTCTTTCAACTGGCAGTTCTAACAATGGCCCGATCATCCGGTGCAAATCCAAGCACTCGCCTCCACTAGAGGTCACAATCACCAATACTAACTCGAGACATTCCCATGTCACCAGAAAACACAATGGTCGGCCCTCGTACCAAACGAGCTCACACCGGCCGTAACCCTAGCAGCAGCCCAAACTGCGCTCAAACACGGTGACAGGAATCTCAATCGAGTATCAAAGAGAGCACATCAGTGACAAGAAGGAAAACAACAGATCCAAAGTGGATACATGATCATAGGAAGGAACAGCATCAATGAAGATATGATCATGAACTAATAGAATCGGGGATCTCAAATGGATGTATAATCCTGGATATGAAGAGAATCACTGATCTCGAAAAGTATGCACATCCTAAGGTTCCTTAAGCGGAGTGGCGTGTCGTAAGTATGCCGCGGAACATACCAACGGTACGTCACTCTACTTTAGTCACCTATTCCATCAACCAAGGGTCATCCTAATACGACGAAAGTTCGGGTCTAATACCCCCTCGACCAAGTCTAAGTTCCGTAAGGTCAAGCCTAAGTTCCGTATATAAACAACGCCCTAGGCTCCATATAGTCAAACTCAGACTCGAACCAAGGTCAACCTAGCGCTCTGATACCAACTTTGTCACGACCCAAAGTTTGGCCCGTGACCGGCACTTAACCACGTAACGCCTACAGGCGTAACACGACTAAGTAAGCCGAAAACCCAGAAATCTAAAACCCTTATTAAGAATAAGTAAAGAACTACATGTTTAAAAATCAATGTTTTTAAATAACTAAGCCGAATATGCAATTTAAAACAGTACAGTCTTTTCTAAAAATTTCGGCAGAGTTTCCTTTGTAAAACTGGCCCCGAATGGGGTACAACAAGATAACAATATATATGCAATGATAAAGGCATCCCCAAGCGGGAGCTAGCTCTTCGTCAACAGACGGTCACAACCACACATGCAACAATAATATACAACGCCAAGTGGCGAGGATCAAACCCAAAAGAAAGCTCAAGCAACAAGAAACCCCAATACTACTAAGCGCGACTCTAAGGTCGAATAATACAACACTGTCTCTAAGTCTGAAAGAATATACAAGTTTTGGTTGATGGAAATTCTAGATACAATGAATAAAATGAATACAATGGTGGTTCTTGATGCGAAAGAATCCACCTACCAAAAGCAATTCACCCGCAAGAAGGAAGTGTGCCAGAAATGCCGCAATAAAACCTGTACGGCAGAACCTGCAAGAACTGTGGCACAACGGGGGTGAGTTGCCAACTCGTGAATAGAAACATCTACAAGCAGAAACCGAATGCAAGACATAAACCTAAGTCAACAATCAGTAATAATCCACAAGAGTACATCTGAGTGTGATAAGGTGGCAAGGTAACATCTAAATATGTATGTGGTGCCAAGTACTCAGGTAATAACATGTCATCAGTATAAGGTATGTCTGCAAGAAGTAAATATGATGCAGTATCAATGATATCAATACACATATATTAGCGTCCCATACCACTAATATTGGTGTAAGGGTATATATAACAGCGCCCTCATACCCTGTTATATATACAAAAGAAGTATGATAAGTGTAAATCCAGTCTGTATATGATCCATGTCTGTATATGATCCATGTCTGTATATGATCCATATCTGTATATGATCTATGTCTGTATATGATCTATGTCTGTATATACGTGGAACCCGTCCACCCGTCACCCAATGACAATAAGCATCATGTATGCAATATGAGGATATAAACAATATCATGGTAAAACATCATGAAACCCGTGCCAAGCATCGACACGTAAATCCTCATCCATATGGGGCTCCGTCTGCGGTATCGGCCCTCGGCCCCGGCAGTACGGGTCAACCCATGTCCATCTCTGGGCTCCGTCTGCGGTATCGGCCCTCGGCCCCGGCAGTACGGGTCAGCCCATATCCATCTCTGGGCTCCGGTCGGAATCCTCCAGATATCCGCCGAGCTCAAGTACAATCACCGGTAGGTAGTAGTCCCTCTGCCGGGCTCACCGTCTATCACACATCGAAACCGTTCTCGCCCCGGGGTACCATACCGGGTCCACCATGTACCCATAATCGGCCTCAACCGCCTCCTCGATTCGGGTTTTTATATATCACTCTAGCACCGAGAAAACACATGGTGGACGCACCGAAATATCATATCAAGGGAACCAGGTTTTTAAATGATTACATATTTGAAATAGCCACGGTTCCCAAATCCAGAAATCACATATAATCCAAACCAGAATGTAAGTCACTAATCTGATATGATATGTGCGTCAAACATAAATATCATGTCAAGTCACATATAGATGAGCTACAATGTAATGATCAGGTGTGATATAAGCATCAATGTGAGTATCAAGTCATGTCACATATAAATGAGCTACAATATGATGATCAGATGTGATATAAGCATCAATGTGAGTATCAAGTCATGTCACATATAAATGAGCTACAATAAGATGATCAGATGTGACATATGTATCAATGTGAGTATCAAGTCATGTCACATATAAATGAGCTACAATATGATGATCAGATGTGATATAAGCATCAATGTGAGTATCAAGTCATGTCACATATAAATGAGCTACAATAAGATGATCAGATGTGACATATGTATCAATGTGAGTATCAAGTCATGTCACATATAAATGAGCTACACTAAGATGATCAGATGTGACATATGTGTCAATGTGAGTATCAAGTCATGTCACATATAAATGAGCTACAATATGATGATCAGATGTGACATATGTATCAATGTGAGTATCAAGTCATGTCACATATAAATGAGCTACAATATGATGATCAGATGTGACATATGTATCAATGTGAGTATCAAGTCATGTCACATATAAATGAGCTACAATATAATGATCTGGTCTATGTGTACAATATGCTATGCGGGAATCATACCGTGAATGCAGCAGTACTACAATGTAGTGGCATAGCAATTATCGATGATGAAGTGTGTGAGCCGGCAATCAGTGTACGTGGAACATACGCATCATCGATAATGGTGCTGGTGTCCTAACAGCATGATGGCAATATAACAATAAGCACAAGTAATGCCATGCAAACAGTATGAACAGGTGCAATCGAATAATCAACGCAATAGTGAAGAATCTAACTCAAAAGCTATATCATGCAACCTTGCCTTTTGAAATAAGACGAATCGGGGTCTTTGGTAAAACAAGGGCTACGGTGTTTAGAAAATAGACTCTACACATTTGAAAATACCCGTAGAATCCCCTTTTTCCTATCTTGCAATACTCCCGATTCGTTAGTTTGAAATAGGTATGACTCTGGTCTAATCTAACATCTACTATGTATACTACTGATCTAAGTATCATGCAAGTCTGGAGGGGTATGGAAACCGCCTAAATCTGAGTCGATACATATATCAAGGTATATAGTCGGTGATCTCGCCTCAATGTCAAGTCATAAGATATCCTCGAGTTATGAGTGCGGATCTATCATCAATATCGGCTCGTACGGTAATCGTCGTACGGCATCCCAATAGCTGGATACGGGTCAACATCTCACTATCTCATCCCATAACAGGTATCACTATCATCAGATCACATAGCCTGAGGTACTACTCTATGTCTAGCACCAAACGATACCATCAATGAAGTATGCATGCGGGGTAAACACATATCCCAAGCCCGCAAGAAATCCCAAGTCATATCCCACATATGAATCGTATGCAATCACCGATCTCACGTCATCAAGCCCACATCATCGACTCATCTCCAAAGTCAAACCATATCCTCAAACACCGTGTAAGTACAAGTAATATGCAAGGGTGTGTGTGTAGGTGTAATTCTATCCTAGGGTTCGCAACTAGGAACTACACTAATCACTTCTAACCCTAACTATCCATAAAACACCTATCACAAAGCTACAACACACTATAACTGTCACACATCTACTATATATATAGTATACTAACTACGGACTGCGGGGGTGCTATACGCCATCCACCCGACTTCCCCCTGTAGATATAATCTACTCACCTGCATCATCATTTGCGGACGTCACCACGTATTCGCTTGTCGTCCGAGGTCTTCATGGGTACCTACAAATCAAATATCGCATATGCGCATTAAAACCAAATCCAAGCTAAAACGGCGCACAAATCCAAAGCGATACGATAAGGGGGCCTATAGGTGAGAACCTATGGCACGCCTTCAAAACCACATATAAATCCTCTATATCGTCGTATAAACGCCAAATAGTCGAGGCAAAACACAAACCACCATTTCAGAAATGAAAATACGGAATACGGAAACTAAAGTCCAAAACAGCAACTCATGAAATATGTCCCAGATTTTACCTCAGGTCACTTTATACAAATCTATATATACCAAGGGCCTAAACTAACAATGTAGGAGCTACAGAACCAATACGAGCCAAGGAGGTGGGACCCAGGCCGCAATTGGCGGCCAAAAGGGAATAATTGGCGGCCGGGAAAGGGAGTTGGGGGCTAGGGTTTTGGGTGTTGCCTCTATGGTGCCTGCACATCTCAATTTCCACTCAATATTATTTTAGGGTCCTCGGGGTGATAGCAGATTCAAATTAACCTGCACAGATTACACAATTTCCCCGATATCGGTTTCTAAAATCCGTATTTCTGGTTCTAGCTTCAGGTTTTGGGTTCCAATTCATGCACTAGGGTGTTTACAAGTCCTCTACTGAGCTCAATTTCACATTACAACTCAAGTTTCTCTCAAACCCTAACTAGGTTTTCATCATGTCCATAATATCACACAATATCGATATAATCTTAACATGGGGTTATAGGAAATGCTACAATTAAGCTAATGGTTCAGAAATTACCTCACTTGGCAACTCAAGAATTTTCTTGAGTTGCCCCTAGTGGCCAAAATCCATGCTTTCATAGTCCATCTTGTAGATCTCAAGCTTGTGCACATTTTTAATGAAACCGATATATGGTTTTGGTGTTGTTTTAGAGATGAAAAGAGGGATTGAAGAGAGGGAGAATGATGAGGAAGAGGCAGCAGCAGCAAGGGAAGGAAGTGGGAGGGAAAAATGAAGGGAAAACAATGGCTAAGGCCTTGTCAAAGATGCCCATACCCTCTCTCACCAACTCCATTCTAATTTCTTTTTCTTTTTCTTTTCTTTTCCTCTTTTAATCCTTAACCCTAACCTTCTCACCTCAATAGTAATCCCAAATAATAAATCATGGCAAGAAAAATGCACAAGTGTAGAAAATGTGCTATGTGCAAGTTTTGCACAAAATTGCCAAAAAAACCCGATTAGCGATTTTAATCGCGATTAGCGCTAAATTAGTGTCAAACTAATCACAAAAACTTAAAAATGTCATAATTCACTAATTTACCCTATTTTAGAATTTTCCATAATTTTTCTAACATTTTTCCTATTTATTTGCATTTAATATTAAAATAATCAATAAAATAATATTAAATAATAAAAATTCCCAAAATTAATATTTTATATTTTTGAAAATGTTACAGTGTGTGTGTGTGTGTGTGTGTGTGTGTATCAGTGGTATGGGAGGCTGTTATATATATATATGTATATATATATATATATATATGTCTATATATATATATATATATATATATAGACACACACACACATATATATATATATATACATATATATATATATATACATACATATATATATATATATATATATGATATGTACCTTTCATGACTGTTGCATTTACTTATTGCCATATTATTGCTTCATGTATTAGTAGTACCTGATAGAGTACCTTTCATGACTGTTGCATTTACTTATTGCCATATTATTGCTTCATGTATTAGTAGTACCTGATAGAGTACCTTGCATGACTATTGCATACATATGACCATTTATTGCTATTAGCTTGCATGTGATAGATTTGCGCAATACGTGCATACTTGCGATTACCTGCATATGTTATTTACTATTCACGAATTGGCAACTCACCCCCGTTGTGCCACAGTATTTTGCAGGTAGTCCCTCAGGGCAGTCGTTGGCAGGGCTTTCCATCTATCGTATCATCTTTTGCTGCAGATACCACTATGGCTGACTGTGTGCAGTTTTGCTATAGGTAGGTTTTGCGGTTATCCGATATTGATCATTATATATCTTTGTACCATGTACTCTCCATCTACCATTTTCATGTATTGACTTAGAGACGAGTTGTGAGGACGATATTGTATATTATTTTGTGACTTGGAGATCTTTTATGCAGTTTTTATTCTTATCGTCTTTTTCTTCGCTACGGCGTCGTATATCTGTTGTGGTGGTTGTTTTCCGCCTTCGCGCGTGGATTTGCTCCCGTTTGGGGATGCTTTACTTATATCTTTTGTTGTACCCTTTTTGGGGGCTTGTTTTACAAAGGAGGTGCTGCCAAATTTTTAAAGGAAATAAATTGGGACTTTAAAGAATTTGATTGAGATTTCAAAAGTTTTAACAATATTATTATCACTTACTACTTTTGATGGTTTAGATTGCTGGGTTTTCGTCTTACTTAGATTGCGTTACGCCTGTGGACATTGCGTGGTTTAAGGGCCATCACGTGCCAATTTCGGGTCGTGACAGATGTTGCTTGGTTGGTGGTAATAGAGATGAAGACGAGCTTGCTGGAGTTGCCGGTGGTGGTGTCGTGCTAGGGAAGAAGCAGCGACGGTGAGATGGATGCTCGGGTTTAGAAAAGATCAGGTCGAAGGGTTTGGTGCAGGCAAGGTGGGGTTCTCGGTGAAGGAAGTCGGGGGTTTGATGTTTTGGTTGTTGTTGTTGTCGTCGCTGCGATGATGGTGGTGACGGAGATGTAAGGAGCTTGAGTCTCGGAGTTGCAGAGGTGCTCTGGGGTTAGAGACGATGTAACGACACTAAAATTTCAATACATTTTTATTGATCCAATGTTACTAAAAGAGTGTATTTCTGTTCTAGTTTCGACTTATAAATTATTATTGATAACTAATATACAAGAAACAACTTGTAATTCACTGGTTAAGCCTCTCCATTGCTGTTCTCTACCCTGCAAATTCAAATCCCATCAATACCAATTATTTTTAATATTTCTTTTTAAATTTTTCGGAAGCCCAAGAGTTGCACGTGCATTACACGGAGAAACGAAGAGTTGCAAATAAATCAAACAATATAAATGATACATAAATACCCAGATGAATGCACTGCACGAACCCCGGGGCAATTGCCACTTTTTGGACCGCCAGATCCCCGCTACCGACGGTTGGATTTTCCCCAAAATCCTCCATTCTTTGCCCGTGCATCCCTTCAGCTCCCCACTACTACTTTTCTTATTTGATTTTCCTGAAATTAACCAGAGAACCCCAAACCCTTCATCTACCCCTTTACCCTCACTTTTAATACATTTTTATTATCTTTATAATTTCCTCTAGACCTATATTTTCCCCTATAAATACCCAATCTTTCTTTTTAGTTCTTCTCCTAGATTATTTTGAAAATACAACTCAAAATTCTATCTCTCAAGCCTCACTCTAGCAAAAGAAGTCAAGCGCATAAGTGTAAGCCAACTTCATCGCTTAAATTCGTTCCTCCGCACGTTAGCTATTCTTAGGAATATGTATGCCCTAGAGACCATTATTGTATAATATAGTGGATACTTGGACATATATATAGAGGACTTTCTTACTCGACATGATAGTATGCTATTTGGTTGCTTTTTATCTTAACATGTGCACTTGTATTATTATACTGTCTCTCTAATACATGTTGATAAAGCCCTTAGGATATTAGCTTCACTACCAGGACTATGATGCAGATCATACTAGTGGGGCTTGTGTAGTCCACAAGCACACCTTTAACCATTCCTAGTCGAGAGAGTATCGAGATAAGGCATCGATATTCCAGAGTAGACTAGTGTGTACGTTTCTTGACCTTGTATGGGGCGATGATTGATCCCACATCCATTGGTGTTTGACATCAAAGATTGTACGCAGGTGCTCATTAGCGAATGGGTACACCGAACAAGACTCGCTGAGAACTCCTAGATGGTATTATACCTATCGTAAGATAGCAGTTCTTTGGTGACACTTGTACAGGGTAGTTTGTAGACCCGAGATCATCATAAAGTCTTATGTGGTTTCCACTGTGCTTTGATTTCCTCCCTACCACGTGTAGGGTGTTTTTCGTCACCCCAGTGAGATGGGAATACGCGCGCGCTTGTCAGGCGTACTACAGATTCCCCCTGCCTAGGGTAGGCCGGGGTTTAATGATTGTGGGGATCCGAATCTCCGGCAGCCGCGGACTAAGCTGCCGTTAATTACCCCTCGCCTTTGGGGCGAGGGAACCTCCGATTAACGGGTTAAACTGGTCATGCGAACTCAATGTACAGTGTGCGTGTGTTTTGAAAGGGGGTTTTGGATATATCGGGAGCCACGCAGAGTTTTTTACGGGGGTCCCGCTACCCGGATAGCGGGCTGGGGGTCAAGGGGGCTAGCAGCCCCCTTGCGGGGTGCGGGGCAGCGCCCCGTTAGAAATTTTTTTCTAACAGGGACAGTGTCGTGGAGTACGTGTATGTATAAATTTGTATACATATGTATATATGTGTATATGTACACAAAAAGAGGGGGAAAAGACATCCAAGGGATGCGCAGGTGCGCAAGCGCGCGCGCCACGTGTCGGCACGCGGGCGACTTGCGCACTTGCGCAGTTGCGCAGGCGCGCGCCACGTGTCGGCACGCGGGCGACTTGCGCACTTGCGCAGTTGCGCAAGCGCGCGCGCCACGTGTCGGCACGCGGGCGACTTGCGCACTTGCGCACTTGCGCAAGCGCGCGCCACGTGTCGGCACGCGGGCGACTTGCGCACTTGCGCAGTTGCGCAAGCGCGCGCGCCACGTGTCGGCACGCGGGCGACTTGCGCACTTGCGCAGGCGCGCGCCACGTGTCGGCACGCGGGCGACTTGCGCACTTGCGCAGTTGCGCAAGCGCGCGCGCCACGTGTCGGCACGCGGGCGACTTGCGCACTTGCGCAAGCACGCAGGTGAGGCACAACAGGCTTTTAGCCTAAAAAAATTTCTCAGAAGAGAAATCAGAGAGGAGTTGGACTCCTGAATGTGTTTTTCTTCTTTTTTTGAGGGTTTAGTGAAAGATGTTCTTCTTCTTCCTCCTCTGTTTGGCCGGATCTTGAAGATCGAGGGATGTGAGATATCAAAATCTCTCCTTTTTGAGATCTGATGGCAGATCTGGGTTCCCCTTAATGGGTTTTGTGGTGGAAAACTATTGAGTTTTGAAAAAGGAAGAGTAAAACTCTTGATTTAATTCAAGAGAAAGGAGAAGGTTTTGGAACCTTGAGGAAGGAGAAATATCTCAGATCTATATTTTTTTTTTGGAATGAAAAAAAGTGTTATCTTTTTTATTCATCATGTTGCCTTTTATAGGCTTACATATTTGCATATAGCCCTTTGGGCTTCACAAAAATGGCATTTTAGCCATCCCATGGCTCATGTGCCATTTCATTTTTGCACATAAGCCATGGGCTTACAAAATATTGGCTTTATGCCCATTTTGCATACATTCATGTATAAAAAATTACATAAAAATTATTTATTACATGATCTATATTTTAGCATGGAGGAGGCTGGCCGCGGGCTCGACTTGAGCATGGGCCCGCTTGACCTGGGCTTGGGCCCACCTGGTTTGGGGTTGACCTTGACTTTGACTCGGTCAACGGGGGTGTAAATTTTTACCCCAACAAAGTGCCCCCCATCAATAAATGCACACCGCACATTTGAGTTGTGTGCATGAAATTGATGGATCTTGAAGCTGAACTTCGAGGTGGAACATCATTCCGGAGGCGAAGCATCATCCCGGGGAGCATGATTCCCGAGGATCGGAGCATCATTCTGATTCGCGGAGCATAATTCCAGGGTCGGAGTATCCCTCGGGGAGCATGATTCCTGGGGATTGGAGCATCATTTCGAAATGCAGAGCATGATTCCAGGGATCGGAGCATCATTCCGATGAGCGGAGCATGATTCCAGGGGATCGGAGCATCATTCTGATTCGCGGAGCATAATTCCAGGGTCGGAGTATCCCTCGGGGAGCATGATTCCTGGGGATCGGAGCATCATTCTGATTCGCGGAGCATAATTCCAGGGTCGGAGTATCCCTCGGGGAGCATGATTCCTGGGGATCGGAGCATCGTTCCGATGGGCGGAGCATGATTCCAGAGTTCGGAACATCTTTCCGAAGAGCGGAGCATGATTCCAGGATTCGGAGCATCTTTCCGAAGAGCGGAGCATGATTCCAGGATTCGGAGCATCATTCCGAAGGGCGGAGCTTGATTCCAGGATTCGGAGCATCGTTCCGAAGGGCGGAGCATAATTCCAGGGTCGGAGCATCATTCCGATTTGCGGAGCATAATTCCAGAGTTCGGAGCATCTTTCCGAAGAGCGGAGCATAATTCCAGAGATCGGAACATCGTTCCGATGGGCGGAGCATAATTCCAGAGATCGGAGCATCATTCCGATGATCGGCAGACATTCTGACCGAAGCATGATTTCGATACAGAGGTAGATTCCTAGGCGAAGTATAATTCCGACAAGGGAGGAAAATATTCCGAGGCGAAGCATTGACTTCGACACGGGATACATTCTGAGACGGAGCATGATTCCGACGCAGGGCTTGCTGGTTGACTTGATTCCGAGGCGGAGCATGATTCCGACTGGGAAGGCAGGTACACCGAGGCGAAGCATCATTTCGACTGGTGTGCATTCTGAGACGAAGCATAATTCCGACGCAGAGTTGGTTGGTTGATTTGATTCCGAGACGGAGCATAATTCCGGCAAGGAAGGTAGATAACCCGAGGCGAAGCATGATTTCGACACGGGGTAAATTCTGGGACGGAGCATGATTCCGCCGTAGAGGTTGTTGGTTTGATTTGATTTGGGTTGACATTAGCATTGCTACACTGGGATATGGTACCAGGAGCGAATCATCATTTGTCATGAGAGGATTTGGGAATTGGTTTTTGCTTGGCATCAGTATCGCTACACTGGAATATGGTACCAGGAGCGAATCATCATTTGCGCTTGCTTATCAGGAAGCGATGGCTTAGGAGACAGGTTTTAGGTCCCTATCACCTAAGACTTTTCGATTTTGTGAGCCGTAAGGGTCTCACAAAGCATTATCTCCCTACGGGTCGTAAGGATCCCGTAAGTGTATTTTCTCCTTGGGAGTCGTGGGGACTCCCAAGTGCATTGCTCCTTTGTGAGTCGTAAGGATCTCACGCGGGAATTTTCTCCTCACAAAGTCGAGAGGACTTTTCGAGTGCAGTTCATCTCTTTCTCATGAGTTTGCGCCCTTTCGGGTTTTCACAAACTCGCCGGCAGTCCTGCTGTTTTTACTCACGGAGCCCTTTCGGGTTTTCATCCGTGCCCATTTTGCTTGTGGACATACCTTTTTTTTATTATATATATTTTTTTTTTTGGAGAGATTGGGATTGTTTTACGCCCGTGGATTGTATACGGTTTTGCAGGATGTATGATCCAGACCGTAGGGCCAGAAGCATTTCAGGACTTTGTTGGCGTCTGCATCGCTGCACTGGAATTTGGTACCAGGAGCGACTCATCATTCGCCATTGGGGTATAGGATTTGGAATTTGGTTAGCGTCTGCATCGCTGCACTGGAATATGGTACCATGAGCGACTCATCATTCGCCGTTGGGGTATGGGATTTGGAATTTGGTTGGCGTCTGCATCGCTGCACTGGAATATGGTACCAGGAGCGACTCATCATTCGCCGTTGGGGTATGGGATTTGGAATTTGGTTGGCGTCTGCATCGCTGCACTGGAATATGGTACCAGGAGCGACTCATCATTCGCCACTTGGGGATTGGGGAGCGATGGCTTAGGAGACAGGTTTGGATCCCTATCACCTAAGACTTTTCAATTTTATGGGCCGTGAGGGTCCCATAAAAGCATTTTCTCCCTACGAGTCGTAAGGATCCCGCAGGTGTATTTTCTCCTTAAGAGTCGTGAGGACTCCTAAGTGTGTTTTTCCTTGGTGAGTCGTAAGTATATCACGAAGGTTTGTTCTCCTCATGCATCGTGAGGACACATGAGTGGGTCTTTCCAATGAAGCATAATTCCAAAGGCGGAGACCAGCCGCGTAACCGGTAATCGTGGTGGGGCATGGGTATGACGAGAATTATTTGAGCCCGTGGATTGTATACGGTAGTCAATTTGGGGACTAACCGTAGGGCTGGGAGAATTTTGAGAAATTGGATTTTGTTTGGCGTCTGCATCGCTGCACTGGAATATGGTACCAGGAGCGACTCATCATTCGCCACCTTTTTTGTTTTGTGTTTTTTTTTGTTTTACCGCGATTGCTCTATCATTTCAGCTTTTCTTATCGCGAAGGTCGCGATTGCCCCATCATTTCGGCTTTTATTCGCGGTTGCCCCATCATTTCGGCTTTATTTTCATCTTTATTTTACTCGCTGATTTTTATTGCGAGTGGCCCCATCATTTCGGCTTTTCTTTATTTTCCTTTTATTTACACATTTTTTTTTATTTACACACATTTTTTTTTTATTTACACATTTTTTTTTATTTACACATTTTTTTTTACATTCCCAGTTTAACGACTTAGAGGTCGACTATTCCAGTTTAATGACGTGGTGGTCGACTGTTTTCAGATAAAGGTAGATGTCTGAGAGAATCGGTTTCACGAAGAACTTCGGTCTCCATTTGTATGAAATTGGCGGTTGCAGCTTGACTGTTTGTTAACACGCCTTTGGACAGTTCTATCTCTCCTGCCTTGTATTGCTTTTCGACCCAATCTTTGAAGACGAAGCAGTCCTCAATGGCATGACCTATCACTCTGTGATAGGGGCAGTATTTGGGGTCGTCGGTCCTATTCGCTTCCTGCGGTCTTTTTGACTCTGGCAGTTGTAGACCGTTCTTCAGGGCGTCTTTGAATATTTTACGGATTTTGTCCCTTCTGAAGGAATAGACCTTATCCAGCTTCTCTTTCAGTGGAGATTCTCCTCCCTCTCCGAACATTGGCTTCCGAGGCTGGTTGGCGCTAGGTCCGCTCATCCCTTGCTTATTTCGGTTAGCCGAAGTGTTGAAAGATTCAGAATCATCGGAGTTTCCGCCTTTGCGATTATCGTCCTTCCGGTTTCTCCAGGACTTATTGTTATTTTGAGAATCCGAGGAGGACTCCTGTTTTGAGCGCTCCAGCATCTGGACTTTCCTGGTCAGCTCTTGGAATGTTTTGAGACCCGCGGTGCATAGAAACGGGGTCATCCAATTGTTGAGATTTCCAACGAGGAGACTGACAGATTGGTCCTGCTCTATCGGCGGTTCGCATTTGACGGAGAGATTGCGCCATCGAGTTATAAAATCCGTGCTGCTTTCGTCGTTCTTGGGCTTGGTCCTTACGAGCTCGGCAATGGTGATCTTATCGCTGACGCTCATGAACCTCTGCCGAAACAGAGACTCCATTTGGACAAAAGTTGTGACGGAGCCATCCGGTATGCTCGCGTACCAGTCGAAAGCAACATCGGTCAAGCTATTAACGAACTGGCGGAGGAGAAGCGCATCATTGCCCCCAGTATTCCCGCATGAGGCTTTGAAGTGGGCGATATGCTGATTCGCATTTCCCGTCCCATCGAATCTTCCGAATTTGGGGATGACATAGCCGCTAGGAAATTCTACCAGATCATACTGAGCAGGATATGGTCTCCCACTACTGCTGATATCTTTTTGCGCTTCGGCTTCGGCCACCAATGTTTTGACTTTGCTGGCAACCAAATCCATGATTTGATCTTGAGTTAGCGGGCTACTGTCATCAGTAGCCAAGACATTTCCCGAGATAGGATGCGACTGATTTTCATGCGGTTCGCCCACTTTTGGATTTGAGGGAATAGGCGTCGGCTGCTTTGGGACACCATTTCCCGGTTCATGAGAGCCCTGCGCCTGATTGGGCGGCTGAGAGGCAAGTTGGGCCGTGAGCTGCATCACGACATTCGTCAAGTCATCGATTTTGGAGTAGAGTTTGGCCATCTCCTTGTCTTTGTTTCTGAGCTGCTTTCGGAGCTCTTGAAGCAGCTCCTGCTCTGCGGTCCTGGGGCGGAAAGTCGGCTCTTCTTCGCTTTCCGAGCCTGACTCCTCATGGACCGAAGGGTCTTTCCGCCTATCGTCCTCATCAAGAGGGTTTTCATCACCCAGCGGAGGCGGCTGTTCTTGGGAAGTGGCAACCACATTCAAGCCAGATTGGATTTGAGATGTGGTAGCCCCGTCCTTGCTCTTGCTGCGTGTGCCCACCACGTAGACAGTGTGGATAACACATTCAGCCATCCCCTCATCTTTGGCGGGGTAACCCTGTTCTTCGAACCTCATGAGGTTTAGCCTGGCAGGAGCCCTAGCCCTTTTGTTGGCTCTATACCTGAGCCTTTTCTGCCTTAGCTTCTCAATTTTAAGGGCTTGGCGGGCATCCGCTACCCGGGAAGCCATTGTGAGTTGATCAGCGGGGAGCTTAGAGAAGACACCCGATCGAGCATTTGTCAGGTGCGCCGCTGGAGCTTGCTCGGGACGCGTTGTAGCTTTGTTGGTATTGATGGCCTTGCCCCCAGCTGGGGCCAAGGAAATTTGTTCAGATACCGACTTGCGTTTGGCTTGGGGCGCCCTTGAGATCACCACATTTGGTCTCCTGCCTTTCGAGACCGGTTTGTCTGTCACCGGGGCTTGAGGAGCTGGGATGAAGCCAACTGGCATGAACATAATAGAGCCAAATGGTAGCAGCGGCTCCTCCCATTGTCGCCCGAGACTGGCCGGAAGGACCGTCCTAGAGTCTATCCTCATCGTGTAGGAGACGGGAGCTGAGTTCATCATCGAAGACATCGTCGGAAGGTGATTGCTTGAAAATCTGCATGAAAAAAACATTATTTTTAGTATAAATATAGGTATGTATATTGATTAAGTTCGCATGAACGCTTAACCCGAAATATGGGAGGAGAGATTGGTCCCACCGGGCGTGCCAGAATCTGTAGGGTGTTTTTCGTCATCCCAGTGAGATGGGAATACGCGCGCGCTTGTCAGGCGTACTACAGATTCCCCCTGCCTAGGGTAGGCCGGGGTTTAATGATTGTCGGGATCCGAATCTCCGGCAGCCGCGGACTAAGCTGCCGTTAATTACCCCTCGCCTTTGGGGCGAGGGAACCTCCGATTAACGGGTTAAACTGGTCATGCGAACTCAATGTGCAGTGTGCGTGTGTTTTGAAAGGGGGTTTTGGATATATCGGGAGCCACGCAGAGTTTTTTACGGGGGTCCCGCTACCCGGATAGCGGGCTGGGGGTCAAGGGGGCTAGCAGCCCCCTTGCGGGGTGCGGGGCAGCGCCCCGTTAGAAATTTTTTTCTAACAGGGACAGTGTCGTGGAGTACGTGTATGTATAAATTTGTATACATATGTATATATGTGTATATGTACACAAAAAGAGGGGGAAAAGACATCCAAGGGATGCGCAGGTGCGCAGGCGCGCGCGCCACGTGTCGGCACGCGGGCGACTTGCGCACTTGCGCAGTTGCGCAGGCGCGCGCGCCACGTGTCGGCACGCGGGCGACTTGCGCACTTGCGCAGTTGCGCAGGCGCGCGCGCCACGTGTCGGCACGCGGGCGACTTGCGCACTTGCGCAGGCGCGCGCCACGTGTCGGCACGCGGGCGACTTGCGCACTTGCGCAGTTGCGCAAGCGCGCGCGCCACGTGTCGGCACGCGGGCGACTTGCGCACTTGCGCAAGCGCGCAGGTGAGGCACAACAGGCTTTTAGCCTAAAAAAATTTCTCAGAAGAGAAATCAGAGAGGAGTTGGACTCCTGAATGTGTTTTTCTTCTTTTTTTGAGGGTTTAGTGAAAGATGTTCTTCTTCTTCCTCCTCTGTTTGGCCGGATCTTGAAGATCGAGGGATGTGAGATATCAAAATCTCTCCTTTTTGAGATCTGATGGCAGATCTGGGTTCCCCTTAATGGGTTTTGTGGTGGAAAACTATTGAGTTTTGAAAAAGGAAGAGTAAAACTCTTGATTTAATTCAAGAGAAAGGAGAAGGTTTTGGAACCTTGAGGAAGGAGAAAGATCTCAGATCTATATTTTTTTTTTGGAATGAAAAAAAGTGTTATCTTTTTTATTCATCATGTTGCCTTTTATAGGCTTACATATTTGCATATAGCCCTTTGGGCTTCACAAAAATGACATTTTAGCCATCCCATGGCTCATGTGCCATTTCATTTTTGCACATAAGCCATGGGCTTACAAAATATTGGCTTTATGCCCATTTTGCATACATTCATGTATAAAAAATTACATAAAAATTATTTATTACATGATCTATATTTTAGCATGGAGGAGGCTGGCCGCGGGCTCGACTTGAGCATGGGCCCGCTTGACCTGGGCTTGGGCCCACCTGGCTTGGGGTTGACCTTGACTTTGACTCGGTCAACGGGGGTGTAAATTTTTACCCCAACACCACGGTTCAATGGAGTCGTGCAAACAGGTGAATTTTGGTTACAGTCCCGAGTCACATGGAGGCAATGAGCGATAGGAGGGGTTTTGTCTCTCCCGGTATTGGGAGTTGATGTTGCGCTATGTTCGATTGGCTATAACAGCAAGTCCCTGGCCAGGGCTGATGAGATTTACTGGTAAGTGTTATCAGTAGTTTCTCGAACGGTTATAGGCCACACATCGGCATGACTTATCAAGTTACTGGGGTCTGACGAATCCACCCCTAGACCTGATATGCGACATGTCAGACGAAGCTACCGAACTGTACGGTAGTGTTACTTATAGGCTTCATGGGAGTTTGGACAAGCTTGCTTGTTGATCTTCTATTCGCTCAATACCTGGGTAGCCGTTACGTCCAGCTAGTACCGCTGATGGCTTGTGGGTAACTGATATGTGTTGGATATATATGCCCTAGAGGCCTTCATTGTATAGGATGCTAGGGATATGTATGTACATGACAATCTTGCTTAATATGATAATACGCTATTTGGTTTGACTTTATCTTAATGTGTGATATATTTTACTTTGTATTTATAAACATGTTGATAAAGCCCATATGGTGTTTGCCTGACTACCGGCGTTGTGATGGCAGTCATACTTGTGAGAGCTGGATAGTCAATAGGCACATCCTTAGATGTCCCTGGTCGCAGGAGTATCGAGACTGGGCATCGATACTCCAGAGTAGACTAGTGTATACATATCTAGACCCTGACGATGGGCGATGGATTGGTCCCGCAGCCATTGGTGATGTACACCTAAGATTGTATACAGATGCTCACTGGGTGTGAGTACACCGGACAGGACTCGCCGAGAACTGACTGGATGGTATTTATACCTAACGTCAGATAGCAGTTCTCAGGTGACATGTGTGCAGATAGTCCATTGACTTAAGGTCATCATTTGTCTCGTGTGAGTTCCCACTGTTCTTTGATTACTACCCTACCACGGTTCAAAGGAGTCGTGCAAACAGGTTTTAGTTGGGCACGGTCCAGAGCCACGTGGAGGCAGTGAGCGACTGTTAGGGATTCGTCTCTTCCGGTATAGGGAGTTGATATCGCACAGTGATCGGTTGGTCATTACCATAAGTCCCTGGCCAAGGCTGATTGAGAATTACTGATGGACTGATCAGTAGATTCTCGGATGGTCTTGAGCCATGCCGGCATGACTTGTACGGTTATTAGGGTCTGACGTTCACCCCCTCTAGACCACACATGTGATACTCTTAGATGAACAGACCGGACTGCATGGATATTGTCACGGACAGGCTCAGTAGGAGTTCAGATGGGTTTCCTCATCAGCCTTCTTATCGACATCTACCTGGGGACCGTTACGTACAGCTAGTGCCGCTTGCGGTCTGTGGTTAAACACACTGCCAGCGTAGTAGTCGAGTCTTTAGAGTCCCACACAGAGATTTCCCAACTCCAGGCGAAACGATATAGAGGTCGTACAGTTTTACGACAAGGGTTCGGACGAATACGTGTTTAAACACACGTACGACATTCGGACAGTTTTTACTAGACGGCTTTGGTTTAAGCCAGATTCTAGTATCAGGTTATTGGATTTATATAGTCTAAAGTTTTTCCGTGTTTTCACAGATAGGAGGGGCGTTCTCGTAATTATACGGGAAGCTTCTAGAAGCATGGTGACTTGAGGGTTTAGGTGGCATTATCATTAAATGATATTGTGACTCATTTTGTGTGATTCATTATGTCATTAATGCATTATTAAATGCTTAATGACTCACATAGTGAATCACTCATAATGAATTAATGTAGCATGATGAATAATCACATTTATTCATTTATTTGTTTATTCATTATGCTTCATATATTCAAGTGAGAAACAATATCATTATCATTATCTTCTTCACCTTCTCTCTCCTCAAGCTCACTCTCTCTTCATACTCTAATCCTACCACTCATGAGTTGAGATCAAGGATTAGAATAGACTAAACACTCCATAACCTAACTCTATATGATCTAAGTTCCTTTGATTAGCAACTAGAGAAACTTAGTTACCTCAAGTTTAGAGGTGAAGCTTGGATTAGGGTTCTCGAGTGGATCATCTATCACTTAGAGGAGGCCGAGGAGGACGTAGAGATCGAAAAGGCGAAAGACACGATTCACTAGGTATAATCTCTTTACATAGTAGCTAAGAACTTCTATGGTTGTTGTTAATTATCGTTTAGCAAAGATCTTCGGTTAGTCGATGTATGCTTAAAGAACAAGATCGTTTTTCATATTTCCGCCTCCCCGCAACTCGTGGGGTGTTGCACATCGACTTACATTGGTATCAGAGCCTCACTAAACAATAATTAACTCACTTGCAAAGTCGTATGAATTTCGAACGCAAAACGAACCGGAAAATACACGGATATCACATAGTTTCTGACGATTTTAAAATGAGGCCTAAAATTTTTTCAGGTACCTCCAGAATAAACTACATGAAATTATAAGAACACTGGAAAAAAAAGGGCTCTTGAATCGGCCACTGAGCCGCGGAACCGCGGCCGATCCCACCGATCCGCCGCGGATCCGCGGCCGAGTTGGAGCCGATTCAGCCCAGTTTTTCCCTGTGAATCTTCTGTGATGTTTTGTCTTTTCTGGAATGATTTATTTTCTGCTCAAGTTTCAGATTTACAGAGAAGTTTTGGAGTAGAATCTAATGTGTTTGATCGATCGAAATTATACTATGTTTGCTAGTTTGATTATATATGTGAACTGTATTATGTGTTCGTAAACCTCCCCTAACTGCTAGTATGTCGGTTGGCAGGGGGTTGCACATATCTGTAATGTTTTAATTGTTTGTGATTATGAACTGTATTGGTTTGTTGTGATGATTAGCCGGGGTTTTGTGATGGGTTATAGTATTAATTCATTCGATGTAATTGTAATTAGTTGTAATATTGTTTTTGCGGGGCACATCCAGGTTGCGGTTGTAGCCACCGTTGTATTATTTCTTTTTACTGTTTTTGCTCCTAGGATGACCCAAGGTGGGGTGCACAAACTACCGGGTATTTCGAAGTGTTTAGTGGCCTACTCACGTCGTTGAGGGAGACCGCTTCACTTCGGGTACTTGGCGGGTAGTTTGCCGTACCCGTAGGGGTCTGGGGTGGGGTAATGGCTATTCATCACAACTGTGTAATCCGTCTTTCGTTGCAGGCTCAAAAGAAACGCGGATTGCTTGTATATCCAATAAAGTTCATCTGTGATCTGGAATGCCTATTATTGCATCTGACGAATGTACAATATCTATATATGATAGCTATTTAGACGTCACTTATGTTTACACCAGCACTAGCCCAGCCCCCGCTCTGCCGTTAGTTAAGTAACCTAACGGGTGATGACGGGACCCCGTGGCGAATGCGGATGGCATAAGAGGACGTTGTATTTTCGTTGTTATCTGTAATGATAGGTTAATGATGGGACGCATTATTTTTTAATACAAAGAAAAATAAAACCTAAACTGAATCGTTGGAACAATTTCAAAACCACTCGGTTTTCTTCAAAAAGCAAATTTTAAATACGGAGCTTAAACCACTCCTTTTAATAAAGGCTATCATGGTTCCTTCGATCATATCAAGTTCACTACGTTAACGGTTTTTTGCCAAAAACCAGCCGTAACCCTCCATCGTTTCAAATAGACAGCACATCGTATTCATGCTATGCTTGTTGGCCTACGTCAAGGCATAGTATATGGTAGCAGTGTGTTTGCTTATTTGTTGCATAGATAGATGCATTAGTATAGGACAGACGTACAGCCTTGTTAGCCTACGTCAAGGGTATGTACGATGTACCTAAATTAATCAGGACAACGACGGGTAGAACTTGACTTGCGTCTTATGATTTGTTGGCCTACGTCAAGGTCATAATAGCTTGGGGTACAAATCACATCGGGAGTTTCAAACATAAAGGAAACTTGCAGATTTAGCATACCTTCTGGAGTGTGGTGATTAGAGTGGCTTCCATCTAGTGCATCATGCAATGATAGTTGGATCCCGATCCCACTGATGAGTAGGATTACTCTCGGGAAACTTTCTCACTTAACAATCAATGCTATAAACCAAGTAGGTGTCCAGAAAGGTGTTAGAGGGGCTACGCCTCCAGGGAAAAGAGGTTATTTAATTAAGGAACTCCGCGAAAGCGTTGGAAAACCTCCCTCGAAGTACCAACACCGGCCTGGCTGAAAGGTTAAGCAAGTATTGTGACGTGTGATTAAATCCTGACTAGTTCTTCTTTTAGGTTTTGAAGAAGGATTTGAGGGAACAGTGGGAGCCATCCTGTTTAGATAAATTGATAACCAATCTAAACTTGCAAGAGCATATGCTGAGTGTTTTCTTTTCTCTCTCTCTGGCAGCTACCATGTCAGGATTAAAACTATTACTTGAAAAAATATACTGACCGGGCAGAACTATAAAGATTGGCTAAGGAACGTCAACATTGCACTGACTTATGACAAAATAGCATATGTTACCACCGTTGTTCCTCCCCTTATCCCAGGACCAGATTCCTCAGTTGTGGACAAGGAAGTTCGCAAAACCTGGGATCTAGACTGTGAGAGAGCTAAGTGTATCGTGCTGGCGTCCATGAACAATGAACTCCAGAAACAGCACGAGAGTATGGATAATATATCCATCTTTCTCCATTGCAAGGAATTGTATGGGGAGCACTCCCGTATCGCGAGGTACGAGACCTCAAGGAAACTCTTCAAGATGAGGTTAGCTCCAGGATCACCTGTAGGAGAGCACGTCCTGAAAATGATCAGCCTCATAGAGGAACTCGCAAACCTGGGATGCGTGCTAGAGAAAGATTTGTATATCGACTTGATTTTCCAGTCCCTTCCCCACACCTTCTCTCAGTTCGTGCTAAGCTTCAACATGCACGAAATGGAAGCTGATCTTCTAAAGCTCCTCAACATGTTGAAGGTAGCAGAGACCTCCTTGAAACAGGAGAAGACCCCCGTTCTGTATGTTGGCCAATCATCCTCTTCTAAATCTAAAGCGAAAGCTAAAGGGAAGAAGAAGATGAAAGACACCAAACCGAAGGGTGGGGTCAAGAAGGTGCAGGGAACGAACAAGGCAGGAAGGGTGAAGGCAGATATAAACGAATGCTATTATTGTCATAAGCAAGGGCACTGGAAGAAGGACTGTGTGGCCTTCAAAGCCAAGAACAAGAAGCAAGCTGTTGCTTCTGCTTCAGGTTTGTTCGTAATCGAAAATTGTCTTTCAGTAAACTCTACATCATGGGTACTTGATACCGGTTCTGGTTCTCACATCTGTAATTCATTGCAGGATCTGAGAAATAGCAGAGTACTGGGGGCAGGTGATATGACTCTCCGGATGGGCAATGGAATGCATGTAGATGCTATTGCAATATCACCTAGGGTTGACTAGTGGGCACATTTTGGTGTTGTACAGCTGTTTTTGTATTCCCAGTATGTTGTGTAATATTATATCAGTATCTTTGTTATCTAATGAAGGATATAATTTTGCGCTTGAAAGAAATGTCATGAACATTCTCTTAAATCTAGAACTGATTGGGTATGGCACACTGGAAAACGACATATACATACTTAATCAACCTCGAATTTTCAATATTCAAAACACACTTAAAAGAAAGGCGCCTGATTCAAATCAAGCCTTCCTATGGCATTGTAGACTTGGTCATATAAACGAAACAAGGTTGACTAAGTTACATAAAGATGGATATCTAGATCCGTTTGAATATTCATCATATGCAACTTGTCAATCATGTATCAAAGGAAAAATGACCAAATCTCCGTTCACCGGACACGGAGAAAGAGCCACAGAACTCTGGGGTCTCGACTGATCTGCTATCAAACCAGATAATTGTTGCAAAAGTTAGCATCACAGTGACCTAGTGTAGTGACCTAGAACCTACCCTCAAAATACGAGCCCATTCCCTCTTGTTACGGCCGCAGATTTAATGGTTCTGGCCGCAATTTGCGGCCAGAGTGGGGACTGGGTTGGTGGATTTTTGTGTAGGGGTCTCTGGGGTTGTTTGTGGTCTCTTGGTACTTGCAACTTTTACAGATTGTTAGTATAGCAAAATCCGGGACCACTTTGCGTATTTCATGTGTTTCGTTTCACGCGATACGTTATCCGATACGGTGCGTGTTCTGTGTTGTTGTTGCTCTGAATTGGTTTCGTAGTGTCGCTATACACGTTAGCTACAATACGAACACTTTTGGGTCTATTGCTAATATATTTCTGTTATATTGTTTTATGTTACAGGTTCGCAGGCGGGGACTTCGGATGCTGCGACGAAGGGAAAATAGGTGGTAGGCTTCATTTAGCCAGGAGCGTTGGTGAGTAGATTTAACATCTACAGGGGAATCGCTCGCATGGTGTTATGCGTCTGGGTAAGAGATGTTAATATTGTTGCATATTCTATTTCATTTATAGAGTTGCGCATACACCCTACTGCTTAATTAATTGTTGTGCTTGGACTAGTACCCTTAGGACACTACACTATTATTGACGGCTCATATTGCACGAGCACTGATTGTATGCCACACACACCGTCAATAATTGCTATGACACGCACAACACACATATAAATATGATATTGTTTGGTTAGGGACATTGAGATATTGATTCATATTTCTTTATGCGTATGACATATATCATACCTGTATACCTACATGCTTACACATATGCCTTGACATGTTTACATGCTAGTTACCTGTATACCTATAGGATATTGTACCATTAGCGATATGTACATACACACATAATGACATAGCTACATGTATACCTTGCATACATACTTCACTTATACCTGGAGGGTATATTACATCATTTTTGATAGGTAGATACATATACATTGCTATACCTTTATGTTTACACATATATCTGGCTTTAGCTACATATTTACCTCTATTTGACTTTATATAGACTTGGAGAAATTAAGAACCGCATGATATTTATTTTAACTTGTTGCAGTTATATAGCGGCTTTTCCTTTATATGCTCGCATTTCAGTTTTATATTGCATATATTATATTCATGGATTTTCGCATTGAGATATGGATTTTTCATGAAATTATGCAAGTATTTCTTATTCTTTACTTTATATTTGGATGCATCCACTCTGAGATTTGTTATAAACCGATACGGCGATCGAGAGTGTCGGTGTTTGGCACTTAAGATTCGAAGGACGTATAAACCGATACGGGGATCGAGAGTGTCGGTGTTTGGCACTTAGGATTCGAAGGACGTATAAACCGATACGGGGATCGAGAGTGTCGGTGTTTGGCACTTAAGATTCGAAGGACGTATAAACATGTATTTATGTGTCGATGCTAGACACTTGTTTTCATGATATTTTTACTCCTAAGTATATATAACAGTAGAATGGGACGATGTTATATATATATATATATATATATATATATATATATATATATATATATATATTAGTGGAATGAGATGCTAATATTTATGTATACATATCAATTCATTCACATCATCATAATTACTCATGCAAATATACCTAGGATATAAGAAATTGACTTGATATTGGATTTATGACATGATATTAACTTAATATTGGATTTGGGATATATGAGATTTATTTGAGATTGGATACAGGATATATATGAGATTGCTGATTTTGTACATTCAGGATATATGAGATTTACTTGATTTTGTACATTCAGAATTTGTGAGACTTACATGATATGAGAGCCAATTTAGGGGCTGATTTGAGGAAATTGGGATTTGGATTGTCTTGATGGACTGCGGTCTTACCACGATATCAGGATTCCGTGGAAATGACATGTTTCATTCCATACTCCACTTTTATTGTTTATGCACTGCTTCATATATTTATAGTACCTGTTAGTGTACCTTTCATGACTGTTGCATTTACATACTTCATTTTATATGCATTGCTTCATGTGTTAGTTGTACCTGTTAGTGTACCTTTCATGACTGTTGCATATATACCTTTTCATATCATTATTGCATGATTATTGCATACCGATTGTCATATTATTTCTTCATGTAATTGTAGTACCCATTAGTGTACCTTTCATGACTATTGCATTCATATGACCTTTTTCTGCTATTAGCTTACATATGTTAGATTCGCGCTGTACGTGCATACTTGCAATTACCTGCATATGTTATTTACTATTCATGAGTTAGCAACTCACCCCATTGTGCCACAGTGTTTTGCAGGTTGTTCCCCAGAGTAGTCAAGGCAGGCTATTCATCTATCATATCCTCTTTTGCTGCGGATACCGCATCGGCTCACAGTGTGCAGTTTGCTTTAGGTGGGTTTTGTGGTTATTCGTTGTTGTATTGTATATTCGTTGTATCTTTGTACTCTCCATCTACTACTTTCATGTTGACTTAAAGACTTGATGTGAGGACGATATTGTATATTATTTTGTGACTTGGATGTCTTTTATGCGGTTTTATTTATATCATCTTTTATTTCTTCGCTACGGCGTCATATATCTGTTGTGGTGGTTGTTTTCCGCCTTTGGGCATGTATTTGCTTCCGTTTGGGGATGCTTTACTTTTATCTTTGTTGTACCCATTTTTGGGGTTAGTTTTTTTTACAAAGGAGGTGCTGCCAAAATTTTAAAGGAAATAAAGTTGGACTTTAATAGAATTTGGGTTGAGATTTCAAAGGTTTTTAAAAATGTTATTATTTCTTACTACTTTTGATGGTTTAGATTGCTGGGTTTTCGTCTTACTTAAATTGCGTTACGCCTCTAGACGTTGCGTAGTTTAAGGACCGTCACGTGCCAATTTCGGGTCGTGACACAAGTGTTGATTTAATAATTTGATATATATATATATATTTGATATATTAATATATATTAACTAATATTAGATAACTAAAGAATTTCTTCTCTTGTATATATATGTTGATATATATAATTGTGTGATATATATATATATATATTATATATTATTGTGTCATGGTGGATGATACATAGAACATGGGTGTATGAGACTCACACCAAACTAAAGATAATTAGGGTAATTATTTATTTAGAGTAAAATCAAAATGAGGTGGAAATTAGCATGGCTTAGATGCTTGTGGAAGCATATAGAAGTCTTGACTAATTCCATTAATTTTGTTTTACTCTAGATATTTTTTTAACCCCAACCATTAATTTTAGCCATGGTTAACTCTCTACAAATATCTATGAGATATTTTTTCACCCTTAGTTCTACATGAGTTCTAGTTCTTCAGTAGTTCTTCATCTTCCTTCTTCTCTTGATTTTTCTAGAGTGGAAAAGAAAAAGAGAAAAATAATTTTAACGTGAGCAAAATTCCTACTTCATCAATCTATACCAAACTAGCCCTTTAGTATAGGTTGTTTTCTTCACCAATTCCTTAGTTAGTAAAGAGGTAGCTTGAGTTAGAGATTCTTCAAGGTGGATCATTTCCGGCCTCAAAAATTCTTGAGCAAGCTTGTTCCTTTCGGCAAGTGGAGCCTACGAAGAGTTCAAGGGACTATTACTTGAAGCTTTAGAAGTGAAGGACCGGTCTATAAAAATTGTATTCCTATTTTACTTAGTGTAAAGTTTGTTTACTAGCTTATAAACCCTAATTCTCTAGTTCGATTCTAGGATAGTATGCATTAGCACACTAGATTTCTTAAAATTGTATACTTGATTCTTCTTAAAACCTAGTAGTGGTGCTAAGGCATACTGTTAGCTATCTAGAGTTTGTTCTTGTCCGCGTAGTCGGACCCAGGCTCAATTCTCCTTGCACCGTAGGTATTGGTTCCTCAAGCGGGGATTCTTCTTTTCTTTTCTCACTTGTACGAGTGCAAGCAGAAACGGTAAGTCCTCTCATCCTCTCTTCTTTTCCCTCTTGTATACTATCTTCAACATTTCCATATCGTCACTCCGCATCACTTGTAACTACCCTAACTCCTACCTCTACTTCTCTCTCCTTTTGCTTCTCCTCTTACATCGACGAGAAAGAATACAGTATTCTAAAAAAGTTTAATTTAAAAAATATATTCATTGTAATTCGGCATGTTCATCATAAATTTCCATGTCATGATATCAAGAAAATACGAATTTACAACTCTATCAATATCTCACAATTTTTGTATGATGTTTAATATGTTAAATAACATGTAGATTACAAATAACGAATAAATACCATGAAATTTGCTTAAACCTCTTTTACCCTTATCATGAACTATACCTCTAGAAAATTCACGGGATAATGACCTACCCCATCACATACACTATGGTTCCATAGCACGATATTTTAGATTATAAAGTTTTATCAAAATGAAACAATTATATTTAAATACCATTACTTTTATAAAACGTTTTTATCGCTGTTTTTAAATCTTTTGCAATTGCGGCTCTACAACCCTTTTAGGGGAACCCATTTACGGATGGTGCGGGTTATCGCACTTCTTTGAGATAGTAGAGCGGGATACATAACTCCTCACGGAGAATTCGGTCTTAAAAGGAAAGAAAAATACGATTTTAAAAGAAATACGACTTTTTAAAACAATTAAACTTTGAAAATTTATATAAAATTATGAATCCATATTTTCAATAAAAATAAATTGTGAAAATTATCTTTTAAAATGAAAGATTAAAATTTTAACAAAATACCATCAAATTCCCAAATGTAGTAGTTTTATCAAAATACCATAAACCTTTAAAAGAGAGGTTTCATCATTAAAATACCACTAAAACTAAAATTCATTTTTATAAAAACTCTTAATATCATAACTCACCCTTGAGGTTTATTTTTAAAACAATATTAAAATATTTTTCATAAAACCCTCTCGAGAAATGCAAACAATGTAAATACAATGTAAACAATAAGAATAAATTTTAAGGACCCTAAATTAATATAGGTTTAAGCGGTATCATTTCTCTTGAGCTTCAGGAAGCCGAAGAAAGTGAGTGCTTGCCTATCCAAGTTAGATAACACTGCAAATTAACGGAGTTATCAATGGCAATCGTCTTGAGAAAAAACACAGATCCTACCATCAATGTACAGCGGTTGTCCGATTATTCCTGAACTTAAGAGTTTACAAGATTACAGCTATTGAAAAGATTTAAATCTAGTAATATGAAATGTCTATAATTCGAATACTCGAATATGACTCAGATGTGAACTCGAACTTGAACTTGAACTTGAACTGGATACTTGAATGTAACATGAATACCCGAACCCAAAGTCTACTCTTGAACTGACTTGATTTGAACTATGAATACAACTTGACATAAATACATGAATACTTAACATGAATACATGAACACTTGACACGAATACTTGATCTTAACATGAACGAAATCTTGCAACTTGATGTATTCATGGATTTGAGCAAGACCTGTAATTTTTAACTATAATCTAGAATACACGAGGTGTTAGGGTAGTTTAAGTGTGAATCCAATGGAATCTCAGGAGTCCTCCTAGATCATGAATCCATATCTACCAACACAAGAAAACTATCATGAGGGCCTATGTTTTCTTGCTCCTGAATTATAGCCCGTTGAGTTTAGAATACTTCAACACAAGGTTGAAATCCCGTTACTAACACTTAATTCGGGCTCGTAGTTCCTTACCCCTGGATTACAACCTGTTTGGTTCGAGAACACTCTTGAGATTGTTTGACATTCACCCTTGAAGTTATATTAGATTAGTTTATCCCTGCAGAGACCTTTTAGGACACTTACATGCACTTCATATTCATTATATCTACACTACACGGCCATATTATACTATGCTCATGTTACTTTGCCATATTATATAAAACTGCCGGGTTACATAGAATCGTCATGCTTATACTAAATGATATGTTTAAACACCATATCTCCTAGACCATTGCTTCATGATATCCATTTACAACTTATTATTATACTTTTATACTTTACACCTTTACTTGGGAACTTACCGAGCGAAAGTTCGCTGACGAGCATCTACCCATCTCTTTCTTCTTTTGGATGTTCGTCGGGTGGTCTAGAGACTGATAAGATAGAAGAGGCTATAAGGGATTATGACCGGATCACTACTCAAATTTAGCTTAACTCATCTTTTCTTTCAGTTTATATATGCCACATGTTTAGGCATTTCTGTTCTTTTATTTCCTTTTCAGTTGAACTCATGTATTGTAAATGTATCAAGTTGAATGTAAATAAAGTTGTTGAACTTTAAATCTCATATATTTTCTTGTACATTTTATATTGCTTATTTACACTTAGCGTATTTACTCCAGAAAATGACCTTCTCTAAATAAATACGTCGCGGGCCTAGTCACGTGCCGTTACCGTCTTTTAGGAAGCGGGGCATGACAGGTTTTATTGGTGGCTCATGTAGGTCAGTTCTGCATAAAGTCGTAAGTAATTATCATAAGAAAAATGAAATTCAACAACTTTACATTTCTTGCATTTCAATTTCCGTTGAATCTATCCTAATCTTTCTTCTCTATCTAAGGTGATGGATTCTCCCAATAACACTAGCACCAGCGTCAATGGCAGTACACCACCACCACCTCCCCTTACCATTCTACTACCTCCATGAAAGTATGCCTTAGCAACACTACTAGGTTTTTAGAGGCATCAAGTATGCAATTTTAAAAAATCTAGTGTGTCAAGCTATACTAATCTAGAATCAAACTAGAGATTAGGGTTTCATTGCATGTAAATAAACTTTACACTAAGTGAATAAGAAATACAACCTTTGTAGACCGGCCCTTCACTTCTAAAGCTCCATGTAGCAGTCCCTTAGCTCCAAGTAACGGTCCCTCAAACTCTTCGTAGGCTCCACTTGGTGAAATATACAAGCTTGCTTAAGGATCTTCGAGACCGAAAATGATCTACCTTGAGAAATCTCTAACTCAAGCTACCTCTTCACTAATTGAGGAATTAGTGAAGTAAATAACCTATAGTAAATGGATAGTTTGGTATAGATTGATGAAGTAGATATTTTGCTCACTTTAGAATTATTTCTCTCTCTTTCTTTCTTCACCTCATCAAAAGCTAGAGAAGAAAAATGAGATGAAGAAGATGATCAAGTGATAAACCATGGTGAAAAAATATCTCAAATGATATTTGTAGAGACTTAACCATGGCTAAAAACAATGGTTGGGTTAATAAATATCTAGAGTAAAAAAAATTAGTGGACTAAGTCAAGGCTTCTACATTCTTCCATAAGCATCTTTAGCCATGCTAATTTCCACATAATTTTGATTTTTCCCTTAATAATTAATCATCCAAATTATCTTTAGTTTGGTGTGAGTCTCATACACCCATGTCCAATGTATCGTCTAGCATGACACAATAGTAAATACATTAATACATATCTCATATATATTTAAATGTATTTGTAGAAAAGAAATTCTTAAGTGAGCTAATATTAGTTAATATATATTAATATATCAAATATATAATTATTTATTAAATTATTAAATCAACACTTGATTTAATAATACGGCTATATCACATATAACCGACTAATATTATTTATATGTATATCAAATATACATATAACAAATTATTGAATCAACACTTGATTCATAATTCGGTTATATCACATATAACCTATATCGCGATATTAGAATATTTTATCACATACACGTATTAATTTCGGTCCCGCACATATCACATATGTGCCCTACTTCGTTTCGCTTGAGTTAGGAAAGCTCTGTGTAGGACTCTAAAAACTCGTCAATACGCCAGCAGTAGGTAATGATCATATCAGTCACTCACAAGCCATCAGCGGTACTAGCTGGATATAACGGCTACCCAGCTATTGAGCGATCAGAAGATCAACAAGCAACCTTGTCCAAACTCCCGCAAAGCCTATAAGTAACACTACCGTACAGTCCAGTCTCTTCGTCTGATATGTCCATATCGAGTCTGGGGGTGGTAAACGTCAGACCCCAATAACTTGATAAGTCATGCCGATGTGAGGCTCATAACGGATCGAGAAACCACTGATAACACTTACCAGTAATCTCATCATCAGCCCTGACCAGGGACTTTCTGTTATAGCCAATCAAGCAAAGCGCAACATCAACTCCCAATATCGGGAGATACGAAACCCCTCCTATCGCTCATTACCTCCATGTGACTCGGGACTGTACCCAAAATCCACCTGTTTGCACGACTCCTTTAAGCCGTGGTAGGGAGGAATCAAAGCACGGTGGGAGCCACGCAAGACTCTATGACGATCTCGGGTCTACAGACTAACCTGTACCAGTGTCACCAGAGAACTGCTATCTGACGATAGGTATAATGCCATCTAGGAGTTCTCGGCGAGTCCTGTTCGGTGTACCCATTCTCCAATGAGCACCTGTGTACAATCTTTGATGTCAAAAACCAATGGCTGTGGGATCAACCATCGCCCCATACACGGTCAAGAAACGTACACACTAGTCTACTCTGGAATATCAATGCCCTGTCTTGATACTCTCTCGACTAGGAACAATTAAAGGATGTATTTGTAGACTACCCTGACCCCACTAGTATGATCTGCATCATAGTCCTGGTAGTCAAGTATACATCCTAAGGGCTTTATCAATATGTAACGGAGAGACTGTATAATAATACAAGTATACATTTTAAGATAAAGAGCAACCAGATAGAATATTATCATGTCGAACAAGAAAGTCCTCTCTCTATATGTCCAAGCATCCACTATAATATACAATCATGTACAATAATGGCCCCTAGGGCATACATATAACTAACAATCTCCCACTTGCACTAAGGCCAGTTGTTGTAGTATCTCATACCCAACATCCCAAAAAGCCTCTCAAATGGCCTTCGTGAGTGGATCCGCCGTGTTATTCTTCATGTCAACTCTCCTGACTTCGATCTCCCGGGAGATCAACTATCTCCCTGATCAGGTGATACTGCCTAAGAATATGTCTGGATCACTGAAGGGACCGTGGTTCCTTGGCCAAACCCACAGTTCCATTGTTATCACAATACACAAGTATTGGATGCTTAATGGTAGGAACCTCACCAAGTTCATCTCATGAACCTGTTCATCCAGACAGCCTCTTTGGCAGCATCGTTGGTAGCGATGTATTCAGCCTTCATTGTTGAGTCTGCTACGGTATCTAGCTTGAAACTCTTCCAACATACCGTCCCTCCACTGAGGGTAAAGACAAAACCCGAGACCGACTTATAATCGTCCTTATCACTCTGGAAGCTTGAATTGGTAAAGGACTCGACATGGAGTTCAACGTTACCATACACCAAGAACAATTCTTTCGTCCTTCTCAAGTACTTAAGAATGTTCTTCACAGCTGTCCAGTGCTTTTCCCCAGGATCTGATTGACACCTATTCACTACACCTAGTGAGTATGATACATCCTCCTAGATCTATCTCTATAGATCTTAATCCCAGGATGTAGGAGGCATCACCCAGATCTTTCATGGAGAACCTGTCTGATAAGAAGAGCTTGACCGAGTGTAGCATAGGAACATCATTTCCTATCAAGAGTATGTCATCCACATACAATACGAGGAAGACAACCTTACTCTCTACAACCTTCTTATATATACAAGCTTCATCTACGTTTTTGATGAAGTCAAACTCTTTGACTGCCACATCAAAACAGATGTTCCAACTCCGCGATGCCTGCTTTAATCCGTAGATTGATTTAAGCAGCTTGCGCACCTTTCTGCTGCTCCCACTATCTATGAAGCCCTCTGGCTGTGTCATGTACACGCTCTCTTCTAAATCACCATTTAGAAAGTGGTCTTGACGTCCATCTGCTAGATTTCATAGTCATGGTATGCAGAGATGGCAAGAAGGATCTGGATGGACTTAAGCATAGCCACTGGAGAAAATGTTTCATCATAATCCACACCTAGTTGTTGACGAAAACCATTTGCTACAAGTCTAGCTTTGAAAGTCTCAACTTTTCCATCTACACCAAGTTTCTTCTTAAAGACCCACTTGCTCCCAATGGGTTTTACCCCTCAGGAGCAACTTCCAAAGTCTATACTTTGTTGGTGTACATGGATTCCATCTTAGATCGCATTGCATCCAGCCATTTCATAGAGTCCCCACTTATGATGGCCTGCTCGAAACTAGTTGGGTCATCATCTTCCATGATGCAATCCTCACTCCTACCGTCTACGAGAAAACTGTAGTATCTCTCAGGTGGATGAAGAACCCTACTAGATCTCGGAGTGGCTGAGGTTCATTGGCGACTATCGAATTCTCTGGTTCTACCAAATTATCAGCTGTGGTTTGTATAGCTGGAACTTCTTCCAGATCTAACTCATGACCACTAATTTCTTTCATAAGAAATTCCTTTTCTAAAAAGGTGGCATTCCGAGAAACAAACACCTTTTGTTCCTCAGTGTGGTAGAAGATATACCCTCGCGAATGCTTGGGATATCCTACAAACTTGCACAGAACTGACCTTGCCTCAAGCTTGTCCAGATTTTACTTCTCAACATAAGCCGGACAACCCCACATCTTAATGAAATTAAGATATGGTCTCTTTCCCTCCCATATCTCATATGTAGTGGTAGGCACTGATTTAGTTGGAACTCTATTCAATAGATATGCAGCTGTCTCAAGTGCATAACCCCAAAAAGAAATAAGCAACTCAGCAGTACTCATCATAGAGTGCTCCATATCTAATAGGGTGCGATTTCTCTGCTCCGATACATCGTTGTGTTGTGGTGTATACGGAGGAGTAAGCTGAGAGAGAATCACATTCTCTTTTAAATAATCCAGGAACTCTGTGCTCAAGTATTCTCCTTCCCGATTAGATCGAAGGATTTTAATACTTTTACCCATTTGGTTCTCTACTTCGCACTTATATTCCTTGAATTTCTCAAAAGCTTCAAATTTGTGTTTCAACAAGAACACATATCCGAACCTTGAGAGATCATCGATGAATATAATAAAGTACGAGAAACCATTCCTGGCATGTGTAGATATAGGACCGCATACATCACTATGTATCAGTCCCAAGAGTTCAGTAGCTCTTTCTCCGTGTCCAGTAAACGGAGTTTTGGTCATTTTGCCTTTCAGACATGACTGGAAAGTTTCATAAGATGTAAATTCGAACGGATTCAAATATCCATCCTTATGTAACTTAGCTAGTCATGTCGAATTGATATGACCTAGTCTACAGTGCAATAAGAAGGCTTCGTTCATTTCTGAACTTTTCCTCTTGTGTGTGTTCTGTATATGTAGAATTGTGGTTTGATTCAGAACGTATAAACCGTTAAATAACGTGCTAAACCCAATCATCACTTGATTTAGGAAAATGTTCACAACATTTTCCTCCAGTACAAAATTATATCCATCTTTATGTAATATAGATACCGATATAATATTGCACATCATTTCTGGTACGTAATAACAGTCGTTTAGAATCAATGTATTACCATTAGGTAATACTAGGTGATATTCGCCAACTGCTTTGGCTGCAACTATTGCACCATTCCCTATTCTGGGAGAATGATCATCTATTCCCAGTTCTCTGCCTTTCTTTAACCCATGTAACATATTAAAAATGTGGGATCCTGATCTGGTATCTAATACCTAGGACGTAGAACAAACTGAGAAACAATTCTCGATAACAAACACACCCGAGGAAGATGCATCAACATGCTCATTTCTCATTCGGGTCGCATGGGAATCCGGGTATTCCTCTATTTCCTACTCAAACTTATAACAGTTATAAGGTAGAGCGGAACCAACGTTCCCCAGCTCAGTATAACAAGCGGGTTCGGTCAATACATCAATATTATTATCTTGATTAAGGCGTGTTATGGTCGCTACCGGGAGAGAGAGAGAAGAAAACACTGCATGCGCTCTTGCAAAATTAGATTGGTTATTATTTCATCTAATCGGGATGGCTCCCACTATTTTTATCAAATCTTCCTTCAAACCCTAAAAGGTAAGACTAGCCGGGATTAATTACACCCTAGAAGTTCGCCAATCGATCGGCCAGGCAGGTATTGGTACTCCGAGGGAGTCTCCCCGTGCTTTCGCATGGAACTAATTAAATAACCTTGTTTCCGCAGGGGCGTTACCACGTTAACACCTTTCTTATACACCTACTGGATCGGCTAATTGTAAAGTGGAAAACTCTCCCAGGAGTAACATTTACTCGCAGTAGGTATCGGGATCCAACTATCTCATAGAAAGTATGCAATCTAATTGCAAATTTCAACACTTGAAATTCCCATTAACGTTTTTTCCCCTAGCGTGCTATGACCTTGATGGAGGCCAACAAACTATAGTTCGCTAGTCAAGTTCAACCTGTTCATTTTCTGATTGAATTAAACCCACTCGCACGACCCTTGACGGAGGTCAACAAAGTCGCACGACTACCCTAATCCAATCGCATCATATGGTTGCAGATAAGCACTAAATTAGCTACCGCACACTACGCCTTGACGGATGCCAACAAACGTAGCACGAATACTAAAATAGTCCTTATCTGAAATGATGGAGGGCTATGACAGGTTTTTAAGAAAACTTTTTGCTTAATGAACTTGATATCGTTGTAGAATCGAGTGATTTGAAAATGAGTGGTTTAAGCTCCACTTTTTAAAATCAAGTTTTTTCAAAATAAACCGAGTAGGTTGTAACAACTTCTAGATTTTGCTAAAGAGGTCATTTCCGGTGAAGGGATATCGGCTCTTTCCTCATCGAATGAGATGCTGGATATTCATCAAGGAACACCACTATGCAAAGCAATAACTAGAGCTACCTTTTTGAAAATTTGATTTTACAACATCTTTAGATTTCTTTCCTTTTCATTAATCTCATTAATGAAGTCCCATCATTTATGTTTTCTATACATCACAGAAGAAACGAAAATAAAACGTACGCTTATGCCATCCGCATTCGCCACGGGGTCCCGGCATGCACGTTTGGTTACTTAACTAACGACAGAGCGGGGGCAGGACTAGAGTGGGTGTAAAACATAAGCAACGTTTATTATATATCATATATATAATAAAACATTCGTCTCATGCAGTTATATGATCTCATCACAGAACATTGCAGCAGAAGTCAACATATGAAATACAAGATATACTAGGAGGTCTGTGTTTTAAATCAAGCCAGTAAGAATCACGGATTCCACGATCGTGATGAATAGCCAAACCCACATCTCTAGACCCCTATGAGAGCAGCAAGCAACCCTGCTAATTCTAGAGTTAGGAGACCCGGTCTCGACTCTTTGAGATAGTCTTCCACTGGACTCTAGAACCCGGTTACTTATGTTCCCCGCTTTAGGTCTATCCTAATGCGGGAAAGTAAATAATATACATCAATGGTGACATCATCCTCAACCTGGAAGTATCCCAATAAAAGAATATTACATACAAATTTTTACATGAATGAAAATAGAGAAACTCTCATCTCACGCAAAAACCCTCGGCTATTCAATCACGATGATCTAATATAACATATCACAGCAACACATAACATCACATGTCATCAACGTAAGTAAATATGCGTATCCCCATTGTCGTTGACGTATAGCAACGAAACCGGCGATACACCACATATTACACTTACGGTCGCAGAAAAGAAATGAAAACTACAATAATTAGAATCCGTAACCACCTTAGACATCATAAACCCGGAATATCATATACGCCGGATTTCATGCCTAACACTATAAACCTTACATTTTAGTCTCGAATTGATAACGTTTTTCAATAACCAGTCTGGTAATTCAACAAGATTCCCGACAGATGATCGAACGCTCATCGAAAACTTTAGTAGACGGCCGCACCCCCGATGTCGTCGATGAAGTGCACTTAGGCGGAACACCGCGGCCGCGAGCACCCGAGCGGATACTTTTGGCAATGGGGTTCTTCTTTAGTCACTTGGTTGGGGCTATGGGGTGTGGCTATCTAGTAATGTTACCCGACGAGTGTTCGCGTACTATACGAGATTGCAACGGAGTTTTGATCCGAATCGAAACTTCGTGGAAATCTATCGAATGAGACTAAATTGCTAGATTTACAAAACACTAACTAGTTTTCACAAAACTAATTATTGTGGATTCTAAATATTGTATCACATATCACAGATATACTAGATGATGTTAAACATTTCGATCGAATTATCGGACACCCACAATTCCCAGAGACCTCAACACTTGAGTCTCACTAAAAATTCCCAGAGAGTGAAAAATTAAAAAATAGAACAGCACAAGAAAGACTACCCACCAATTCCTCATTACCGCGGCAGAACCGTGGCCAAACCATGCGTTTGGCAGCGGTTCCGCGGCAATAAGATGGAATTGTGGCGTCGAACTTCTTGGGGCTCCATCAAATAACCTGCATGTTTTTCTGATAATTTTTAATTTGAAAAATAACAAATTTTGAAAAAATTTCCAGAGAGTGGGAATTTGTCGGGTTTCGAAACTCGATCGAACACTTTAACGTCGTTTAGACCAAACCTAATGCTCTAGCTGGCTCTGATACCATAAAAGTATGCCTTAGCACCACTACTAAATTTTTAGAGGCATCAAGTATGCAATTTTAAAAAATCTAGGGTGCCAAGCTATACTAACCTAGAGTCGAACTAGAGAATTAGGGTTTCATTGCATGTAAACAAACTTTACACTAAGTGAATAAGGAATAAAACCTTTGTAGACCGGTCCTTCACTTCTAAGGCTCTATGTAGTAGTCCTTTAGCTCCAAGTAATGGTCTCTCGAACTCTTCGTAGCCTCCACTTGGTGAAAGGAACAAGCTTACTTAAGGATTTCGAGGCCGAAGATGATCTACCTTGAGGAATCTCTAACTCAAGCTACCTCTTCACTAATTGAGGAATTAGTGAAGTAAACAACCTATACTAAATGGCTAGTTTGGTATAGATTGATGAAGTATGTATTTTGCTCACTTTAGAATTATTTCTCTCTCTCTTTCTTCATCTCATCAAAATCTTAAGAAGAAAAATGAGACGAAGAAGATGATCAAGTGATGAGCCATGGTGAAAAAATATCTCAAATGATATTTGTAGAGACTTAACCATGGTTAAAGATAATGGTTGTGTTAATAAATATCTAGAGTAAAACAAAATTAGTGGAATAAGTCAAGGCTTCTACATGCTTCCACAAGCATCTTTAGCCATGCTAATTTCCACCTAATTTTGATTTTTCCCTTAATAATTAATCATCCAAATTATCTTTAGTTTGGTGCGAGTCTCATACACCCATGTCCAATGTATCATCTAGCATGACACAATAGTAAATA
Source organism: Agapanthus africanus (assembly GCA_030015575.1). Taxonomy (NCBI): domain Eukaryota; kingdom Viridiplantae; phylum Streptophyta; class Magnoliopsida; order Asparagales; family Amaryllidaceae; genus Agapanthus; species Agapanthus africanus. The sequence continues at coordinate 348,548,867 of JASDDO010000012.1, read as the reverse complement.
CATTAATATATATCTCATATATATTTAAATGTATTTGTAGAAAAGAAATTCTTAAGTGAGTAATATTAGTTAATATATATTAATATATCAAATATATAATTATATATTAAATTATTAAATCAACACTTGATTTGATAATCCGACTATATCACATATAACCGACTAATATTATTTATATGTATATCAAATATACATATAACAATTTATTGAATCAACATTTGATTCAATAATCCGGTTATATCATATATAATCTATATCGCGAGATTAGAATATTGTATCACATTCACATATTAATCTCGGTCCTGCACATATCACATGTGTCCTACTTCGTTTCGCTTGAGCTAGGAAAGCTCTGTGTAGGACTCTAAAAACTCGTCAATACGCCAGCAGTAGGTGATGATCATATCAGTCACCCACAAGCCATCAGCGGTACTAGCTGGACGTAACGGCTATCTAGGTTTTGAGCGATCAGAAGATCAACAAGCAAGCTTGTCCAAACTCCCGCAAAACCTATAAGTAACACTACCGTACAGTCCGGTCTCTTCGTCTGATATGTCCATGTCGAGTTTGGGGGTGGTAAACATCAGACTCCAATAACTTGATAAGTCATGCCGATGTGAGGCTCATAACGGGTCGAGAAACCACTGATAACACTCACCAGTAAATCTCATCATCAGCCTTGGACAGGGACTTTCTGTTATAGCCAATCAAGTATAGCGCAATATCAACTCCCAATACCGGGAGAGGCGAAACCCCTCCTATCGCTCATTGCCTCCATATGACTCGGGACTGTACCCAAAATCCACCTGTTTGCACGACTCCTTTGAGCCGTGGTAGGGAGGAAATCAAAGCACAGTGGGAGCCACATAAGACTCTATGACGATCTCGGGTCTACAGACTAACCTGTACCAGTGTCACCAGAGAACTGCTATCTGACGATAGGTATAATACCATTTAGGAGTTCTCGGCGAGTCCTGTTCGGTGTACCCATTCTCCAATGAGCACTGTGTACAATCTTTGATGTCAAACACCAATGGTTGTGGGATCATCCTGTTAGTCTACGCTAGCGCCCTGGCCGTCTACAGACGCCAAATGCGGAACAAAAAACTTTTAACTGGCGCTATCGTATACTTTAACCCGGATCTGCCATTATTGCTAAACTAACAAACTGTAAAGAGTGTAGAAAGGTTATACCGAATGATCCGAGTCCTTCGTTCTTCAACCATCATCCCACGCTCCGTTGCGGCTGCTCCGATCTCGTCGATCTCCGATATCCTCGTCGAGGTGGCACCACATCACCGATTCTTTAAACGGGCTCCCGCCTCTGACTCGAGGCAACTCGATCGTCAAGTTTGCTAAAAGAGACGACCAAGAATGATGTAGAGAATGAGTAGATGACTTTGTCTCACTTCGTCCAAGTCCGTGGACGATCGGTTAATGAAGTTGCCGTGGAAATCGGGTGATGGAATGAAATGAACTGTAAAGTTCCATACACCCCGAATACTATCATAATCTTTTCTAACCAAAATGAAACATCAAGTGAAGTGAGGAGGAGAGAGAAGGCCGGCCACTTATATATGATGGAGGGAGGTGACCGTAGGAGCAAGTGGTGACCATAAGCAAAAAGCTTCTCACTTCAAAATATCTTAACCAAAACAAGAATGCTTTAATACAAAGCATGACTCACTTAAACCTAGTCACCCTTTAATAAATGCAAAGATGAGTCACTTAGCCTTGTCACAAATTCTAGAACCTTCTAGAACCTTCTAGAAGCACGACTCACTCTCATCCAAGAAAAGATAAATCCGCCTTTAACCAAATGTTAAAAGACGGCTGATAGAAAACTGGAAACTGGCAACTTCCAAAAGTGATCCTGAAACAACTTTCAGGATAACCCCGAAACTGTATAAATATACCCGCATTTGTATTACGACCGAATACAAATGTAACTGAGACAAAGATATTATACCTACTCAATATAATACTCGGATCCGGTTTAAACCAAAGCCGACCAGTATCATCTGCCCGAAAAATAACACGTGCGTAAACGCACGTGCATTTTCCGAACCCTGCCATAATACCATACGGCCTCTACAACGTTTCGCCCGAACTTGGGAAACTGTATGTGGGGGACTCTAATGACTCGTCAGCACCATGGCAGTGGGTTTAACCACAAACCGTCAGCGGCACTAGCAATGCGTAACGGCTGCCCATGGACTGACCTCAAGGGAAGCTGATGAGCAAACTCAAGGGAGGCCGATGAGCGAACTCATCCAGAAACCCTACTGAGCCTAACAGTGACAATGTATATACAGTCCGGTCCGTTCGTCAATGAGTATCGCATATCTGCCTAGGGGGCTAGTAACGTCAGACCCCCAATAGCAGTATAAGTCGTGTCGGAGTGAAGCCCAATAACACCCTGAGATACTACTGGAGTACCTACCAGTAAATCTCCTGCCATGGCCATGGACTTTGTGTAATGGCTCTCCTAGACACAACACGACCTCGCCCCCAATACCGGGAGAGACGAATCCCCTGCCGATCCGCTCACGTGCCTCCATATGGCTCGGGACTGTACCCAAAAGCTACCTGTTTGCACGACTCCTTTGAGCCGTGGTAGGGTAGAAATCAAAGCACAGTGGGAACTCACATGAGACAAATGACGACCTCAGGTCGATGAACTAACCTGTACACATGTCACCGGGGAACTGCTATCTGACGATAGATATAATACTAACTAGCAGATTCCCGGCGAGTCCTGTCCGGTGTACTCATAACCCAATGAGCACCTGTATACATCTTAGGTGATCCAACTGAAACCAGTGGCTTGTGAGACCGGCCACCGCCCCTCGTCGGGGTCTCGACTGTACACACTAGTCTACTCCGGAGTATCGATGCCCTGTCTAGAAACTGTAAGTCGATGTAGTACACCCCAGTACTTGTGGGGAGGCGGAATTTACAAAAACAATCAAGTTTAAGGAACGAACATCGACTAACCGCTTAAATCGAAGCTAAACGATAACTAACCAAACATATAGTTGTTCTAAACTACTATGCTTAGGGATTATACCTATCGAAACTTGTCCTTCGTCTTTACGATCTCCTTGTTCTCCTCGGCCTTCTCTAGGTAGTAGACGATCCACCCGAGAGCAAAACTCCAAGCTAAACCTCTAAACTTGAGGCAACTAACCTTCTTGGATTGCTAATCAAAGAAGTTAGGATGAGATAGAGTGATGGTTATGGATTGTTTAGTCTAACTAATCCTTTGATCTCAACTCATGAGGTGTAAGGATTAGGGTTTGAAGATGAGAGCTTGAGGAGAGAGAAGGTGAGAATGAATCTTATGAGAATAGTAAATCTATCATAATATATATGAACCTTTAAAATTCATCCATAAAAGAAAAACTAAAATGATGAATAACGAAGTTTCATAAATATCTAGTGGTGATTCATAACCATGACTCATTAAGCATTTATCATGCATTAATGATATGCATGAATCACCCTCATGACTCACTAAACTCATTTAATGTAACCTCCTTAGTCACATCTTCTAGAAGCTTCTCGCACAATTACGAGAACGCCCCTCCAATCCGCAAAAATACGGAAAAACTTTAGACTGTAAAAATCCAATAACCGGATACCAGTAACTGGCTTAAACCAAAGCCGACTGGTAAAAACTGTCCGAAAGTCGTACGTGCGTAAACGCACGTATGTGTCCGAACCCTTGTCATAAAACTATACGACCTCTATATCGTTTCGCCTGGAGTAGGAAACTCTCTGTGTGGGACTCTAGAGACTCGACTACTACGCTGGCAGTGGGTTTAACCACAGACCGCAAGCGGCACTAGCTGTACGTAACGGTCCCCAGGTAGTTGTCGATAAGAAGGCCGATGAGAAAACCCATCCGAACTCCTACTAAGTCTGATGTGACAGTCTCCATACAGTCCGGTCCGTTCGTCCAAGACTATCGCATATCGGGCCTAGGGGGGCGGCAAGCGTCAGTCCCCTAATAGCGGTATAAGTCGTGTCGGAGGGAGGCCCATTACACCCTGAGAAACTACTGGAACCTACTAGCAAATCTCGCTTGCCCTGGCCAGGGACTTTGCGTAATGGCTCTCTGACACAGCACGATATCTACTCCCAATACCGGGAGGGACGAATCCTGTCTAACCGCCACTGCCTCCAAGCGCTCGGGACTGCACCCAACTGCTACCTGTTTGCACGACTCCTTTGAGCCGTGGTAGGGTAGCAATCTAAGAACAGTGGGACACACTCGAGGCGAAGTAGCAATGTCAAGTCTGCGGACTACGCTGTACTCATGTCACCTGGGAACTGTTCACTGACGACTGGTATCAAACCAACCAACAGTTCCCTGTGAGTCCTGTCCGGTGTACCCGTAACCCAACGAGCACCTGTATACTATCTCCAGTACGACGTACTGACGGCTGTGGGACAGACCATCTCCCCAACTGGGATGAGAAGCGTACACACTATTCTACTCCGGAGTATCGATGCTCTGTCTCGATAATCCAACGACCAGGGACCTGAATGAGGATGTGCTTGTAGACTACCCAGCCCCCACTAGTGTGACTGCCATCACAACGCTGGTAGACAAGCAAGATCCCAAGAGCTCTATCAATACGTACACTCACATATTAAGATAGAAAAACCAAGTAGCATACTACCATGTTTAGCAAGACTGTTATATACATGTGAATATCCCAAGCTTCCATTAAGTAATATACAAGCTAGTATGATACAGTAATGGCCTTCTACGGCATAAACACTAACAATCTCCCACTTGCACTAGGGCCATGTACTGGCGTATCGAAGACCGATGATCTCGAGTAGCCGCTCGAACTGAATCTGAGGAAGGGCCTTTGTGAATGGATCAGCAATGTTCTCTTCTGAAGCAACTCTCCGAACCTCGATCTCCTGACGATCAATGATCTCCCTGATCAGGTGATACCGCCTCAAGATGTGTCTGGACTTCTGATGGGACCTTGGTTCCTTCGCTAAAGCTATAGCTCCGTTGTTGTCGCAATACAGAGGTATTGGATCAACTATGGTAGGAACCACCTGAAGTTCTGTTAGGAACTTCTTCATCCAGACTGCTTCTTTTGCGGCATCGCAAGCAGCTATATACTCCGCTTCCATCGTCGAGTCAGCAACGGTGTCCTGCTTGGAGCTCTTCCAGCACACCGCCCCTCCATTGAGGGTAAAGACATAACCCGACATAGACTTGGAATCGTCCTTATCACTCTGGAAGCCGGAATCAGCAAAGGCCTCCAACCTGAGGTCTTTTCCGCCGTAAACCAAGAACATCTCCTTAGTCCTCCTCAGGTACTTGAGAATGTTCTTAACTGCTTTCCAGTGCATCTCCCCTGGGTCTGACTGATACCGGCTTACCACGCTCAGTGCGTAAGCTACATCTGGTCTGGTACACAACATCGCATACATTATAGAGCCTACCGCAGAAGCGTAGGGTATAATAGACATGCGTTCCCTTTCCAAATCAGTCTTGGGAGACATCTCTTTGGAGAGGGTGATTCCGTGACAAGCCGGTAGATTACCGCGCTTAGAATCTTCCATACTGAATCTTTTCAGTACAGTGTCGATATACCTGGACTGTGAAAGTTCCAACATCCTCTTGGATCTATCACGATAGATCCGGATCCCCAGAATGTAAGAGGCATCTCCCAGGTCTTTCATGGAGAACCTGTGTGACAAGAATCCTTTGACAGATTGTAGCATAGGAATGTCATTTCCTATCAATAGAATGTCATCCACGTACAAGACGAGGAATACGACACTTCTGGCCACAACTTTACTATATATGCACGGTTCATCTGGATTTTTGATAAAGTCATATTCTTTGACTGTCTCATCAAAACAGATGTTCCAACTCCGCGATGCCTGCTTTAGTCCATAAATGGACTTAAGCAGCTTGCATACTTTCCCGCTGCTCCCACTCTGATTGAAACCCTCTGGCTGATCCATATAGACGCTCTCTTCTAAATTTCCATTCAGAAAAGCCGTCTTTACGTCCATCTGCCAGATTTCATAATCATGGAAGGCAGCAATAGCAAGAAGGACCCGAATGGATTTGAGCATAGCCACTGGAGAAAAAGTTTCGTCATAGTCCAAACCAGGTCTTTGACGAAAACCCTTTGCAACAAGTCTAGCCTTATAGGTTTCCACCTGTCCATCTACACCAATCTTTTTCTTGAAGATCCATTTGCATCCTATGGGTTTTACCCCATCTGGAGCAAAGTCCAAAGTCCATACTTTGTTGGTGTACATGGACTCCATTTCGGTTCGCATTGCATCTAGCCATCGTACCGAGTCGCCGCTCTGGATGGCCTGCTGGAAGTCAGTAGGTTCATCATCATCTATGATGCAATCCTCTCTATCCCCGTCAATGAGAAAACCGTAGTATCTCTCAGGCGGATGAGACGGCCTACTACTCCTGCGGAGGGGTGCGGGAATGTTCTGTTCTTCTTGAACCTCTGGTTCTACCAAACTTTCAGTAGCAGCTTGTGGTTCTGGAATTTCTTCCAGTTCTATTTCGCTCCCATTTATATCATTTTCTAAAACTTGTTGTTCTAGAAAATGGGCATTAGGAGAAACAAAAACCTTTTGTTCCTCTGCGTAATAGAAGCAATATCCCTTGGAGTTCTTTGGATATCCTACAAGCATACATTTTACTGATCGTGCCTCGAGCTTGTCCACAAACTGCTTTTTAACAAAAGCTGGACATCCCCAAATCCTTATATACTGAAGATAGGGTTTCTTCCCACTCCACATCTGATATGGTGTGGTAGGCACAGTTTTGGTTGGAACTCTGTTCAAAATATATGCCGCTGATTCTAGCGCATATCCCCAGAAAGATCGCGGTAACTCAGCATTACTCATCATGGATCGTACCATATCCAATAGGGTTCGATTCCGTCTCTCCGATACACCGTTGTGCTGTGGAGTGTATGGAGGAGTAAGCTGAGAGAGAATTCCATTCTCTTTTAGGTAACCTAGGAACTCGGCACTTAAGTATTCTCCACCTCGATCAGATCTCAGTGTCTTAATACTTTTGCCTGTTTGGTTTTCCGCTTCACTCTTGTATTCCAGGAATTTCTCAAAGGCCTCTGATTTATGTTTCATTAAGAAAACATATCCATACCTAGAGAAATCATCTGTAAAAGTAATGAAGTAGGAATAACCACCTCTCGCATGTGTAGACATTGGACCACATACATCACTGTGTATGAGTCCTAAGAGCTCGCTCGCTCTTACTCCTTGTCCAGTAAATGGAGTCTTTGTCATCTTTCCTTTGAGACAAGATTGACAAGTGTCATAAGTTTGATATTCGAACGTGTCCAAATATCCTTCTCTATGCAATTTAGTCAACCTTCTCTCATTGATGTGACCCAGTCTACAATGCCATAAGAAAGCTTTATTCAAATCTGGAGACTTTCTTTTTAGTGTGTTCTGGACATTGAAAATTTGGAGTTGGTTTAAAACATATATGCCGTTATTTAGAGTACCGGACCCAATCAAACCATGATTAAGGTGGATGTTGACAACATCTCTTACAAACGTGAAATCATAACCTTTATTTGATAACAAGGAAACTGATATGATATTACACGTTAAGCTGGGTACAAAATAACAGTTATGTAAAACCAAAATGTGTCCACTCGTCAATCCTAGGTGATAGTCCCCGACGGACGCAGCTCCCACGCTAGCTCCGTTAGCAACCTTTAGGGTCATATCACCTTCCTTCAGCACTCTACGGTTTCTCAGTGCCTGCAATGAATTGCAAATATGAGATCCTGATCCGGTATCCAATACCCAGGAAGTAGAGTTGATCGACAGACAATTCTCAATTACAAACACACCTGAAGTCGAAGCCACAGCTTGCTTCGGTTCCTGGTTCTTGGCGTTCCACGCCTTGCAATCCTTCTTCCAGTGCCCTTTCCTGTGACAATGGAAGCACTCATCCTGGCCAACTATCGGTACTGCTTTCTTTTTCTTTCCCTTCCCTCCCACCTTACTAACACCTCCTCTAGGTCTGGGTGCGGCCTTCTTCTTCCTTCCTTTGGCCCTAGCTTTGGACCCGGAAGAAGATGAACCGCCAACAAACATAGCGGGTGTTTCCCTTGATGTCTTCAAGGTGCCCTCTGCACTCCTTAACATGTTCAGGAGTTCCGGAAGTTCAACTTCTTTTCTTTGAAGGTTGAAGTTCATGATAAACTGGGCGTAGGTGTGAGGAAGGGACTGGAGAATAAGGTCTGTATAGAGCTCATTATCCAAAGTCGTCCCAAGGTCTGCGAGCTCTTCAATATAGCTGATCATCTGTAGGACATGTTCACCAACCGATGACCCGGCAGCCAACCTCGCTCGAAACAAGTTCTTAGAGGTCTCGTATCTTGCTATACGAGATTGCTCTCCATAAAGTTCCTTTGTATGGAGAAATATGCCATCTAGGGACATATCCTCGTGCCTCCTCTGATGTTCATTGTTCATCGAGGCAAGCACGATGCACTTGGCTCTCGCGCAATCTAAATCCCAGGTTTTGCGGATTTCCTTATCCGCATTGCTGGATTTGGGACCAGGGACAGCAGGTGCCGTAGCGGTGAGGACGTACCCCAGTTTGTCATAGGTCAAAGCCATCTTGACATTCCGCAGCCAATCTTTATAGTTTGGCCCCGTCAGTATATTTTTCTCTAAAAGTAACTTAAGTCCAGTCATTTTCAGGGTCGCTGCAATTAGGAGAGAGAGAGAAGAAAACTCTTTAGCATGATGCTCTTGCAAGTTTGGAGTGGTTTTTAGTTTATCTAAACTGGATGGCTCCCACTGTTTCTCGAATCCTTCCTCAAACCATAAAAGAAGAATTAGCCAGGACTATTCTCACCGTACAATACTTGCTTAACCGTTCAGCCAGGCCAGTGTCGATACTTCGAGGGAGGTTTTCCAACGCTTTCGCGAAGTTCCTTAATTAAATAACCTCTTTTCTCTGGGGGCGTAACCCCTCTGACACTTTTCTGGACACCTACTAGGTTTATAGCATTGATCGTTAAGTGACGAATTTCCTGATAAGTATTATATACTCACAGTAGGATCGGGATCCAAATATCATCGTCTGATAATGTTGTAGGAATGCTACCAACATTCATCAAACTCAAAATGGTATGCATCTTTTTGCAAATTTCAGTTTCTTTAGAAATTCCTGATATGGATTTTTGCCCCATGCTCTTATGACCTTGGCGTTGGTCAAAATGTCATAAGTCACATGTCAAGTTCTACCCATCATTATCTTGTTAATTTGAACCCATCCGTATATATCCCTGACATTGGCCAAATGATAATACGACTGTCCCAAATCAACTCATCTATCTATGCAACAAATGAATATCCAACAGCTACCAAACACTATGCCATGACGTTGGCCAAAACTGCATAGCTTGAATACTACTGAATACCCAAATGAAATGACGGAGGGCTACGACTGGTTTTGGCGAAACCGTGAACGTAGTGAACTTGATATAACCGAAGGAACCTGATAGCTTTTAAAAGGAGTGGTTAAATCTCCGCATTTAAAAATATCTGTTTTTAAAATAACCGAGTGGTTTCTTTTAAATTGTTCCAACGATTTAAACTTTGGTTTATTTTACTTTGCATTATAGATAATGCGTCCCATCATTAACCTATCATTGCAGAAAACAACGAAAATACAACGTCCTCTTATGCCATCCGCATTCGCCACGGGGTCCCGTCATCACCCGTTAGGTTACTTAACTAATGACAGAGCGGGGGCTGGGCTAGCGCGGGTGTAAAACATAAGTGGCGTCTAAATAGCTATCATAAATATAGATATTTTACATTCGTCTGACGCAATGATATTCATTCCAAAACACAGATAAACAATATTGGATTTGCAAGCAATCTGTATTTCTTTTGAGCCTGCAAGAAAAGACAGATTACACAGTTGTGATGAATAGCCGTTACCCCACCCTCGACCCCTACGGGTACGGCAAACTACCCACCCGGTAGTCTGTGTACCCCACCTTGGGTCAGTCCTAGGAGCAAAAACAGTAAAATGAAATAATACAACGGTGGCTACGACCGCAACCTGGAAGTGCCCCGCAAAAATAATATTACAACAAATTGCATTTACAACAAATGAATTAAACAATAACCCATTGCAAACCCCGGCTATACACCATAACAGTCCAATACAGTTTATATGCACAAACAGATATAACCATTTCAGAAATGTGCAACCCCCTGCCAACCGATATACTAGCAGTTGGGGGAGGTTTACGAACACATAAAACAATCACAGATATAATCCAATATGCAAATACTGTATAATTTCGATCGATTAAACAACATCAATATTGCTCCAAAATCTGCTCTGTTAAACAGTAACCTGAGCAAATATTAAATATTCCAGAAAACCCCAAATATCACAGGGGACCCACACATGAAAGATGAGTCCATGACTCGGCAACTCGGCCGCGGAAGCGCGGCGGATCGGTGGGATCCGCCGCCCTTCCGCGGCGCTTAAGCCGAGTCATGGGCTCGAATTTCTTGGGTGTTCTCCTGGACTCCTTTCTAGCTTTCTGAGCACACCTGAAAAATTTTTGGACTTCATTTTAAGTTCGACAGAAACTGAACAGATTTAGGGTTTTCCGGCTTCGTTTTTCCGTTCGAAATTCGTACAAATTTGCAATCAAGTTATTTATTGTTTAGCGAGGCTCTGATACCACTGTAAGTCGATGTAGTACACCCCAGTACTTGTGGGGAGGTGGAATTTACAAAAACAATCAAGTTTAAGGAACGAACATCGACTAACCGCTTAAATCGAAGCTAAACGATAACTAACCAAACATATAGTTGTTCTAAACTACTATGCTTAGGGATTATACCTATCGAAACTTGTCCTTCGTCTTTACGATCTCCTTGTTCTCCTCGGCCTTCTCTAGGTAGTAGACGATCCACCCGAGAGCAAAACTCCAAGCTAAACCTCTAAACTTGAGGCAACTAACCTTCTTGGATTGCTAATCAAAGAAGTTAGGATGAGATAGAGTGATGGTTATGGATTGTTTAGTCTAACTAATCCTTTGATCTCAACTCATGAGGTGTAAGGATTAGGGTTTGAAGATGAGAGCTTGAGGAGAGAGAAGGTGAGAATGAATCTTATGAGAATAGTAAATCTATCATAATATATATGAACCTTTAAAATTCATCCATAAAAGAAAAACTAAAATGATGAATAATGAAGTTTCATAAATATCTAGTGGTGATTCATAACCATGACTCATTAAGCATTTATCATGCATTAATGATATGCATGAATCACCCTCATGACTCACTAAACTCATTTAATGTAACCTCCTTAGTCACATCTTCTAGAAGCTTCTCGCACAATTACGAGAACGCCCCTCCAATCCGCAAAAATACGGAAAAACTTTAGACTGTAAAAATCCAATAACCGGATACCAGTAACTGGCTTAAACAAAAGCCGACTGGTAAAAACTGTCCGAAAGTCGTACGTGCGTAAACGCACGTATGTGTCCGAACCCTTGTCGTAAAACTATACGACCTCTATATCGTTTCGCCTGGAGTAGGAAACTCTCTGTGTGGGACTCTAGAGACTCGACTACTACGCTGGCAGTGGGTTTAACCACAGACCGCAAGCGGCACTAGCTGTACGTAACGGTCCCCAGGTAGTTGTCGATAAGAAGGCCGATGAGAAAACCCATCCGAACTCCTAATGAGTCTGATGTGACAATCTCCATACAGTCCGGTCCGTTCGTCCAAGATTATCGCATATCGGGCCTAGGGGGGCGGCAAGCGTCAGTCCCCTAATAGCGGTATAAGTCGTGTCGGAGGGAAGCCCATTACACCCTGAGAAACTACTGGAACCTACCAGCAAATCTCGCTTGCCCTGGCCAGGGACTTTGCGTAATGGCTCTCTGACACAGCACGATATCTACTCCCAATACCGGGAGGGACGAATCCTGTCTAACCGCCACTGCCTCCAAGCGCTCGGGACTGCACCCAACTGCTACCTGTTTGCACGACTCCTTTGAGCCGTGGTAGGGTAGCAATCTAAGAACAGTGGGACACACTCGAGGCGAAGTAGCAGTGTCAAGTCTGCGGACTACGCTGTACTCATGTCACCTGGGAACTGTTCACTGACGACTGGTATCAAACCAACCAACAGTTCCCTGTGAGTCCTGTCCGGTGTACCCGTAACCCAACGAGCACCTGTATACTATCTCCAGTACGACGTACTGACGGCTGTGGGACAGACCATCTCTCTAACTGGGATGAGAAGCGTACACACTAGTCTACTCCGGAGTATCGAATCTCTGTCTCGATAATCCAACGACCAGGGACCTGAATAAGGATGTGCTTGTAGACTACCCAGCCCCCACTAGTGTGACTGCCATCACAACGCTGGTAGACAAGCAAGATCCCAAGAGCTCTATCAATACGTACACTCACATATTAAGATAGAAAAACCAAGTAGCATACTACCATGTTTAGTAAGACTGTTATATACATGTGAATATCCCAAGCTTCCATTAAGTAATATACAAGCTAGTATGATACAGTAATGGCCTTCTAGGGCATAAACACTAACAGAAACTCCCACGACTAGGGACCACAATTAAGGATATGCATATAAACTACCCAACTCTCACGTATATGATCGCCATCATACTGTTGGTAGTAAAGCAAGATCCTAAGGGCTCTATCAAAGTGTAACATGCAATCAGTCACCTGAACATGTACACGACTGATAAAGGCAAACCAGATAGCATACTATCATCTCGAGTAAGACTGTCCTACCGGGATAGGTCCTCCGCAATCATTGCAATCACGTACCTGCGATCCAATAATTGACTATGAGGGCACTATCTCTAACAATCTCCCACTTGCACTCAAGGCTAATATTGCGATGTCGACTACTCACAGCCCGTGTGAAACCGAACATCCAACTCCTCTACTAATCAGTTTCACAAAGCCCGTTTGTAAAACTATTGTGTTCGAGAAATAGCCTCAGTGAGTGGATCCGCCTAGAAGTATCTTTCTATATCTCTCTTAATCTCAAGTTCGCGGAGAAAACCATCTCCCGAATTGAGTAATACCTGTCTTAGAACATGTCTGGATATCTGATGGGACCTTAGTTCATAAATGAACTCCATATCCAAACTTCTTAGACTGAATCGATCACTGAACCTAATCAGTATCGGGCACCTTGCTTCCCACAGTATCCTCTTGGACCACCTGTCCATAATACTGTCCCTCTTCGTCAGAGGGAAAAACTAAAACTCTGACAGTCACTCTGTCATCCACGTCACCTTTGAAGCCTGGAATGATAATCGTCTCCCGAAGGAGGCTGCCGTCATCAAATCCGTAGAACATGTACTTATGTTCTAAAACTGCTCCCTTATGTTTCTCCAGGATTGGATTAATACAAACTTATTGCATCTAGTGCAAAAACAACATCTGGTGTGGTACTTGACATCTCATGATTGACTCAATTGCCTAAGCAAGTAATCTGCTAATCATGCACATCCCTCTCCCCTTTAGTCTGTAAGACACCTTTAGAGAGGGTGACTCCATCACCTACAGGTACACCACCATGCTAGGAGTCAACTATTCCAAAAACCATTAGAATATCTGTCAAAGTACCCACATTGGGAAACTACCCAAATCCAGATCTAAAACCATAGATCTAGAAACCGGAATGTCAAATATTATATCCATATCCCGTCTGGAGAAACAACTGTGTGACGACCACAGTACAACCGATCGTAGTATAGGAATTTTACTTCCTACTCTGTGTATGTCATCCAGATACCATGACATCACACCCTACTACCTTCTTAACTGATCCATCCCCTATTCTGACTAAAGTCAAACCCATGACTGTCACATCAAAATTAGATGATCTATCTCCGCTATAACTGTTCAAGTCTATAAATAGATATAAGTATCTTGCCCACTATGCTTCCGCTGCTCCCACTGACTACGACAACCCTCCTTCCGGGTCTCATAGCCTGGAACAACAGTAGTGTCAAGTCTTGGTAGATAAGAACCTCCCTGTCACCGTCTCTGAGGCTACCGAAGTACCTCTCGGGCGTCTGAGGTTACCTACCATACCTGCGGAGTGGCTATTGGAATGTCAAACCTGATTGAATGTATAGGTCCTATTAAATTTTCCGTAATCGTTTGCGGTTCTGGAATCACTTCCAGTTCTACCATACTCCCACTACTGTTTTCTGAAAAAGATCCATTTTTACTAAAACTGTGGCGAGTCAAGAACAATATCACTATTGATCTTCCAAATGGTAGAATATCAACCCTCGTCATAGCCAGGGTCAACCCACAAACAGCCATTACAGAAACGTGCCCTGAGTTATCCAGTGTCTGGTTTTAATCATAAGCTGGACAACTCCCCGTACCTTAATTTCTTTTAAGGTACGATCCATTCTATATCCAATACAGAAACTTTGGCACTTATTTAATTGGAACCATATTCAATCCATGCATCTGTCTCCAGTGCATATCAACTTAATGGAAAGAGGCTAATCAGCATTACTCAACTTAGGAATCCATCCAATTATGAGTAACCTGAAAGAGAAACACGTTTCTCAAAATCATCACTATCATCTGAATACCAATCACAAGAATCTACATCTTCGATCTCTTTGAAAAATCCCGATACTTGTGATACCTGGTTCTCTACTTTATTCTTATACCCACAACTTCTCAAAACTTAGACCTTGTATTTCTACGAAACACTCGTCTAAATACTAGAGAAGTTATAAGTAAACAGAACATAGTACGAGGACCTACCCCTTTGTCCTGAAGGACACTTGGACAACATACAATACTCTGTATAAGTCCGCTGAGTTAAACAACTCAAAACCTGTGCGTTGTAGGTTGAAAACTGTACCCTGGCGATTTCCTCAAATATCACCAATTACAACGAATTCCGATATAATGAGGATAATCACCTAATTCCCAATATCTTACTCCCACTCATCATCTGTAAAACCATACAGATATGAGAATGAAACCTGGTAAATACATACCCTTGGAGTAAGTGTCTAATCGGGAAAATAGTTTTTCCTTTAACAATGCACTGAAACATGAAAATGTTTCGTAGGGGTATCCTGGTATTCATAGTAATGCCTCTTCCATAATCCAATTCATGACTTCAACCGTATATTTTATTGCCATCTCTCCAAATCCCTTTATTTGTCTTTAGTCGTTACCTTCTGTACACCATCGTTAGGCTAAATAGTTTTCTTCCTTCCCTACCGTTCGGCACCAGCCTATGGTTTGGAAGAAGACTATCCAGTAAGCATAATAGGTGTACCCTCCTAAACCAAGGAGTACTCGCAACTGAGAGAAGGTGATGATAAAAGACAACTGAATAATACCTTATTCTTTTAAAGGTGAAATAGGAGCGGCGATGAAGTACGCGGTTTTGGTCGTGAATGATATCAGTCGCAATTTACTTTGCCCTCTTTCTAATCCCTTTATTTTGTCTTTACATATTACCTTCTGCACACCCTACTTAGGCTAATTGGTTTTCTTCATTCCCTACCTTTCGGCACCAGCCTATGGTTTGGAATAAGACTGTCCAATAAGCGTAATAGGTGTACTCTCCTAAACCAAGGAGCTCTCGCAACCTGAGAGAAGGTGATAATAAAAGACAACTGAATAAACCAATTCTATTTCTCCTGAACCTGGATCCATCCTCGAAGAAGTCCCTTCGAGTTCGTATATAACCATACGATGGATCTATCCAATGGAAGTGGATATCCGTAGTAATACGGGTGTTCTGAGAAATTCAAAGGGTAAAAGAAGGAGTGGCAATGACTTATGCAACTCAGACAATCCAAAAGCCAGTATTTTAAGAAGGTTCGGTCAACCTGGTCACTGAGTCATAGTCTAGGGTCGGTCAAAGGTCGCTGCCAAAGAGAGAGAGAGAAAAGAAACACTCTGCGTGCACTCTAACCTAGATCAGAATGGTTATCACTTTATCTAATCCGGAAACTTCCCACTGTCCTGTCAAATTCTCCTCCAAACCTAAAGAAGAATCAATCGGGATCACCCGAAGAGTAAACCAACTCATCAGTGGGAATCGGGATCCAACTCTCATCGCATGATAACGTGATGGAATGCATCCACGTTACTCATACTCCAGAAGGTATGCGCATACTTGGCAAGTTTCAGTTTCTTTAGAAACTCCCGATATGATTTATGCTCCATGCTCTTATGACCTTGGCGTATGTCAACAAATCATAAGTCACATGTCAAGTTCTGCCCGTCATTATCTTGTTAATTTGAACCCACCCGTACATACCCTTGACGTATGCCAACAAGGTAATACGACTGTCCCAAACCAACTCATCTATCTATGCAACAAATGAATACCCAGCAGCTACCAAACACTATGCCTTGACGTATGCCAACAAACATAGCTTGAATACTACTGACCATCCATAAGAAACGACGGAGGGCTACGGCTGGTTTTTGGCGAAAAACCTTTAACGTAGTGAACTTGATATCGCTGAAGGAACCTGATAGCTTTTTAAAATATAGTGGCGAAAACCTTTTGCTAAAGAGGTCATTCCCGGTAAAGGGATCTCGGCTCTTTCCTCGTGGAATGAGGTGCAGGATATTCCACTGAATACCGCTATGCAAAGCAACTTGTAATCGACTATAGTGAAGTTATTACTCTGACGCAAACTTCTGCCCAAGGGGTCAGTCCCGGTGAAGGGATATCGGCCCTTGCACCGTCGAATGAGGTGCAGGATATTCCACTGAATACCGCTATGCATAACAAAAGGAAACGTCTTTGCAATAACACTTTTTAAATTGTTCCAACAACTGTATACAGGTTTGTTTTACTTTGCGTTGATCAGAATCAACACAGTCCCATCAATCGATCACACCAGAAAAGAACGAAAATAAAATGTACGTATATGCCATCCGCATTCGTCGCTGGGTCCCGTCATCACCCGTTAGGTTACTTAACTAACGACAGAGCGGGGACTGGACTAGCGCGGGTGTAAAACATATACAACATCTAATAGTATATAAACCAATATACATAATCGCTCCAGGCGTGATAGTATGCAACATTACAGAAAAGTAATAAGCATCACAGAACAATACAGATAATCTGGGATCCCCGAGTTTCACAGAGCCGCTGCTGAAACTCGACGTTCCCCTATCGTGTGGATAGCCTGTGCAATGAAACCTAGACCCCTACGGGTGCAGCAAGTTACCCGCCAAAACCTGAAGCGAGGCAGCCCCCTACAGCATAGTGAATGGACCACCCAGCACTTCACTGAATCCGGTAATCTTGGGCACCCCTCCTTAGGTCAACCTGTACCCCCTACGAGTGCGGCGAATAGTCTGCCAATTCTAGAGTGGGACCCCTCTGCCTCTCAAAGCCATGAGATGCGGATCCGTTGCCCTCCCGAACCCGGCTATCCGTGCACTCCGTCTCGGGGCAAAACCTAGTACAGTAATGAAAAATAGTACAATAGGTACATCGACCGCAACCTGGTCGTGCCCCAAAAGAATATTATACAACAGGCAGTGACGGCAGTCCACAAGTTGGACGCTCGCCCCGCAATATCAAATGTACAAATAAACTCAAACTGTACTACCATTGCACACTGCTATCCACCACGACAAATCCGCAACATCACAGCACAACACAGAACATCAACGCGAATGTCACGTTCGCAAACCCGTCTAAAAGAACTATAGCAATCAAACGCGGTTTACCGATCAAATGACATTCCCGGTCGGAGATATAATGTAAGCATTGTAAACTAACGTGTTTAAATTTCGATCGACCAAAGACCAAATATCAAAAAGTGGGCCCCATGACTTACTGGTGAACAGTAACAAAACCTGGGCCAAAACGATATTTACCAAAAACCCCAAAATCCAACAGAGAAGCCACTGGAAAAATTTGGGATCATGAACTCCCCAAGTGGCCGCGGATGCGCGGCCAAACCATGGGTTTGGCCGCGTTTCCGCGGCAAGTTGGAGGAATCACGAGACCAAATTTCGTCGTGGTTCTTAGAAAAGCCTGCACAGATTTTTAAGACATACAGAATTAATTTTTGAGACCGTTTAAAAACAACAGAAACTGTCGGGCTAGGATTTTGTAATTTTCAATTTCCGGTTCGATCGAAGCTTTAAACGCGTTAGCACAAGTTAGTATAGCAAAATGGTGAGGCTCTGATACCACAGTTAGTCTACGCTAGCGCCCTGGCCGTCTACAGACGCTAAATACGGAACAAAAAACTTTTAACTGGCGCTATCGTATACTTTAACCCGGATCTGCCATTATTGCTAAACTAACAAACTGTAAAGAGTGTAGAAAGGTTATACCGAACGATCCGAGTCCTTCGTTCTTCAACCATCATCCCACGCTCCGTTGCGGCTGCTCCGATCTCGTCGATCTCCGATATCCTCGTCGAGGTGGCACCACATCACCGATTCTTTAAACGGGCTCCCGCCTCTGACTCGAGGCAACTCGATCGTCAAGTTTGCTAAAAGAGACGACCAAGAATGATGTAGAGAATGAGTAGATGACTTTGTCTCACTTCGTCCAAGTCCGTGGACGATCGGTTAATGAAGTTGCCGTGGAAATCGGGTGATGGAATGAAATGAACTGTAAAGTTCCATACACCCCGAATACTATCATAATCTTTTCTAACCAAAATGAAACATCAAGTGAAGTGAGGAGGAGAGAGAAGGCCGGCCACTTATATATGATGGAGGGAGGTGACCGTAGGAGCAAGTGGTGACCATAAGCAAAAAGCTTCTCACTTCAAAATATCTTAACCAAAACAAGAATGCTTTAATACAAAGCATGACTCACTTAAACCTAGTCACCCTTTAATAAATGCAAAGATGAGTCACTTAGCCTTGTCACAAATTCTAGAACCTTCTAGAAGCACGACTCACTCTCATCCAAGAAAAGATAAATCCGCCTTTAACCAAATGTTAAAAGACGGCTGATAGAAAACTGGAAACTGGCAACTTCCAAAAGTGATCCTGAAACAACTTTCAGGATAACCCCGAAACTGTATAAATATACCCGCATTTGTATTACGACCGAATACAAATGCAACTGAGACAAAGATATTATACCTACTCAATATAATACTCGGATCCGGCTTAAACCAAAGCCGACCAGTATCATCTGCCCGAAAAATAACACGTGCGTAAACGCACGTGCATTTTCCGAACCCTGCTATAATACCATACGGCCTCTACAACGTTTCGCCCGAACTTGGGAAACTGTCTGTGGGGGACTCTAATGACTCGTCAGCACCATGGCAGTGGGTTTAACCACAAACCGTCAGCGGCACTAGCAATGCGTAACGGCTGCCCATGGACTGACCTCAAGGGAAGCTGATGAGCAAACTCAAGGGAGGCCGATGAGCGAACTCATCCAGAAACCCTACTAAGCCTAACAGTGACAATGTATATACAGTCCGGTCCGTTCGTCAATGAGTATCGCATATCTGCCTAGGGGGCTAGTAACGTCAGACCCCCAATAGCAGTATAAGTCGTGTCGGAGTGAAGCCCAATAACACCCTGAGATACTACTGGAGTACCTACCAGTAAATCTCCTGCCATGGCCATGGACTTTGTGTAATGGCTCTCCGAGACACAGCACGACCTCGCCCCCAATACCGGGAGAGACGAATCCCCTGCTGATCCGCTCACGTGCCTCCATATGGCTCGGGACTGTACCCAAAAGCTACCTGTTTGCACGACTCCTTTGAGCCGTGGTAGGGTAGAAATCAAAGCACAGTGGGAACTCACACGAGATAAATGACGACCTCAGGTCGATGAACTAACCTGTACACATGTCACCGGGGAACTGCTATCTGACGATAGATATAATACTAACTAGCAGATTCCCGGCGAGTCCTGTCCGGTGTACTCATAACCCAATGAGCACCTGTATACATCTTAGGTGATCCAACTGACACCAGTGGCTTGTGAGACCGGCCACCGCCCCTCGTCGGGGTCTCGACTGTACACACTAGTCTACTCCGGAGTATCGATGCCCTGTCTCGAAACTCCCACGACTAGGGACCACAATTAAGGATATGCATATAAACTACCCAACTCTCACGTATATGATCGCCATCATACTGTTGGTAGTAAAGCAAGATCCTAAGGGCTCTATCAAAGTGTAACATGCAATCAGTCACCTGAACATGTACACGACTGATAAAGGCAAACCAGATAGCATACTATCATCTCGAGTAAGACTGTCCTACCGGGATAGGTCCTCCGCAATCATTGCAATCACGTACCTGCGATCCAATAATTGACTATGAGGGCACTATCTCCAACACATCCATTGCCCCATACAGGGTCAAGAAATGTACACATTAGTCTACTCTGGAATATCGATGCCCTGTCTCGATACTCGCTCGACTAGGAACAATTAAAGGATGTACTTATGGACTACCCTGGGCCCACTAGTATGATCTGCATCATAGTCCTAGTAGTCATGTACACATCCTAAGGGTTTTATCAACATGTAACGGAGAGACTGTATAAGGATACAAGTGTACATGTTAAAATAAAGAGCAACCAAATGGCATACTATAATATCGAGCAAGAAAGTCCTCTCTATATATGTCCAAGCATCCACTATAGTATACAATCATGTACAATAATGACCTCTATGGCTTACATATAACTAACACTCCACCTACCATAGCTGCACCACTTATAGAACAGACGATATTTCTGGCGGCTATCAAAAGCCTACTTGAGGATCATCAAGCTCAATGCACGATTTTGCAGGAAGCTCTTCTTTAACAGAGTTTCATCCGCTCTGAAGCAGAAGCACCGTGAGTGAAACAATTTCGAGCATTACACCCGAAGAACTTCTCAGGGAAAGAGAAACCGCTTGAAGCCGAGAAATTGGCTCAAAGTATAGGAAACGACCTAGCAGCAGTCTAAGTTCCAGAAGTAGCTTGGGTCAGAGTAGCAAAACTCTAACTTACCAATAATACCAGAGTTTGGTGGAAGGCTGAGGAGAGCCGTCTTGAGCAGCCGATTGAGTGGAAGATTTTCATTGTGCTCTTCGACGCCAAGTACTTTCCATAAACCACACATTTCGAGATGAAACAGAAATTCATACACCTGCAACAAGGATCCATATGGGATAACTCGGTGGATGAGTATGATGCCGAATTCACCATGCTCGGCAGATTTGCTACCTATCTAATTCCTACTATAGAAATCAGATCCAGGCGCTTCCAGCAAGGATTAGACCTCAAGATCCAGCTGCCCTAGCAACGGGAGAATACCTAACACATGAAGCCGCTTTGAAATCAGCCCGTCGTTATGAAACTGTCATTAAGAAGAAGGGAAGGCCACAGTCGGTCAGCACCACCTATGAGGCCGGGAGGATCATTTTCCAAGACTGAACTAAACTTCTGTATCTATTGCAAGAGTACTGGACACCAGGTCAAGAATTGTCGTCAAGTAAATGGTCTTTGTTTGATATGTGGATTGCCCTCTCACACTGTAGGAAGTGGCCCACAGAACCGAGCTAGCCCAGTCCCCACTGCTAGACAAGCTATTCAAGCTCCACCTACTCTTTTAGCTCTTCCTGCTCCACCTTCGTGCGGACCACCTTTGTCTTGTCAACCATCAATATACCAGCATGCATAGAGAAATATGCCGAGACGCCAGGCTTTCAATTTGTCGGCCGTAGAGGATGAAGCCATGGGTCAAGATATGACCGGTAAATTTTCCTTCCATTTTTTCAGCCTTTTCAAAGTCTTGCATCCTTTTTGTTCTTTTAACTACCTGAACTTTTCCCACACTTTCGGTATGATATTAGTAGTCCCTACCTTCACCACTACTTTAACCTAAATTTTTTCTTGAATCTGTTACAACATTCCCATTGTGTAAATTTCGAGGACAATTTTTCTAAGGTGGGTAGGATGTAACGACCCTAAAATTCGAATACACTTTTATTGATCCAATATTAATAAAAGAGTATATTTCTGTTTTGGTTTTGACATATAGGTTATTATTGATAACTTATGTACAAGAAACAACTTGTATTTCACCGGTTAAGCCTCTCTACTGCTGTTCTCTAGCCTGCAAGTTCGAATCTAATCAGTTAGAATTAATTTTAATATTTTTCTTTTTAAATTTTTCGGAAGCCCAAGAGTTGCACGTGCATTACACAGAGAAACGAAGAGTTGCAAATAAATCAAACAATATAAATGATACATAAATACTCAGATGAATGCACTGCACGAACCCCGAGGTAATTGCCTCTTTTTGGACCTCCAGATCCCCGCCACCGGCCATTGGATTTCCCCCAAAATCCTCCATTCTTTGCCCGTGCATCCCTTCAGCTCCCCACTACTCTTTTTTTCTATTTGATTTTCCTGAAATTAACCAGAGAACCCCAGACCCTTCATCTACCCCTTTACCCTCACTTTTAATACATTTTTATTATCTTTTTAATTTCCTCTACACCTATATTTTCCTCTATAAATACCTAGTCTTTCACCTTAATTCTTCTCTTAGATTATTTTGAAAATACCACTCAAAATTCTATCTCTCAAGCCTCACTCTAGCAAATGAAGTCAAGCGCATAAGTCCAAGTCAACTTCGTCGCTCAAATTCGTTCCCCCACATGTTAGCTATCTAGAGTTCATTCTTGTACACGTAGTCGGACCCAAGCTCAATTCTCCACACACCGTATGTATCGATTCCTCAAGCGGGGCTTCTTCTCTTCTTTTCTTATTTGTACGAGTACAAGAGGAAACGACAAGTCCTTTCATCCTCTCTTCTTTTCCCTCTTTTATACACTCTTCTACTTTTCCATTTCGCCACTCTGCATCACTTGTAACTATGCTAACTCCTACCTCTACTTTTCTCTCTTTTTGCTTCTTCTCTTATATCGACGCGAAAGAATACAGTATTATAAAAAAGTTTAATTTAAAAAATATATTCATTGTAATTCGGCATGTTCATCATAAATTTTCATGCCATGATATCAAGAAAATACGAATTTACAATTCTATCCATGTCTCACAATTTTTGTATAATGTTTAATATGTTAAATAACATGTAAATTACAAATAGTGAACAAATACCATGAACTTTACTTATACCTCTTTTACCCTTATCATGAACTATACTTCTAGAAAATTCACGGGGTAATGACCAATCCCATCACATACACTATGGTTCCATACCATGATATTTTAGATTACAAAGTTTTATCAAAATGAAACAATTATATAAAAATACTATTACTTTTATAAAACATTTTTATCGCCATTCTTAAATCATTTGCAATTGCGCATCTACAACCCTTTTAGGAGAACCCATTTATGGATGGTATGAGTTATCGCACATCTTTTAGATAGTAGAGCGGCATACATAACTCCTCACGGAGATTCGGTCTCGAAAGGAAAGAAAAATACGATTTTAAAAGAAATATGACTTTTTAAAACAGTTACACTTTGAAAATTTATATAAAATTATGAATCCTTATTTTCAATAAAAAAAAAATTGTGAAAATTATCTTTTAAAATGAAATATTAAAATTTTAATAAAATACCATCAAATTCTCAAAAGTAGTAGTTTTCATAAAAATACCATAAACCTTTAAAAGCTAGGTTTCATCACTAAAATACCACTAAAACTAAAATAATTTTTTTATTAAAACTCTTAATATCATAACTCACCCTCGAGCTTTATTTTTAAAACAATATAAAAACATTTTCATAAAACCCTATCGAGAAATGAAAACAATGTAAATAAAAGAGTAAATATTTAAAGACCCAAGATTAATATAGATTTAAGCGGTATCATTTCTCTTGAGTCTCAGGGGGGCGGAGAAAGTGAGTGCTTGGCTATCTAGGTTAGATAACATTGCAAATTAACGAAGTTATCAATCACAATCGTCTTAGAAAAAGACACAGATCCAACCGTCCATGTGCTGCGGTTGTCCGATTATTCCTGCACTTAAGGGTTTACAAGATTACAGCTATTCAAAAGATTTATATGTAGTAATATGAAATGTCTATAATTTGAATACAAACTCGAACATGACTCATATGTGAATTTGAACTTGAACCCGAACTTGAACCTGAACTGGATACTTGAACTTAACGTGAATACCTGAACCCAAAGTCTACTCTTGAACTGTCTGTTGGGTTACACTAACGTCCCGGCCGTCATCCGTGGCTGTTTGCGGAACAAAATTTTTTCAACGATGTTAAACTGACTCTAGAATAACCCTAAACCGGATCTACCATAAAACTAACTAGCAAGCTAAAGGATTCTATCTACTATGATAGAAATTTATACCTAAAGAAACAAGTCATTCGGGTCTTCACTCCTCTCCTTTAGCTCCTCAAAAGATGTACGGATCGCGCTTGATCTACGACCTCCTCGCGTCAAAGATGATCCACCCGAGAGTGTCTACTTTGAGCTCCTACCTCTAAACCGAGGTAACTAGGTTACTTAGTATGCTAATCTAAGTAGCCTAGATGATGTAGATAATGATGATGGATTGATTTGTCTCACTAGCCCTAGGTTTCTCAACACATGAGACTATTAGGGTTTTGAGGAAGAAGAAGATGAAGCTTGGAGGAGAGAGAGAGAGTGTTCAAGTTAAGCATCCAATAATTCACCAAAATATCTTGAAGCTACCTTGCCTCAATAGTAAACCACGAGTCACCAAGTAGCCATGCTTCATTTAATACAAATAAACACCTCATACCTCCACCTCATTAATCATTTAATCAAAATGATAAAAACTAAAATGAGGTGTCTTCTTCTAGAAGCATCTTGCACAATTACAAGAATACCCCTCACCGTATATACATACCCGTATCCGTATTCTGAAAAATACGAATACAAAGAGATGGACATAATCCAAGAATATAATACTAGGATCCGGCTTAAACCAAATCCCACTAGTATTATCCGTCCGAATAATGATCCGTGTATCTAGTACACATATATGATCGAACCCTGTCGTAAAACCATACGGCCTCTACATCGTTTCGCCCGAAACAGGGAAACTTTCTGTGTGGGATTCTAAAGACTCAACAGTACGCTGGCAGTGGGTTTAACCACAAGCACGTCAGTGGTACTAGCTGCACGTAACGGCTACCCAGGTACCTGTCGAAAAGGAAGGCCGATGAGCAAACTCGTCCGAACTCCTATCGAGCCTATCCGTGACAATCTCCGTGCAGTCCAGTCTCTTCGTCTAAGAGTATCGCATATCGGATCTAGGGGGTGGTAAACGTCAGACCCTAATAACCCGATAATTTGTGCTGATGCGGCTCGGGACTAATCCGGAAAACTACTGATCAACCTATCAGTAAATTCCAACTGCTTTAGCCAAGGTCTTATGGTCCTGGCCAATCGAACACAGTGCGATATCAACTCCCAATACCTGGAGAGACGAATCCCTGACAATCACTCACTGCCTCCATGTGGCTCGGGACTGTACCCAACCAAAACCTGTTTGCACGACTCGGTAGAGTCGTGGTAGGGTAGTGATCAAAGCACAGTAGGAACTTACATGAGACAAATAACGATCTCAGGTCCTAAGACTAACTTGTACACATGTCACATGAGAACCGCTATCTGACGATAGGTATAATACCATCTAGAGGTTCTCGGTGAGTCCGTCCAGTGTACTCACCCCAAGAGAGCACCCGTATACAATCTTAGATGATCACACCAATGGTTGTGGGACCAACCACCGCCCCTCGTCGGAGTCTAGAAACGTATACGTAGGTATACTCTGGAGTATCGATGCCCGATCTCGATACTCCTGCGACTTGGGACTTTTAAGGATGTGCTTATAGATTACCCAGCTCCCACAAGTATGATCGCCATCATAACGCTGGTAGTCAAGCAAGATCCTACGGTCTTTATCAGCATGTGGTCGACATATATAACATATGCACATGTTGAGATAAAGTCAAACCATAATAGTATACTACTTCATCGAGTCTTTATCAATATGTGCAAGCAACACAGAGCATCATAAGAAAGAAATATACATATTATGATAAAGACAACTCAAATAATATAATATATAACTGAGCAAGATTGTCCTGTACATACATATCCCTAGCATCCATATGTATACAGATATAATAATGGCCTCTAGGGCATACATATCCAACACCGACTTGACTCGAACCATGAATACAACTTGACACGAATACATGAACACTTGACACGAATACTTGATCTTGACATGAACGCAATCTTGCAACTTAATGTATTCATGGATTCAAGTAAGACTAGTAATTTTTAATTATAATCTAAAATACA
The DNA here is from genome assembly GCA_030015575.1 of Agapanthus africanus. Classification (NCBI taxonomy): domain Eukaryota; kingdom Viridiplantae; phylum Streptophyta; class Magnoliopsida; order Asparagales; family Amaryllidaceae; genus Agapanthus; species Agapanthus africanus. Next base: position 348,522,443 of record JASDDO010000012.1, on the reverse strand, counting down.
CGGGGGTGTTGGTGTAGTTTAAGTGTGAATCCAATAGAATCTTAGGAGCCCCCCTAGATCATGAATCCTACGAGCCCCCTAGATCATGAATCCATGTCTAATAACACAAGCAGACTATCATGAGGGCCCATGTTTTCTTGCTCCTGAATTATAGCCTGTTGAATTTGGAATACTTCAACACAAGGTTGAAATCCCGTTACTGACACTTGATTCGGGCCCGTGGTTCTTTACCTCTGAATTACAGCCTGTTGGGTTTGAGAACACTCTTGAGATTAGTTGACATTCACCCTTAAACTTACGTTAGATTAGTTTACCCTTGCAGAAACTTTTTTGGACACTTACATGCACTTCATGTTCACTATACCTACACTACACGGCCATGCTATACTATGCTCATGTTACTTTGCCATGTTATATAGAACTACAAGGTTACATAGAATCGCTATGCTTATACTAAATGACATGTTTAAACACCATATCTCCTAGACCATTGCTTCATGATATCCATTTCCAACTTATCATTACACTTTTATATTTCACACCTTTACTTAGGAACTTACCGAGCGAAAGTTCGCTGACGGGCATCTACCTATCTCTCTTCTTTTGGATGTTCATTAGGTGGTCTAGAGACTGATGAGATAGAAGAGACTGTAGGGGATTACGACCAGATCACTATCTTTCAGTTTATGTATGCCACCTGTTTAGGCATTTTTGTTCTTTTATTTCCTTTTCAGTTGAACTCATGTATTGTAAATATATCAAGTTGAATGTAAATAAAGTTGTTGAAGTTTAAATCTCATGTATTTTCTTGTACATTTTATATTGCTTATTTTACGCTTAGCGTATTTACTCTAGGAAATGACTTTCTCGAAATAAATACGTCGCGGGCCTAGTCACGTACCGTCACCGTCTTTTAGGAAGCGAGGCATGACGAGTTTTATTGGTGGCCCATGCAGGTCAGTTCTATATGAAATCGTAAGCAATATATCACAAGAAAGATAAAATTCAACAAACTTACATTTCTTGCATTTCAATTTCTGTTGAATCTATCCTAATCTTTCTTCTCTATTTCAGGTGATGGATTCTCCCAACAACACTAGCACCAATGTCAATAGCAGTACACCACCACTACCTACCCTTACCGTTCTACTACCTCCACCTACCGTAGCCGCACCACTTATAGAACAGACGATACTTCTGGAGGCTATCAAAATCCTACTTGAGGGTCAGCAGGCTCAGTACATGATCATGCAGGAACATACTGCTCTCCTTCAACAGAGTTTCATCCGCTTTGAAGCAGAAACACCGGGAGTGAAACAATTTCGAGCATTACACCCGAAGAACTTCTCAGGGAAAGAGAAACCGCTTGAAGCCGAGGAATGGGCTCAAAGTATAGATGACGACCTAGCAGCAGCCCAAGTTCCAGAAGTGGCTTGGGTCAGAGTAGCAAAACTTCAACTTATTGACAATGCCAAAGTTTGGTTGAAAGCCGAGGAGATCCGTCTTGAGCAGCTAATCGAGTGGAAGATTTTCCGTGATCTCTTCGACGCCAAGTACTTTCCGGAAACCGCACATTTTGAGATGGAACAAAAATTCATACAACTGCAACAAGGATCTATATGGGATAAGTCGGTGGATTAGTACGATGCTGAATTCACCATGATCAGTAGATTCGTTGCCCATCCAATTCCTCCTGCAGAAATCAGAACCAGGTGCTTCCAGAAGGATTAGACCTCGAGATCCAGGCTGCCCAAGTAATGGGAAAATAACTAACACATGAAGCCACTTTGAAGTCAGCCCATCCCTATGAAGTTGTCGCGACCCGAAATATTAGCTCGTGACCAACACTTAAATCACGCAACGTCTACAGGCGTAACGTAATTCAAGTAAGCTAAAACCCAGAAATCTAAACCCTTTAAGAAAACAAAGGAGGTGAAGTTTTGAAATAAAGGTCTAATGAAATCAAGTTTTCTTAAATGCATAGAAAAGGAACATGAATAATGCAATGTGAAATTTACTAGTTTGAAAACATGTTTCGTCTTTTGAAAATTTGGGCAGCACCTCCTTTGTATATTTTGCTCCAAAACCACATATACAAGATAATGATAAAGGCATCCCCAAGCGGGAGCTAGCTCTTCGCCAAATGGCGGATCACAACCACGCAAGACAGTAAATATAAGTATACGACGCCCAACGGCGAAGTTCACCACAAAAGATAAAGAAATAAGCAAGACATCAAAACCACAAGTAGCGGAAAACCCCTCACTCTAAGTCTCGCAACCACAATCTCACTAAGTCTCATTACTTATACAATTTACTAATTTTGATTGATGGAGTTAACTAGATACAATATGAAATATAGATATAAGAGTGGGTGCGATACAAATGTCCCACCTACCAATGCAAAACACCCGAATGCAACTGTGTGCCAGCGAAGCCACTACTGATCCAAGCGGTTAACCTGCAAGAACTGTGGCACAACGGGGGTGAGTTGCCAACTAGTGAGTAGACAAATATCAACAGATAGAAATCGAATAAACGACGACTCCTAGGTCAACTGTATCATAAAGGTAATACTATGATATCTAGGGTGACCGGGTTATCATATGTGCCAACAATGTAATCAAGGTTTATCTGTATATGGATATTGTCCAACGATATAAACAATGTATGTATGCATGTGGATCTCGTCCAACCATAAAATCAATATCTTTATGCACGTAAATATCATAAAAGAGTGTGCATGAAAGTATGAAGATATAAATCAACGGTTTCCCTCGCGACACATCAAAATCATGGAACCTGGGTGTTCAACATCGACACCCGAAAACATCATGAAACCTGTGTCTAGCATCGACACGTAAATCCTCATATCTCGGGCTCCGTCAGTCCGGATCGGCCCACGGGCTCCGTCAGTCCGGATCGGCCCATATCATCTCTTGACTCTGGTCGGTATCCTCCGGATATCTGCCGAGCCCAAATACTATCACCGGTAGGTAGTAGTCCCTCTGCCAGGCTCACCGTCTACTGCACAGCATCCCTTTTTTGCCCCGGGGTACCATACCGGGTCCACCATGTACCCGCAATCAGCCTCATCCTGCTCCTCGAATCGGGTATCACATGTCACATGTCTCAGAACCGAGAAAACACATGGTGGACGCACTGAAATATCATATCAAGAGAAACCGGGTTTTTAACAATACATACTTTCTTTTAAAATGACCACGGTTCTCAAATCCAGAAATCTCATGAAAACAGCATATCTCAATGCGTAAAATCATAAAGCATGATGTTTACGACATATGATAGAAATGTAAGCATATCAGTATATCATGCAACATGGAACAGTGATGTATCATATTAAGGGAAAACAGCTCCTTTAAATGATTCCAGTTTTGAAAATATGTCCTGCGGTTCCCATTATCTCCAAAGTCAAATGCAACATCGTATAACGGTGCATAGGTAACTATAGCAAGTAAATTATGCAAAGAGTCATATCATGATGCAACAATCCTACTGTGTAGTGACATGGCAATTATCGATGATGAAGTGTGTGAGCCGGCAATCTGTGTGCGTGTAACATACGCATCATCGATAATGGTGTAAGTGTACTAGTACAGGTATAAATAATGCAATGCGAATAACATGAATGCAGCATAAGGTAAATCACATGCAAATGCTGACAGGTACACGTATCTAATATTATCGAGTCGGTAAATCAATCAATCGGCATCCCGCTTCACAACATCCCGTACGGTATACGGCATCCTCTAGTCAAGGGTATGGATCAAACCTCAAGTCAAACTCATCACGTACGGAAAATCATCGTACGGCGGTATTAAGCTATCAGGGATCCTATCATCCTATAAGACGAGGAGAATGCGGACCTAACGTCTCGTTCGACTATCACTCACGATTCACAACATATATAAATATCTCAATATACCTATGTCCCAGGTCACATCCGCAACAATCTCATATCAGGGGACCGACAAGGTATCAATCATTTCAATCGACTCGCATCCGTATACCAACATATCACCAAATTATCATATCACGTCATATATTCTTTTCATCGCATTTATATCCCTCATTAAGTCAATTTTACAAATACATTCTACCTTTACTATAAGCATAATTATCTAATCTAGCATACACACCCGAACCATATAAGCCGTTTTTGAAAGATGCGAATCGTAGTTTTGAAAGTAGGGGCTACGGTGTTTTTAAGGAAAAGATATCATTTGAAAATCCGTAACATCCCTCAAAGTATTAGTTTGAATGATGCATACGATTCTTCAGTTTGGAAATAGGTATGGTTCGGATGACTCATTTACGTCGACTATCTAGTCCTATAGTACCCTAAACGGCAAAATCATCAAATCTCATCCTCAAGTCCCGTCATCATATACCAGTCGTATCATATCACCTCTAACTATCATTAGTTTATAATATGGTTTTACTAACAATCTATTAACTCTAACCCTAGTTTCCAAATCTAGGTTTTCTTAACCATAAGCTACAAATCGGTTTCCACCAAAACTTTGCGGGGGTGCTATACGCCATCCGCCCGACTTCCCCCGTGGATATAGATCCACTCACCTTGCTTTTTGCTTGCCAAAGTCGATGACGCCACGCCCCGTCGCCTCGGAATCCACGTGAAGGTACCTACAATAATAACACATATTGCAACGCTATTAAAATCAAGTTCTGAAAACCGAAACGGCACAGGAATCACCTATAGATTAGAACCTATAGCCCACGCATGCAAAACCAACCAATTATCCCTAGTTGTTGATGTACAAACATCCAACAACCAATACGAATCCAAATATCAAAAATGAGCATCTCAAAATACGGAAAACATATCCAAAATCACATTAATGTGCCCCCAGATTTTGACTCAGGTCAAACTAGCCAAAGTTGCATATATACAGGGTCTAGTTTTGGGGAGAACAAGACATGGACCAAATACGAAGGGGTTCCACCCTACCCTGGCTGCAATTTGCGGCCAGGAAGAATAAATCTGCGGCCTGGGTTTGGGGGTTGGGGCTAAGGTTTCATTGGTACACTCACAATCACCTGCTTACATCTCTGTCTTTGCTAAATTATTTTTAGTGCCCCCGGGTCACTCCAGATTCCATAATACTATCCCAAACTGTCAATTTAACCAATGTCGGAAAGGTTCTAAGTTCGTGTTCCATATCCTAGGCCATACAAATCCACACTAAGGTCTGTAGGAAGCCACTACACATCACCAATTCTAAACAAACACCCAAACCCTTCTCTTGGGATTTCTAAGATCACAATTCCACACACAATCAACCTCTAAACTACACAAGAATGCAAGGAAACTAAAACTAAACTAAAGGGAAGAATATATACCTCCTTTAGGCAACTTAAGAAAACCCTAGCTCGACCAAAGTCATCAAAATCCTACTTTGCTTGGTCCATTGTGTAGAGGATGTAGAGGGGATCAACTTTTGTGAAGAGGGTGTGGGGTTTTGACATGGTTTTTGAGATGGATCTTGGGGTTGAAGGTGGAGGGAAGTGAGGAGGAAGAAGATGAGGGAAAAATATGAGAAGGGAAATAATGGGCAGCCCTCTCTCTCTCTCTTTCTTATTCTCACCCTCTCACTCTCATGTCTCACTCTCTCTCTCTCCCTCCCCCCAATCATTCTCTTTTAACCCCTTTTTCTCTTTTTTTTTCTTTTCTTTTCTCACCCAAAAACCCAACCATAACATAAAACAACACAAATGAACATGTCATGTTACACTAACCATGAAAAACTGTAAAAATACGGATTTGGCCTAATCGCGATTACCAGTGCACTAATCGGGTTTTTATCCAAACTGCATACAATAAATTTTAAAAATGAAAAATCCTTTAAATATATTTTTAAAGGAATAAATAATTTTAATTTCCATTTATTTCAAAATTATCGGTATATATTTATACCCTTTTTCGAAAACCCCAATTTCGCAAATCGGGCAGTTTTCGGGAAATATATTATTTTAATATTAAATTCCAAAATAATATTTTATATTTTCTGAAATGTTACAATACTACCCCCTTAAATAAATTTGGTCCCCGAATTTAAATTTAAACCCTCAAAATCTAAAACATTTCAATAATCAGCTCAAATCAACGGGGCTCCGAAATCACGGAAAATATAGAAATAACACAGCACACCGCGCCAAATGAGCATGAAAACGAGTACAAAACTCAAAATCGAACTCCTTTAAGCATCACGCAAATCATCTGATTAGCACGCATATCCTTGGAGTTACAATAGAGATACAGATCTCGAAATCCACTACTGAAATCCAATATACACTAGTCAAATATTATAACATGTATATAGTACGGATCCTTGAAAACCCCCAAAATTTGAATAAAATGCATGCAAAATCCTTTCTGAATCGCCGTGTGATGCGTAACTCACGGCATAAGTGATGGACGCTCATTTGTAAAATAGTAAATATAGTTTCATATATGTTTTGCTCAAATATACGTTCCGTCTTTTTGAAATATTCCAACAAGGTTTTCCTTTATAAACGTTCGTGTCGCTCACGGACACGTAGAAAATAGCGAGACTATAGCTCCTTTTGAAAACCCACTTGGTAATCTTTTAATGCATGCAAAGTACTCAGGTACTGTCTTTAGATCAGTCCTGTTTGGCCATATATAATATGGTGCCCAAAACGAAAACAAAGTGCTCAAAAGCAAAATCAGCCTCAAAAGGCGTATCCAACAATCACATGCGTCTGGTGCGCACGGAAATCAAATCCAAACACAGGTGCCACTATACGCACAAAGAAAAACTAAGTGCAACGGATGTGCACAAAAACATCTGTCCACTGCAACGGGTGTGCACGACAACAATATCTGGTGCATCTATTGTGCACGAAAACATCTGGTGCATCAAATGCACAAAATACTATCAATAACTCAATCGCATAAAAGCAACACCGAGTGCACCAAGGTGTATAAAATCATAAACGTGTGCAATTGCGTGCACAAAACACATATCAATCCACTGCAAGCACATATAAGCTATACTGAGTGCAAAAATCACATCGTCCGTATGAAATCCACGAAATCATAAACATATGCTACGAAGGTAAAAAATCGACATCAATTGCAATGGATATGCACAAATCGCAAATCAACACAACGGTGTATAAAATATATATCAGGTGTGATAACTATGCACAAAAATGTGAATACCCAGTAGGTGCAGCCATGGTGCACGAAAATCTATATCATGAAACCCAATCATCAAAACTCAAATCCAAGCGATAAAAGCGTGATACTCGGATCACAAACGCAAATCGCAATAAATGACATTGAGGTACACCTCCTACAATGTCGAAAAATAAATCGGTGCGCCTAAAACCGGCAGAACAAGAACATCCGCTTGCTTCCTGCTCACGGTCTGGCGTCCTCTGTCTCTGGGTCTTCATTCCTCTGTGGATTACCAATCTCGCAATCCATCGGCTCATCGGCCCTGTCGGGTGTGCTAACGGAAATGATTCCGCTCTGGCACTTCTATGGTCATCTCTCGGCTAATCATCACGACCTCTCGTAAAGCAGCACGTTACTGGCGTCGGGCTCTGCTCCTCTGAATACTTGTGACACAACTGATCCTCGATGCAAATCTTATTGCAATAGTGTCCTGGAAGGAATCTGTAACGCTTTAGATTCCGGTTAGTTTTCGTTTAGATGTTAATGCGGGTTTACTGTAAAAAGTTTACCAATTCGGGTTCCTCACATTTTATAACATTTAATTAATAATTTATTATTAATTGTTATGGATATGCACGCACGTGTGCACGTAAATGTGAGTTTTGTTTGTGGTAATTTTGATCTTAGAAACCTTGACCCTTAATCTAATCCTTTTCTTTAACCCTAACCCAATCCTTAACCATCCCTAGATCTTTTGTGTGTGTGAGAGAGAGATATTTATATGGAAGTGAGGAGGTGGCAATGGTGGTGTGAAAGCATTAATGGAGAATTAATGCCATGGTTACACTCACCTAAAACCTCACCCTACACTCATCTCCCTCTCTCTTATCCTCACACACACTCTCATTTCTCTATCTCTTTTCTTTTCCCTCATTCTCTCTCCTTTAGAACTGAGTACTCTCATCTCCATCACTAATTCATCACAAATATTCACAATTTCTTCAAAATCACATCTTTATCTTGGTTTTGCCTCATGGATTCCTAGGAGCATGCAAAGCTAGGATCTTTGTGTTCTTTTGTGTAGGTAATGATTTCTTCCTGTTCTTTAGATGTTTATTGTGTATCTTAGCTTTAAAGTTTCAATTTTTATCGCGTATCGTATCGTTTCGGATAAATATCGTAATTTTAGTGTCGATTTGGGGTCTCGGATGATCTGCTGTTAAACTAAGTATTTGTTGCAAAAATTGACTTGACAGTAACCTAGTATAGAGACCTAGAACCTACCCTCAAAATACGAGCCAGTTCTTCCATTGTCAGGCCGCAGTTTTATTGGTTCTGGCAGCAAATTACGGCCAGACTGGGGACTTGGGTGTTGGGTTTTTGGGTAGGGGTCTCTGGGGTTGTTTGTGATCTCATGGTACTTGCAATTTTTATAGATTACTGGTACAGGAAAATCTGGGACCACTTGTGTGTTTCTAGTGTTTCGTTTCACGCGATACGTTATCTGATATGGTGCATGTTTTGTGTTGTTGTTGGTCTGAGTTGGTTTCGTAGTGTCGCTATACGCGTTAGCTATAACACAACCCCTTTAGAGTACGTAGGTGTGTCGTGTTGGTCCGTGTAGATTGTATGTATTTTAGGTTTATTATTAATATATATTTGCTTTGCTGTTTTAATGTTGCAGTTTCGTAGGCGGGGACTACGGACACTGCTACAAAGGGAAAATAGGTGGTAGGATTCACCTAGTTTGGAGCGTTGGTGAGTAGATTTAACATCTACAGGGGAATCGCCTGCATGACGTTATGCGTCTGGGCTAGAAATGACTTGCTTGTCGCATATTCTAATTCATATTTAGAAATTGCGACTACACTTTACTGCTTAGATATTGTTGTGCATGAACTAGTATCCTTAGGACACTGCACAATTATTGACGATTCATGTTGCACGAGCACTGATTGTATGCCACACACACCGTCAATAATTGCCATGTCACACACAACCCACTTATAGATATGATATTGCTTGGTTAGGGATATTGAGACATTGATTCATATTTCTTATTGCATATGACATATAGCAAACCTGTATATCCACATGCTTACACATATGCCTTCATATACTTACATGTTAGATACCTATATACCTATAGTGTATTGTACCATTAGTGATAGATACATACACACTTTATGACATAGCTATAGGTATATCTTGCATATATTTCACTTATACCCAGGGGGTATACTACATTATTTACTTATAGGTAGATAAATATACCTTGCTATACCTTTGTGTTTACACATATATCAATTATAGCTACATATTTACCTTCACTTGATGTTATTTAGAATTGGATAAATTAGGAACCACATGATATTTATATTAACTTGTTGCAGTTAATTAGCGGATTTTCCTTTATATGCCTTCATTACAGTTTTATGTTGCATATATTATATTCGTGAATTTTCGCATTGTGATATAGATTTTTTCATGATGTTTTTTGGATTTGGGGACCATGGGAGTTCATGAAATTATGCATTATTTGAAAAACCCGGTTTCCCTTGATATGATACTTCAGCAGCCACCATGAGATTTATCGGTTCAGATATATATACCCCACGCGAGGAACGGAGGGGTCCGTGTGCGGGTACATGGTGGGGCCCGGAGGTACCCCGAGGCAAGAATGAGGTCGTGGTGCTAGACGCCGAGTTGCATGGGAACCATACCATCCGGTGACATTACCAATGACTCGGCGGTAATCATGGGGATACCGTTGGGAGTCATGTACGTATAGATACGTGAAAAGATGAGGGTCAGAGCTAGGCACTCGTGCTTTTCGGATAGCGTGTGATACGTACCTATCAGGGTGCCAGTCATGGTGACAGCACCTGATAGATCAGTATTTCTGTGTCGATGCTTGATACATTGTTTTCATGATATTTCCTCTTACTTCTTTGTATATATAACAGTGGAATGGGACGCTGTTATATATGCCCTTACACCAATATTAGTGGAATGGGACGCTAATATATGTGTATTGACTTTAATTTATATATACATCATCATATTAATTCTTGCAAATATATTTAGGATGTTAGATCTTTACTTGATAATTTGTTTGGGGATATAGGTGATTTATTTGAGATTGGATACAGGATATATATATATATATATATATATATATATATATATATGAGATTGCTGATTTTGTACATTCAGGATATATGAGATTTATTCAATATTGTACATTCAGGATTTGTGAGACTTATATGATATGATAGCCAATTTGGGGGCTGATTTGAGGAAATTGGGATTTGGATTGTCTTGATGGATTGTGATTCTACCACGATGTCAGGATTCCGTGGAAATGACATGTTTCATTCCATACTCCACATTTATTGTTTATGCACTGCTTCATGTTTTAGTAGTACCTGCTAGCGTACCTTTCATGACTGTTGCATTTACATACCTTTATTTATATGCATTGCTTCATGTACTAGTAGTACCTGATAGAGTACCTTTCATGACTGATGCATACATACATTTTCATATCATTATTGCATGATTATTGCATACTGATTGTCATATTACTATTGTTTCATGCATTAGTTGTACCTGTTAGTGTACCTTTCATGATTACTGCATTCATATGACCTGTTACTTCTTTTAACCTACATATGTTAGATTCGCGATGTACGTGCATACTTGCGATTACCAGCATATGTTATTTACTATTCACGAGTTGGCAACTTACCCCCGTTGTGCCACAGTTGTTTTGCAGGGTGTTCCCCAAAGTAGTCGAGGCAGGCTATTCATCTATCTATCATCTTTTGCTATGGATACCGCATCGGCTCACAGTGTGCTGTTTTGCTTAGGTGGGTTTTGTGGTTATTCGTGTTGTATTGTATATTCATTGTATCCTTGTACTCTCCATCTACTACTTTCATGTTTGAATTAGAGACTTGTGTGAGGACGATTTTGTATATTATTTTGTGACTTGTTGTCTTTTATACAGTTTCCTTTCTATTGTCTTTTATTTATTCGCTACGACGTCGTATATTTGTTGTGGTGGTTGTTTTCCGTCTTTGGTCGTGTATTTGCTCGCGTTTGGGGATGCTTTATTTATATTTATATTGTACCCATTTTTGGGGCTAGTTTTTACAAAGGAGGTGCTGCCAAAATTTTAAAGAAAGAAAGTTGGACTTTTAAAGAATTTGGGTTGTGATTTCAAAGACTTTTAAAAAATGTTTCTTATCTTTTTCTTGTCTTTTAATGGTTTAGATTTCTGGGTTTTGGCTTTCTTTTACTGCGTTACGCATGTAGACGTTGCGCTGTATTAGGGCCGTCAGGTGCCAATTTCGGGTCATGACAAAGTTGGTATCAGAGCGCTAGGTTTTACCTTTCGGAGTGTAGGATGACCTAGGTATGATGGAGTAGGTAGCTTAAGCAGAGTAACGTAGTGTGTGTATTTCTGCAGCATACTCACGTTGCGGTGCTCCGCCTAAAGTGACCTAAGTACATTGCTTGAAATTCCTTCCTTGATGGTTCATATCTTTGTGATTCGATTTCCGTGTTCTTATCGAATCTTATTTCCGTTTATAGCCTTGCCGCCGATGACTGTGGGGACTCAGAGTGATGCAGCGAGGGCCGAGGTCAGGACTGACTCGGGTGAGACGAGGATTGACCAGGATGGCACGCTCGTTGCACAGGAGCAGACGGATTCGCCTTCGACAGATAGCATCGCTAGGCTTGTGGAAGAGATGCAGGACATGCGCCAGACTATGAGTTCATTGGTTGAGGTTGTTCGAGCGCAGCGACAGGAGGTTGTCACCCCTGTTAACCAGTTGTTCCTTACGATCAGCATGCAGCAGTCCGTCACCTACATAACACCAGTGGATGCAGCCACAGTTTACGAGACACGTATTCCAGAGACTTTGGGAGTTCCGGGACAGTGGAGGACCCGTACCGGTGTACCAGCCCAGAGACAGAGGCCTAGTCGTCGAGACAGATTTCGTGACCGTCGCAGGAGTAGCAGAGGCTTAGGACGTGGACAGTCGTTCAGCTCTCATCCCCAGGAGGGTCAGCAGTCGTCGCGTGGATGTTTCTGGTGCAGGAGCCTTCATCACCTCATTAGGGATTGTTCCTTAGCACTGCGTCAGGGTCGTATTCAGAGAGGTCGTGGACACGGAAGGATCGCTCAGAGGGGACAGGTTGGCAGATGAAGATTTCAGCCAGTTGCGGGTAGGGGGAAAACACGAGAGTTTGTTTCTACTCATCGGGACGCGCGGGCATCCAATGCAGAGTTTTTAGGTATCCTTAATTCACATGTTCTTTTGATGTACTTGTTGGTTTTTCACACTTATGCCGTGGTTGGGATGAGAGTCGTGTTAGGTAGATCAACCGTTTGTTGTGTTAATTTCTGTCAGCGATTCTTTTGTTGCGCAACACGTATTTCAGTTGTGTGTCAATCGGTTAGGAGATTCATCCATCACTTGATCCTTCTAGAGATGTTGGATTTGACGTTCTCCTGGGACGGACTGGTTAGCTACGTGTTAGGCGTCTGTGGACTACCGCGAGAAAACAGTCAGGTGTTGTTTTCCCCGGCTAGTCAGTTCTTGTTGTGCAGGTGGATAGTTGTGCCGCCTCTCACATCTTGAATTCAGCCTTTTTCGCTAGTCGGCTTTTGAGGAGAGGATGTCATGGATTCTTGGCGTTCATTCGTGGTACCGGAGCCACAGTTGGTTTGTTGGACCGGGTTCCTTTCGTGCGATAGTTATCCGATGTTGTTCCAGATGAGCCGGCGAAGTTTAGGGAGCTTAAGGATCAACTGCAGAGTTGTTTGTTGGGGGGCTTGTGCGCTTGAGTGTTTCGCATTAGTGAGCTCCTATTTCTGTTCGTCAAGGAGGAAGACGACAGTTTAGGTTGTGTATTGATGGATCGCCAATTTAACCGGCTTACGGTGCGGGTAGGTATCCTTTACCTCGCATTGACGATTTCTTCGATCAGCTCCAGAGTGCGAGACATTTTCTAAGTTTGATCGGGATTAGGTCATCATTGTTGCGGGTTCGGAGCGATGACATTCCGAAGGCTGCCTTGTGCATGCTATGGGCTTTGTGTGTTGGTGTGTCATTGGACTCACCAATGCCCTAGAAACATTCGTAGATATGATGAACCAGATTTCTTCAGGCCGTTCCTCGACCAGTTATTGTTGTGTTATTGATGACATTCTGGTCTATTTCAATGTGTTTTGAGGAACAGGAGCAGCACTTGAGGATTTGTTTTGCAGATACTGGGAGAGCACCAGCTGTTTGCTAGATTCTTGGAGTGTTTTTTCAGGCTGTTTGTGTTGACTCCTAGGACTTGTAGTTACGGGAGACGGTTTTCGTATGGTTCCGAGGAAGATCGAGGCCGTACAGCTTAGGCCCAAATTTGTGTGCAGGACGGAGGTCCGCAGATTTTTGGGCTTAGCAGGTTTTTACCACCGTTTCTTGCAGGATTGATAGTGTAGTGCTGCACCGTTGACTGAAATGACCAGAAAGGAGGTTCCTTTTCCTTGGACTGAGACATGTGTGCGGAGTTTTTCAGCAGTTGAAGACTCGGTTAATAACTGCATCAGTTCTTTCTTTGCTTCTGGTTCGGGCGACATTGTTGTTTAACTGTAATGTTTCGTGAGTGGGGCTCGATCGTGTACTGAGGAGACACTATAGAGTTATCGCTTTTGCTTCCCTACATCTGGAGGATGTACGAGCAGGATATCCCGCTCATGATCTGGAGATGGCCGCGGTGGTCTTGCGTTGGAGATTTGGAGACACTACTTGTTCGAGAGTCGTGTCAGATTTTCACAGACCACCAGAGCTTAATGTACATCTTCCTGCAGCGGGTGTTGATTGTTGAGACGGTCTTCTGCAGATTTACAGTTTTGTTCGATCGTTGAGTACAGCTTAAGTTCACCTCTACTGAGGGGACAGCTTGCTCATGTCCGCGCCCGACCACTTTTCTTTAATCGCTTTTGCGAGGCACAGCCCGCCGACGCTCGTTCTTCGGAGATACTTGAGCCTACTCGGCTGGGTAATGATTCAGAGCCCTTGATTTGTGACATGGGTGTGCTACGTTTAGGGACGCGTTTGTGTACCTGATATTATTGGGTAGAGACGTGAAATCCTATAGCATGCACATCTTTCAACTCTCTGTACCCATTCATGTTTCACCAACATTGACGTGACTTGTGAGATAGTTACGGGTGGGCAGGGATGTAAAGAGAAGTTTCGGGTTTCGTTTCAAGGTGTCTGTCTTGTGGTGTGCTTTGGTTAAGCATCTGAGACCGGCTGGGGAGTTGCAACCTTTAACCATTCCGAAGTGGGAGTGGGAGCAGATCTCTACGAATTTCGTTATGGTGTCTACCCAGGGTTAGACAGGGTGTGACTCCATTTGGATGTTTGCTGTCCGGTTTTGCTCAGTTGTTCTTTGTTAAGTTTGTGCGTTGCACGGAGTTCCTTCATGGGTCATATCCAATGAAGGCACCCTGTTCGCTTGCCGTCTTGGGCAGGAACTTCAGGAAGCCTTGGGTACTGGTTGAGCTTTAGCTCCACTTTTTCCATCCGCAGGATGATGGTTTTGTGAGAGCGGGCTATACCGATTATGGAGGATATGCTTGTGCGTACGTTTTAGTTGTTGTCGGCAGTTGGGGATCGTCACTCGCCATTGTTAGGGTTCTCCTTTGATAGCTGTTATCAGGAGGCACTCCAATTGGCAACCTTTAGGTTTAGTTGTTAGGTCGTGTCGATCACCAGTCTGTTTTTCTGACGCTGTGTAAGTATAATTTTTGGACCCCATCTAGTCTAGAGACTTCAGAGATGATCCAGTTGTTTTAGGTCAGGATGAGAGTAGTCCATTGCGAACAGAAGTCTTATGCCGACCGTGTTGGTCGCATACTTGAGTTCGCAGTGGGAGATCATGTATTCCTACGGATTTTCCGATGAGTGACGTGTTGAGTTTTGGGAAGCTTATCCAAGAATTGTAAGTCCTTTTGAGATCCTTAAAGCGAATTAGTTTCGTTGCCTTTAATTTTGGCACTTCCGCCCAGATTATTGAGTATTCACCCCGTATTCCATGTGTCAATACTTTGCAATTACCTTCATGACCTTTCTCACTTGATTCAGCACAAGACCATTTAGCTTGAACGCGATCTTTCATTCGCCAGCAGCCAATTGTGTTAATGGCTCGGCAGGTGGAGAAACTTCGGTCAAGGGTCTTGCCATCTGTGAAGGGTTTTCTTGGACGTAGCCGTATAGTGAGGTAATCACTTGGGAGGCTGCGAGTGAGATATGAGAGTTTGTAATATTCTCCTTGAAGGCACGCTTAGTAAGAATTTTAAATTCGGGGACGAATTTTTATAGGGGGTGAGATTGTAACGCTTTAGATTCCGGTTAGTTTTCGTTTAGACGTTAATGCGGGTTTACTGTAAAAAGTTTACCAATTCGGGTTCCTCACATTTTATAACATTTAATTAATAATTTATTATTAATTGTTATGGACATGCACGCACGTGTGCACGTAAATGTGAGTTTTGTTTGTGGTAATTTTGATCTTAGAAACCTTGACCCTTAATCTAATCCTTTTCTTTAACCCTAACCCAATCCTTAACCATCCCTAGATCTTTTGTGTGTGTGAGAGAGAGATATTTATATGGAAGTGAGGAGGTGGCAATGGTGGTGTGAAAGCATTAATGGAGAATTAATGCCATGGTTACACTCACCTAAAACCTCACCCTACACTCATCTCCCTCTCTCTTATACTCACACACACTCTCATTTCTCTATCTCTTTTCTTTTCCCTCATTCTCTCTCCTTTAGAACTGAGTACTCTCATCTCCATCACTAATTCATCACAAATATTCACAATTTCTTCAAAATCACATCTTTATCTTGGTTTTGCCTCATGGATTCCTAGGAGCATGCAAAGCTAGGATCTTTGTGTTCTTTTGTGTAGGTAATGATTTCTTCCTGTTCTTTAGATGTTTATTGTGTAGCTTAGCTTTAAAGTTTCAGTTTTTATCGCGTATCGTATCGTTTCGGATAAATATCGTATTTTTAGTGTCGATTTGGGGTCTCGGATGATCTGCTGTTAAACTAAGTATTTGTTGCAAAAATTGACTTGACAGTAACCTAGTATAGAGACCTAGAACCTACCCTCAAAATACGAGCCAGTTCCTCCATTGTCAGGCCGCAGTTTTATTGGTTCTGGCCGCAAATTGCGGCCAGACTGGGGACTTGGGTGTTGGGTTTTTGGGTAGGGGTCTCTGGGGTTGTCTGTGATCTTATGGTACTTGCAATTTTTACAGATTACTGGTACAGGAAAATCTGGGACCACTTGTGTGTTTCTAGTGTTTCGTTTCGCGCGATACGTTATCCGATACGGTGCGTGTTCTGTGTTGCTATTGGTCTGAGTTGGTTTCGTAGTATCGCTATACGCGTTAGCTACAACATGAACCCTTTAGAGTACGTAGGTGTGTCATGTTGGTCCGTGTAGATAGTATGTATTTTAGGTTTATTATTAATATATATTTGCTTTGTTGTTTTAATGTTGCAGGTTCGCAGGCGGGGACTACGGACACTGCTACAAAAGGAAAACAGGTGGTAGGATTCACCTAGCTTGGAGCGTTGGTGAGTAGATTTAACATCTACAGGGGAATCGCCCACACGGCGTTATGCGTCTGGGCTAGAAATGACTTGCTTGTCGCATAATCTAATTCATATTTAGAAATTGCGACTACACTTTACTGCTTAGATATTGTTGTGCATGAACTAGTATCCTTAGGACACTGCACTATTATTGACGATTCATGTTGCATGAGCAATGATTGTATACCACATACACCGTCAATAATTGCCATGTCACACACAACCCACTTATAGATATGATATTGCTTGGTTAGGGACATTGAGACATTGATTCATATTTCTTATCGCATATGACATATAGTATACCTGTATATCCACATGCTTACACATATGCCTTCATATACTTACATGTTAGACACCTGTATACCTATAGTGTATTGTACAATTAGTGATAGATACATACACACTTTATGACATAGTTACAGGTATACCTTGCACATATTTCACTTATACCCAGGGGGTATACTACATCATTTACTTATAGGTAGATACATATACCTTGCTATACCTTTATGTTTACACATATATCAGTTATAGCTACATATTTACCTTCACTTGAGGTTATTTAGAATTGGAAAAATTAGGAACCACATGATATTTATATTAACTTGTTGCAGTTAATTAGCGGCTTTTTCTTTATATGCCTTCATTACAGTTTTATGTTGCATATATTATATTCATAGATTTTCGCATTGTGATATGGATTTTTTCATGATGTTTTTTGGATTTGGGGACCGTGGGAGTTCATGAAATTATGCATTATTTGAAAAACCCGGTTTCCTTTGATATGATACTTCAGCAGCCACCATGAGATTTATCGGTTCGGATATATATACCCCACGCGAGGAACAGAGGGGTCGGTGTGCGGGTACATGGTGGGGCCCGGAGGTACCCCGAGGCAAGAATGAGGTCGTGGTGCTAGACGATGAGTTGCAGGGGAACCATACCATCCGGTGACATTACCAATGACTCGGCGGTAATTATGGGGATACCGTTGGGAGTCATGTACGTATAGATACGTGGAAAGACGAGGGTCAGAGCTAGGCACTCGTGCTTTTTGGATAGCGTGTGATACGTACCTATCAGGGTGCCAGTCGTGGTGACAGCACCTGATAGATCAGTATTTCTGTGTCGATGCTTGATACATTGTTTTCATGATATTTCCTTTTACTTCTTTATATATATAACAGTGGAATGGGACGCTGTTATATATGCCCTTACACCAATATTAGTGGAATGGGACGCTAATATATGTGTATTGACTTTAATTTATATATACATCATCATATTAATTCTTGCAAATACATTTAGGATGTTAGATCTTTACTTGATAATTTGTTTGGGGATATAGGTGATTTATTTGAGATTGGATACAGGATATATATATATATATATATATATATATATATATGAGATTGCTGATTTTGTACATTCAGGATATGTGAGATTTATTCGATATTGTACATTCAGGATTTGTGAGACTTATATGATATGATATCCAATTTGGGGTCTGATTTGAGGAAATTGGGATTTGGATTGTCTTGATGGATTGTGATCCTACCACGATGTCAGGATTCCGTGGAAATGACATGTTTCATTCCATACTCCACATTTATTGTTTATGCACTGCTTCATGTTTTAGTAGTACCTGCTAGCGTACCTTTCATGACTGTTGCATTTACATACCTTTGTTTATATGCATTGCTTCATGTACTAGTAGTACCTGATAGAGTACCTTTCATGACTGATGCATACATACATTTTCATATCATTATTGCATGATTATTGCATACTGATTGTCATATTACTATTGCTTCATGCATTAGTTGTACCTGTTAGTGTACCTTTCATGATTACTGCATTCATATGACCTGTTACTTCTTTTAACCTACATATGTTAGATACGCGCTGTACGTGAATACTTGCGATTACCTGCATATGTTATTTATTATTCACGAGTTGGCAACTCACCCCCGTTGTGCCACAGTTGTTTTGCAGGGTGTTCCCAAGAGTAGTCGAGGCTGGCTATTCATCTATCTATCATCTTTTGCTACGGATACCGCATCGGCTCACAGTGTGCTGTTTTGCTTAGGTGGGTTTTGTGGTTATTCGTGTTGTATTGTATATTCGTTGTATCCTTGTACTCTCCATCTACTACTTTCTTGTTTGACTTAGAGACTTGTGTGAGGACGATTTTGTATATTAATTTGTGACTTGTTGTCTTTTATACAGTTTCCTTTCTATCGTCTTTTATTTCTTCGCTACGACGTCGTATATTTGTTGTGGTGGTTGTTTTCCGCCTTTGGGCGTGTATTTGCTTCCGTTTGGGGATGCTTTATTTATATTTATGTTGTACCCATTTTTGGGGCTAGTTTTTACAAAGGAGGTGCTGCCAAAATTTTAATGAAAGAAAGTTGGACTTTTAAAGAATTTGGGTTGTAATTTCAAAGACTTTTAAAAAATGTTTCTTATCCTTTTCTTGTCTTTTAATGGTTTAGATTTTTGGGTTTTGGCTTTCTTTTACTGCGTTACGCTTGTAGACGTTGCGTAGTATTAGGACCGTCACGTGCCAATTTCGGGTCAAGACAGAATCCTGCTCGAGGTCTCTTCCGATCTCGCCTATGCCGAACTCTACGGAGGTTGGTACTCTCACATAATCTTTTCTCGCTTTCTGGACATCTGCGTTCTCACCACAACATTTCCTCGGGAACTGGCCGTATTCCAACGCCTCTGTATGCATATCAAATATCTAATCTCGACAGGGAGTAAAAACAGCTCATCAGCATCTCGCACAAACCTCTGGTTCCACTCGTCTATATCATCGTCCACTATGACGTCACGCCATGCTATCTGCACACTGCAACTCTTCTCAGCCACGGTCAATCCCGAGTCTCTCACACGGACTCGAAGTTACGAACTCGGTATCTTCATCACTCTGTAGAAGATTGTTGGATATATGTATGCCCTAGAGGCCATTATATGATAGTGGATGTATTTATACATGTGTGTATATATATATATATATTCAGTGTACATTCTTGCTCGACATGATAGTATGCTATCTGGTTCTTATTTATCTGACATGTTGATTTGATCATGCTTTTATTCATTCATACATGTTGATAAAGCCCTGAGGATATAGGCTTGACTACTGTGATTATGATAGAGATCATACTAGTAGGACATCAGTAGTTTATAAGCATATCGTGGAATGTCCCTAGTCGTAGGTGTATCGAGACGGGGCATCGATATACTAGTGTAGACTAGCGTATATGATACTAGACCCATTTGATGGGCGATGGATGTTCCCACATTCATCGATGTTTGACATCAAGATCGTATATGGGTGCTCAGTGGTGACTAGGTACACTGGACGGACTCGCCGAGAACTCCTATATGGAATTATATCTATAATCGGATAGCAGTTCTCAGGTGACACTGGTGCAGGTTAGTCTGTAGACCCGAGATCGTTATAGAGTCTTGTATGTTCTCCCACTGTACTTTGATTACCACCCTACCACGGCTCTACTGGGTCGTGCAAACAGGTGGCCGTTGGGTACAGTCCCGAGATACACGAAGGCGATGAGCGATAGGAGGGGTTTCGTCTCTCCCGGTATTGGGGGTTGATGCTGTGCTGTGCTCGACTGGCTATATCAGTAAGTCCCTAGCCAGGGCTGTTGGGATTTGCTGATAAGTGTTATCAGTAGTTTCTCGATCTGTTATAGACCATTCATCGGCACGACTTATTGAGTTATTGGGGTCAACGTTACCATCCCTAGACTCGATATTCAGCATATCTGACGAAGAGACTGGACTGTACGGTAGTGTTGCTGGTTGGCTCGACGGGAGTTGTAGCAGGTTCGCTTGTTTTCTTCTGATCGCTCAATACCCGGGTGGCCGTTACGTTTAGCTGACCGCTTGCGGCTTGGGGGTGCTTGATATGATCATCACCCACTACCGGCGTATTGACGAGTCTTAGAGTCCCACAAAGGAGTTACCTAGTCCAGGAGAAACGTTGTGGTGCGCATATGCGATATGTGCGTGGACCCAGTTAAAATTCGAGTATGAGATACCGTATATTAATCGGGCGGCATGCTTTTGGTCGGGTCATATATGATATGACCAGGTTGATAAATCAAGTGTTGATTTATCATTTAACCATTAGTTTCTCACTACAAATCCTTTTCTTGTCTTTATGCATGCATGTATGCATTCATTCTCATTCATGCACATAGGATGTGCATGCACACATACATGCATACATAAAGGTTATCATGGTTGTATATATAGAAGATGGTGGAAATATAAGACTCACACCTTATAATTATATATATGGATATATATTGTATTTGTTTTAAAACAAAAGAAAAGAAAAAGATTAATGCATGATTATCTTCTACACTCTTCTTTGAACTAACCATGTTCACCTACTTTTTAACCATGTGTTAATCTTTCTTTTGTGTTTTAACTCAAGTGCAATAATATCCATATGATGTAACTATGGTTTGAGATGAAGAGTAGAAAATATATGCACTTATATTTTCTATTTTTCACAACATATTATCATTCTCTTGTTTTTCCAAAAGCCATCATCTTCTTCCTCCTTGCTCTTTTGCTCTCTATATTTCTCAAGTGAGAAAAACACTTACCAAGTTAGGATTTTGAAGTGAGAAAACCAACCACAACACCATTCTACACTAGTCTTGCCCATTTGTGAAGAGTGTTAGCTTCCATTTTCTTCTCTTGAACTTGTGAAGTTACAAGCTTGGACAAAGAGGACTCCGGGTGGATCATCGTGGACCTAGAGGTTCTCAAGCGGACGTTTTCCAACCTTCAAGTAGCTAAGGCGTCTAGCGTAGGGAGCTACACAGGTTGTACTCTCAAAACCCTAGCTTTATCTACTTGTGATGATGTGCATGTTTAGAAACCCTAATTTTCTAGTGATGATTCTTTGTTTGTTCACTTAGCACCTTAAAAATTTAATTTTGAGACATGTGATGCTTCCAAACCCTTCATTAGGTGCTAGGTAAACCTAACATTGGTATCAGAGCCGACCTAGAACTTTAGGCGACACTTTAACGAAGTCAAAACTCCGATCGAACCAAAATACGGATTTCTTGAACACTCTCTGGACAATTTTTTGAAACTGTGATTTTTCAGTATTAAAAATATGTAAAAAATTCAGCAGGGAATTCTAAGAACAACTGTAGAAAACGAAGCCATGAACAGTATATCCCACCGCGGAACCGCGGCCAGAGCTTGCTTAGGCCGCGGCTCCGCGGCCGTACTAATGATTCATTGCCTCGTTTTTATACAGTGTTCTTCCTACCTGCTTGTAGATATTTTTAGGTATTTTTAATCTGAATCTAGTGTTGAATGTTCTGGGGATTGTTTAGGATTCTATGATTCGATCGGAATTTTAACTTCGTGCCTTTTTCCGGGTAATTTAGAAAGTATTAAAAAGTTCGAACGGGTATCATTAACTCACTTTTTCACGGGGTTTAAATCTTTCGGAAATACGTGCAAGTTTTGTGGTGGACCCTCTAGAAGACAATAAATCTTAACTCGATTATGTGACCGTCTTGAACTGCCTTTTGAACCTTAGGGTTTGAGGCAGTACGGCGTGCCACATGTGAGGCGTTGGCTTGACCCTTCTACGGCTGGACCGCTACTACTGTGACACATTCCGGGTTTTTTGAACTCCGCTCAAGTGTTGAGCTTTAGGAAATTTTGGGTATTTGATTATTCGATCGAAATGTTTAATACTGTCTATTTATCTGGAATGTGATACAATGTTGAATTCATATAGTTAGGCATGAAATGCGAGGTATGAGATATCTCAGATTTACGATGTCTAAAGAGTATGCGGATTCTAAATATTGTAGTTTTACACTTTATTTTCTGTGACCGTAAGTGTAGTATGTCGATATCGCCGGTTTCGTTGCTATACATCAACGACAATCGGGGTATGCATACTTACTTACGTTGATGATATATGATATTATGTGTTGCTGAGATATGATGTACAGGATTGTCACGATTGAATAGCCGGGGTATTTTTATGTGAGATGAGAGTTTTATTTTTCATTCATGTAAAATTCAAATGTAATGTAATATTCTTTTATTTGGGGCACTTCGGGGTTGAGGTTGATGTCACCAGTGTTGTATATTATTTACTTTTCGGCATTAGGATAGACCTAAGGAGGAGAGCATAAGTGACCGGGTTCTGGGGTTCAGTGGGAGGACATCTCGAGGAGTCGAGACCGGGTCTCCTAAACTCCAGGATTTGTAGGGTCGATTGCCGCTCTCGTAGGGGTCTAGGGTGTGGGCTTGGCTATTCATCGCGACTATAGAATCCGTATTTTCTATTATTGGCTAAATACTAAATACGGACGTCCTAGTATATCCCACATTATATATATATATATATGTGTGTGTGTGTGTGTGTGCTGCCTGTGTTCTGTGATATCTGAGACGAATGATATATTATATATGAGATATATAGTAGACGTTGCTTATGTTTTACACCCGCGCTAGTCCCGTCCCGGTATGCCGTTAGTTAAGTAACCTAACGGTGCATAACGGAACATTGCGGCGAATGCGGATGGCATAAGCGTACGTTGTATTTTCGTTTCTTTTCTGTGATTGGCTTAAGGACTTAAATGATGGGATTACATTAATATGATTAATGTAAAGAAAATAAACCTAAAAAGATGTTGTAGAATCGGATTTAAAAACCACTCGGCTCTTTATGAAAAAGCTATATTTCAAAACTGCGGAGCACAAGCCACTCCTTTTGAAAACCATTTGATTCTACAACGATATCAAGTTCAAAGCGTTAAAGGTTTTCTTAAAAATCATCCGCAACCCTCCGTCATTTTAGGAAGTAGAGTACTTAGTATTCGTGCTACGTTTGTTGACCTTAGCCAAGGCGTAGTGTACGGTAGCTAAGTAATGTCTTCCTACAATGCATATGATGCAGATTAATTAGGACGGGCATATGACTTTGTTGACCTTAGCCAAGGGTCATGTAAACGGGTCTGATTAATCAAGAAATGACGGGCTGAACTTGACTAGTACTTTTGATTTGTTGACCATAGCCAAGGTCATAGGTACTAGGGGTAAAAATCATATCGGGAATTTCAAGTGTTGAGATTTGCAATGAGATTGCATACCTTCCATATGATGGTTGGACCCCGATCCCACTGTGGGCAATAGTTGCTCCTTGGAGAGTTTTGCAGTTTACAATTAGCTAACTCATTAGGTGTCTAGAAAGGTGTTAACGGGACTACGCCTCTGGGAAAATGAGGTTTACTTTAATTAGATCTGTGCGAAAGCACGGGGAACCTCCCTCAAGTACCGATACTGGCCTGGCTGAACGGTTAGCGAAGTTGTAGACTGTAATTAATCCTGGCTAGTTTTCTTTTTAAGGTTTGAAAGAAAAACTTGATTAAAGCAATGGGAGACATCGATTAGACAAGATAATAACCAATCTAATCTTTGCAAGAGCTTTCGCTGAGTGTATTCTTTTCTCTCTCTTAATGGCAGATACCAATGACTGGACTCAAGCTTCTACTAGATAAAAATAAAATGAATGGGACCAATTATAAAGACTGGCTAAGAAATCTGAAAATAGCCTTGACTTATGATAAAGTATCATATGTCCTCACGGCTTCATCCCCGCCCGTCCCAGGTCCAAAATCCTCAGTTGCGGACAAAGAAGTCCGCAAGATATGGGACGCTGACTGTGCCACGGCCAAATGCCTCGCGCTCGCATCGATGGACACCACACATCAAAAGCAGCACGAGAATATGGACATTCAAGCCATATTTCTCCATACAAAGGAGTTGTATGGAGGGCAATCCCGCGTATTACGATACGAAGCATCAAAGAAATTGTTTCAGATGCGAATGGCCCCTGGCACATCAGTAGGAGACCATGTTTTGAAGATGATAGATCTAATAGAAGAGCTTGAGGACCTTGGATGTGTAGGGTTCCTAGGCACTCCCAAGAGGTCTCACAAGGCATCAACCATGCCAATTTCAAAAATACGGTGCCGAGAAACCCTAGACTACGGATCGTTTGCTAGAATTCTAGGCGACAAAGTAAACTAGTTAACACTTAACTACAAGAATACGGAAATACAACCTTTGTAGATCCGGTGCTCCACCTCCATAGCTCCGCAATGAAGTCTCCTCGCTGTCCAAGTTGAACCCCGGGCTCTAGCGTCGGCTTCATCAGCGAAATGGACGGGCTAGGTCGTCGACGTCGATGCCGAAGATGATCTACGTCGAGGCATCACTAGATCAAGCTCCAACTTCACCAAGTCAAGAAACTTGTGAAGAAAACACACTCTACTACTTGGCAAGAGGTAGAGGATGAAGAAATAGGAAGTGGGTAGACTTTAGAATTGGATTTCTCACTTGATTTCATCAATCACCATTGATGAAGTAAGCTTTCTTCATGTGAAGAAGATGAAGAAGAAGAAGAAGATAAGATGATAATGATAAATCAATAATAAAATCAAATTGATCTTATCATAATGCAACCTTGGGTTAGATTTAACTCTTGTAGAGAGCAAACCCTAGTTTAGCTAATGGTTAGGTTTAAACATAAAACAAAATGGTTACAAATTCAAAGCATCATGAAGCTTCCACAAAAGACAAAATTAGCAACCATTTCATTTTAGCCAAAAGAAATAAAGAATATAAATGAAATGAATAAGTGAATACTTTAAAACCATAACCATTAACCTAAACATGGTTCAAATCAAACATACACCCAAGTTTGCATGTATCATCAAACATGATACAAACTAGTGCACAAAATTATATCATATATACAATGTGCACTTCAAGTGAGAAAATCCATCTTAAGTGAACCAACACTAGTTAATGTAAAGTAATATATCAAATATATAATTATACATTAAATCATTAAATCAACACTTGATTCAATGATCCGGTCATATCGCATATAACCGGCTAGTATCCAATGTATCGGCTTATCGAATCAATCCTTGATTCGATAACTAGGTTATATCGCATACAACCATTCGATACATCCATCGCGAGAATAGAATACGGTATCACTTACACGTATTATTCTCGGTCCCGCACATATCTCATATGCGCTCCTATTTCGTTTCGCTTGAGCCAGGAAACCTCTGTGTAGGACTCTAAAGACTCGTCAATACGCCGGCAGCGGATGATGATCATATCAAACATCCACAAGCCGCAAGCGGTCTGCTAAACGTAACGGCCACCCGGGTATTGAGCGATCAGAAGATCGACGAGCAAGCCCGCTCATACTCCTGTGAATCCAACCAGTAACACTTACCGTACAGTCCGGTCTGATCGTCTGATATGTCGCATATCTCGCCTAGGGGTGGTAAACATCAGACCCCAATAGCTCGATAAGTCATGTCGATATGAGGTCTATAACAATTCGAGAAACTACTGGTAACACTTACCAGTAAATCTCAGCAACCCTGGCCAGGGATTTCCTGTTATAGCCAATCGAACACAGCGCAACATCAACCCCCTATACCGGGAGAGACGAATCCCCTCCTATCGCTCATTGCCTCCATGTGACTCGGGACTGTACCCAAAAACCACCGTTTTGCACGCCCTCTTGGACGTGGTAAGATGGAAATCAAAGCACAGTGGGAACCACACAAGACTCTATGATGATCTCGGGTCAACAGACTACTCTGTACCAGTGTCACCAGAGAACTGCCATCTGACGTGAGGTATAATACCATCTGGGAGTTCTCGGCGAGTCCGTCCAATGTACCCAGTCTCTACTGAGCACCCGTATATCATCTCTGATGTCAAACACCAATGGATATGGGATCATCCATCGCCCATCTGTATGGGTCGAGAAGGTACACGCTAGTCTACTCTGGTATATCGATGCCCCGTCTCGATACACCCACGACTAGGGACTTTGAAGGATGTACTTATGGACTACCATGTCCCCACTAGTATGATCCGCATCATAGTCCAGGTAGTCAAGTACACATCCTAAGGGCTTTACCAACATGTAACAGAGAGACAATCAGTATACACGTTAAGGTAATGATCAACCAGATAGCATACTATCATGTCGAGCAAGAAAGTCCTCCCTATATATGTCCCAGCATCCACTACAATATACATCCAATGTACAGTAATGGCCTCTAGGGCATACATATAACTAACAATCTCCCACTTGCACTAGGGCCATCTGTAGCAGTGGTTGTAGTATCTCATACTCAACCATCCCATAAAAGTCTCTCTCTGGGAATAGGCCTTCGTGAGTGGATCCGCCGTGTTGTCCTCTGAGTCTACTCTCCTAACCACGATCTCTTAGAGATCAACCATCTCCATGATCAAGTGATAGTGCCTTAGAATATGTCTGGATCACTGATGGGACCAGCGCTCCTTGGCATAAGCCACAACTCCATTTTCACACAATGGGAGAAACATAGTTCATCTCATGAACCAATATACACCCAAACAGCCTCTTTGGTAGCATCTTAAGTAGCGATGTATCCTGCCTTTATCGTCTAGTATGCCACGGTATCTAGCTTGGAACTCTTCCAACATACCGTCCCTTTACTGAGGGTAAAGACAATGTCTGCGACTGACATTCAGTCGTCTTTATCACCCTGGAACACTTCCAGTGATTCTTCCCAGGATCAACTGATACCATCTCACTACACCTAGTGAGATTCCTAACATCCAATTAGATCTATCTCATAGATCCAAAATCCAGGATTTAGTAGGTATCACTTTGATCCTATGTGGAGAATCATTGTGATAAGCGGAGATTGATCGAGCGTAGCATAGAAAACTCCTTCCCTATCAAGAGTATGTCATCCACGTACTCTACGAGGATCGTCACCATACTCCCTACTACCTTTTTGTTTATACAAGGTTCATCTACCATTTTGATGATGTCAAACTCTTTGACTAAGATATCAAAACAGACGTTCCAACTCCGCGATGCCTGCTTTATCCTATAAAGCATCTTGTTCACGTTTCCGCTGCTCCCACTGTTTACGAAGCCCTCTGGCTGTGTACTTATAGACGCCCTCTTCCAAAACATCATTTTAGAAGAGCTGTCATGACACCCAACCACCAGATATCGTAGTCATGGTATGTAGCCATGGCAAGTAGGATCTGGATGGACTTAAGCATAGCTACTTGAAAAAGGTTTCATCATAATCCATGCCTGGTAAATGATGCAAACTTTTAACAAGTCTAGCTTTGAAAGTCTCAACTTTTCCATGTACACCAAGTAATCTTCTCAAGATATACTTGCTCCTGATGGGGATTTAACCCTTCAGATATAGCAACTAAAGTCCATACTTTGTTGGTGTATAAGGATTCCATCTCAGATCGCTAAACATCCAGCCATTCTTACAGAGTCCCTACTCTTGATGGCCAGCTCGAAACTAGTTGGGTCATCATCTCATGATGCAATCCTCGCTCCCACTGTCATAGAGCAACCGAAGTATCTCTCAGGTGGGTGAGGAACCCTACTAGATCGGCGGAGAGGCTGAGGTTCGTTGGAATCTACCGAATCCTTTGGTTCTGTCAAATCATCAGTTGCAGTTTGTATAGCTGGAACATTTCCAGTTGTACATAACTGACATTGCCTCGAGCTTGTCCGGATTTTGCTTTTCAGACATAGGCCGGACAACCCCAAATCTTAACTAGCTTAAGACATGGGCTCTTCCCTTTCCATATCACATATGAAATGGTAGGCTTTGATTTGATTCGAACCCTAATTCAATAGGTATGCAGCTTCATAAGTGCATAACTCCCAAAAGGAAATAGGTAACTCAGTAGTACTCATCATAGAGCACACCATATCGAATAGGGTGCAATTGCTCCGCCCCGATATACCATCGTGCTATGGTGTATACGGAGGAGTAATGCTGAGAGAGAATCTCATTCTCCTTATGAATAGTCCAGAATTTCCGTGCTCAAGTATTCTCCTCCTCGATCACATCAAAGGACATAATACTTATACCCGTATATCGGTTCTCTACTTCTAAATCATATTCTGTGAATATCTCAAAAGGTTCGGACTTAAGTTTCAACAGGAATATATGACTGAATCTTGAGAGATTATCAGAGAATATAATGAAGTATAAAGAATCAGTCCTGGCATGTGTAGACAGGAGACCTTACATACATCATCATGTATCAGTCCCAAGAGTTCACTAACTCTTTCTCTGTTTCCAGTAAACGGAGCTATGGTCATCTTATCTTTGTGACATGACTGGCGAGTTTCACAAGATGTAAATTCAAACTAATTTAAATATGCATCTTTATGTAACTCTAGCTAATCGGGTCACATTGATCTGACCTAGTCTACAATACCTCAAGAAGAATTCGTTCATTTTTGAACTCTTCCTTTTGTGTGTGTTCTGTATACTAAGAACTGTAGTTTGATTTAGAACATTAATGTTTTTAGATAACGTGCCTGAACCGATCAACTTTTGATATAGGAAATGTTCAAAACATTATCCAACAATACAAAATTTTATCGTTTCTTTACTAATAAAGAGACCGATATAATTTTGTATATCAGGTTCGGTATCTAATAACATTCGTTCAGAATCAATGTATTGGTAATACAGGGTGACAGTGACCGACAGACTTGGCTGCAACACTTGCCCCGTTTTCTGCCTCATGAAACTTATCACCCGTTCTCAGTTTTTCTACCCTTTTGTAGCCCTATGTAACAGATTACATATCTGGGATCCTGATCCGGTATCATATACCCAGGATGCGGAGGATACTGAGAAACAGTTCTTTGTAATGAACACACCCGAAGATGATGCATCATATGCACTTTCTTCGTTTGGGCGGCACGGGAAATCTGGTATTCTCCAATTACCTGCTCTGTCTTATAACAATTATAAGTTGGAGCGGGACCAACGTTCCCCAGCTTAGTATAACAAGCGGGTTCGGTCAATAATCCGTTTTATTATCTTGATTAAGGCGTGATATGGTCGCTACCTGGAGAGAGAGAGAAGAAAACACTCAGCGTGCGCTCTTGCAAGAATAGATTGGTTATTATTTTATCTAATCAGGATGGCTCCCACTGCTTTTTATCAAATCTTCCTTCAAACCCTAAAAGGAAAGACTAGCCGGGATTAATTACACACTACAAGTTCGCCAATCTTTCAGCCAGGCCAGTGTCGGTACTTTGAGGGAGGTCCCCCGTGCTTTCGCACGAACCTAATTAATGTAAACCTCGTTTTCCCAGAGGCGTAACCCCGTTAACACCTTTCTAGACACCTACTTGATCGGCTAATTGTAATGTATAAAACTCTCCCAGGAGTAACAATTACTCGCAGCGGGTATCGGGATCCAACTATCTCATAGAAGGTATGCAATCTCATTGCAAATTTCAACACTTGAAATTCCCGATAATATTTTGCCCCTAGCACCCTATGACCTTGACGGAGGTCAACAAACCATAGGCTACTAGTCAAGTTCAATCCGTCATTTCTTGATCGAATTAAACCCACCCGCACGACCCTTGACGGAGGTCAACAAGGCCTCACGACTACCCTAATCCAATCTGCATCATATGCATAAGCAGATAAATACTAGTTAGCTACCGCACACTACGCCTTGACGGAGGTCAACAAACGTAGCACGAATACTAAATAGGACTAATCTGAAATGACGGAGGGCTACGACAGGTTTTTCTGAAAACCTATTGCGTAATGAACTTGATATCGTTGTAGGATCGAATGAATTTTGAAATGGAGTGTCTTTGAGGCTTTTCTAGTTTTGCTAAAGGAGTCACTCCCGGTGAAGGGATCGTCGGTCCTTTCCTCGTCGAATGAGGTGCGGGATATATCATATATATCACTGTGCAAAGCAAAAACTCTTAAAAGCAATCAAAAGACAAACCGAGTGTGTAGCATCTGCCAGTTATTGCTAAAGGAGTCACTCCCGGTGAAGGGATCTCGGTCATTTCCTTATCGAATAAGGTGCAGGATATATCACATATACCGCTGTGCAAAGCAAGAACTGTAGCTACCTGTTTTATTTTGAAATTCGATTCTACAACATCTTAGGTTTCTTTTATTTCATTAATCTCATTAATGAAGTCCCATCATTTAAAGTACCTAAACATCACAGATAAATACGACGTACACTTATGCCATCCGCATTCGCCTCGATGTCCCCTCGTGCACCGTTAGGTTAGGTAACTAACGGCAGAGCAGGGCAGGGCTAGCACGGGTGTAAAACATAAGTAACGTCTATATAATATATCATATATACTATATACTGTATCTATCACAGAACATCACATGATCACATCACAGATATCGCAGCAGAAGAAACATATGAAATATTGGATATACTAGGACGTCCGTGTTTTCAATACGAGCCAGTATAAAACACGGATTCCACGGTCGTGATGAATAGCCAAACCCACACCCCTAGACCCCTACGAGAGCGGCAAGCAACCCTACCAATTCTAGAGTTAGGAGACCCGGACTCGACTCTTCGAGTTGGTCTCCCACTGGACTCCAGAACCCGGTTACTTGTGCCCTCCTCCTTGGGTCTATCCTAGTGCGGAAAAGTAAATAATATACAAACGGTGACATCTTCCGCAACCTGGAAGTGCCCCAATAAAAGAATATTACATACAAGTTTTTACATGAATGAAAATGAAAAACACTCATCTCACATAAAAACCCCCCGGCTATTCGAACACGACGATCCAATATAACATATCCAGCAACACATAACATCACGTGTCATCAACGTAAGTAAATATGCGCATCCCAATTGTCGTTGACATATAGCAACGAAACCGGCGATATCACATATTACGCTTACGGTCACAGAAAAGAAAGTGTAAAACTACAACAGTTGGAATCCGCAATCTACATAGACATCGCATGCCTGATCAAATGAAATACTTAGACATCGCATGCCTAACAATTATAAACCCCGCATTTTAGTCTCAAAATCGAAAACTCTTTTCAATATCAAGTCGGGCAATTCAACAAGATTCCCGACATCGAGATCGAATATTCGTCGCAAACTTTAGTAGACGGTCGCACCCCTGTTACCGTCGACGAAGTGCACCAAGGCGGAACACCGCCACCGCGAGCACCCGAACGGATGCTTTCGGAGACGGGGTTCTCCTACAGTCACTTGGTCGGGGCTATGGAGTGAGGCTGTCTATTAAGTTTATTCGGCGAGTATCCGCGTACGCTACGTGATTGCGACGGACTTTTGATCACATCAAAATTCCGTGGCAACCGATCAAGTGAGACTAAACTGCTATGTTTATAACATTCATTCAGTTATCACATAACTTTTGTGAATTCCAATTGTTGTATCACATTCCGGATAAACAGAAAATGTTAAACTTTCCAATTGAACATTCGAACACCCAAGTTTTCCCGAAACAGCTCAACATATGAAATAAGTCTAACAACATTCAGTTCGTGCCTCAGTACCAACGGTCCAGCCGTAGAAGGGTCAAGCCAACGCCTCACATGTGGCACGCCGTACTGCCCCAAACCCGAAGGTTCAAAGGGCAGTTCAAGACGGTCACATAATCGAGTTAAGGTTTGTTGTCTTCTAGAGGGTCCATCGCGTTACTTGCACTACTTAGAACGTCGTTAAACTACGGAAAAATCCAACACTTGGAAATTTCCCGACAGGGGAAAAATTGGGTATTTATATCCGGTCGAACTTTTTAACATATTCTAAAATTTATCCGGAAAGCCACACTTACAAAATTTGATAATTCGATCGAATCTTTGATTCCCAATACAACCCCAGAATACTCTTCTGTAGAGTCACAATAAAAATACCCCAGAAAATATAGCATTAAATTATATGAGTTACTGTGCAGAAATAATCATACAGGGGAACAGTACGGCCGCGAAACCGCCGCACCTTGCATAGCTGGGGCCGCGGTTCCGCGGTGGAAAAGTTGATTTAGGCCCTCGTATTTCACAGTAATTCAAAGAACACCCTGCTCATTTTTCTGCATATTTTTAATTGACAAAAATCCAAAATTTTAGAAAATTTCCAGAGAGCATTTTGGGGTTAGGTTTTCGGTTCGTCCGGCTTTCAAACTCTGTCTGGACTTCGCCTAAGGCTCTAGCTAGGCTCTGATACCACTGTAGGGTTCCTAGGCACTCCCAAGAGGTCTCACAAGGCATCAACCATGCCAATTTCAAAAATACGGTGCCGAGAAACCCTAGACTACGGATCGTTTGCTAGAATTCTAGGCGACAAAGCAAACTAGTTAACACTTAACTACAAGAATACGGAAATACAACCTTTGTAGATCCGGAGCTCCACCTCCATAGCTCCGCAATGAAGTCTCCTCGCTGTCCAAGTTGAACCCCGGGCTCTAGCGTCGGCTTCATCGGAGAATGGACGGGCTAGGTCGTCGACGTCGATGCCGAAGATGATCTACGTCGAGGCATCACTAGATCAAGCTCCAACTTCACCAAGTCAAGAAACTTGTGAAGAAAACACACTCTACTACTTGGCAAGAGGTAGAGGATGAAGAAATAGGAAGTGGGTAGACTTTAGAATTGGATTTCTCACTTGATTTCATCAATCACCATTGATGAAGTAAGCTTTCTTCATGTGAAGAAGATGAAGAAGAAGAAGATAAGATGATAATGATAAATCAATAATAAAATCAAATTGATCTTATCATAATGCAACCTTGGGTTAGATTTAACTCTTGTAGAGAGCAAACCCTAGTTTAGCTAATGGTTAGGTTTAAACATAAAACAAAATGGTTACAAATTCAAAGCATCATGAAGCTTCCACAAAAGACAAAATTAGCAACCATTTCATTTTAGCCAAAAGAAATAAAGAATATAAATGAAATGAATAAGTGAATACCTTAAAACCATAACCATTAACCTAAACATGGTTCAAATCAAACATACACCCAAGTTTGCATGTATCATCAAACATGATACAAACCAGTGCACAAAATTATATCATATATACAATGTGCACTTCAAGTGAGAAAATCCATCTTAAGTGAACCAACACTAGTTAATGTAAAGTAATATATCAAATATATAATTATACATTAAATCATTAAATCAACACTTGATTCAATGATCCGGTCATATCGCATATAACCGGCTAGTATCCAATGTATCGGCTTATCGAATCAATCCTTGATTCGATAACTAGGTTATATCGCATACAACCATTCGATACATCCATCGCGAGAATAGAATACGGTATCACATACACGTATTATTCTCGGTCCCGCACATATCTCATATGCGCTCCTATTTCGTTTCGCTTGAGCCAGGAAACCTCTGTGTAGGACTCTAAAGACTCGTCAATACGCCGGCAGCGGATGATGATCATATCAAACATCCACAAGCCGCAAGCGGTCTGCTAAACGTAACGGCCACCCGGGTATTGAGCGATCAGAAGATCGACGAGCAAGCCCGCTCATACTCCTGTGAATCCAACCAGTAACACTTACCGTACAGTCCGGTCTGATCGTCTGATATGTCGCATATCTCGCCTAGGGGTGGTAAACGTTAGACCCCAATAGCTCGATAAGTCGTGTCGATATGAGGTCTATAACAATTCGAGAAACTACTGGTAACACTTACCAGTAAATCTCAGCAACCCTGGCCAGGGATTTCCTGTTATAGCCAATCGAACACAGCGCAACATCAACCCGCTATACCGGGAGAGACGAATCCCCTCATATCGCTCATTGCCTCCATGTGACTCGGGACTGTACCCAAAAACCACCGTTTTGCACGCCCTCTTGGACGTGGTAAGATGGAAATCAAAGAACAGTGGGAACCACACAAGACTCTATGACGATCTCGGGTCAACAGACTACTCTGTACCAGTGTCACCAGAGAACTGCCATCTGACGTGAGGTATAATACCATCTGGGAGTTCTCGGCGAGTCCGTCCAATGTACCCAGTCTCTACTGAGCACCCGTATATCATCTCTGATGTCAAACACCAATGGATATGGGATCATCCATCGCCCATCTGTATGGGTCGAGAAGGTACACGCTAGTCTACTCTGGTATATCGATGCCCCGTCTCGATACACCCACGACTAGGGACTTTGAAGGATGTACTTATGGACTACCATGTCCCCACTAGTATGATCCGCATCATAGTCCAGGTAGTCAAGTACACATCCTAAGGGCTTTACCAACATGTAACAGAGAGACAATCAGTATACATGTTAAGGTAATGATCAACCAGATAGCATACTATCATGTCGAGCAAGAAAGTCCTCCCTATATATGTCCCAGCATCCACTACAATATACATCCAATGTACAGTAATGGCCTCTAGGGCATACATATAACTAACAGGATGGAAAATGGACAATGAACAATATACGGATATTATTCTGCAGTCCCTCCCCTCCACCTTTGCTCAGTTCATAGTTAACTTCAACATGCACAACATAGAGAGGGAACTACCTGAACTCCTTAATATGTTAAGGAGTGTAGAGAGCACACTGAAATCAGTGAAAACTCCCGTTATGACTGTTGGACAATCTTTCTCTTCTCGCCCAAAGGCTAAGACCAATGGAAAGAAAAAGAAGAAGCCCACCAATCCTAAGGGTGGTGTTAAAAAGGTGAAGGGAAAGGAAAAGTCCAAAGCTGGAGAGTCGGGGAAAGGTGAATGTTTTCATTGCCACAAAACATGACATTGGAAGCGTAACTGTACGGAGTACTTGAACCTAAGAAGAAGCATGGGGATGCTTCCGCCTCAGGTGTGTTTGTGACAGAAAACCGTTTTTCAATAAACTTTGCTTCCTGGGTATTAGATACCGGTTCAGGTTCTCACATTTTCAATTCTATGCAGGGGCTGAGAAATAGCAAAGTTTTGAAGACAGGTGACCATACTCTCCACATTGGAAATGGTTCCAATGTACATACAGTCGCAGTGGGAGAGTATCACTTGGGGTTGCCATCTGGGTGTATATTGGTTTTGAACCCATGTTATTTTGTACCAAGTATGCTTTGTAATATAATATCTGTTTCTTTGTTAGACAATGAAGGATATAATTTTGTATTGCAGAATAATGTTATGAACATTCACCTGAATCAAATGTTGGTTGGGTATGGTACTCTTAATAACGGGATATACGTCCTAAATCAACACACAGTTTTCAGCATACAACACACTAATAAAAGAAAATTTTCAGAAATAAATGAAGCTTTTCTTTGGCACTGTAGACTTGGTCATATTAACGAAACAAGACTAAACAAGTTACACAAAGATGGATATTTAAACCCTTTTGAATATAAATCTTATGCGACTTGCCAGTCTTGTATCAAGGGTAAAATGACCAAAACTCTGTTTACCGGACACGGAGAAAGAGCTACCAAGCTCCTAGGACTCATACATAGTGATGTATGTGGGCCAATGTCTACACAGGCTAGAGGCAGTTTTTCTTACTTCATTACTTTCACTGACGATTTCTCAAGATTCGGTCATGTATTTTTATTAAAGCACAAATCCGAAGCTTTCGAGAAATTCACTGAATATAAACAAGAAGTAGAAAAACAAACCGGCTTGAGTATCAAGATGCTTCGATCAGATCGAGGTGGGGAGTACCTCAGTACAGAATTTGCAAACTTCCTAAAAGAGAATGGGATTCTCTCTCAACTCACTCCTCCTTACACACCACAGCACAACGGTGTGTCTGAATGACGGAATAGGACCCTATTAGATATGGTCCGATCCATGATGAGTGATGCTGAGTTACCTGTCTCATTTTGGGGGCATGCATTGGAGACTGCAGCGTTTCTTTTGAACAGGGTTCCAACTAAAACCGTGTCTACCACGCCATATGAGATATGGCATGGGAAGAGACCATCTATTAAGAGAATTAAGATTTGGGGTTGCCCGGCCTATGTTAAAAAGTAGAATCCGGACAAACTCGAGACACGGTCAGTCATGTGTAACTTTGTGGGATATCCAAGGAACTCTTATGGATATCTATTCTACCACAAGGAGGAACAAAAGGTGTTTGTTTCTCAGCATGCCACATTCTTAGAAAAAGATTTTTTCACAGATAAAGATGATGGCAATGTGGTGGATCTAGAAGAGGTTCTAGAGACACAAACTACAAATGACGACTTGGTTGAACCAGCTGTTGCAATAGAAACTGAGGAACCTCGGCCACTCCGAAGGTCTGGTAGGACTTCTCGCCCACCAGAGAGGTACTACGGTTTCCTCATTGATGGTGACAGAGAAGACTGCATCATGGAGGATGATGATACTACCAATTTTGAGCAAGCTATCACGAGTGGAGACTCTGTGAAGTGGCTGGATGCCATGAGATCCGAAATGGAGTCCATGTACACCAACAAAGTATGGACTTTGGACGTTATACCCCCTGGGGTAAAACCTGTGGGGTGCAAATGGATCTTTAAAAGAAAGATTGGTGTAGATGGGCAGGTAGAGACCTATAAAGCAAGACTTGTGGCGAAGGGTTTTCGTCAAAGACCAGGTTTGGACTATGACGAGACATTTTCGCCCGTAGCCATGCTTAAATCCATTCGGATCCTACTTGCTATTGTTGCTCACTACGACTATGAAATCTGGCAGATGGACGTTAAAACGGCATTTCTAAATGGAGATTTAGAAGAATGCATTTATATGGATCAGCCGGATGGCTTCATTGACAGTGGGAGCAGCGGGAAAGCATGTAGATTGCTTAAATCCATATATGGGTTAAAGCAGGCATCACGGAGTTGGAACATCTGCTTCGATGATGTTATCAAAGAGTTTGATTTTATCAAAAATCCAGATGAACCTTGTGTTTATAAGAAGGCTGTAGGGAGAGCTGTCACATTCCTCGTACTGTACGTGGATGACATTCTTCTGATAGCAAATGATATTCCTATGCTACAGTCGGTCAAATCTTTCTTATCACTAAGGTTCTCCATGAAGGACCTGGGTGATGCCACATACATTCTGGGCATAAGGATCTATAGGGATAGATCCAAGAGGTTATTGGGATTGGCCCAAACCAAGTACATCAACACCATCCTAAAAAGGTTTAGTATGGAAGACTCCAAGCGGGGTGCCTTACCCGCTTGCCATGGGGTCACTCTCTCCAAGGACTCTTGCCCAAAGACCGATGAAGAGAGAGCTCGCATGAGCATTATACCCTATGCTTCGGCAGTAGGATCTATAATGTATGCGATGTTATGTACACGCCCAGATGTAGCTTATGCACTTAGTGTAGTAAGCAGGTATCAATCCAACCCAGGGGAGAATCACTGGATAGCTGTAAAGAACATTCTTAAGTACTTGTGAAGGACTAAAGAATTGTTCTTGGTGTATGGTAATGGAGATCTCCAAATGGAGGCCTTTACTGATTCGAGCTTCCAGAGCGATAAGGACAACAACAAATCTATCTCTGGGTTTGTATTTACCCTCAATGGAGGGGCGGTGAGTTGGAAGAGTTCCAAACAGGATACCGTTGCAGACTCTACGATGGAAGCAGAGTACATTGCTGCAAATGATGCCGCCAAAGAAGCCGTCTGGATGAGGAAGTTCGTCTCGGAGCTAGGAGTAGTTCCAACCATTATTGATCCAATACCATTGTATTGTGATAATAATGGGGCTATGGCGTTAGCCAAGGAGCCCAGGTCCCATCAGCGGTCCAGACACATCCTAAGGCGTTTTTCATTTGATCCGGGAGATTGTTGATCTCCGCGAGATCGAGATTAAGAGAGTAGACACAAAGAATAACGCCGCGGATCCACTCATCAAGGCCCTCCCTCAGCCGCAGCATGAGCGACTTTTTGAGATGTTGGGTATGAGATACGCCAATAACTGGCCTTAGTGCAAGTGGGAGATTGTTGGATATATGTATGCCCTAGAGGCTATTATATAATAGTGGATGTATTTATACATGTATATATATATATATATATATATATTCAGTGTACATTCTTGCTCGACATGATAGTATGCTATCTGGTTCTTATTTATCTGACATTTTGATTTGATCATGCTTTTATTCATTCATACATGTTGATAAAGCCCTGAGGATATAGGCTTGACTACTGTGATTATGATAGAGATCATACTAGTGGGACATCAGTAGTTTATAAGCATATCCTGGAATGTCCCTAGTCGTAGGTGTATCGAGATGGGGCATCGATATACCAGTGTAGACTAGCGTATATGATACTAGACCCATTTGATGGGCGATGGATGTTCCCACATTCATCGATGTTTGACATCAAGATCGTATACGGGTGCTCAGTGGTGACTAGGTACACTGGACGGACTCGCCGAGAACTCCTATATGGAATTATATCTATCGTCGGATAGCAGTTCTCAGGTGACACTGGTGCAGGTTAGTCTGTAGACCCGAGATCGTCATAGAGTCTTGTGTGTTCTCCCACTGTACTTTGATTACCACCCTACCACGGCTCTACTGAGTCGTGCAAACAGGTGGCCGTTGGGTACAGTCCCGAGACACACGAAGGCGATGAGCGATAGGAGGGGTTTCGTCTCTCCCGGTATTGGGGGTTGATGCTGTGCTGTGCTCGACTGGCTAAATTAGTAAGTCCCTGGCCAGGGCTGTTGGGATTTGCTGATAAGTGTTATCAATAGTTTCTCGATCTATTATAGACCATTCATCGGCACGACTTATTGAGTTATTGGGGTCGACGTTACCATCCCTAGACTCGATATGCAGCATATCTGACGAAGAGAATGGACTGTACGGTAGTGTTGTTGGTTGGCTCGACGGGAGTTGTAGCAGGTTCGCTTGTTTTCTTCTGATCGCTCAATACCCGGGTGGCCGTTACGTTTAGCTGACCGCTTGCAGCTTGGGGTGCTTGATATGATCATCACCCACTGCCGGCGTATTGACGAGTGTTAGAGTCCCACAAAGGAGTTACCTAGTCCAGGCGAAACGTTGTGGTGCGCATATGCGATATGTGCGTGGAACCGGTTAAAATTCGAGTATGAGATACCGTATATTAATCGGGAGGCTTGCTTTTGGTCGGGTCGTATGTAATATGACCAGGTTGATAAATCAAGTGTTGATTTATCATTTAACCATTAGTTTCTCACTACAAATCCTTTTCTTGTCTTTATGCATGCATGTATGCATTCATTCTCATTCATGCACATAGGATGTGCATGCACACATACATGCATACATAAAGGTTATCATGGTTGTATATATAGAAGATGGTGGAAATATAAGACTCACACCTTATAATTATATATATGGATATATATTGTATTTGTTTTAAAACAAAAGAAAAGAAAAAGATTAATGCATGATTATCTTCTACACTCTTCTTTGAACTAACCATGTTCACCTACTTTTTAACCATGTGTTAATCTTTCTTTTGTGTTTTAACTCAAGTGCAATAATATCCATATGATGTAACTATGGTTTGAGATGAAGAGTAGAAAATATATATACTTATATTTTCTATTTTTCACAACATATTATCATTCTCTTGTTTTTCCAAAAGCCATCATCTTCTTCCTCCTTGCTCTTTTGCTCTCTAGATTTCTCAAGTGAGAAAAACACTTACCAAGTTAGGATTTTGAAGTGAGAAAACCAACCACAACACCATTCTACACTAGTCTTGCCCACTTGTGAAGAGTGTTAGCTTCCATTTTCTTCTCTTGATCTTATGAAGTTACAAGCTTGGACAAAGAGGACTCCGGGTGGATCATCGTGGACCTAGAGGTTCTCAAGCGGACGTTTTCCAACCCTCAAATAGCCGAGGCGTCTAGCGTAGGGAGCTACATAGGTTGTGCTCTCAAAACCTTAGCTTTATCTACTTGTGATGATGTGCATGTTTAGAAACCCTAATTTTCTAGTGATGATTCTTAGTATGTTCACTTAGCACCTTAAAAATTTAATTTTGAGACATGTGATGCTTCCAAACCCTTCATTAGGTGCTAGGTAAACTTAACAAAGATCTCTAGACGAACACGTCCTCGGGATCTCGTCCCAACCATCGGAGAAATACTCAATGTTCGCCCGTCCTCGATCAACTCCCAATGCATCTGGGTGAGGTTCTCTATCCGAAGCTGGTCAGCTTACTGGTCTCTTATCACATGATATCCAGACGATGTCAAACTTTTCGATCGAGTCATCAAGGTCCCAAAATTTCCCGAAGGCTCAACACCTGAGCACAGTATAAAAATATCTGGTACATACCACAGTACCTCTGGACCAGCCGTAGAAGGGCAAACCCAAGCCTCACTGATAGCACCGCTAAACTGCTGCAAACCCTAAGGTTCAAAAGCGGTTCCATGGTCATCATGTCGAGTTTGGGTTTCATTCTTCTAGAGGGTCCACAGAATCACTTGCATGTTCCTTCGAACACTTTACACTTGGGAAAAATGGGTTTCTGACACTCGTTCGAACTTTTTAGCTTCGCCTATACAACATGTGAATACTCTTCACCCGCATGCTAAACAATGCCTCAATCCTCCAGGAAAGACGATACATCAAGGGTCATCTCTGGATCGGTCTGCTCTAGATCTGAGTATGACTCTCCACACTGAAAATCTTCAACTCAACTGGGCCCGCGTCGGCGCATCAATCTGACGAATCACCTTCGTCTCTCATATCGGGGTAGACTAGCTATCACCTGTCGCATCTCTGCCTGGAAGCTCCAGCGACCTCAGCTCGTAAGCCTTGGAAGCGACATCCCATCATCTCAGCAACAGCTGGGTCATCTGTCTGCACGGTAGGCGACATCAAAATCTCTGAGGTATGTTGTACATCAACAGTCCTCTCGCAACTGGCAGCTCTAAAAATGGCCCGATCATCCGGTGTAAAACCAAACACTCGCCTCATCCGAGAGGTCACAACACAAAACTAACTCGATACGTTCCCATGTCACCGGAAAACACAATGGTCAGCCCTCGTACCAGAAGAGCTCGACCTGACCGCAACACTAGCAGCAGCTCAATCTGTGCTCAAACATGGTGACAGGAACCTTAATCGAGTATCGAAGAGAGCAGATCACGACAAGAAAGGAAACAACAGATCCAGAATGGATACATGATCATAAAAAGGAACAACATCAATGAGAGTATGATCATGGAAACGAATAGAATCAAGGATCTCAAATGGATGTATAATCACGGGTATGAAGAGAATCATAAGTCTCAAAATATGTACACCCTAAGGTTTCTTAAGTGGAGTATCGTATCGTAAATATGCCACGGAACATACGTACGGTACGTCACTCTACTCAAGCTACCTACTCCATCAATCAAGGTCAGCCTATGAAACGAAAGTTCGGGTCTAATACCCCCCCCCCCCGTTCAAGTCTAAGTTCCGTAAGGTCAAGCATAGATTCCGAAATACATACCTGCCCTAGACTCCGCATAGTCAAACATAGACTCGAACAAAGGTTAAACCCAACGCTCTGATACCAACTTTTTCATGACCCAAAATATTAGTTCGTGACCAGCACTTAAATCACGCAACGTCTACAGGCGTAACGTAATTCAAGTAAGTTGAAACCAATAAATCTAAACCCTTTAAGAAAACAAAGGAGGTGAAGTTTTGAAATAAAGGTCTAATGAAATCAAGTTTTCTTAAATGCATAGAAAAGGAACATGAATAATGCAATGTGAAATTTACTAGTTTGAAAACATGTTTCGTCTTTTGAAAATTTGGGCAGCACCTCCTTTGTATATTTTGATCCAAAACCACATATATAAGATAATGATAAAGGCATCCCTAAGCGGGAGCTAGCTCTTCGCCAAACGGCGGATCACAACCACGCAAGACAGTAAATATAAGTATACGACGCCCAACGACGAAGTTCACCACAAAAGATAAAGAAATAAGCAAGACATCAAAACCACAAGTAGCGGAAAACCCCTCACTCTAAGTCTCGCAATCACAATCTCACTAAGTCTCATTACTTATACAATTTACTAATTTTGATTGATGGAGTTAACTAGATACAATATGAAATAAAGATACAAGAGTGGGTACGATACAAATGTCCCACCTACCAATGCCAAACACCTGAATGCAACTGTGTGCCAGCGAAGCCACTACTGATCCAAGCGGTTAACCTGCAAGAACCGTGGCACAACGGGGGTGAGTTGCCAACTCTTGAGTAGAAAAATATCAACAAATAGAAATCGAATAAACGACGACTCCTAGGTCAACTGTATCATAAAGGTAATACTATGATATCTAGGGTGACCGGGTCATCATATATGCCAACAATGTAATCAAGGTCTATCTGTATGTGGATATCGTCCAACGATATAAACAATGTATGTATGCATGTGGATCTCGTCCAACCATAAAATCAATGTCTGTATGCACGTAAATATCATAAAAGAGTGTGCATGAAAGTATGAGGATATAAATCAACGGTATCCCTCGCGACACATCAAAATCATGGAACCTGGGTGTCCAACATCGACACCCGAAAACATCATGAAACCCGTGTCCAGCATCGACACGTAAATCCTCATATCTCGGGCTCCG
Organism: Agapanthus africanus; assembly: GCA_030015575.1. Classification (NCBI taxonomy): domain Eukaryota; kingdom Viridiplantae; phylum Streptophyta; class Magnoliopsida; order Asparagales; family Amaryllidaceae; genus Agapanthus; species Agapanthus africanus. The sequence continues at coordinate 348,479,041 of JASDDO010000012.1, read as the reverse complement.
TCAGTCCGGATCGGCCCACGGGCTCCGTCAGTCCGGATCGGCCCATATCATCTCTTGACTCCGGTCGGTATCCTCCGAATATCCGCCGAGCCCAAATACTATCACCGGTAAGTAGTAGTCCCTCTGCCAGACTCACCGTCTACTGCACAGCATCCTTTTCTTATCCCGGGATACCATACCGGGTCCACCATGTACCCACAATCGGCCTCATCCCGCTCCTCGAATCAAGTTTCACATGTCACACGTCTCAGAACCGAGAAAACGCATGGTGGACGCACTGAAATATCATATCAAGAGAAACGGTTTTTTTTAAACAATACATACTTTCTTTTAAAATGACCACGGTTCTCAAATCTAGAAATCTCATGAAAACGGCATATCTCAATGCGTAAAATCATAAAGCATGATGTATGCGACATATGATAGAAATGTAAGCATATCCGTATATCATGCAACATGGAACAATGATGTATCATATTAAGAGAAAACCGCTCCTTTAAATGATTCCAGTTTTGAAAATATGTCCTGCGGTTCCCATTATCTCTAAAGTCAAATGCAACATCGTATAAAGGTGCATAGGTAACTATAGCAAGTAAATTATGCAAAGATTCATATCATGATACAGCAATCCTACTGTGTAGTGACATGGAAATTATCGATGATGAAGTTTGTGAGCCGGCAATCTGTATGCGTGTAATATACGCATCATCGATAATGGTGTAAGTGTACTAGCACAGGTATAAATAATGCAATGCGAATAACATGAATGCAACATAAGGTAAATCACAAGCAAATGCTGACAGGCACACGCATCTAATATAATCGAGTCGGTGAATCAATCAATCGGCATCCCGCCTCACAACATCCCGTACGGTATACGGCATTCTCTAGTCAAGGGTATGGATCAAACCTCAAGTCAAACTCATCACGTACGAAAAATCATCGTACGGCGGCATTAAGCTATCAGGGATCCTATCATCCTATAAGACGATGAGGGTACGGACCTAACGTCTCGTACGACTATCACTCACGATTCACAACATATATAAATATCTCAATATACCTATGTCCCAGGTCACATCCGCAACAATCTCATATCAGGGGACCGACAGGGTATCAATCATCTCAATCGACTCGCATCCGTATACCAACATATCACCAAATCATCATATCACGTCATATATTCTTTTCATCGCATTTATATCCCTCATCAAGTAAATTTTACAAATACATTCTTCTTTTACTATAAGCATAAGTATCTAATCTAACATACACACCCGAACCATACAAACCGTTTTTGAAAGATGTGAATCGTAGTTTTGAAAGTAGGGCTACGGTGTTTTTAAGGAAAAGATATCATTTGAAAATCCGTAACATCCCTCAAAATATCAGTTTGAATGATGCATACGATTCTTCAGTTTAGAAATAGGTATGGTTCGGATGACACATTTACGTCGACTATCTAGTCCTATAGTACCCTAAACGGCAAAATCATCAAATCTCATCCTCAAGTCCCGTCATCACATACTAGTCGTATCATATCACTTCTAACTATCCTTAGTTTATAATATGGTTTTACTAACAATCTTTTAACTCTAACCCTAGTTTCCAAATCTTGGTTTTCTTAACCATAAGCTACAAATCGGTTTCCTCCAAAACTTTGCGGGGGTGCTATACGCCATCCACCCGACTTCCCCCGTGGATATAGATCCACTCACCTTGCTTTTTGCTTGCCGAAGTCGATGACGCCATGCCCCGTCGCCTCGGAATCCACGCGAAGGTACCTATAATAATAACACATATCGCAACGCTATTAAAATTAAGTTCTGAAAACCGAAACGGCACACGGATCGCCTATAGGTTAGAACCTATAGCCCACGCATGCAAAACCAACCAATTATCCCTAGTTGTTGATGTACAAACATCCAAAAACCCAATACGAATCCAAATATCAAAAATGAGCATCTCAAAATACGGAAAACATATCCTAAATCACACTAATGTGCCCCCAGATTTTGACTTAGGTCAAACTAGCCAAAGTTGCATATATACAGGGTCTAGTTTAGGGGAGAACAAGACATGGACCAAACAAGAAGGGGTTCCACTCCATCCTGGCCCGCAATTTGCAGCCAGGAAGAATAAATCTGCGGCCTGGGTTTGAGGGTTGGGGCTAGGATTTCATTCGTACACTCACAATCACCTGCTTACCTCCCTGTCTTTGCTAAATTATTTTTAGTGCCCCCGGGTTACTCTAGATTCCATAATACTACCCCAAACTGTCAATTTAACCGATGTCGGAAAGTATCTAAGTTCTTGTTCCATATCCTAGGCCATACAAATCCACACTAAGGTCAGTAGGAAGCCACTACACATCACCAATTCCAAACAAACACTCAAACCCTTCTCTTGGGATTTCTAAGACCACAATTCCTGTCACGACCCAAAATAGCCCGTGACTGGCCCTTGAATCATATGAAGTCTATAGGACCTCATCTAATTCAAGTAAGCCAAAATCCCAGAAATCTAAAACCATTTTAAGGAGTAAATAAAGAAAACTAGTTTTTAAGAGGTAAAGAAAACATGTTTCAGAAGCAAAGTTTATAAATAAGTAAGCCGAATATGCATTTTTAAAATCTCTAGTCTTTTCTGAAAATTTCGGCAGAGTTTCCTTTGTAAATACCGGCCCCAAACGGGGTACAACATGAATAATATATATACAATGATAAAAAGCATCCCCAAGCGGGAGCTAGCTCTTCGTCAATCGACGGTCATAACCAAGAAGCAATATAATATACAATGCCGAAGGGCGAGGATCAAAACTCATAAAGAAACTCAAAAGCATCACGAAAACCATAATACTACAACGCGCGACTCTAAGGTCGAAATAATACACAACTGGTTTTCTAAGTCTGAAACAATATACAAGTTTGGTTGATGGAATTACTAGATACAACTGATTAAAATAAATACAAGGGTGGTCACGATAAGGGTGAAACCACCTACCAAAGCAATCGCCCAGAAAGGAAGCTGGTGCCAGAAAAGCCGCAATGAAACCTGTACGGCAAAACCTGCAAGAACTGTGGCACAACGGGGGTGAGTTGCCAACTCGTGAGTAGAAAACATCACAGAGCAGAAATCGTATGTATGACACAATCCTAGGTCAATACGATCAAATATATATAAACCTCAATGAATAAGTCTGAAGCATGAAAAGGTGGCCAGGGTAAACATCTATACATAATTGTAATCCCATATGCTCGTGTTAGTGCCTCAGGTAATGGCATATCATAAATATGAGGTATGACCAATGTAATCAACATGAACGAATGTCAACTATATCATGCAGTCCATAAGTATGTGGATATCGTCCAACTATATAATCAATGTCGGTATGTATGTGGATCTCGTCCACGTGTCTCCCAAAGACAATAAGCATCATGCATGTAAATATCATAAAGCATATGCATGGAAGTATGAGGATGTAAATCAACATGTGTCGCTCGCGACATATCAAAATCATGGAACCTGAGTGTCTAGCATCGACACTCGAAAACATCATGAAACCTGTGCCTAGCATCGGCACGTAAATCCTCATATATATATAGGGCTCCGTCATCGGCCCATATCATCTCTCAACTCCGGTCGGTATCCTTCAGATATCCGCCAAGCTCAAATACTATCACCGATGGGTAGTTCTCCCCTGCCGGGCTCACCGTCTAACATATACAAGTTTTCTTGCCCCGGGGTACCTCACCGGTTCCACCATATACCCGCAAACGGTGCTTACCGCTCCTTGAATCGGGTTTCACATGCCACTCTCAGAACCGAGAAAACACATGGTGGACACACTGAAATATCATATCAAGAGTAACCGGGTTTTTAAAACAATACATACTCTCTTTTGAAATACCCACGGTTCCCAAATCCAGAAATATCATGGAAACAACATATCTCAATGCGTATAATCGTAAAGCATGATGTATGCGACATGTAAAGGAAATGTAAGCATATCAGTATATCATGCAATATAGAATAATAATATGCACATATTGAGGGTAACCGCTCTTTTGAAATGAATCGGTTTTAAAAGTATCTTGTGGTTCCCAAATCTCTTAATCAAGCCAGAATCATCTATGTATGTGCAAATATGTATGTACAATAGGTATGTGCACAAGTATGAGTGTACAATATGTATGTGCACAAGTATGCCATGCAAGGGATCATATCCTGATGCAATAATCCTACTGTGTAGTGACATGGCAATTATCGATGATGAAGTGTGTGAGCCGGCAAGCAGGTGTACGTGGAACATATGCATCATCGATAATGGTGCTGGTGTCCTAACAACATGGTTTCAATATAACAATAAACATATTTAAACATGCAATGCGATGTGAATAGTAAGAATATGCGGCAAATGAATAACAACCACAACATTGCAAAATCTACATCAATGTATCTATGTCATACTGTTTTTCTATTTGAAAGAAGACGAATCGGGGTTTTTAGGAAAATAAGGGCTACGGTGATTTTAAGAAAGGATGCGTCTTTTGAAAATATCCGTAGAATCCCTTTGCCTGTCTTTAAAATACTCCCGATTCGTTAGTTTTTGAAATAGGCATGACTCGGGTCTAGTATACCATCTACTATGCAAACTACGGATCTAACTAACACGCTAATCGGGAGGGGTATGGAAACCACCTAAAACAGAGTCGATATATATATTTGAAAATCGTTTCGGTGAAATTTCGGAAAATCGGTAAAATAAGGGGGTTTTCTGTAAAAAAGTCAAAATGCAAATATCTTATTATCAAAATTAAATATACATATTCTAGCTATGTAATTGCTAGTATTTGATGTTTATTGAGCCACTGGTGAAATTTCAAATTTTCTGAAAAAATTTATTTTATTATTATTTTAAGCCGTCACTAATACATTTAATTAGGGAAAATTACAAATTGGAATGAGTTGAAACAAATTTTGTGCATCATAACACATTAAACAAAATTTTATCATGTGGTTTTTAAAATGAAATGGTTTGCCAAAACGGTTTAGAAAATATCGAAGAAAAAGGCTTTTTTTCGGTGAAATTAGTGTCGATAGAAGAGGGGTACAACATTTATCTTTTTTTCTCGCCCAAACAAAACCCACACCCTCTCCCCTATAGATCTGGTCGGCCCCTTTACAGCCCACCATTCTTGGGCCTCTCATCTCACAAAAAAAAAACAAAGAAAAGAGAACAAAGGAATGAAAGAAATTGGGCAAAAGGAGTTTGGGCTTTGACTTTTAGGTATTACCTTGACTTTTTCCCCACCTCCCTCTTTCTCCCCCCTCCCCATTCAGCCGACCCTCTCTCTCTCCTTTCCCACAACAACAGCCCCTCTCTCTTTTCCTCTCATTTCTCATCAAAATTTCATCACAAAATGCCCAAAAATCAACACAAAAATCCCACAAAATAAAAATCCAATCCCTAACCATTTTCCCTTATCTCTTTTAGCATAGATCTTGATGCAAAGATTTCAATTTGGAGGCCATGTTCTATGTATGTTCCATTGTTCTTGAGATATAATAAATCTTGGCTTTTTGTTAAATTGGTTGATTATTTCTTCAATTAAGTTAATGAGTGGTTTAAATTAAGTTTTGAATTGCTAGTTAGAATTTTAAAGTTAGGGTTTGAAAATTCTAGAATTGGGTTTTTAAAATCAAGTGAGGGTTTTTAACATTGTTTATGATTGTATAGTGTAGTTATCATGCTAAGTCATGCAAAGTGTAATCTAAGTGCCAAATTTGCTAATTTCTACATCTAAATTATCATAATTAAGCTAATTGCAAACTAGTTTTTTTAGATCTATTATAATTAGTGAGTTTAAAATTTAGTTTGGGTTTGGGTGACTTAATTAAGTTATTTAGTGGGCATTTTAGCCACTAGAATTGTTAAAATAGTTAAAGTTGATTAAAACACCAAGTTTTGAGCTAAAATGGAAAATTGTGCTAGTTTTGTTAACTAGGTTTTGTAAATATATATATTTTGATGAGAATAAATTATTGTAATGGTTTATATGACTTGGTTATGATGTTGAGTGGATATTGTGGCCGCTAGATTCGTTTATACATCGAGTTTTGTACTAAAACGGTGATTTGTGCTTGCTAGATATTCGGAAAAATGACTTTTTAAGTGAAATTGGGGTTTTTGTGAGTTTTAACCTATTTTATATTAAAATTAGTGTTTGTGAATGTGCAAATGAGTGTATTTGGGTTTTTTCTCGATGGTCTGGCGTTTGTACACCGACGTCGAGAGTTTTTGGGTTGATTTGTGAAAGCAACCATAGGTTTTGACTTATGTGGGATTCGTGTGTCGTTTTGGTCATGAGTCGGATTTTAATGCGATACGATGCGTTGTGATATGTAGGTACCCCCATGTGGACTTCGATACGACAAGCAAGCGCGTGGCGACGTCGGCACCGGCGAGTGAGGATCAGGTGAGTAGATTTATATCTACGGGGAGAAGTCGGGTGGATGGCGTATAGCACCCCCGCAGTCCGTGGTGGTGTATACGGATGCGTATACACACCAACAATTATTATATGTTATTTGGGATTAATAACGATGTTAGGATGGATATTGGTGTGTTGGATTACTTTAGTGTTGCGAACCCTAGGGTAGTGTTGCACTACACATACACACATACATACTTGTATACATTCCTATTTATATGTGCTCATGGGATTCTTTATAGTTATGTGTTCACATGGGTATGGGACTATGTGTTCACATACGGATTTGAGGATGATACTTGGGATTGAGCTGAGTCGATGAGATTTGTTTTGTGGTTGTGATATCGGTGAGATGGCAGGATTCGTACTTGAGGTACGTCCTGGTGTTATAGCGGATCTTGGGACGGCGATACGGGTGAATAGTGTTATAAATAAAATGGTCGACATGTGATGTGATATGAGGCATGATATGCTAGGATATTGATATTAGGCCGTATCGGGCGATTTATACCCTTGATGATGCTATGCGGTATCGGTTTGTACGAGATTGTCGATCTGTAGTCAGATCATGAGTATATTGAGGATATTAGTATTGTACTAGACATAGGTCAGTACCCTAGACTTTGATCTTGAATAAAGAGGATACCAGAGGAATGGTGTGAGGAATTTGATATTGACCCGTACCTCGATTTGGGATGCCGTACGACGGATTTACGTACGAGCTATATATTGATGATTGATCCGCACTCTTGACTTGGGATGTCTGATTATAGATATGGTATCGGATATGATATTATTGAGGCGGGATCACCGACTAATATATATACAGGTATGTATATGTATCGACTCAGATGTTAGGCGGTTTCCTTACCTGTAGTCCAGCTTGTTAGCTTAGCCCTTTAGTTTAGTTTAGTTGTTAGATTAGATTCGATTCTTACCTATTTCAAAAACTAACGAATCGTGGGTATTTTAAAAGACAGCCCAAGGGATCCTACGGATATTTCAAAAGACGTAACTTTTCATAAAAACACAGTAGCCCCTATTTTCAAAACCCCATGATTCGTGTTATTTCAAAAGGCACCATTTGTAGGACTTATATTAGATTAATGCAGGTTAGTTACAGCTGCGTCTAGTTTTCAGCTCCCACTTGTTATTGTGGTTCGCTTCGCATCACATACTTATGTTATAATTTCTTATTGCAATGTTGATATCATATTGTTAGGACACAAGCACCATTACCGATGATGAGTATGTACCACGTACACTTACTTGCCGGCTCACACACATCTTCATCGGTAATTGCCATGTCACGAACACCTTAGAAAATATTATTGCTTGACTTAGCTTGTTATGCCAGCTTAACATTGTAGTTATTACTTGTCACTTCATTCATACTGTTATTCATTGTTATGCCTATATTCATGGTTTTACATGCTATTGATGATTTGGATTCGGATTTCCATGAAATTTTCTGGATTTGGGGGGAAAACCGCAAAACTTTTATAAACTGATTTCTTTCTTTTTAATTAAAAAGTGCGGTTTTTCCCATGATGTATGAGTCGTCCACCATGAGTTTGCTGATGGATTTCGAGACCCGATTCGAGGAGACGGATGAACCGTTTCGGGTACATGGTGGACCCGGTAAGGTACCCCGGGGCAAGAAGCGCGTGATGATGACGATGTGAGCCTCGCAGGGGAGCACTACCTACCGGTGATTTTACCCGACGCGTCGGATATCCGGAGGATACCGTCGTGGTCTTGAGATGGATGGTAGGGGCCGGTCTGGACTGACGGCGCCCTAGATATTGTGATTGAGACATTGCGATTTCGAGATACTGAGGTACAGAGACTGTGATACAGAGATATCGAGATATTCGGATTACGTTTTGTGCCGATGCTAGGCACTGTTTTATGCTGATTTCATTATGATACCTCATTTTAAAAATACAAAGGAAATCTCACTAAATTATGAAAACAGTTCTTCATTTACATGTATTCTGTTTTCATGCATTCTTACCTCATTCATATGATATATTGCTACCTGAGGCACTGACACGGGCACATGATATTACACTCGGGTTAGATATTTACCCTAGCCTTGTTATAGGTTGCATGTTATATATATAATTGAGGATATATTATGATCTTTGACCTAGGTTGCGTTATTTATGCGATTTCTTTCCGTAGATGTTTTTCTATTCACGAGTTGGCAACTCACCCCCGTTGTGCCCCAGTTTCTTGCAGGTTTGCCGTACAGGTTTCATTACGGCTTTGCGGGCATAGTTTCCTTCGGGTGATTTGCTAGTAGGTGGGTTTACTTGTATCGTACCCCCATTATATATCTTGTATATCATTATTCTGTTGTATCTAGAAGTTCCATCAACCAAACATGTATTTATTTGAGATAGAGACCAGTGATGTTTATTCTTTCGACCTTAGAGTTGCGCGTTGTATTTCTGTGGTTTTCTTGTTGTTTTGAGTTCCTTTTGAGTTTTGATCCTCGCCGTTGGCGTTGTATATTATATTTCTTGTGTGGTTGTGACCGTCGATTGACGAAGAGCTAGCTCCCGCTTGGGGATGCCTTTTTATTGATTTCGTATACTATTCATGTTGTATCCCGTTTGGGAGCCAGTATTTACAAAGGAGACTCTGCCGAAATTTTCAGGAAATACTTGATGTTTTTAAAACCGCATAACTCGGCTTATGCTATTAAAACTACTTGATTTAAAATTGGTTTTCCTTCACTCTACTACTTTTCTTGGTTTGGATTTCTGGGTTTTCGATTTACTTAGATTACGTACGCCTCAAGACGTTCGTAGTTTAAGTGCCGGTCATGTTCCGTACTTTCGGGACGTGACAAAGTTGGTATCAGAGCGTTAGGTTTTACCTTCGGAGCGTAGGATGACCCTTGGTTGATGGAATAGGTGACTAAAGTAGAGTGATGTACCCTAGGTATGTTCCGCGGCATATTTACGATACGCTACTCCACTTAAGAAGCCTTAGGATGTACATTTCTTTGCTCAGTATTATATTCATTCCGATCTAGCCTCATCAGTACCAGTTATGGTTTTGCTGCCACGATTACGGGCAGGGAGAGCTACAGCAAGAGTTGCGGTCAGCACGATCTCGTCAAGAACGAGGACTGACCAAGGCATGATTCCGGCGACACACGATTGCAGAGATGTGTCTTTTCATTGTGTCTTCGCGCCACGAGTGTTGGGTGGATTGCTGTATGAGATTACCCGGACGTGCCGATTTGCACTAGAGGATTGAGCCACTGATAGAGGCCATCCAGATTTTGATGACCATTGAAGTATTGCTTACTCCTGATGATTGAGGCACCGTTCAGCGTGCAGACGAGCGAGCCAGTTATTGCTGCGAACGACGAGATATTGCCCCAGATGCTGGAGTTAGTGCAGAATGAGTTGTACTAAGAGATGATAGAAGGTCGCTAGTCATCGAGGATGAATGACTAGGACATGTGGATCGTTCGCCTACCCCGTTGCGAGGTCATCAGATAGATTGATTCCAGCTAGAGACGACTTCACGCGGAGACGTTGGGAGTCGACAGAGACGATCGAATGTCAGAAATCTATTATTCCAAGTTTAAAGTAGTCGGAAAGACATGCAGGCAATTCTATGGTCCCTCTAGAAGAATGAAACCCTAACTCGACTTAATGACCGTATGAAAGCCTTTGAACCTTAGGGTTTGCGGCAGTTCTACGGTGCCATTAGTGAGGCTTGGGTTTGCCCTTCTACAGCTGGACCATCGATGCTGTGGTATGTACTCGATACTATTAAACTGTGCCCAAGAGGTTGAGCTCTTGGGGGATTATGAGGTTTTGACGACTCGATCGGATGGCTCGACTTAATTCGGATGCTAGGTGGTAAGATGCATTTCTTGGGAGACTCCCGATACGAGGATAGCTGTTGGAACTCAGTCCATGTAGCCACGATGAGACGAGTCCGAAGCAGTCGACATTAGAGAAAGTGGAGTAAAGAGGTCCGTACAAGATCTGGATAAGACGACGTTCCACTCCGCCTGACATCAGAGATGCGATACGCATGCCGAGGCAGAGTACTGGATATACCTTCCAGAAGGAGTCACGATGGGTATGCAGCCGTTCTGGAGCAAGATGCAGATATAGGAAAGGACGATGACTTCCGGACAGTTGGCAGAGACAAGACATGGAAGAGACCGTGAGCAGGATTCCTTCCAGGACACTGCTGCAATGATACTTGCACCCAGGATCAGATGTGTCACGTACATTCAGAGAACCAGAGGCCGACGCCAGTGATATGCTGTCTTACGAGTAGTCGCGATGATTGACCGGGAGATGACAAGAGACGTGCCAGAACGGGATCATCCCCGTTAGCACACCTGACAAGGCCGATGAGCCGATGGACCGAGAGATTGGTAATTCCCAGTGAAGACCTTGACCCAGGAGTGGTCATTGTTACGCACACCAGCAGGCCAGAGTTCATGATCATCGACGAGACGTCCCACTAGTGACCGCGACAGTTGGCCCGAGATTCTTAGAAGATGCGCTTGAGCGGTACTATGCCGCCATTATTGATTTCGATGTTTTGGATGATTTATTCGAATGATTTGATTTTAATGATTGAGAATTTACGATCCTTGCACAGTGTTGCACTTGATATCGTTTTTGTGCTTGGGTTTCACATGTTTGTGATTTTACGGTTTTAGACATTTGAGTTGATTTTGTGCGTATGCACGCACACGATTTGGTTCCTGCACTCTGTATAGTTTATATATGCTTGCAGTGCAGTGATACGCCTTTTGTGCACTTAGATGCATTGGACTTTGATTTCGATGGTGATGTTCGATATTTGTTTTGTGCACCTTGTGCACCTGATTTGATTTTGTGCATGTTCGGCACTTGATATTGGATTTCATGATTTCGTGCACGATGGATGCACCTGATTTGGATTTTCGCGCATGTTGGGCGCATATTTTGAGGTGTGATTTTGGTGCACACCAGATGCACTAAATCGAGATTTTTCGTGCATGTCAGATGCACCTGATTTTGCTGTCAGGAACACATGTTGCCTACGACAGATGTTTCGTGCACACCCGATGCACTTAGATTTGTTTCTGTGCATATGTATGGCACATATTTGGATTTTGATTTCCGTGCGCACAAGACGCGCGTAGTATTCATACGCGTATTTTGGGATTGATTTTTCTTATAGAGCAGTACGTTTTTATGATATTGCTATATGTTTTCGTACTGAGCAGGACTAGTCAGAAGACAGTACCTGAATATATTTTACATGTATAGTTTCGAGTTATATCATATTGGTTTTGCTTTGGATTTGGTATTGATGTCTTCCCCATGACTCCGATGATTGCGGGATGCTTGACGGATTTCTGATTTGAGTTATATGCTCATTTTTCATGCGCATGCGTTGCGCTACGATTTGTTTTATGTATTTATGATTTCGGAGCCCCGGCGATTTGATGGTTTTGGCTGAAATATTTTAGTATTTGGGGAAAGTTTTAATTTAAATTCGGGGACCGAATTTTTTTAAGGGGGGAAGATTGTAACGATTTGAAAATCGTTTCGGTGAAATTTCGGAAAATCGGTAAAATAAGGGGGTTTTCTGTAAAAAAGTCAAAATGCAAATATCTTATTATCAAAATTAAATATACATATTCTAGCTATGTAATTGCTAGTATTTGGTGTTTATTGAGCCACTGGTGAAATTTCAAATTTTCTGAAAAAATTTATTTTATTATTATTTTAAGCCGTCACTAATACATTTAATTAGGGAAAATTACAAATTGGAATGAGTTGAAACAAATTTTGTGCATCATAACACATTAAACAAAATTTTATCATGTGGTTTTTAAAATGAAATGGTTTGCCAAAACGGTTTAGAAAATATCGAAGAAAAAGGCTTTTTTCGGTGAAATTAGTGTCGATGGAAGAGGGGTACAACATTTATCTTTTTTTCTCGCCCAAACAAAACCCACACCCTCTCCCCTATAGATCTGGTCGGCCCCTTTACAGCCCACCATTCTTGGGCCTCTCATCTCACAAAAAAAAACAAAGAAAAGAGAACAAAGGAATGAAAGAAATTGGGCAAAAGGAGTTTGGGCTTTGACTTTCAGGTATTACCTTGACTTATTCCCCACCTCCCTCTTTCTCCCCCCTCCCCATTCAGCCGACCCCCTCTCTCTCCTTTCCCACAACAACAGCCCCTCTCTCTTTTCCTCTCATTTCTCATCAAAATTTCATCACAAAATGCCCAAAAATCAACACAAAAATCCCACAAAATAAAAATCCAATCCCTAACCATTTTCCCTTATCTCTTTTAGCATAGATCTTGATGCAAAGATTTCAATTTGGAGGCCATGTTCTATGTATGTTCCATTGTTCTTGAGATATAATAAATCTTGGCTTTTTGTTAAATTGGTTGATTATTTCTTCAATTAAGTTAATGAGTGGTTTAAATTAAGTTTTGAATTGCTAGTTAGAATTTTAAAGTTAGGGTTTGAAAATTCTAGAATTGGGTTTTTAAAATCAAGTGAGAGTTTTTAACATTGTTTATGATTGTATAGTGTAGTTATCATGCTAAGTCATGCAAAGTGTAATCTAAGTGCCAAATTTGCTAATTTCTACATCTAAATTATCATAATTAAGCTAATTGCAAACTAGTTTTTTTAGATCTATTATAATTAGTGAGTTTAAAATTTAGTTTGGGTTTGGGTGACTTAATTAAGTTATTTAGTGGGCATTTTAGCCACTAGAATTGTTAAAATAGTTAAAGTTGATTAAAACACCAAGTTTTGAGCTAAAATGGAAAATTGTGCTAGTTTTGTTAACTAGGTTTTGTAAATATATATATTTTGATGAGAATAAATTATTGTAATGGTTTATATGACTTGGTTATGATGTTGAGTGGATATTGTGGCCGCTAGATTCGTTTATACATCGAGTTTTGTACTAAAACGGTGATTTGTGCTTGCTAGATATTCGGAAAAATGACTTTTTAAGTGAAATTGGGGTTTTTGTGAGTTTTAACCTATTTTATATTAAAATTAGTGTTTGTGAATGTGCAAATGAGTGTATTTGGGTTTTTTCTCGATGGTCTGGCGTTTGTACACCGACGTCGAGAGTTTTTGGGTTGATTTGTGAAAGCAACCATAGGTTTTGACTTATGTGGGATTCGTGTGTCGTTTTGGTCATGAGTCGGATTTTAATGCGATACGATGCGTTGTGATATGTAGGTACCCCCATGTGGACTTCGATACGACAAGCAAGCGCGTGGCGACGTCGGCACCGGCGAGTGAGGATCAGGTGAGTAGATTTATATCTACGGGGAGAAGTCGGGTGGATGGCGTATAGCACCCCCGCAGTCCGTGGTGGTGTATACGGATGCGTATACACACCAACAATTATTATATGTTATTTGGGATTAATAACGATGTTAGGATGGATATTGGTGTGTTGGATTACTTTAGTGTTGCGAACCCTAGGGTAGTGTTGCACTACACATACACACATACATACTTGTATACATTCCTATTTATATGTGCTCATGGGATTCTTTATAGTTATGTGTTCACATGGGTATGGGACTATGTGTTCACATACGGATTTGAGGATGATACTTGGGATTGAGCTGAGTCGATGAGATTTGTTTTGTGGTTGTGATATCGGTGAGATGGCAGGATTCGTACTTGAGGTACGTCCTGGTGTTATAGCGGATCTTGGGGCGGCGATACGGGTGAATAGTGTTATAAATAAAATGGTCGACATGTGATGTGATATGAGGCATGATATGCTAGGATATTGATATTAGGCCGTATCGGGCGATGTATACCCTTGATGATGCTATGCGGTATCGGTTTGTACGAGATTGTCGATCTGTAGTCAGATCATGAGTATATTGAGGATATTAGTATTGTACTAGACATAGGTCAGTACCCTAGACTTTGATCTTGAATAAAGAGGATACCAGAGGAATGGTGTGAGGAATTTGATATTGACCCGTACCCCGATTTGGGATGCCGTACGACGGATTTACGTACGAGCTATATATTGATGATTGATCCGCACTCTTGACTTGGGATGTCTGATTATAGATATGGTATCGGATATGATATTATTGAGGCGGGATCACCGACTAATATATATACAGGTATGTATATGTATCGACTCAGATGTTAGGCGGTTTCCTTACCTGTAGTCCAGCTTGTTAGCTTAGCCCTTTAGTTTAGTTTAGTTGTTAGATTAGATTCGATTCTTACCTATTTCAAAAACTAACGAATCGTGGGTATTTTAAAAGACAGCCCAAGGGATCCTACGGATATTTCAAAAGACGTAACTTTTCATAAAAACACAGTAGCCCATATTTTCAAAACCCCATGATTCGTGTTATTTCAAAAGGCACCATTTGTAGGACTTATATTAGATTAATGCAGGTTAGTTACAGCTGCGTCTAGTTTTCAGCTCCCACTTGTTATTGTGGTTCGCTTCGCATCACATACTTATGTTATAATTTCTTATTGCAATGTTGATATCATATTGTTAGGACACCAGCACCATTACCGATGATGAGTATGTACCACGTACACTTACTTGCCGGCTACATCTTCATCGGTAATTGCCATGTCACGAACACCTTAGAAAATATTATTGCTTGACTTAGCTTGTTAGTTAGTAATTTGACATGATATTAGTGTACTGCCTTATATGCCAGCTTAACATTGTAGTTATTACTTGTCACTTCATGCATACTGTTATTCATTGTTATGCCTATATTCATGGTTTTACATGCTATTGATGATTTGGATTCGGATTTCCATGAAATTTTCTGGATTTGGGGGGAAATCCGCAAAACTTTTATAAACTGATTTCTCTCTTTTTAAATAAAAAGTACGGTGTTTCCCATGATGTATGAGTCGTCCACCATGAGTTTGCTGATGGATTTCGAGACCCGATTCGAGGAGACGGATGAACCGTTTCGGGTACATGGTGGACCCGGTAAGGTACCCCGGGGCAAGAAGCGCGTGATGATGACGATGTGAGCCTGGCAGGGGAGCACTACCTACCGGTGATTTTACCCGACGCGTCGGATATCCGGAGGATACCGTCGTGGCCTTGAGATGGATGGTAGGGGCCGGTCTGGACTGACGGCGCCCTAGATATTGTGATTGAGACATTGAGATTTCGAGATACTGAGGTACAGAGACTGTGATACAGAGATATCGAGATATTGGTGTTGGAGATAATGCCCTCAGAGTCAATTATTGGATCACAGGTACGTGATTGCAATGATTGATGGAGGACCTATCCCGGTAGGACAGTCTTACTCGAGATGATAGTATGCTATCTGGTTTACCTTTATCATCGTGTACTGTTTTAGGTGACCTGACACGTCGCTATTACACGTTGATAGAGCCCCTAGGATTCTTGCTTGACCACCAGCAGTATGAGGGCGATCATATAAGTGGGAGCTGGGAGTCTATAAGCATATCCTTAAATGGTCCCTAGTCGTGGGAGTTTCGAGATAGGGCATCGATACTCCATAGTAGACTAGTGTATACAGTCGAGACCCCGACGAGGGGCGGTGGCCGGTCTCACAAGCCACTGGTGTCAGTTGGATCACCTAAGATGTATACAGGTGCTCATTGGGTTATGAGTACACCGGACAAGACTCGCCGGGGACATGCTAGTTGGTCATATACCAGACGTCAGATGGCAGTTCCCTGGTGACATGTATGCAGGTTAGTTCATCGACCTGGGGATCGTCATTTGTCTTGTGTGAGTTCCCACTGTACTTTGATTACTACCCTACCACGGCTCAAAGGAGTCGTGCAAACAGGTTTTAGTTGGGTACAGTCCCGAGCCACATGGAGGCAGTGAGCGCATCTTCAGGGGTTCGTTTCTCCCGGTATTGGGGGTGAGGTCGTGCTGTGTCTAGGAGAGCCATTACACGAAGCCCTCGGACGAAGCAAGGAGATTTACTGGTAGGTATTCCAATAGTATCTCAGGGTGTTCTGGGCTACACTCCGACACGACTTGTACCGCTTTTGGGGGTCTGACTTTTACCAACCCCCTAGGCCCGCCATGCGATGCTCATAGACGAACGGACCGGACTGTACGGATATTGTCACTGACAGGCTCAGTAGGGTTGTCAGGCTGAGTTCACTCACAGACATCCCTTTTAGTCAATACCTGGTAGCCCGTTACGTATTGTCTTATACCTCTGACGTGCTAGTGGTTAAATCCACAACCAAGGTGTTGACGAGTCTTTAGAGTTCCCCACATTCAGTTACTCAGCTTTCGGGCGAAAGGTTTTAGAGGCCGTATGGAGATATGGCAAGGTCCGATCAGATACGTGCGGTATTGCACGGATCAGGATCTGACAGTTTGTACTATAGGCCGTATGGTTATATGGCAGGGTTCGATCAGATACGTGCGGTATTGCACGGATCAGGATCGAACAGATATTACTAGCCGGTTTTGGTATAAGCCGGATTCTAGTATAGTACAGTGGAGATTTTGTCTCATTGCATTTGTATTTCGGTCGAAATACAGATGCGGGTGTGTATGCACAGTATTGGGGTTTTCCTGTAATTTATTACGGGACCAGTTTTCCGGAGTTGCCAGTTTGCTTTCCGTTTCGGCCGATTTCCATTGTTCCGTTCATTGGCCGAAGATTGGTGGAGGAGGGTTTATTTGCATTGTTGCAAATAAGCATTTGTGGAGGGGGTCTTTGCTTATTGGTTGTATCAAGATAGCTTTTCATTGACCTTGACTTCTTGACTTCTTCTTGTCATGATGGCTTGACTTTGTAAACCATCATGGTTGTTGGTTGAGTATTGGTTTTGAGAGTGATCATTGTTTCTCATCATCACTTGCTTTTCAACCACCTCTTTGTCTTGACTCTCTCTTGGATGATAGATGAGAAGGGCTCTCATTATTTTTGATAGACTACACTCTCATTCTCTCCTCTCCATTGTGATGGCCGGCCCAAGCATATAGGGGCTGTCCAAAATTTGTGGTGTGGATTTTTGGCTCATTTCATGTTGCAAAAATCCCACAAGATCTATCTCAAAAGCTCCAAGTTCAATCCCTCCACAAAAGGCAATTCCACAAATCCCAAAATGAGACTTCTTCTCTAGATATTCTACAGCATATCTTGGGCACGTCGAGTAGCCGGCTTCGTGCCCGAGTTGCCTCAGCATTGAGGTGGGAGCCCGTAAAAGAAGTAGGCGATGTGGTGCACTTCCGGCGACGAGGAGGAGACGGAACATTCCGCAAGAGATCGAGACGACGACGAGAAGACCGGAGGACTCGGATCTGTCGGTATACTTCTCTTCCCTATCTTGTTTGTAGCTTAGACTTGTTAATGGTTACGATCCGGATGTTTTGTGCGCGGTGGTGCCGGTTAGCTAAGTCCGCAAAATTAAAGTTTATCACCGCTTCCGCATTCCGGCGTCGGATCGACGGCCGGGGCGCCGCCGTGCACTTACAGTGGTATCAGAGCCTCGCCATTAACTTAGTCTAGCTTGGTGTAATGTGTTTGCATTTCCGATCGATCAAAAAGTTCCAAAACTACATTTTTGTTAGCATCAGTTTCTGTTGAAAATTTTTGGTCTCGAAAAATTTTTCACGTTGTAAAATAGTGATGCACTGGATGTTTTAAGCATACTGTAGAAATTCGACACATTCAGTCGACGAACGGAGCGCGGAACCGCGGCAATATCCCCCCTTGGGCCGCGGTTCCGCCGCCGAACAGTGCGCTTGCTGTGTGAAATTTCTTCAGTAGCTTTATGGGCTTTAAATTTGGGTTTTGGAATATTGACATTGGGCCCAGAATTTCTTGATCTGCTGCAGTAATGCTTGGGGGCCAACTTGTTAAAATTTAATTGATCGGATATTTTAAACACATTTTTCACAGTATTTACATTATATCTGCGACCGTGAATGTCACTCGATCGGTAAATCCGGTCTAACTGCTATAGCCCGGTTAGACGGATTTGCGAACGTGACTTTCACGTTGATGTTCTGTTTTTGCTGTGATGTTGCGACTCGGTCGTGGGGGATAGCCTGGATGCAATGCTAGTACAGTTGTGTTGTATTATGTACATTTGATATTGCGGGGCGAGCGTCCGACATGTGGACTGCCGTCACTGCTTGATTGTATTATTCTTTTGGGACACGACCTGGTTGCGGTCGATGTACCCGTTGTATGTATATTTTACTTTCTGTACTAGGATTACCCCAGGAGGGGTGCACGGATAGCCGGGTTCTAGAAGGCAACAAGCCCGCATCTCATGGCATTGAGACAGAGGGGGCTTTACTCTAGGATTGGCGGGCTGTTCGCCGCACTCGTAGGGGGTACAGGTTGACCCAGGAGGGGTGCCCCAGTTACCGGATTCCGTGAAGTGCTGGGTGGTCCATTCACGGTGCTGAAGGGGGCTGCCTCGCTTCAGGTTTTGGCGGGTGACTTGCCGCGCCCGTAGGGGTCTAGGATTTCATTGCACAGGCTATCCACACGACCAGGGGAACGTCGGGTTTCAGTAGTGGCTCTGTGAAACCCGGGGATCCCAGATATCTGTATTGTTTCTGTGATGCTGTACATTTTCTGTGATGTTGCATTTCTTTCACGCCTTGAGCGAAATATAATATATTGGTATATATATTAGTAGATGTTGTATATGTTTTGCATCCGCGCTAGTCCAGTCCCCGCTCTGTCGTTAGTAAGCTAACCTAACGGGTAATGACGGGACCCAGTGGCGAATGCGGATGGCATATACGTACATCAGTATATTTTCGTTCTTTTTGGTGTGATCAATTGATGGGACTGCATTGATTCGGATCAATGCAAGTTAAAAACAAACCTAATCTGATGTTGTTGGAACACTTTTCAAAAAGCTGTTATTGCAAGGACGTTCACTTTTGTTTTGCATCGAGATATTCAGTTGGAATATCCTGCTCCTCAGTCGACGAGGCAAGGGCCGAGATCCCTTCACCGGGAGTGACCCCTTGGACAAAAGGTTTGCGTCAGGGCATTAACTTCACTATAGCCGATTACTTTTGCTTTGCACCGTGGTATTCAGTTGGAATATCCTGCACCCCATTCTACGGGGAAAGAGCCGAGATCCCTTCACCGGGAGTGACCTCTTTAGCAACGGTTTTCGTCACTATATTTTAAAAAAGCTATCCGTTCCTTCGACGATATCAAGTTCTTTACGTTAAAGGTTTTCGCCAGAAACCATTCGTAGCCCTCCGTCGTTTCATATGGGTAGTCAATAGTATTCAAGCTGTGTTTGTTGGCCAAAGTCAAGGCACAGTGTTTGGTAGCTGTTGGTTATTCATATGCAGCATAGATAGATGCGTTGGTTTGGGACAGTCGTATAGCCTTGTTGGCCAAAGTCAAGGGCTTGTGCGGATGGATTCGAATCAACCTGGAGAATGACGGGTAGAACTTGACATGTGACTTATGATTTGTTGGCCAAAGTCAAGGTCATAAGAGCATGGGGCAGAAATCACATCGGGAGTTTCAAAAGAACTGAAACCTGCCAGATATGCGCATACCTTCTGGAGTGTGATACCGTGAGCGGATTCCGTCACGTTATCATGCGATGATAGTTGGATCCCGATTCCCACTGATGAGTTAGTTTACTCCTCGGGTAACCCCGACTAATTCTTCTTTCAGGTTTGGAGGAGAATTTGAGGTACAGTGGGAGGATTCCAGATTAGATAAATTGGTAACCATTCTGATCTAGGTTAGAGTGCACGCTGAGTGTTTCTTTTCTCTCTCTCTTTGGCAGCGACCATTGA
Source organism: Agapanthus africanus (assembly GCA_030015575.1). Taxonomy (NCBI): domain Eukaryota; kingdom Viridiplantae; phylum Streptophyta; class Magnoliopsida; order Asparagales; family Amaryllidaceae; genus Agapanthus; species Agapanthus africanus. The sequence goes on along the minus strand of JASDDO010000012.1, from coordinate 348,458,724 downwards.
CCCGACCCTAAGACTTTGACTCAGAGACCAAGTTGACCGAACCTTCTTAAACACTGGCTTTTGGATTGTCAGAGTTGCGAACCTCATTGCCACTCCTACTTTTACCCTTTTCTCCATGACACCCCGTACTATTACGAACGTCCACTTCCATTGGACAAAACCATCGTATGGTTAGATACGAACTCGAAGGGATTTATTCGAGGATGGTTTCCGGTTCTGGAGAAAACGGATAGGACTATTCAGTTGTCTTTTCCTTTTACCCTCTCTCAGGTTACGAGTACTCCTTGGTTTAGGGGTAGTACACCCATTACGCAAATTGGATTGTCTTCTTCCAAACCTTAGGCTGGTGCCGACCGGTAGGGAATGAAGAAAACCAATTAGCATAACGATGGTGTGCAGAAGGTATTAAAGCAAGGGATTAGTAAGAGGGCAAAGTAAATTGCAACAGGTATTCACGACCAAACCAAGTATTCCTTTGCCAATCCTAAATCACCTTTGTATTTCTCCAGAACACTCCGTATCACTACGAAGATCCACAGTTTATTGGATACTCCATCGTATAGTTATATACGAACTCGAAAGGAACTTGTTCCAGTTCGGGGATGGATTCTGGTCCAGGAGAAATAGGAATAAGGTTTATTCGCTTATATTTTATCTTCACCCTCTCTCTCATTGCGAGTGTTCCTAGGATTGGGACAGTACACCCATTATGCTTATTGGATAGTCTTCTTCCAAACCATAGGCTGGTGCCGAACGGTAGGGAAGGAAGAAAACCATTTGGCTTAAGGGGTGTACAGAAGGTAAAGACTAAAGACATATGAAGGGATTTGGAGAGGTGGCAAAGAATTATACGGTTACAGTCGTGAATCTGGAAGAGGCATTACTAGGAATACGAGGATACCCCATCGAGACATTTCAATGTTTCAGTTTCACTGTGTAATGTTAAAAGAAAACTGATTTCCCGATTAGATACTTACTCCAGGGTATGTATTTACCAAGTATGATTCTCACATCTGTATAGTTTTACAGATGATGAGTGGGAGTAAGTTATTGGGAATTGGGTGATCATCCTCATTATATCGGGATTCGTTGTAATCGGTGATATTTGAGGAAATCACCTGGGTAGTTTGCCGGTCGGCAAATATTTGGTTTTGAATATCCGCTTTTATGCACCAATTTCAAATTGATATATCTGTACGTCTATTTTCATAGAGTGAGATATACCTTTCTGAAATTATGTCTATGACATTTACCTATATCAGTGGATGGTTAGGTAAGGAGCATTAAACAGCGGTGTAATTCTTCTTAACCATAAGTACAGTTTTCAACCTACGACACACAGTGAATGAGTTATCAAACTCAAGGGACTTATACAGAGTATTGTATGTTGTCCAGGGTCCATCAGGACAGAGGGGTTGGTCCTCGTACTATATTCGGTTTACTTATGACTTCTCTAGTTTTTAGACAAGTGTTTCGTGGAAACACAGGGTCTGAATTTTGAGAAGTTATAGGTATTTGAATAGAGTAGAGAACCAGGTGTAGCAAGTATCGGGATTCTTCAAAGAGATCGAAGATGTAGATATTTGTGTATGGTATTCAGTTGATAGTAATGATTAAGAGATCTTGCTTCTCCTTCAGGTTACTCATAATTGGAAGCATTCCTAAGTTGAGTAACGCTGATCGGCCTCCTTCCATTTTGTTGACATGCACTGGGAACAGCTGCATGATTTGAATCTGGTTCAATTAAATTAGTGCCTCTGGTTCTATATTGGATATAGAACAGTTCATATCTTAACGGTGTTAAGGTACGGGGAGTTGTCCGGCTTATGATTAAAACCAGACTCTGGATAACTAAAGGCACGTTTCTGTAATGGCTGTTTGTGGGTTGACCCAGGCTATGACGAGGATTGACTTTCTACCATTTGGGTGAACAATAGAGATATTGTTCTAGACTCGCCACAGTTTTATTAAAAATGGATTTTTTCAGAAAACAGTAGTGGGAGTATGGTAGAACTGGAAGTGATTCCAGAACCACAAACGATTACAAAAGATTTGATAAGGAACCTAAAGATTCAATCTGGATTGACATTCCATTGGCCACTCCGCAGATAAGGTGGGTAACTTCAGGCGCCCGAGAGGTACTCCGGTATCCTCAAGGACGGTGACAGGGAAGTTCTTGTTTACCCACAATTGCCATTGCTATTGTTCCATGTTACGAGACCTGGCAGGAGGATGAGTATAGCGTCGTTCTGAACTCGCTTCAGAAGTGTATGTCTATATGACTCTGCCAGAGGGTTGTCGTAGTCAGTGGGAGCAGCGGAAGCATTGGTGGACAGGTAGCTTATGTCTATTTATAGACTAAAGCAGATGTAGCGGAGAAAGATCATCTATTTCTGACGTGACAGTCATGGGTTTGACTTCATCAGAATAGGGGATGGATCTGTTGAGAAGGTAGTAGGGTGTGATATCCTGGTATTTGGATGACATACACAGAGTAGGAAAAGAAACTCCTATACTACAATCGGTTATCCTTTGGTCGTCACACAGTGGTTTCTCCACACAGGACTTGGATATTGTATCTGACATACTGGTTACTAGATCTATGGTTTTAGATCTAGATTTGGGTGGTTTCCCAATTAGGGTACTTTGACAGCATTCTAAGAGTATTTAGAATGGACGACTCCATGCACGGTAGTGTACCTGCAGAAGATGGAGTCACCCTCTCTAAAGGTGTCTTACAGACTAAAGGGGAGAGGGACGTGCATGATTGGCAGATCACTTGCTCAGGCAATTGAGTCAATCATGAGATGTCAAGTACCACACCAGATGTTGTTCTTGCACTAGATGCAATAAGTTGACATTGATCCAATCCTGGAGAAGCAGTCGGAAGCAGTTTTAGAACATAAGTGGATGTTCTAGGGATATGATAACGACAGCCTTATTCAGGAGATAGTTATCATTCCAGGCTTCCAAGGTGACATGGACGACAAGAAGGTTGTCAGAGTTATAGTTTTCCCTCTGACGAGGGGCAGTATTTTGGACAGGTGGTCCAAGGCAATACTGAGGGAGGCATGGCGCAGGATACTGATTAAGTTCAGTTGACGATACAGTCTAAGAAGTTTGGATTTGGAGTTCATTTATGAGCTATGTCCCATCAGACATGCAGACACATTCTAAGACAGGTATTGCTCATTTCGGGAGATGGGTTTCTCCGCGAAATTGAGATATAGAGAGACATAGAAAGAGACATCAAGGCGGATCCACTCACTGAGGCTATTCCTCGAACGCAATAGTTTCGCAAACGAGCTTTGTGAGACAGACTAGTAGAGGAGTTGGGTGTTCGGTATCACACGGGCTGTGAGTATGCGACATCGGAATAATTAGCCTTGAGTGCAAGTGGGAGATTGTTGGAGATAATGCCCTCAGAGTCAATTATTGGATCACAGGTACGTGATTGCAATGATTGATGGAGGACCTATCCCGGTAGGACAGTCTTACTCGAGATGATAGTATGCTATCTGGTTTACCTTTATCATCGTGTACTGTTTTAGGTGACCTGACACGTCGCTATTACACGTTGATAGAGCCCCTAGGATTCTTGCTTGACCACCAGCAGTATGAGGGCGATCATATAAGTGGGAGCTGGGAGTCTATAAGCATATCCTTAAATGGTCCCTAGTCGTGGGAGTTTCGAGATAGGGCATCGATACTCCATAGTAGACTAGTGTATACAGTCGATACCCCGACGAGGGGCGGTGGCCGGTCTCACAAGCCACTGGTGTCAGTTGGATCACCTAAGATGTATACAGGTGCTCATTGGGTTATGAGTACACCGGACAGGACTCGCCGGGAACATGCTAGTTGGTCATATACCAGACGTCAGATGGCAGTTCCCTGGTGACATGTGTGCAGGTTAGTTCATCGACCTGGGGATCGTCATTTGTCTTGTGTGAGTTCCCACTGTACTTTGATTACTACCCTACCACGGCTCAAAGGAGTCGTGCAAACAGGTTTTAGTTGGGTACAGTCCCGAGCCACATGGAGGCAGTGAGCGCATCTTCAGGGGTTCGTCTCTCCCGGTATTGGGGGTGAGGTCGTGCTGTGTCTAGGAGAGCCATTACACGAAGCCCTCGGCCGAGGCAAGGAGATTTACTGGTAGGTATTCCAGTAGTATCTCAGGGTGTTCTGGGCTACACTCCGACACGACTTGTACCGCTTTTGGGTGTCTGACTTTTACCAACCCCCTAGGCCCGCCATGCGATGCTCATAGACGAACGGACCGGACTGTACGGATATTATCACTGACAGGCTCAGTAGGGTTGTCAGGCTGAGTTCACTCACAGACATCCCTTTTAGTCAATACCTGGTAGCCCGTTATGTATTGGCTTATACTTCTGACGTGCTAGTAGTTAAATCCACAACCAAGGTGTTGACGAGTCTTTAGAGTTCCCCACATTCAGTTACTCAGCTTTCGGGCGAAAGGTTGTAGAGGCCGTATGGAGATATGGCAAGGTCCGATCAGATACGTGCGGTATTGCACGGATCAGGATCTGACAGTTTGTACTATAGGCCGTATGGTTATATGGCAGGGTTCGATCAGATACGTGCGGTATTGCACGGATCAGGATCGAACAGATATTACTAGCCGGTTTTGGTATAAGCCGGATTCTAGTATAGTACAGTGGAGATTTTGTCTCATTGCATTTGTATTTCGGTCGAAATACAGATGCGGGTGTGTATGCACAGTATTGGGGTTTTCCTGTAATTTATTACGGGACCAGTTTTCCGGAGTTGCCAGTTTGCTTTCCGTTTCGGCCGATTTCCATTGTTCCGTTCATTGGCCGAAGATTGGTGGAGGAGGGTTTATTTGCATTGTTGCAAATAAGCATTTGTGGAAGGGGTCTTTGCTTATTGGTTGTATCATGATAGCTTTTCATTGACCTTGACTTCTTGACTTCTTCTTGTCATGATGGCTTGACTTTGTAAACCATCATGGTTGTTGATTGAGTATTGGTTTTGAGAGTGATCATTGTTTCTCATCATCACTTGCTTTTCAACCACCTCTTTGTCTTGACTCTCTCTTGGATGATAGATGAGAAGGGCTCTCATTATTTTTGATAGACTACACTCTCATTCTCTCCTCTCCATTGTGATGGCCGGCCCAAGCATATAGAGGCTGTCCAAAATTTGTGGTGTGGATTTTTGGCTCATTTCATGTTGCAAAAATCCCACAAGATCTATCTCAAAAGCTCCAAGTTCAATCCCTCCACAAAAGGCAATTCCACAAATCCCAAAATGAGACTTCTTCTCTAGATATTCTACAGCATATCTTGGGCACGTCGAGTAGCCGGCTTCGTGCCCAAGTTGCCTCGGCATTGAGGTGGGAGCCCGTAAAAGAAGTAGGCGATGTGGTGCACTTCCGGCGACGAGGAGGAGACGGAACATTCCGCAAGAGATCGGGACGACGACGAGAAGACCGGAGGACTCGGATCTGTCGGTATACTTCTCTTCCCTATCTTGTTTGTAGCTTAGACTTGTTAATGGTTACGATCCGGATGTTTTGTGCGCGGTGGTGCCGGTTAGCTAAGTCCGCAAAATTAAAGTTTATCACCGCTTCCGCATTCCGGCGTCGGATCGACGGCCGGGGCGCCGCCGTGCACTTACAATTGGGATTACATTTTGTGCCGATGCTAGGCACTGTTTTTTGCTGATTTCATTATGATACCTCATTTTAAAAATACAAAGGAAATCTCACTAAATTATGAAAACAGTTCTTCATTTACATGTATTCTGTTTTCATGCATTCATACCTCATTCATATGATATATTGCTACCTGAGGCACTGACACGGGCACATGATATTACACTCGGGTTAGATATTTACCCTAGCCTTGTTATAGGTTGCATGTTATATATATAATTGAGGATATATTATGATCTTTGACCTAGGTTGCGTTATTTATGCGATTTCTTTCCGTAGATGTTTTTCTATTCACGAGTTGGCAACTCAACCCCGTTGTGCCCCAGTTTCTTGCAGGTTTGCCGTACAGGTTTCATTACGGCTTTGCGGGCATAGTTTCCTTCGGGTGATTTGCTAGTAGGTGGGTTTACTTGTATCGTACCCCCATTATATATCTTGTATATCATTATTCTGTTGTATCTAGAAGTTCCATCAACTAAACATGTATTTATTTGAGATAGAGACCAGTGATGTTTATTCTTTCGACCTTAGAGTTGCGCGTTGTATTTCTGTGGTTTTCTTGTTGTTTTGAGTTCCTTTTGAGTTTTGATCCTCGCCGTTGGCGTTGTATATTATATTTCTTGTGTGGTTGTGACCGTCGATTGACGAAGAGCTAGCTCCCGCTTGGGGATGCCTTTTTATTGATTTCGTATACTATTCATGTTGTATCCCGTTTGGGAGCCAGTATTTACAAAGGAGACACTGCCGAAATTTTCAGGAAATACTTGATGTTTTTAAAACCGCATAACTCGGCTTATGCTATTAAAACTACTTGATTTTAAATTGGTTTTCCTTCACTCTACTACTTTTCTTGGTTTGGATTTCTGGGTTTTCGGTTTACTTAGATTACGTATGCCTCAAGACGTTCGTAGTTTAAGTGTCGGTCATGTTCTGTACTTTCGGGTCGTGACAGTAACGGCCACCCTGGTATTGAGCGATCAGAAGATCGACGAGCAATCCCGATCACACTCCTATGAATCCAACCAGTAACACTTACCGTACAGTCCGGTCTGTTCGTCTGATATGTGGCATATCTCGCCTAGGGGTGGTAAACGTCAGACCCCAGTAGCTTGATAAGTCATGCCGACGTAAGGTCCATAACATTCGTGAAACTACTGATAACTCTTACCAGTATATCACTTCAACCCTGGCCAGGGATTTCCTGTTATGGCCAGTCGTGCATTGCGCAACATCAACCCCCAATACCGGGAGAGACGAATCCCCTCCTATCGCTCATTGCCTCCATGTGAATTGGGAATGTACCCAAAAACCACCTGTTTGCACGACTCAGTAGAGCCGTGTAGGGTGGAAATCAAAGCACAGTGGGAGACACACAAGACTCTATGACGATCTCGGGTCAACAGACTAAGCTGCACCAGTGTCACCAGAGAACTGCCATCTGACGTGAGGTATAATACCATCTGGGAGTTCTCGGCGAGTCCGTTCAGTGTACCCAGTCTCCACTGAGCACCCGCATACCATCTCCGATGTCAAACACCAATGGATATGGGATCATCCATCGCCCATCACATGGGTCGAGAAGATATACGCTAGTCTACTCTGGAATATCGATGCCCCATCTCGATATTCCCACGACTAGGAACAATGAAGGATGTACTCATTGACTACCCAGGCCCCACTAGTATGATCTTCATCATAGTCCTGGAAGTCGAGTACACATCCTAAGGGCTTTATCAACATGTAATCAGAGAGATAGAAAGTATACATGTTAAGATAAAGAGCAACCAGATAGCGTCCTGTCATGTCGAGCAAGAAAGTCTTACCTATATATGTCCCAGCATCCACTACAATATACATCCAATGTACAGTAATGGCCTCTAGGGCATACATATAACTAACACATATATATAAATATAGTATATATCTAGTATACTAAGTATCGAACTGCGGGGGTGCTATACGCCATCCACCCGACTTCCCTCGTAGATATAATCTACTCATTTTGCATCCTGCGTGTCGGTGTCGATGTCGCCTTCATCTTCTTCATCGTATGAAGCCCTCGAGAAGGTACCTACAAGATAACACAATCGCAAATGCACCTTAAAATCACATCGAGAAAACCAAACGACGCGCTAAGGCCTATAGGTTAGAACCTATGGACTACGCTTTCACAACCATCAAACAATTCTCGATATCGTCGTACAAATATCAAGTGATCGAGGTAAAACAAAATACTAGAATTCCAGAATTCAAAATACGCAAAACGAAACCCGAATCAAAACAGCCACTATTGAAAATGGTCCCAGATTTCACCCTAGGTAAAATTGGTCAATTTTGCATATACCAAGAGTCTAGTTTACATGAAACAAAGCTACAGAACCAACACGGATCAAAATGGTGGGACCCAGGCCGCAATTTATGGCCATACAGATTAAATCTGCGGCCAGAATTGGGAGATAGGGTCTGGGGTTTTGGGGTTAGCTTCCTGGGTGCCTGCACATCTCTCTGTGTTTGCAAAATAATTTTCAGAGTCTCCGAGTGATAGCAGATTTTAATTAACCCTCACAGAATCCACAATTTTCTGATATCGGCTTTTCTAAATCCGTATCCCGGGGTTCTAGTCTCTGGTTTAGGCCTGAATTCTAGCACTATGGGGTTTGTGTGGCCTTTACTGATGTCACGCCCCGCTTTCCAGAGTGTGCTAAGATCAGCACGTGACAGAGCCAACCATGCTACCTGTGGATAGGAAACATCCCTCCACAGTCACATTACGGTTGTCTAGAGATATCAAGAACAGGAAAATAAAATAAATTATCTAGTACATATCCATGAGCCAGAATAAAAGAGTCAAGAAATAATATGCGGAAGCAATAAATCCAAAGAGCAGAAACATCTAGAAAGTAAAACATAACTAAACTGGATACTAACTGGATCATCACTGCTCGGCCTAACGGCGGAAGTGCTCCTAATCAGCCTGCGACAAGGGTAGAGGATCTGGGCCATGCAAAACCCAGACGTCAGTGCGTCATAATATCAACAATAACATAATCAGGGGGTAGCAAAACATGCAGGCATGAGTATAAACAGTAATAAAATTATAACAGTAACACGAATAAGAAACAGTGAAAGGTATAAGCACATATGACGTGCGGTGAGTAATCTGAACTAAACTACTGGGTTAACTACTCTCAAGTCTTTGAAATTAATTTAATGAATCGTCGATGTAACTCAATAGTATCCCGTGCATGCCCGGGACCACGGTCAAGACTCTCGGGCTGAATCCGAGACATGCCGCTAGGCAGTAAACAGGAAACATGTACAGATGAATGATGTTAGCAGCATCATCCCGGGGCTGGCCTAGCCCGTAAAACTGATCAGTATAAACATCGAACTGTCGAGTTACAAGTCGGGTTTCATCATTGATTTCCCCATACACGCTCCAAAATCTCGAAAGGCCCCACGAATCGAGGACTAAGCTTGCCTCGACTCCCAAAACGAATCACTCCTCTAGTCGGTGATATCTTCAAAAATACCAAATCACCAACCGCGAACTCTAGAGGTCTTCTCGATGTGTCGGCCCAACTCTTCTGCCGATCCTGTGCTGCCTTCATATGATTCCGGATAGTAATAACTTTCTCAACTGTTTGCACGATCAAATCTGGTCCCAACAATCTTCGTTCTCCAACATCGTCCCAACAAACAGGTGAACGACACTTACGACCATACAAAGCTTCGAATGGAGCCATCTGAATAGTTGCCTGAAAGCTGTTGTTGTACGAAAACTCCACCAAGTGTAGATGATCCTCCCATGAACCCTTGAAGTTTAACTTGCAAGCTCTCAACATGTCTTCAAGGGTTTGGATCGTTCTCTCCGACTGTCCATCTTTCTGAGGATGATAAGATGTGCTAAACTTCAATTGCGTCCCCAAACTTTCCTGTAAACTCCTCCAGAAGTGCGATAAGAATCGGGTGTCACGATCGGACACGATGCTCACAGGTACTCCATGCAATCTCACAATCTCCTGCATGTACCGTTCTGCCAACGCTTTCGTTAATTGACCAACTCGAAATGGTATGAAATGAGCTTTCTTGGTCAATCGATCAACAATCACCCAAACTGCATTGTTGCCCTTTGGACTCCGCGGTAAAGCTGTCACGAAATCCATGGTTATATGTTCCCACATCCATTGAGGAATCAGAAGTGATTGCAATAAACCAGCAACCCTTTGACGTTTAGCCTTAACTTGCTGACACACCAAGCACTTTGCTACAAAGCGAGCAATCTCCCTTTTCATGCCTTCCCACCAGAAATGCTGTCTTAGATCACGGTACATCTTCGTGCCTCCTGGATGTACGGAATATGCGGAACTGTGCGCCCCCTTCATAACTTCTTCGTGAATGTCTCCTTTCGGCACACACAAACGGCTATCATATCGCAACGAACCATCTTCATGAATTAATAAGTCCGTTCGAAGTCCAGCTTCAATCTGTTCTCGAAACTTCTGCAATCTTTGGTCATGTGACTGCGCTGCCTTAATACTCTCGATCAATGACGACTGTACTTGCAGTTGCATCAACTGTCCCGAAGAATGCGGTGGCATGAACTCCAACTCAAATCTCCGAAAATTTTCGATAAGCTCCTTCTGTGCAGTCAACATCCGAATTGCTGACAACCGACTAAGCGTATCCGGCACAACATTAACTTTCCCCGGATGGTAGTTAAGATCAAGATCATAGTCAGCCATCAGCTCCAACCATCTACGCTACCTCATGTTAAGCTCTTTCTGTGTGAACACGTACTTCGGGCTTTTGTGATCGGTGAATACTTCAACCCTTTCGCCCAATAAGCAGTGTCTCCAAATCTTCAAAGCGAAAATCACAGCTGCTAGCTCCAAATCATGAGTTGGGTAATTCTTCTCATGGATCTTCAACTGTCTCGAGCATAAGCTATAACCTTCCCATGCTGCATCAAAATACATCCCAAATCTTTACCAGATGCGTCGCTGTGAATCACCAATCCTCCGGAATTGTCTGGTACGGTCAAAATAGGAGCGGTTATCAATCTCTGCTTCAATGCCTCAATAGCCGACGCACACTTTTCCGTCCATATGAACGGTACTTCCTTTCGTGTAAGCTTGGTCAAAGGCTCAGCCAAACGGGAAAAATTCTCCACGAACCTTCTGTAATATCCGGCAAGTCCAAGAAAACTTCTGATCTCTGCTACGTTCTTCGGAATCGACCAATCTTGAACTGCTGCAATCTTCTCGGGGTCAACGGTGATTCCATCTCCGGATACGACATTCCCCAAAAACTTCACTTCTTCCAGCCGAAACTCGCACTTGCTCATCTTTGCATATAATCTTTCTTGCCTCAATGTCGCAGTGCGATCTTCAAGTGTTCTGCATGCTCTTCAATGCTCCTCGAGTAGACCAGAATATCATCGATGAACACCACTATAAACTGGTCCAAGAACGGTGAAAAGATTCGGTTCATCAAGTCCATAAATATCGCCAGTGCATTCGTAACTCCGAATGGCATCACTAAATACTCGTAATGTCCATATCGTGTTCGGAGCACAGGCTTGCAAATATCATCTGATTTAACTCGGACTTGATGATATCCGGATCGCAAATCCAGCTTTGAGAATACCCTCGCGCCACTAAGCTGCTCGAACAATTCGCCAATGCGAGGGATCGGGTACTTGTTCTTAATAGTCACCCGGTTTAATTCTTGATAATCGATGCACATCCTCCTTGTGCCATCTTTCTTCTTTACTAAACTAACTGGAGCTCCCCAAGATGAATTGCTGCTGTAAATCCAACCCTTCTCAAGTAATTCAGTAACCTGCTTCTTGACTTCTTCCAACTCCACTGGTGCCATCGGATAGTACGCTTTTGAGATTGGCACTGCACCAGGAACAAGATTGATCGCGAACTCCACATCTCGTTTGGCGGTAAGCCCGAGATGTCCTCGAACACGTCCATGAACTCTCGAACTACAGCTGGCGCTTCCTCCTTATCAACTTCCATCGACGAAAGAACACTGTTTGTCGGCCTAGCCCTAAACTCGACTGGCCCGACAGAACTGCTTCCTCCAGTGAAAACAAACTCCGGATGTTCGGGAATCTGGAAAATCACTTTCTTTGCCCTACAATCAACGTGAGCGTGGAAAGTGCCGAGAAAGTCCATTCCCAAGACAACGTCATAACTGCCAGTATCGATCACCAAGAAATCTGCAAAACATGAACTGGTAAGCAATGACACTGAGATAACCAAGGTAATAAAACGACCATAGAACAAGGAAATGAATCAAGAACAGGACTCCAAGTTACTTGAATAGAGTACCGCATTGTAACCATGCTGCAGTTCATAGTTACAATCACATAACTCCGTTCAAGTCGCCCAAATCCTAGTATCAGAATCAAAGGAACAGGGAGAAACAATAGGGAACCAAAGTTTCCAAGCCGAGATGCAAAGTTGTTTGCAAATCGTCAAGACAAGGGTCAAGAGAAAGATATGATTCAAGAATCACGATAACAATGTGGCAGGACATGTTCCTAATTATGAGTTTTCTGATTCGTGTATTGGGTCCAATACCCAACTACAAAAAGAATCAAACCCGATTAACCTAAATTCTATAGCTTTGATACCAAACAAACCCTATCACGCCCCGCTTCCCAGAGTGCGCTAAGATCGGCACGTAACAGAGCCAACCATGTTACCTGTGGATAGGAAACAACTCTCCACAGTCACATTACGGCTGTCTAGAGATATCAAGAACATGAAAATAAAATAAACTATCTAGTACATGTCCATGAGCCAGAATAAACGAGTCAAGAAATAATATGCGGAAGCAATAAATCCAAAGAGCAAAAACATCTGGAAAGTAAAACATAACTAAACAGGATACTAACTGGATCATCACTGCTCGGCCTAACGGCGGAAGTGCTCCTGATCAGCCTGCGACAAGGGTAGAGGATCTGGGCCATGCAAAACCCAGACGTCAGTGCGTCATAATATCAACAATAACATAATCAGGGGATAGAAAGACATGCAGGCATGAGTATGAACAGTAATAAAATTATAACAGTAACATGAATAAGAAACAGTGAAGGGTATAAGCACATGTGACGTGCGGTGAGTAATCTGAACTAAACTACTGGGTTAACTACTCTCAAGTCCTTCAAATCAATTTAATGAATCGTCGATGTAACTCAATAGTAACCCGTGCATGCCCGGGACCACGGTCAAGACTCTCGGGCTGAATCCGAGACGTGCCGCTAGGCAGTAAACAGGTAACATGTACAGACGAATGATGTCAGCATCATCATCCCGAGACTGGCCTAGCCCGTAAAACTGATCAGTATAAGCATCGAACTGTCGAGTTACAAGTCAGGTTTCATCATTGATTTCCTGTCACGACCCGAATATTTCGACCCGTGACCGGCACTTAACCACGCAACGTCTAGAGGCGTAACGCGACTAAGTAAGCCGAACCCAGAAATCAAAACCATTAAAAAGTAGTGAGTGTTGAAAACATTCAATTAAACATTTAGAAAACCTTAAATAGTTCAATAAAGTTCTTTTTAAAGTTAAGTTATCCTTATAATAATTTTGGCAGCATTTCCTTTGTAAAAGTAACCCCGAAAATCGGGTATAAAACAGGATATAAGTGAAATGATATATAATGAAATAAAGCGTTCCCAAATGGGAGCAATCACGCCTAACGACGGAAAACAACAACACAAAAGTAATATACGACGCCGTAGCGAAGAATGAGCAATAAGTAAACATCACAGCATAATAAACTGCATAAATATATACAGTCGGCTCCCACGAGCTCGACACCAGAATACAAAAACATACATCATCGTCCTCACACTGTCTCTAAGTCCAGTACATATATGGTAGATGGAGAATACTAGATACAAAAGAGTGTACAATAAAAGTAACCAGATACCACAACCCACCTAATAGAAAAATAGCTCTCGCACCAACTGTAGTGGTATCTGTAGCCAAAAGATGCAAAAAGGCAGCCTACCGCGACTACTCCGAGGGGAAACCTGCAAATACTGTGGCACAACGGGGGTGAGTTGCCAACTCGTGAATAGAAATAACATATAAAGGTAATCGCGAGCATGCACGTACTGCGCCACTCTATCATATGCCAGCAGATGATATCAATGCGTGATAAGCAGTATGTGAAATAATCATGCAAGTGCTCTATCAGGTAATATAACAACAGGATGAGATACAATAATGAAAGCTGAGCATGGGAAATATAACATCTACACAGAATGTCAACGTGGAATATATATAATCGGTGTCCATCAATGCACCCAGATCCCCCAAATAGCTCAGGCGTCGGCACTCTAATCGGCCCTCCAATCCTGTAAATCTCTGAGAATCACGAGTGCCCAACAATGGCACCCAAATATCATAAGTACTCCTGTCCAGCATCGACATGCAAATCCTCATCCATCGGGCATCCGTCCGTCCGGATCAGCCCACGGGCTCCGTCTGCGGTATCGGCCTTCGGCCCCGGCAGTACGGATCATCCCGCATCCATCTATCGACTCTGGTCAGTATCCTCCGAATAACTGCCAGGTCCAACCAATCACCGGTAGGTAGTAGTCCCTCTTCCAGGCTCACCGTCTAATACACAGCGAAACCGTTCTCGCCCCGGGGTACCATACCGGGTCCACCATGTTCCCGTAATCGGCCTCATCCAACTCCTCGATTCGGGTTTACATATATCACTCTAGCACCGAGAAAACACATGGTGGACGCACCGAAATATCATATGAAGGGAAACTGGGTTTTTAGATAATTAACTATTCTCTTTTGAAATATCCACGGTTTCCCAAATCCAGAATTAACATGGAAACAACATATCTCAATGCGTAATCTATGCAAGTATGAAGATATCAATGTATGTGTGCACTGGTATGAATATACAATGTGCATGTGCGCAAGTATGAAGATATCAATGTATGTGTGCACTGGTATGAATATACAATGTGCATGTGCGCAAGTATGAAGATATCAATGTATGTGTGCACTGGTATGAATATACAATGTGCATGTGCGCAAATATGAAGATATCAATGTATGTGTGCACTGGTATGAATATACAATGTGCATGTGCACAAGTATGAAGATATCAATGTATAAATATCATGTAAACAGAATCATTATGCAAGTCAAAGCAATGCGATATATGCATCAAGTATGAATATCATGTAATCCGAATCAATATGCAAGTCAAAGCAATGTGATATATGCATCAAATATGGATATCATGTAATCCGAATCAATATGCAAGTCAAAGCAATGTGATATATGCATCAAGTATGAATATCTTGTTTAGTCACATAAAAGATGAGTTACAGCATAATGATCATGGAAATTCTACAGTGTGAGCGTCATGGCAATTACTAACGGTGTGTGTGTAACATGCAGGATAGTGCTCGTGCAACATGAACTGTTAGTAATGGTGCGGTGTTCTATCAATTCTAGTTTATATACCTATAGCAGGGAATGTGGTATGCACAAAATAATAGCCATGAACAGTCAATGTAGGTAAGTGTAATATGTTGCTACAAGGTCCTATCAGCCCTGACACATAATGCCATGCGGGCGATTTCCACGTAGATGTTAAATCTACCCACCGTAGTCTCTCGCTATGTATAGCCGACGATTTGCTTCCCCTTCTTCGCGGCGTCCGTCGCACTTTCCTGCGAACTTAGAATTCCACAGAATATCACACATAAGCTCAAAAACATACAAACATGATATTTAAAGTCAACTAGAAACCCATGCCGCAAACCGAGCGCGCGTGTGCGCGATACGCTAAAAAGGGTGATTACGCGCGTGAAGTCACTCCGACGCGTCGCGATACGCAGAAACCCCAAGACCACACACATGTATCACGCGTGTCGCGAAAGAGTAAAAATACGGGAAATAGGGTATTCAACTCCAGATTTTGATACAGAACAAATATTACAAAAATATATATACCAAAACACTCCACATAGATGCAGACTCCAGTGGCCCAAACCCCAACCCCCAACTCACCCATCTGGCCGCAATTTGTGGCCAGAACTCGTTTTCCGGCGGCCTGGGTAGGGAGAGGGACTCCCAGGTTTTTTTTGTGCACACTATACCCCCTATACATGCTACAGTAAATCCAAAATCGTTCTGAAATAATTCGGGCACAAGCAGATCTAACAGAACCCAAATTCTAGTTAAAAATCATATTTTTACACTAAAAAGGTACTTTATGGTATTTTTGTGCAAACCTGAAGCAAAACCTGGTGTAAATAGCTCTAATAACACTTAAAGGAGTTAACTAAACTATGAGAACACCAATCTACCCTATACTTCACAAATATCCTTCAATATCACTAATAATGCATATAAAACATGATTTTTAGCTAAGATACTACAAGATATGGAGAAAGGGTGTTAAACATGAATTAATACCTTCAAAAGACCCTAAGAACACCAAAAAGTTCCAGCTCCCTCCTCAAGTATGCAGATTTGCTCCCAAACACCTCAAAAAGGCCTTTTTTCCCATGGTTTTGTGAAGGAAAAGTGTTGTTTTGTGTAGGGTTTTGTTTGGCTTCAAGGGGAAATGAAAAGATGAAGAAAATAGGGTGTTGTTGCTGCTGGAATTTCTGCTGGAGCTCAAAAGAGAGGAAGAGGAAAAGAGAGAGAAAAAAATGGTCACAAAAGTCAATTCTTACCTAACCCCCATGCTTCATATTCTAATTTAAAATTTTTAAAAAAGAAAAGGGTTTTTGGGCTTGATTAAATGGTGGGAATAAAGAACCATATAAGAAAAGAAATGGCTAACACTTTAACCTAGGTCAAAAATGGCTAAGTGTGCAAGTGTACACTAACACAAAATTTTCCCACTTAGGGTAAACACGACCAAAATAATTAATAACCCTAGAATTATATATATATAAATATATATGTATACATTTCACAACACAATATATCACTAGCCAAGAAGGAAAAACAAGATATCTGTTCTTATGAAAAACACGCACACTTGCTAATTAACGCGAAACATCCTAACGAATTTCAAGACGTTACAATCTACCCCCCTTAAAGAAATTCATTTAAAAATCTCACTACACGTACCTTCAAGAAGTTGGGGATACCTCTTCCTCATCTCGCTCTCGGTCTCCCAAGTGACCTCCTCTTTGCTCGGACCATGCCAAAGTACCTTGACGGACGGTATCTCTTTCGACCTCAATTTCTTCACTTGTCGATCCAAGATCATCACCAGCTGCTCTGAATAGGAAAGGTCGCTCTCAAGCTGGATAGTCGGGTGCTGAATCGCATGCGAAGGATCATAAAGATATCTGCGGAGCATCGAAACGTGAAATACGGGGTGCACATCTGGAAAACTGGGCGGAAGGGCTAACCGATACGCAACTGCACCAACACGCTCGAGGATCTCGAAGAATCCAAATATCTGGGACTAAGCTTCCCCTTCTTCCCAAATCTCATCACACCTTTCATTGGGGAGACCCTCAAGAAAACATGATCACCAACAGAAAACTCAAGTCTGCGTCGACGACGGTCCGCATAAGATCTCTGCCTACTCTGGGCTGCTCTCATCCTATTGCGAATCAACTGGATCTTCGCGGTCGTCTCCTCCACAATCTGTGGCCCTAAGATACTGCTCTCACTGAGCTCCATCCAACAGGCGGGCGATCTGCATCTCCTCCCATAAAGAGCCTCATACGGTGCCATCTGAATGGTCTCCTGGTGGCTGTTGTTGTAGGAGAACTCTACTTAGGGTAAATGATGATCCCAGCAACCTCCGAAGTCAAATACGCATGCTCTGAGCATGTCCTCGAGAGTCTGAATAGTCCGCTCTGACTGTCCGTCGGTCTGCGGATGAAATGCTGTGCTGAAACTCAAGCGAGTGCCCAAAGCCTCCTGAAGCCTCTGCCATAGTCGGCTGGTAAACTGGGTGCCTCTGTCAGACACGATACATGTCGGAACTCCGTGCAGTCGTACAATCTCGTCAATGTATATCTGGGCATACTGAGCAAATCCGAAAGTCGTCTTCACCGGTAGGAAGTGAGCCGCTTTCTTCAAACGATCCACGATCACACAGATGGAGTCATACCCTCGACTAGTCCTGGGTAGACCCACAATGAAGTCCATAGAAATCTGCTCCCATTTCCACTCCGGAATGGGTAATGGCTGTAGCTCTCCCGCGGGCCTCTGGTGCTCAGCCTTGACTTGCTGACAAGTCAGGCATCTCGACACAAAATCTGCGATGTTTCTCTTCATTCCATCCCACCAGTAAACACCTCTCATGTCATGGTACATCTTGGTGGAACCGGGATGAACACTGTATACCGATCGATGTGCCTCCTCAAGAATCTCGCGCCGCAATCCTTCAGCATCTGGTACGCACAGTCTAGCCCTAAATAGTAGTATCCCCTGATCATCGATCATGAACTCGGGAAATCTGCCATGTCCAATCTGTGTCCTAATCTCTGAACATCGGTCATCACTGTGTTGTGCCTCATGTATACGGTCGAGCAACTATGGGCGTGCATGAACATGCGCAATCTGTCCTCCAATCGGCGTAAACTCGAACTGTACCTGGCTGTCGCATAAAATCTGCCAATCAGCCGACGACTGCCTCTGCACTGCGCTCAAACAAGATAGACTACCCCCGGGCCTCCTGCTCAAAGCATCCGCCACCACATTAGCCTTGCCCGGGTGGTACAAGATCTCGCAATCGTAATCCTCCACTAACTCCATCCATCGGCGTTGTCTAAGGTTCAGGTCTCGCTGTAGAAATATATATTTTAAGCTCTTGTGATCAGTGAATATCTGGCACGACTCGCCGTATAAGTAATGTCGCGAGATCTTAAGTGCAAAGACCACTGCAGCCATCTCCAAATCGTGAGTGGGGTAATTCTGTTCATGTTTCTTCAATTGCCGCGAAGCATACGCGATCACCCTGTCATGCTGCATCAATACGCACCCTAGCCCCACTCGTGAAGCATCACAGTAGACCACAAATCCGCCTGATCCTGAAGGCAATGATAATACCGGCGCCGTAGTCAGTAGAGCCCGTAACTGCTGAAAACTGTGTTCACACTCCTCCGTCCAAACGAAAGGAACTCCCTTCCGAGTCAACCCGGTCAAAGGTGTAGCAATACGGGAGAAGTCCTGGATGAATCGCCTGTAGTAGCCGGCCAGCCCTAGAAAGCTGTGAATCTCCGTAACTGATGTGGGTCTGGGCCAGCTCCGAACGGACTCAATCTTCCTCGGGTCTACACATATACCATCTCGTGTAATCACGTGTCCCAAGAAGTCTACGCTGTCCAGCCAGAAAGCACACTTGGAGAATTTGGCGAAAAGCTGATGCTCCCTCAAGGTCTGCAGTGTAATCCGCAGGTGCTGCTCGTGCTCCTCTCTACTCTGAGAATACACCAGAATATCGTCAATGAACACTATGATGAACAGATCAAGATACGGCCGGAAAATACGGTTCATCAAGTCCATGAATGCTGCTGGTGTGTTGGTGAGTCCGAACGACATCACCAGAAACTCGTAATGGCCGTAGCGCGTGCGGAAAGCTGTCCTGGGAATGTCCTCCTGTCGAACCCGCAGCTGATGGTATCCTGATCGCAAATCGATCCTCGAAAAGTATCCTGCCACCTGAAGCTGGTCGAACAAATCGTCGATGCGTGGCAAAGGATACTTGTTCCGCACTGTCACCCTGTTCAGCTGGCGGTAGTCGATACACAGACGCAAACTGCCGTCCTTCTTCTTGACAAACAGGACTGGAGCACCCCAAGGAGAAACACTGGGTCGAATAAGTCCCTTATCCAGCAAATCTTGCAACTGACCCTTCAATTCTCTAAGTTCCGCCGGGGCCATCCGATAAGGCGGTACAGAAATAGGCCCCGTGCCAGGAACCAAATCAATACAGAAAGAAATGTCGTGCTCGGGCGATAGCCCAGGAAGCTCGTCAGGGAACACATCAGGGAACTCGCTAACAACCGGAATCTGATCCATCGGAACCTCTGTAGCTCTAGTATCGCAAACATAGGCGAGAAATCCCTGACATCCCTTCCTCAAAATCTGTCCAGCGCGAAAAGAAGAAATCACACTGTGAGGGGTGTCACCACGGTCCCCCAACACAACAAAAACCGACTCGCCGGGAAAACAAAATCTAACTGTCTTCTCATGGCAATCAACAGAAGCATAGCACGTGGCTAACCAATCCATTCCCAACAGAATGTCGAAGTCCAACATCTCAAGAAGGATCAAATCGACAGGCAACTCTCTCTCGCCAATACGGACGGTATAGGATCGAAACACGTGCCCAGCAACAAACGACTCTCCCATAGGAGTAGTCACAACAAGCGGCTGATCAAGCAAACCGGACTCTTTACCCAAACTCGGCACAAAGTGTGTGGATACGTACGAGTGCGTGGATCCGGGATCGAATAACACGTGTGCATCAACAGAACATACTGGAAGGATACCTGAGACCACCGCATTGGACGCCTGCGCGTCCTGATGCGTCAAAGAAAAAACTCGCGCCTGTCCTCCACCTGCGACTGACTGTCCCCTGCTGGCAACTAGTCGTCCTCTGCCTCGATCATCTCGTCTTCTATGAACAAATCCTCCGCGTCCACGACCTCTCTATGCATGGGTCTGACGCTGAGTAACAGTAGGTACAATAGGCAACGCCCTCTGGGGTGGTGAAGGTGGTAATGTGACATGCGGTGCTGCCGCCTCCCTCCGTGGTATCTTAGGACAATCTCGCATACGATGATAAGACTCCCGCAACGGAAACATCCCGATGATGGTCGCTGACCCTCCTGGGGATAGGAACTAAACAACCGGCCTCGCCTCGAATCTCTGCCACCTGCAAGGTGCCTGTCACGGCGCCGAAAAGGCCGTATCTGCACTGATGTATCTGCACGAACTCTCTTCGGCTCTGGGACTACCGAAGTCTCAGCAAGGCGCTCCTCAACCAATAATGCTGCATCTACTGCTGCAGCGTATGTCTCGTAATGCTGCGCGCTGATCGCAAGGAACAGTGGTGTGAGCAAGCCTCGGACAAATCTCTTAACTCGCATCTCCTTGGTAGCCACTAAGTACGGAGCATAAACTGATAGCTCGGTGAACAGCACATCGTACTCTGCCACTGACATCTCCGGAGTCTGGCGTAAGGACTCGAACCTGCGTGCTCTAGCATCTCTGACACTCAGGGGAAGAAAGCGGGCAAGGAATAGCGCCACGAACTCTGTCCAGGTCATAGGAGGAAGACCTGCTGCTCTACCCTTCTCGACTGATTCGCACCATTTCTGCGCAAGACCTTCCAGGCGAAAGCTCGCGAACTCAACCCATCTCGCATCTGCGCATCTGAGGGAACGGCATATCCGAGCCATCCTATCAATGAAAGACTGTGGTTCCTCGGCTGTATCGGTGCCTGTGAAGACCAGAGGCTTCAGCCTCATAAACTCTGACAGCGATACTGTAATAACCTCTGTAGCTGCAGGGGCAACTGCCTGTACTGTGGGTACCACCGCGGTCTCTGCAACGGGTGGAACTACCTCTAGTCGCTGCGCTCGAAGTTTCTCAACTAGAGATCCCATCATCTGGCGCATCTCCTGCATACTGGATCCCACCGTCTGGCGCATCTCCTGCACACCAGCCCCTAACATGGCAATCTGATCTGTCACGGCAGGAACAGCCTGCTCGGGCACAACCGTTGTACTATCCGGATCAGTCCTCTTCTCGAACGAGTCGACTCGAATCTCGGCCCTCGCGGCCGCTCTCTGCACCCTCGTAGTCTTTTGCGGCATAATGGCTGAAAGGAAAAGTAGAATTCGATTAGGATACGGAAATCGAATCGCAAGAATGTATGTACTCAAGAAGGAATTTAAATCAACAAGTCCTAAGGTCGCTTAGGCAGAGTACCGTGTCTTGAGTATGCCGCGGAACATACACACGCTACGCTACTCTGCTTCAGCTACCTACTCCATCATACCAGGGTCATCCTACACGCCGAAAGGTAAAAACCTACGCTCTGATACCAACTTTGTCACGACCCGAATATTTCAACTCGTGACCAGCACTTAACCACGCAACGTCTACAGGCGTAACGCGACTAAGTAAGCCGAACCCAGAAATCAAAACAATTAAAAAGCAGTGAGTGTTGAAAAAATTCAATTAAACATTTAGAAAACCTTAAATAGTTCAATAAAGTTCTTTTTAAAGTTAAGTTATCCTTATAATAATTTTGGCAGCATTTCCTTTGTAAAAGTAACCCCGAAAATCGGGTATAAAACAGGATATAAGCGAAATGATATATAATGAAATAAAGTGTTCCCAAATGGGAGCAATCACGCCCAACGGCGGAAAACAACAACACAAAAGTAATATATGACGCCGTAGCGAAGAATGAGCAATAAGTAAACATCACAGCATAATAAACTGCATAAATATATACAGTCGGCTCCCACGAGCTCGACACCAGAATACAAAAATATACATCATCGTCCTCACACTGTCTCTAAGTCCAGTACATATATGGTAGATGGAGAATACTAGATACAAAAGTGTGTACAATAAAAGTAACCAGATACCACAACCCACCTAATAGCAAAATAGCTCTCGCACCAACTGTAGTGGTATCTGTAGCCAAAAGATGCAAAAAGGCAGCCTGTCGCGACTACTCCGAGGGGCAACCTGCAAACACTGTGGCACAACGGGGGTGAGTTGCCAACTCGTGAATAGAAATAACATATAAAGGTAATCGCGAGCATGCACGTACTGCACCATTCTATCATATGCCAGCAGATGATATCAATGCGTGATAAGCAGTATGTGCAATAATCATGCAAGTGCTCTATCAGGTAATATAACTACAGGATGAGATACAATAATGAAAGCTGAGCATGGGAAATATAACATCTACACGGAATGTCAACGTGGAATATATATAATCGGTGTCCATCAATGCACCCAGATCCCCCAAATAGCTCAGGCGCCGGCACTCTCATCGGCCCTCCAATCCTGTATATCTCTGAGAATCACGAGTGCCCAACATCGGCACCCAAATATCATAAGTACTCGTGTCCAGCATCGACACGCAAATCCTCATCCATCGGGCATTCGTCCATCCGGATTAGCCCACGGGCTCCGTCTGCGGTATCGACCCTCGGCCCCGGTAGTACGGATCATCCCGCATCCATCTATCGACTCTGGTCAGTATCCTTCGGATAACTGCCAGGTCCAACCAATCACCGGTAGGTAGTAGTCCCTCTGCCAGGCTCACCGTCTAATACACAGCGAAACCGTTCTCGCCCCGGGGTACCATACTGGGTCCACCATGTTCCCGTAATCGGCCTCATCCAACTCCTCGATTCGGGTTTACATATATCACTCTAGCACCGAGAAAACACATGGTGGACGCACCGAAATATCATATCAAGGGAAACCGGGTTTTTAGATAATTAACTATTCTCTTTTGAAATATCCACGGTTTCCCAAATCCAGAATTAACATGGAAACAACATATCTCAATGCGTAATCTAAGTAAGTATGAAGATATTAATGTATGAGTACACTGGTATGAATATACAATGTGCATGTGCGCAAGTATGAAGATATCAATGTATGTGTGCACTGGTATGAATATACAATATGTATGTGCACAAGTATGAAGATATCAATGTATGTGTGCACTGGTATGAATATACAATGTGCATGTGCTCAAGTATGAAGATATCAATGTATGTGTGCACTGGTATGAATATACAATGTGCATGTGCGCAAGTATGAAGATATCAATGTATGAATATCATGTAATCAGAATCATTATGCAAGTCAAAGCAATGCGATATATGCATCAAGTATGAATATCATGTAATCCGAATCATTATGCAAGTCAAAGCAATGTGATATATGCATCAAATATGGATATCATGTAATCCGAATCAATATGCAAGTCAAAGCAATGTGATATATGCATCAAGTATGAATATCATGTTTAGTCACATAAAAGATGAGTTACAACATAATGATCATGGAAATTCTACAGTGTGAGTGTCATGGCAATTACTAACGGTGTGTGTGTAACATGTAGGATAGTGCTCGTGCAACATGAACCGTTAGTAATGGTGCGGTGTTCTATCAATTCTAGTTTATATACCTATAGCAGGGAATGTGGTATGCACAAAATAGTAGCCATGAACAGTCAATGTAGGTAAGTGTAATATGCTGCTACAAGGTCCTATCAGCCCTGACGCATAACGCCATGCGGGCGATTTCTTCGTAGATGTTAAATCTACTCACCGTAGTCTCGCTAGGTATAGCCGACGATTTGCTTCCCCTTCTTCGCGGCGTCCGTCGCACTTGCCTGCGAACCTAGAATTCCACATAATATCACACATAAGCTCAAAACCATACAAACACGACATTTAAAGTCAACTAGAAACCCGTGCCGCAAACCGAGCGCGTGTGTGCGCGATACGCTAAAACGTGTGATTACGCGCCTGAAGTCACTTCGACGCGTCGCGATACGCAGAAACCCCAAACCCACACACACGTATCACGCATGTCGCGAAAGAGTAAAAATACTGGAAATAGGGTATTCAACTCCAGATTTTGATACAGAACAAATATTACAAAAATATATATACCAAAACACTCCACATAGATGCAGACTCTAGTGGCCCAAACCCCAACCCCCAACTCACCCATCTGGCCGCAATTTGCGGCCAGAACTCTTTTTCCGGCGGCCTGGGTAGGGAGAGGGACTCCCAGGTTTTGTGTGTGCACTCTATACCCCCTATACATGCTACAGTAAATCCAAAATCGTTCTGAAATAATCCGGGCACAAGCAGTTCTAACAGAACCCAAATTCTAGTTAAAAATCACATTTTTACACTAAAAAGGTACTTTATGGTATTTTTGTGCAAACCTGAAGCAAAACCTGGTGTAAATAGCTCTAATAACACTTAAAGGAGTTAACTAAACTATGAGAATACCAATCTAACATATACTTCACAAATATCCTTCAATATCACTAATAATGCACATAAAACATGATTTTTAGCTAAGATACTACAAGATATGGAGAAAGGGTGTTAAACATGAATCAATACCTTCAAAAGACCTTAAGAACACCAAAAAGTTCCAGCTCCCTCCTCAAGTATGCAGATTTGCTCCCAAACACCTCAAAAAGGCCCTTTTTCCTATGGTTTTGTGAAGGAAAAGTGTTGTTTTGTGTAGGGTTTTGTTTGGCTTCAAGGGGAAATGAAAAGATGAAGAAAATAGGGTGTTGTTGCTGCTGGAATTTCTGCTGGAGCTCAGAAGAGAGGAAGAGGAAAAGAGAGAGAAAAAAATGGTCACAAAAGTCAATTCTTACCTAACCCCCATGCTTCATATTCTAATTTAAAATTTTTAAAAAAGAAAAGGGTTTTTGGGCTTGATTAAATGGTGGGAATAAAGAACCATATAAGCAAAGAAATGGCTAACACTTTAACCTAGGTCAAAAATGGCTAAGTGTGCAAGTGTACACTAACACAAAATTTTCCCACTTAGGGTAAACACGACCAAAATAATTAATAACCCTAGAATTATATATATATATATATAAATATATATATATACACTTCACAACACAATATATCACTAGCCAAGAAGGAAAAACAAGATATCCGTTTTTATGAAAAACACGCACACTTGCTAATTAACGCGAAAACATCCTAACGAATTTCAAGGCGTTACATTTCCCCATACCCCCAAGTTATGTGTTCAAGTCAGGTATTGATAAATCTGAAGCTAATGCCAATACAGGATCAAGCAGGAGCAGGTTTGTCTATACAGACAACAGGATATGTCCATCGGGACAACTTGTCAGGATTGTCGGCATTAGAAATAGGATCAGGTAACATGTCAAGTAGTGATATATCAGGTCATGTCAGGTAGTGGTGTATCAGGTCATGTCAAGTAGTGCACAGGTGTTAAACGGGTGCTCATAATCAAACTGTAGCAAGTATTGAATCAAGGTGAAAGTACGGATGTACAATAAAAGCATGGATGCACAAATATTGATCAGGGGTTACATCATGACTAAGTAGTATGCAAAATTATCAAGCATGGTGCACTAATACAACAGTAACATGAAATAATATGGTCTCGGCGTGCAACTAGATATGTAATAAACCGTACGGATACAGACGGATACTATAAAACTGTAAATCGGTAAAATTTTCTGAATATTAAAACACAAGCACTATTATTTATTAAATAGATATTGATATAATAATATTAACATGGATAACATATTCAAACTGATTAATAACTATAAAAGTGGTATTGATTAACCATGCACAAAAAAGTTCCGTTCAGAAATTCAGCGTCACCCTGATTTGTAAAATAGATTAAAAATAACAAACATTCTCCAAAAGGGACGTGTCTTATACCAAAACAAAGATAATTCAATAAGGTTTTCATTTTTATAAGTTGAAGTATCTCAGATTGTTCCTACAAAAAGATATTAACATTCGAAGTTGAAAGTTTGCTGCTGGAATTTCCCTGGACAGCAGTTTAGAGATATTTTCATTTTACGTTATTTAAACAATTTATTTTGCAAGTAAATATTTCATAGAGTTATAGTATTCTAAGTTAGCTTCGTAAGGAACTAAAGAACGTATACTAATAATTTTCTATAATTTATAATGAATTTTATAAGGTAAGGTGTACAGTAAATTTCAGATTTTGTCGTATCTGCTTTGCAACAACGTTTCATGTGTAAACTATAATATTTTCAAACTATATTTTGTATAATATTATAAAATGCAGATTATAAACTAATTAAAGATAATAATAAGAAATATTACGACGATATATATTTTAAATGATATGGATGCAAACGGGTATCCGAAAACGGTACAACTTTAATATGGATGTACAGTGCAATCAACATGTGATATTTTTATTCATATGGATGCAAAATAAGATACATAGCATGTAGCAGGATGATTAGCATGCGACTAGATATGTAAATAGTGATATGGATGCATACGGATGTCCGAAGACAGTAAAACTGTAAAATGGTAATGTGGGATGCATAACTAAACATTATGTGATGTTATTATTCAAATGGGTGCAATATATTATAGTCTAGCATATAACAAGATAAATTTGCATGCACTAGATACGAAATAAATTATACGGATGCAAAAGGACGTCGTAAAACAGTAAAATGATAACAGGGGATGTACAATACACTAAACATGAAATATTATTATTAATATAGATGTACTATATATCATAGCATGTAGCAAGATAAACTTGCCTCGATCGAATCACGCGACGGATACGCACGACACGTCCGACGTCGGTAAATCGTCGCAACGCACACGTGGCTTGCAGGACGGGTCCAGGCAAGGTAAGAGGGTGATCACACAGGTAAGATACGTTCACTGGATCACTCGGATCGTCAGCGACGAGCACGGCTCCGGCGGTGATCACCGGAATCAAGAAACAAGATCAAGAAAAAGAAAGAAGAAAGAAGAAGAAGAAGAAGAAGAAGTAAGAAGAAGAGGCTGTGTAAGGGGTTGTTAGTTTGTTAGGAAATTAGTTTAGATTTAAATTTACAAAAATCTTTTATTAGTTAACTAAATTTTAATTTGTATCAGTTTATAAAATTAATATTATATAAATAAAATTTGATATTCTGGTAAATACAAACATAGTCCAAAACATGCCCGGGTCGGGTCTAAAATTCAGTTTTAAAATACGAAAAATATACATGTGGATCAAAATTAAAGTTGGATATCCGGATAACGAAAAATGCATACCCCCAAGAACGGATGCACGCAGGTGCACGTAGTCATCTAAACAAGTCCGTTTCACTGAACGGGACAAGAACACGATGCGCGGATGCTACCACGGGGTTAGGCGTATCAAGCAGGCCATGCAATGTATTTTTTAAAATATTTTATATGACTTAAAATGTTATATTTAAAAATCCAGATGCCAGATAAAATACGAGTATGCAATGTATAAATAAAAATGAAAGTGCACGAGTCTACATAACAAGTCAGGGTAGATCATAAACATGAATCAAGACCAGTTTCAAGCATGCGGGTCGGGTCGGATGCAAATACAGATGTCAAATATACTATTCGCACCCAAAACACAGTAAATCAGGAAAATACCATAAATAAAGAAATACTTGAAATAGAACTGGTATAAATAAACTAGGGTGTTACAACTGAGCTCAATTTCCCATCACAACTCAAGGATTCCAAAACCCTTAACTAGAATTTTCCTAAGTCCACAAAACCACTCAATATCGACATGAAACATGTATGGATGCATAAGGATTTAAAACAATACACTAATGGTGCAGAAATTACCTCTTTTGGCAATTCAAGAAAATTCTTAAGTTGCCCCAAGTGTCCAAAATGCAAGCTTTCTTGGTCCAATATGTTGCTAGTGTGCTCATGCACAATTTTTGTGAAATGGAGATAGGGTTTTGAGGTTGTTTTGATTGTGTTTTGAGGAGGTGAAGAGGGGGAGGGAGAGAAGGAAGCAGCAGCGGCGGCAAGGGAGTTGAGGGGAGAGATGATGAGGGTGAAGGAATGAAGGAGGAAATGCCAAAGTCAATGTTAACCCCTCACCTTTCTCTCTCTCTCACCCATACCCCATTCTTTATTCTTATTCCTTTTTCTTTTCTCATTCTTTTAAAATTTGAATAGGAAACCCAAATGAAACCATGAGAGAAAAATACACAAGTATGAAAAAGACTTTGTGCATGCTACGTGCACGAAACATGCTTAATCCGCGATTAGCGATTTTTTTTAATCGCGATTAGTACTAAAATAGTGTCAAATAAATTATAAAAACCTAAAATTTGCATAATTCACATAAAACACCCTCTTTTAGAAATTTCCATAATTTTCCAAATTTCCCCCCCATTTATCGGTATTTAATTATACCGCTTTATTAAAATATTCAATATTTTATTATTTAATTATAAAAATTCCCAAAAATAATATTTTATTTTTTTGAAATGTTACAATTCCATACAAAATCAACCTCTAAACTACACAAGAATGTAAGGAAACTAAAACTAAACTAAAGAGAAGAATTTATACCTCCTTTAGGCAACTCAAGAAAACCCTAGCTCGACCAAAGTCATCAAAATCCTATTTTGCTTGGTCTATTGTATAGAGGATGTAGAGGGAATCAACTTTTGTGAAGAGGGTGTGGGGTTTTGACATGGTTTTTGAGATGGATCTTGGGGTTGAAGGTGGAGGGAAGTGAGGAGGAAGAAGATGAGGGAAAAATATGAGAAGGGAAATAATGGGCAGCCCTCTCTCTCTCTCTTTCTTATTCTCACCCTCACCCTCTCATGTCTCACTCTCTCTCTCCAATCATTTTCTTTTAACCCCTTTTTTCTCTTTTTCTTTTCTTTTCTTTTCTCACCCAAAAACCCAACCATAACCTAAAACAACACAAATGAACATGTCATAGTGCACTAACCATGAAAAACTGTAAAAACACGGATTTGGCCTAATCGCGATTAGCAGTGCACTAATCGGGTTTTTATCCAAACTGCGTATAATAAATTTTAAAAATTCCAAATCCTTTAAATATATATTTAAATGAATAAATAATTTTAATTTCCATTTATTTCACAATTATCGGTATATATTTATACCCTTTTAGAAAACCCCAATTTTGCAAATCGGACAGTTTTCGGGAAATATATTATTTTAATATTAAATTCCAAAATAATATTTTATATTTTCTGAAATGTTACAGAAGCTGTCATTAAGAAGAAGGGAAGGCCACAGTCGGTCGGTATGAAACGTCCTGCCAGCCAAATTACCGGAGGGGCTTTTTCTAGGCCAACTCTTTCAGTACCACCTATGAGGCCAGGAGGATCATTTTCCAAGACTGAACCAAACTTCTATATCTATTGTAAAAGGACTGGACAGCAGGTCAAGAATTGTCGTCGAGCAAATGGTCTTTATTTGATATGTGGATCGCCCTCTCACACTGTAGGAAGTTGCCCACAGAACCGAGCTGGCCCAGCCCCTGTAGCTAGACCAGTTATTCAAGCTCCACCTACTTATTTAGCTTTTTCTGCACCAGCTCCTTGCGGACCCCCTTTACCTTGTCAACAATCAATGTACCAGCATGCACAAAAAAATAAGCCGAGACGCCAGGCTTTCAATTTGTTGGTCGTAGAGGACGAAGCCATGGGTCAAGATAAGACCGGTAAATTTTCCTTCCGTCTTTTTCAGCCTTTTCAAAGTCTTGCATCCTTTTGTTCTTTTATCTACCTGAACTTTTCATGCACTTTCGGTACGATATTAATATTCCTTACCTTCACCACTACTTTAACCTAAATTTTTTCTTGAATCTGTTACAACATCCCCTTTGTATAAATTTCGAGGACAAAATTTTTCTAAGGTGGGTAGGATGTAACGTCCAAAAAATTTCAATACACTTTTATTGATCCAATGTTAATAAAAGAGTGTATTTCTGTTCTGTTTTCGATTTATAAGTTATTATTGATAACTTATGTACAAGAAACAACTTGTAGCTCACCGGTTAAGCCTCTCCACTGCTGTTCTGTAGCCTGCGAGTTCGAATCCCATCAGTTCCAATTATTTTTAATAATTTTCTTTTTAAATTTTTCGGAAGCCCAATAGTTGCACGTGCATTATACGGAGAAACGAAGAGTTGTAAATAAATCAAACAATATAAATGATACATAAATACCCAGATGAATGAACTGCACAAACCCCGAGGAAATTGCCTCTTTTTGGACCGTCAGATCCCCACCACCGTCGATTGGATTTTCCCCAAAATCTTCCATTCTTTACCTGTGCATCCCTTAAGCTCACTATTACTCCTTTTTCCTATTTGATTTTCCAGAAATTAACCAGAGAACCCCAGACCCTTCATTTTCTTCTTTACCCCCACTTTTAATACATTTTTATTATTTTTTTAATTTCCTCTACACCTATATTTTCCCCTATAAATACCTAGTCTTTCTCCTTAGTTCTTCTTCTAAATCATTCTGAAAATACCACTCAAAATTCTATCTCTCAAGCCTCACTCTAGCAAAGGAAGTCAAACACACAAGTCTAAGCCAACTCCGTCGCTCAAATTCGTTCCTCCGCACGTTAGCTATCTAGAGTTCGTTCTTTTACGCGTAGTCGGACCCAAGCTCAATTCTCCAGCACCGTAGGTATTGATTCATCAAGCGGGGCTTCTTCTCTTCTTTTCTCACTTGTACGAGTACAAGCGGAAACGGTAAGTTCTCTCATCCTCTCTTCTTTTCACTCTTATGTACTCTCTTCTACTTTTCCATGTCGCTACTCCACATCACTTGTAACTACGCTAACTTCTCTCTCTGGTTCTCTCTCTTTTTGCTTCTCCTCTTTTATCGATGCGAAAAATACGGTATTATAAACAAGTTTAATTTAAAAAATATATTCATTGTAATTCGGCATGTTCATCATAAATTTTCATGCCATGATATTAAGAAAATACGAATTTACAACTCTATCCATATCTCACAATTTTTGTACGATGTTTAATATGTTAAATAACATGTAGATTACAAATAACGAATAAATACCATGAAAATTGCTTATACTTCTTTTACCCTTATCATGAACTATACCTTTAGAAAATTCACGGGGTAATGACCTACACCATCACATACACTATGGTTCCATAGCACGATATTTTAGATTACAAAGTTTTATCAAAATGAAACAATTATATTAAAATACCATTACTTTTATAAAACGTTTTTATCGCAATTTTTAAATCCTTTGTAATTGTGGCTCTACAACCCTTTTAGGAGAACCCATTTACGAATGGTGTGGGTTATCGCACTTCTTTGGGATAGTAGAGCGGGTTACATAACTCCTCACGGAGAATTCGGTCTCGAAAGGAAAGAAAAATACGATTTTAAAAGAAATACGACTTTTTAAAACAATTAAACTTTGAAAATTTATATAAAATTATGAATCCGTATTTTCAATAAAAATAAATTGTGAAAATTATCTTTTAAAATGAAAGATTAAAATTTTAACAAAATACCATCAAATTCCCAAAAGTAGTAGTTTTCATAAAAATACCATAAACTTTTAAAAGCGAGGTTTCATCATTAAAATATCATTAAAACTAAAATTTATTTTTATAAAAACTCGGATGGATTGTAGGTGATGTTGGAATTTTCCACTAGTTTTTCTCTCAAAATCCATGCTCAAAAGAGCAAGAAGAAGAAGAAGAAGAGAGGTGAGGAAATGGCTAAGTCTTGATCCATGAAGCATGAAAGCATGTAGATGGAAAAAAAGATCAAGTCAAGAAATAAAGAATGGCTATAACTTTTATTACCACCATGGTTCAATAGTGCAACCATAAATGATATCAATAAATGACAAAGCCATACCTTTCTAGATGTCAAGAACCATGCTTCATTTAAACCTTATTTCCCATTTGATTTTCCAAATGAAAATCAAATATGAGGTGTCCTTCTTCTAGAAGCATTCCCGTATAAATACGGAATACTTCACCCGGTATATGTATCTCTATATATACGCGTATCCGTATAAAAATACGAATAGCTCCAATAAGAGAAAATGAATAGCAAACAGTAATACTAAAATATATATATCAATATATATATATATATATATATATAAAAATTATTAAAACAAAACTTGATTTAATAATTCGGCTTAATCCTAAGCCGGCTAGTATTATCAACTGTCCGATTAAAGTCCGTGTATCCCGTACACGTATTTAATCGGACCCCTGCACGTACCAACGTACAGCTCTTACATCTATCACCTGAAACGGGAAAACCGTCTGTGTGGGACTCTAAAGTCTCGACAATATGCTGGCAATGGATTTAACCACAAGCATGTTAGCGGCACTAGTTGTACGTAACAGCTACCCGGATATTTGCCGAAAGGGGATCACAATCAAGTACGTCCTTACCCTATTAGCCTGAATGTGACAATCTCCATTCAGTCCGGTTTCTTCGTCAAAGAGTATCGCATATCGGGTCTAGGGGTGGATAATGCCAGACCCCTACTAACCCGATAAGTCGTGTCTAAGTCAAGCTAATCACCAATAGAGATACTACTGATAAACTATCAGTAAATCTCATCCACCGTGGCTATAGATTTCTAGTGATAGCCAATTGAACAATACGCGACATCGACTCCTAATACTAGGAGAGACGAATCTCTGGCAATCGACCACTGCCTCCATATGGCTCAAGACTGTACCCAACTAAAACCTGTTTGAATGACTCTTTTAAGCCATGGTAGGGTAGTAATCAAAGTACAGTGGGAACTCACACGAGACAAATGACAATCTCAGGTCAAAGGACTGACATGTACTCATGCCACCTGAGAACTTCCATCTGACGATAGATATAATACCATCTAGAAGTTCTCGACGAGTCCGTCCGGAATATTCACCTCTAGTGAGCACCTGTATACTATCTTAGGTGACACAACACCAATGGGTTGTGAGACCGGCCACCGCCCATCGTCGGGGTCTTGAAACGTATACACTAGTCTACTCCAGAATCTCGATGCCCGGTCTCGATACTCCCATGACTAGGGACATTTAAGGATGTGCTTATGGACAACCTAGCTCCCACATATATGATCGCCATCATAATGCTGGTCGTCAAGCAACAATCCTATGGGCTTCATCAATGATGAAGATAAACTTTCACCGGCACCGACACAGCTGAAGATCCGCCGTCGTTCATCGATCGGATGGCTAGGATCTGTCGTTCACTGAGATGCTCCGATGCGAGATGGGTAGAGTTTGCTAGTTTTCGTCTGGAGGGTCTTTCCCAGACTTGGTGCGAGTCTTTGGAGAGAGGCCGAGCTGCAGGTCTTCCTCCTATGACCTGGGTTGAGTTCGTGACGATTTTTCTAGCTCGTTTCCTTCCGCAGAGCGTCAGGGATGCTCGAGCTCGCAGTTTTAAGTCGTTACGCCAGACTCCGGGTATGACAGTGGCAGAGTATGATGTTCAGTTTACCCAGCTATCTGTGTATGCTCCATATTTGATGGACACTG
The DNA here is from genome assembly GCA_030015575.1 of Agapanthus africanus. Taxonomy (NCBI): domain Eukaryota; kingdom Viridiplantae; phylum Streptophyta; class Magnoliopsida; order Asparagales; family Amaryllidaceae; genus Agapanthus; species Agapanthus africanus. The sequence continues at coordinate 348,424,872 of JASDDO010000012.1, read as the reverse complement.
AGGAGATGCGGATCAAGAGATTTGTGCGAGGCCTGATTACCCAGTTGTTCCTCACTATCGGCGTCCAGCATTTTGACACATATGTAGCCGCAGTGGACGCAGCCCTACTGGTTGAGGAGCGTCTTTCCGAGACTTTGGTCGTTTCAGGATCGAAGAGGGTTCATACTGGTGTATTAGCCCGGAGACCGATGTATAGATGCCGCAACAGATTCCGTTCAGGTCGTCGGGGTAGCAGAGGCTTAGGACGAGGCCAGTTATTTAGCTCTTATCCACAGGAGGGCCAGCAGTCGTCGTCTGGATGTTTACGGTGCGGGAGTTTATATCATCGCGTCAGAGATTGTACTGAGGCACGTGAGGACGAGGCAGTCGTACCACATCTTACCTTACCACCTTCTCCACCTTAGAGAGCGTTGCCTCTTACGCCTGTTGTTTCATCGCGTCAGACTTATGGTCAGAGAGGTCGAGGTCGAGGTCGCGGAGGTTTTGTTCAGAGAGGACGGGGTGGTAGAGGCGGAGGACAGCCAATCGCCGGTAGAGGGCAGGCATGAGTATTTGCTTTGCCTCATCAGGACGCGCAGGCATCCAATGCAGTAGTTTCAAGTAATCTTTCAGTATGTTCTTTTGATGCGCACGTATTGTTTGGTCCGGGATCTACGCACTCGTATGTTTCTACACACTTCATGCCGAGGTTGGACCAGGAGTCATCTTTGCTAGATCGGCTGCTTGTCGTGACTACTCCCATTGGTGAGTCTTTTGTTGCGCGACATGTGTTTCGGTCGTGTGCCGTTCGTATTGGAGATAGAGATTCATCCGTCGACTTGATCCTTCTTGAGACATTGGACTTCGACGTTCTACTGGGCATGAACTGGTTAGCTACTTGCTATGCGTCTGTGGACTGCCGTGAGAAGACAGTCAGGTTTTGTTTTCCGGACGAGTCGGTTCTTGTTATACAGGGGGACTATGGTGTCGCCCCTCACAATTTGATTTCTGCTCTTTGCGCTAGTCAGCTCTTGAGGAGAGGATATTAGGGATTCTTAGCTTTCATTCGTGATACTAGAGCCACGGTAGATTTGTTGGACCGGGTTCCTATTATGAGAGATTTTCCCGACGTATTTCCTGATGAGTTACCTGGATTGCCGCCAGAGCGCGATATCTAGTTTTGCATCAATTTAATCCCCGGCACGGGGCCTATTTCTATACCGCCTTACCAGATGGCCCTAGCGGAGCTTAAGAAGCTTAAGGATCAGCTGCAAGAGTTGCTTTATAGGGGAATTGTGCGTCCGAGTGTTTCTCCTTGGGGAGCTTCTGTTCTGTTCGTCAAGAAGGAGGACGGCAGTTTGAGATTATGCATTGATTATCGTCAATTGAACCGCGTTACAGTGAGGAATAGGTATCCATTACCTCTCATTGACGGTTTGTTTGATCAGCTCCAGGGTGCGGGACATTTTTCCAAGATTGATTTGAGATCGGGTTATTATCAGTTGCGGGTTCGGAATGATGACATTCCGAAGATTGCTTTTCGTACGCGCTACGGGCATTATGAGTTTTTGGTGATGTCGTTCGGACTCACCAATTCCCCAGCAGCGTTCATGGATTTGATGAAATGGATTTTCAGGTCGTTCCTCGACCAGTTCATTATTGTGTTTATTGATGATATTTTGGTCTATTCCAGGAGTCGAGAGGAGTATGAGCATCACTTGAGGATTGCTTTGCAGACATTGAGAGAGCACGAGCTGTTTGCTAAATTCTGTTAGTTGTATGTATGCCTTAGAGGCCAGTATTGTACAGATGTTGTATATTATATTGGATGCTTGGACATATATAGAGATGACTTTCTTGCTCGATATGATAGTATGCTATCTGGTTACTCTTTATCTTAACATGTATACTAGTCTCTTTAAACTGTCTTATGGTTACATGTTGGTAAAGCCCTTAGGATGTGTACTTGACTGCCTGGACTATGATGCAGATCATACTAGTGGAGACATGGTAGTCCATAAGTACATCCTTCAAGGTCCCTAGTCGTAGGTGTATCGAGACGGGGCATCGATATACCAGTGTAGACTAGCGTATACGCTTCTCGACCCATGAGATGGGCGATGGATGATCCCATATCCATTGGTGTTTGACATCAGAGATGGTATACGGGTGCTCAGTGGAGACTGGGTACACTGGACGGACTCGCCGAGAACTCCTAGATGGTATTATACCTCACGTCAGATGGCAGTTCTCAGGTGACACTTGTGCAGGTTAGTCTGTAGACCCGAGATCGTCATAGAGTCTTGTGTGATTCCCACTGTGCTTTGATCTCCACCTTACCACGTCCATGAGGGCGTGCAAAACGGTGGTCTTTGGGTACAGTCCCGAGTCACATGGAGGCAATGAGCGATAGGAGGGGTTTCGTCTCTCCCGGTATTGGGGGTTGATGTTGCGCTGTGCTCGATTGGCCGTAACAGGGAAGTCCCTGGCCAGGGCTGATCAGAGATTTGCTGGTAAGTGTTACCAGTAGTTTCTCGATCCGTTATGAGCCTCACATCGGCATGACTTATCGGTTATTGGGGTCTGACGTTTACCACCCCTAGACTTGATATGCGACGTATCAGACGAACAGACCGGACTGTACGGTAAGTGTTGCTGGTTGGATTCACAGGAGTGTGAGCGGGCTGGCTCGTCGATCTTCTGATCGCTCAATACCCGGATGGCCGTTACGTTTAGCAGACCGCTTGCGGCTTGTGGGTGCTTGATATGATCATCATCTGCTACCGGCGTATTGACGAGTCTTTAGAGTCCTACACAGAGGTTTCCTCGCTCAAGCGAAACGAAATAGGAGCGCATATGAGATATGTGCGGGACCGAGAATAATGCGTGTATGTGATACCGTATTTCATTCTCGCGATGAATGTATCGATTGGTTATATTCGATATAACCTAGATATCGAATCAAGGATTGATTCGATGAGCCGATACATAGGATACTAATCGGTTATATGCGATATGACCGGATCGTTAAATCAAATGTTGATTTAATGATTTAATGTATAATTATATATTTGAAGTATATGTGATATACTTTTGTGCACATATTTGTATCATGTTTGATGATACTAGATCATGTGGTTAAGTGTAAAGGATTAAACCATGGTTAAGAGATGATTAGGGTTTTGCTTTTTCATTTATTTATTTGTTTATTTATTTGGAAAAGGTTTAGATGAGAATGGTGGCTTTCTTTGTCTCTTATTGAAGCTTCATGAAGCTTTGACTTATGCAACCATTCTTATCTTCATGCTTAACCCTAACTCATCCAAGTAACCATGGTATATTCTCTACACTTAGCCTTAGTTAGGATATGATAAGTATTGTTTTCTTTTTCATTTTAAATCACTTATCATATTCTTTCTTCTTCTTGATCATCTTCTTCTTCAAGAAAAGCTTAAGTCCATCAATGGCAACTTGAGCAAAAGTGAGTGAAATCCAATTCTAAAGTGAACCCACCTCCTATTTCTTCACCCTCTACCTCTTGCCAAGTTGTTTTGGGTGTTTTCTTCACAAGTTTCACAACTTGGTGAAGTTGGAGCTTGAACTTGTGCAACCTCGACGTAGATCATCTTCGGCACGAAGCCGACGACCTATTCCGCTCATTTCTCCGATGAAGCCGATGCGAGAGTCCGAGATCCGACTAGGACAGCGAGAGGACATCTACGTGGAGCTAAGGGAGTGGATAAATGGATCTACAAAGGTTGTAGCCTCTTATCTTTAGTTAAGATGTTAACTAGTTTAATGTTTCGCCTAGAATTCTAGCCGACGATCCGTATTAGGGTTTCTCGGCACTCATAAATTTTTAAATTGGCATGATCGATGCCATGTGAGACCTCATTAGAGTGCCTAGGAACCCTACAGTGGTATCAGAGCCTAGCTAGAGCCTTAGGCGAAATCTAGACGACGTTTGAAACCCGATCGAACCGAAACCCAAACCCTAAAATGCTCTCTGTACTTTTTCTGAAATCGTGGATTTTTGTCAATTAAAAATATACAGAAAATTAAGTAGGGTGTTATTTGAATTACTGTGAAATACGAGGGCCTAAGTCGACTTTTCCACCGCGGCACAAGCTATGCATGGTGCGGCGGTTCCGCGGCCGTACTGTTCCCTTGTATGATGATTTCTGCACAGTAACTCATATAATTTAATACTATATTTTCTGGGGTATTTTTATTGTGACTCTACAGAAGAGTATTCTGGGGTTGTATTTGGAATCAAAGATTCGATCGGATTATCAAATTTTGTCTGTGTGTTTTCCGGATAATTGTTGAATATGTTAAAAAGTTCGACCGGATATAAATACCCAACTTTTCCCCTGCCGGAAAATATCCAAGTGTTGGATTTTTGTGTGGTTTAAGGACGTTCTGAGTAGTGCAAGTAACGCGATGGTCCCTCTAGAAGACAACAAACCTTAACTCGATTATGTGACCGTCTTGAACTTCCCTTTGAACCTTCGGGTTTGGGACAGTACGGCGTGCCACATGTGAGGCGTTGGCTTGACCCTTCTATGGCTGGACCGTTCGTACTGAGGCATGAAGTGAATGTCTTTGAACCTATTTCATGTGTTGGATTGTATCGGGAAAACTTGGGTGTTCGAATGTTCGATCGGAAAGTTTGATATTTTCTATTTATCCGGAATGGGATACAATAATTGGAATTCACAAACAGTTATGAGATAACTGAATGAATGTTATAAATCTAGCGGTTTAGTTTCATTTGATATTGAAAAGAGTTTTCGATAATGAGACTAAAATGCGGGGTTTATAACTGTTAGGCATGTGATGTCTAAGTATTTCATTTGATTAGGCATGCGATGTCTAAAGAGATTGCGGATTCTAACTGTTGTAGTTTTACACTTTCTTTTCTGTGACCGTAAGTGTAATATGTGATATCGCCGGTTTCGTTGCTATATGTCAACGACAATTGGGATGCGCATATTTACTTACGTTGATGACATGTGATGTTATGTGTTGCTGGATATGTTATATTGGATCGTCGTGTTTCAATAGCCGGGGTTTTTTATGTGAGATGAGTGTTTTTCATTTTCATTCATGTAAAAACTTGTATGTATTATTCTTTTTTTTTTGGGGCACTTCCAGGTAGCGGAAGATGTCACCCTTTGTATATTATTTACTTTTCCGCATTAGGATAGACCTAAGGAGGGGAGCACAAGTAACCGGGTTCTGGGGTCCAGTGGGAGACCAACTCGAGGAGTCGAGTCCGGGTCTCCTAACCCTAGAATTGGTAGGGTTGCTTGCAGCTCTCGTAGGGGTCTAGGGGTGTGGGATTGGCTATTCATCACGACCGTGGAATCCGTGTTTTATACTGGCTCGTATTGAAAACACGGACGTCCTAGTATATCCAATGTTTCATATGTTTCTTCTGCTGCGTTATCTGTGATGTGATCATGTGATGTTCTGTGATAGATACAGTATATAGTATATATGATATATTATATAGACGTTACTTATGTTTTGCACCCGCACTAGCCCTGCCCTGCTCTGTCGTTAGTTACCTAACCTAACGGTGCACGAGGGGACATCTAGGCGAATGCGGATGGCATAAGTGTACGTCGTATTTATCTGTAATGTTTAGGTGACTTAAATGATGGGACTTCATTAATATGATTAATGAAAGAAAAGAAACCTAAGATGTTGTAGAATCAAATTTTAAAACAAAACAAGTAGCTACAGTTCTTGCTTTGCACAGAGATATATATGATATATCCCGCACCTTATTCGATGAGGAAAGGACCGAGATCCCTTCACCGGGAGTGACTCCTTTAGCAGTAACTGGCAGATGCTACACACGCGGTTTGGTTTTGATTGCTTTTAAGAGTTTATGCTTTGCACAGCGATATATATGATATATCCCGCACCTCATTCGACGAGGAAAGGACCGAGATCCCTTCACCGGGAGTGACTCCTTTAGCAAAACTAGAAAAGCCTCAAAATCACTCCATTTCAAAACTTCATTTGATTCTATAATGATATCAAGTTCATTACGCAATAGGTTTTCAGAAAAACCTGACGTAGCCCTCCGTCATTTCAGATAAATCCTACTTAGTATTCGTGCTACGTTTGTTGACCTCCGTCAAGGCGTAGTGTGCGGTAGCTAACTAGTATTTATCTGCTTATGCATGTGATGCAGATTGGATTAGGGTAGTCGTACGACCTTATTGACCTCCGTCAAGGGTCGTGCGGGTGGGTTTGATTCAATCAAGAAATGACGGGTTGAACTTGACTTGCACCCTGTGGTTTGTTGACCTCCGTCAAGGTCATAGGATGCTTGGGGCAAAATATTATCGGGAATTTCAAGTGTTGAAATTTGCAATGAGATTGCATACCTTCTATGAGATAGTTGGATCCCGATACCCACTGCGAGTAAGAGTTACTCCTGGGAGAGTTTTGCACATTGCAATTAGCCGATCAAGTAGGTGTCTAGAAAGGTGTCAACGAGGTTACGCCTCTGGGAAAACGAGATTTACATTAATTAGGTTCGTGCGAAAGCACGGGGGACCTCCCTCAAAGTACCGACACTGGCCTAACTGAAAGATTGGCGAACTTGTAGTGTGTAATTAATCCCGGCTAGTCTTTCCTTTTAGGGTTTGAAGGAAGATTTGATAAAAAAACCAGTGGGAGCCATCCTGATTAGATAAGATAATAACCAATCTGATCTTGCACGAGCATACGCTAAAGTGTTTTCTTCTCTCTCTCTCCAGGTAGCGACCATTTCATGCCCTAATGAAGATAATAATATGGATGTATTGACTGAACCCGCATGTTATACTGTGCTGGGGAACGTTGTTTCCGTTCCTTCTTATAAGAGTTATAGGAATGAACAGGAAATAGGGGAATACCAGGATTCCCATGCCACCCGATTGAAGAAAGTACATGTTGATGCATTTTCTTCGGGTGTGTTCGTTACAGAGAACCGTTTCTCCATTTGCTCTACGTCCTGGGTATTAGATACCGGGTCAGGATCCCATATATGTAATCAGTTACATGGGCTAAGGAAAGGTAGAGAACTTGGAGAAGGTGATAAAGACATTAGAGTTGGAAATGGTGCAATTGTTGCAGCTAAGACTGTCGGTGAATATCATCTTGTATTACCAACTGGTAATACATTGGTTCTGAACGAATGCTATTACATGCCGAACCTGATATGCAACATTATATCGGTTTCTTTGTTGAGTAAAGAGGGATATAATTTTGTATTACAGGACAATGTTATGAACATTTTCCGTAACCAAAAGTTAGTTGGATCAGGCACGTTGTGCAATGGCATTTATGTTCTAAATCAATCAACAGTTCTGAGCATAACAAACACACACAAGAGGAAGAGTTCAGAACTGAACGAATCCTTCTTGTGGCATTGTAGACTGGGTCACATCAATGCGACACGACTAGCTAAGTTGCATAAAGATGGATATTTGAATCCGTTTGAATTTTCATCTTATGATACTTGCCAGTCATGTCTCAAAGGCAAGATGACCAAAACTCCGTTTACGGGACACGGAGAAAGAGTTACCGAACTCTTGGGACTGATACATAGTGATGTATGCGGTCCCATGTCTACTCATGCCAGGGATGGTTCTTCGTACTTCATTACATTCACTGATGATCTCTCTAGATTCGGATATGTGTTCCTGATGAAACACAAATCAGAAGCTTTTGAGAAATTTAGAGAATATAAACAAGAAGTTGAAAACCAAACCGGAAAAAGTATTAAAATCCTACGATCTGATCGAGGAGGAGAATACTTGAGCATTGAATTCCTGGACTTCCTAAAAGAGAATGGGATTCTCTCTCAGCTAACTCCTCCATATACACCACAGCACAACGGTGTATCGGAGCGGAGAAACCGCACCCTATTAGATATGGTGCGCTCTATGATGAGTGTAGCTGAGTTACCTGTTTCCTTCTGGGGATATGCACTGGAAACAGCAGCATACCTACTGAACAGGGTTCCCACCAAATCTGTGCCTACCACACCATATGAGATATGGGAAGGGAAGAGACCATATCTTAATTTTATAAAGATATGGGTTTGCCCGGCCTATGTCAAAAGACAAAAACCGGACAAACTCGAGGCAAGATATGTTTTGTGTAAATTTGTTGGATATCCCAAACATTCGCGAGGGTATATCTTCTACCACAGTGAGGAACAAAGAGTATTTGTTGCTCAACATGCCACCTTTTTAGAAAAGGAATTTCTTGCAAAAGAAATTAGTGGCTCTGAGGTAGAACTGGAAGAGGTTCCAGCTGAACAAAACACAACAGAAGATTTAGTGGAACCAGAGCATTCAGTAGCTTCCGACGAACCTCAGCCTCTCCGCCGATCTAGTAGGGTTCCTCGCCCACCTGAGAGATACTACGGTTTTCTCATGGATGGTGGGAGCGAGGATTGCATCATGGAGGATGATGACCCAACTATCTTCGAGCAGGCCATCACGAGTGGGGACTCAGTGAAATGGCTGGATGCTATGCGGTCCGAGATGGAATCCATGTACACCAACAAAGTATGGACTTTGGAAGTTGCTCCTGAAGGGGTAAAACCCATTGGGAGCAAGTGGATCTTCAAGAAGAAACTTGGTGTAGATGGGAAAGTGGAGACTTTCAAAGCTAGACTTGTTGCGAAGGGTTTTCGTCAAAGACCAGGTGTGGACTATGACGAAACCTTTTCTCCAGTGGCTATGCTTAAATCCATCCGGATTATGCTTGCCATCGCTGCATATCATGATTACGAAATCTGGCAAATGGATGTTAAGACCGCCTTTCTAAATTGTGATTTAGAAGAGTGCGTGTACATGACTCAGCCAGAGGGCTTCGTAGACAGTGGGAGCAGCGGAAAGGTGTGCAAGCTGCTTAAATCCATTTATGGATTAAAGCAAGCATCGCGGAGTTGGAACATCTGTTTTGACGTCGTTATCAAAGAGTTTGATTTCGTCAAAAACCCAGATGAACCTTGTATCTACAAGAAGGTGGCAGAGAGTAAGGTTGTCTTCCTCGTATTGTACGTGGACGACATACTCTTGATAGGAAATGATATTCCTATGCTGCAATCGGTCAAGCTCTTCTTATCACAAAGATTCTCAATGAAAGATCTTGGTGATGCCTCATGCATATTGGGGATTAGGATCTATAGAGATAGATCCAAACGGATATTGGGATTGTCCCAATCCAGGTACATTGACACCATACTAAAGAGGTTTAGTATGGAAGAATCCAAGCGTGGGAACTTACCCACGATCTCTGGAGTCACTCTCTCCAAAGAGATGTCTCCCAAGACTGATTTGGAGAGAGCTCGCATGCAATGGATACCCTATGCTTCGGCTGTAGGCTCTATCATGTACGCGATGCTATGTACCAGACCCGATGTTGCATACTCACTAAGTGTAGTGAGCAGGTATCAAGCTGATCCTGGAGAGAGTCACTGGACAGCTGTGAAGAGCATTCTCAAGTACTTACGAAGGACTAAAGAGATGCTCTTGGTGTATGGTAACGGAGAACTCCAAGTGGAGTCCTTTACCGATTCGAGCTTCCAGAGTGATAAGGACGACTCTAAGTCGCAGTCGGGATTTGTCTTTACCCTTTACGGAGGGGCGGTTAGCTGGAAGAGTTCCAAGCAGGAAACCATGGCAGACTCGACGATGGAGGCTGAATACATCGCTGCCAACGATGCTGCCAAAGAGGCTGTCTGGATCAAGAAGTTCATTACCGAACTTGGAGTGGTTCCATCCATTGAGCATCCAATACCTTTGTATTGCGATAACAATGGAGCGGTGGCTTTGGCCAAGGAACCCAGGTCCCATCAGCGATCCAGGCATATTCTGAGACGGTATCACCTGATCCGGGAGATAGTTGATCGCCGGGAGATCGAGGTCAGGAGAGTTGACACGAAGAACAACACGGCGGATCCACTCATGAAGGCCATTCCCCAGATACAGTTTGAGAGACTCTTCGGGATGCTCGGTATGCGATACTACAGCAGCTGGCCCTAGTGCAAGTGGGAGATTGTTAGTTGTATGTATGCCCTAGAGGCCAGTATTGTACAGATGTTGTATATTATATTGGATGCTTGGACATATATAGAGATGGCTTTCTTGCTCGATATGATAGTATGCTATCTGGTTACTCTTTTTCTTAACATGTATACTAGTCTCTTTAAACTGTCTTATGGTTACATGTTGGTAAAGCCCTTAGGAAGTGTACTTGACTGCCTGGACTATGATGCAGATCATACTAGTGGGGACATGGTAGTCCATAAGTACATCCTTCAAGGTCCATAGTCGTAGGTGTATCGAGACGGGGCATCGATATACCAGTGTAGACTAGCGTATACGCTTCTCGACCCATGAGATGGGCGATGGATGATCCTATATCCATTGGTGTTTGACATCAGAGATGGTATACGGGTGCTCAGTGGAGATTGGGTACACTGGACGGACTCGCCGAGAACTCCCAGATGGTATTATACCTCACGTCAGATGGCAGTTCTCAGGTGACACTTGTGCAGGTTAGTCTGTAGACCCGAGATCGTCATAGAGTCTTGTGTGATTCCCACTGTGCTTTGATCTCCACCTTACCACGTCCATGAGGGCGTGCAAAACGGTGGTCTTTGGGTACAGTCCCGAGTTACATGGAGGCAATGAGCGATAGGAGGGGTTTCGTCTCTCCCGGTATTGGGGGTTGATGTTGCGCTGTGCTCGATTGGCCGTAACAGGGAAGTCCCTGGCCAGGGCTGATCAGAGATTTGCTGGTAAGTGTTACCAGTAGTTTCTCGACCCGTTATGAGCCTCACATCGGCACGACTTATCGGTTATTGGGGTCTGACGTTTACCACCCCTAGACTTGATATGCGACGTATCAGACGAACAGACCGGACTGGACGGTAAGTGTTGCTGGTTGGATTCACAGGAGTGTGAGCGGGCTGGCTCGTCGATCTTCTGATCGCTCAATACCCGGATGGCCGTTACGTTTAGCAGACCGCTTGCGGCTTGTGGGTGCTTGATATGATCATCATCTGCTACCGGCGTATTGACGAGTCTTTAGAGTCCTACACAGAGGTTTCCTGGCTCAAGCGAAACGAAATAGGAGCGCATATGAGATATGTGTGGGACCGAGAATAATGCGTGTATGTGATACCGTATTTCATTCTCGCGATGAATGTATCGATTGGTTATATTCGATATAACCTAGATATTGAATCAAGGATTGATTCGATGAGCCGATACATAGGATACTAGTCGGTTATATGCGATATGACCGGATCGTTAAATCAAATGTTGATTTAATGATTTAATGTATAATTATATATTTGATATATTACTTTGAATTAACTAGTATTGGTTCACTTTAAATGGATTTTCTCACTTGATGTGCAAGAAGTATATGTGATATACTTTTGTGCACATATTTGTATCATGTTTGATGATACTAGATCATGTGGTTAAGTGTAAAGGATTAAACCATGGTTAAGAGATGATTAGGGTTTTGCTTTTTCATTTATTTATTTGTTTATTTATTTGGAAAAGGTTTAGATGAGAATGGTGGCTTTCTTTGTCTCTTATTGAAGCTTCATGAAGCTTTGACTTATGCAACCATTCTTATCTTCATGCTTAACCCTAACTCATCCAAGTAACCATGGTATATTCTCTACACTTAACCTTAGTTAGGATATGATAAGTATTGTTTTCTTTTTCATTTTAAATCACTTATCATATTCTTTCTTCTTCTTGATCATCTTCTTCTTCAAGAAAAGCTTTAGTCCATCAATGGCAACTTGAGCAAAAGTGAGTGAAATCCAATTCTAAAGTGAACCCACCTCCTATTTCTTCACCCTCTACCTCTTGCCAAGTTTTTTTGGGTGTTTTCTTCACAAGTTTCACAACTTGGTGAAGTTGGAGCTTGAACTTGTGAAACCTCGACGTAGATCATCTTCGGCACGAAGCCGACGACCTATTCCGCTCATTTCTTCGATGAATCCGATGCGAGAGTCCGAGATCCGACTAGGACAGCGAGAGGACATCTACATGGAGCTAAGGGAGTGGATAACCGGATCTACAAAGGTTGTAGCCTCTTATCTTTAGTTAAGATGTTAACTAGTTTAATGTTTCGCCTAGAATTCTAGCCGACGATCCGTATTAGGGTTTCTCGGCACTCATAAATTTTTAAATTGGCATGATCGATGCCATGTGAGACCTCATTAGCGTGCCTAGGAACCCTACAAATTCTTGAAGTGCGCCTTCTTGCTTGATAGTGTTGACTTCTTGGGTCATGTGGTTACGGGAGACGGTATTCGTGTGGATCCGAGGAAAATCGAGGCCGTACAGCTTTGGCCTAGACCTGTATCGGTGACAGAGGTCAGCAACTTTTTGGGCTGAGCCGGTTATTACTGCCATTTCGTGCAGGACTTCTCAAGTATCGCTGCACCGTTGACCGGAATGACCAGGAAGGGGGTTCCTTTTCTTTGGACTGAGGCATGCGAGCTGAGTTTTTAGCAGTTGAAGACTCGGTTAACGACTGCACCAGTTTTATCTCTGCCTTCTGGATCGGGCGGCTACGTCGTTTACTGTGATGCTTCTCGAGTGGGGCTCGGTTGTGTATTGATGCAGCATGATAGAGTTATCGTTTATGCTTCCCGGCAGCTGAAGAAGCATAAGCAGAATTATCCCACTCATGATCTTGAGATGGCCGCGGTGGTCTTTGCGCTTAAGATTTGGAGACACTACTTGTACGGGGAGTCGTGTCAATTTTTCACAAACTACCAGAGCTTAAAGTACATCTCCTGTAGCGGGATCTGAATTTGAGACAGTGTCGTTGGATGGAGCTCGTGAAGGATTATGATTGTGAGATCTTTTATCACCCGGGCAAGGCGAATGTGGTAGCTGATACTTTGAGTCGTAAGCCCGGGGGTAGCTTGTCCCAGTTGAGCGCAGTTCAGAGACAGTCTTCTCCTGATTGGCAGATCTTGTGCGATAGTAGAGTACAGTTTGAGTTCACTTCCACTGGAGGACAGCTTGCTCATGTCCGCTCCCATCCACTTCTACTTGATTGTATTCGTGAGGCACAGCCCGACGATACCCGTTTGTCTGAGATTTTTGAGCGTGTTCGGCAGGGTAGAGATTCAGAGTTTAAGATTGATGACCAGGGTGTGCTACGTTTTGGGACTCGTTTGTGTGTACCTGATACCGGTAGGTTGAGACGCGAGATCCTAGAGCAGGCACATCAGTCAGCTTATAGCGTTCACCCCGGTTCTACCAAGATGTATCGTGACTTGAGAGATATCTACTGGTGGGCAGGGATGAAGAGTGATGTTTCGGATTTCGTTTCGAGGTGTCTGACTTGTCATCAAGTCAAGGCTGAGCATCTGAGACCGGCAGGAGAGTTGCAACCTTTACCCATTCCGGAGTGGAAATTGGAACAGATCTCCATAGATTTCGTTCTTGGTCTACCTAGGTCCAGTCGAGGGTATGACTCCATTTGGGTGATTGTTGACCAGTTGACGAAAGCGGCTCACTTCCTTCCACTGAAGACCACTTTCGGTTATACTTAGTATGCTCAGTTGTACATTGATGAGATTGTGCGTTTTCATGGCGTTCCCACATGCATCGTATCCGACAGGGGCACCTAGTTTACCAGCCATCTTTGGCAGAAACTGCAGGAAGATTTGGGTACCCGGTTGAGTTTTAGCACCGCTTTCCATCCGCAGACCGATGGTCAGTCAGAGCGGACTATACAGACTCTGGAGGATATGCTTCTTGCGTGCGTGCTTGATTTTGGTGGCAGTTGGGATCGTCACTTGCCGTTGATAGAGTTCTCCTACAATAACAGTTATCAGGAGACGATTCAGATGGCACCTTTTGAGGCTTTGTATGGTAGAAAGTGTCGATCGCCTGTCTGCTGGACCGAACTCGGCGAGAGCAGGATATTGGAACCCAAGCTAGTTCAAGAGACAACGGAGAAGATCCAGTTGATTCAGGATAAGATGAGAACAACCCAGTGCAGACAGAAGTCTTATGCCGACCGTCGTCGTCGCAGGCTTGAGTTCGCAGTGGGGGATCATGTATTCCTACGGATTTCTCCGATGAAGGGTGTGATGAGATTTTGGAAGAAAGGGAAGCTTAGTCCCAGGTTTGTGGGTCCTTTCGAGATCCTTGAGCGAGTTGGTACTGTTGCCTATCGTTTGGCACTTCCGCCCAGTTTTCCGGATGTTCACCCCGTATTCCATGTATCAATACTTCGCAAGTACCTTCATGACCTTTCTCACATGATTTAGCACCGGATCGTCCAGCTGGAGCACGATTTTTCGTTCACCGAGCAGCCGGTAGTTATATTGGATCGTCAGGTGAGAAAACTTCGGTCAAAGGTTTTTCCATCTGTGATGGTTCTTTGGCGTGGCCCGAATAGTGAAGAGGTCACTTGGGAAGCCGAGAGCGAGATGCGGAAGAAATTCCTTCATCTCTTTGAAGGTACGCATAGTAAGATTTTTAAATTCGGGGACCGAATTTCTTTAAGAGGGGAAGACTGTAACACCTTAGAATGCGATTAGTGTTAATTAACGATAATGCGGGTTTTTAATAAAAAAAGTTAACCAAAATAGTTTTCACATATTTTATAAAAATTAATTAATATTTTATTATTATTTGTGTAAGCTTGCACAACTTGTGCATGTTAACATTGGGGTTATGGAGGAGTTAACCATGCTTAACTAGCCATGACACCCTAAACCCATTTCTTGCCATGTTAACCCATTTCACTTAATAATTGGTAAGGGTTTATCCTTTTGACTTGAGAGAGAGAGAGGGTTGACAAATGAAGGATGATGAGGCATAGGGAAAGCATGGGAGCATTAATGAGGAGAGAGAAAGGGCATGGCTCACTCCTAACCTCACACCCTCATTTCCCTCATCCCTCACTCATACACTCCCTCCTTCTCATCTCACTATCTCATTCTCAATTATTTCTCCTTCTCATTCCCTTCCTCAAAACTGAAACCTATCTTGTTCTTCACTAAAACCAAGCATAATCTTCACTAAACTTCATTAAAACCCTCACAAAGTCAAGTTAAGCCTCTAGAGATGACTTGGAGCATGGAAAGCTAGGGTTTTTTAGCAAGTTTGGTAAGGAAGTGGTCTCTAACTGTTAACCATGCTTCTAAGATGTTGTGTTGCTTATTAGTTGTTGTTTAAGACACTAAAGTTATAGTTTTTGTGCAAATATCGTATTTTGGTAAAGTGTTGTGTCTCGGGTGAATCTGCTATCGAACCAGGTTGTTGTTTGAGAAGTTGCCATCACAGAGACCTAGTTTTGAGACCTAGAAGCTATCCTAAAAACCCGAGACCACCCCCTCCACCTTTGGCCGCAAATATATTCGTTCTGGCCGCAAATTGCGGCCAGATTGGGGACTGGGGTCTCGTGTCTTGGTCGTGGGGTCTCTTGGGTTGTTTGTAGTCTCGTAGAACTTACAACTTTCACTAATTATTTGTATAGAAAAATCTGGGACCACTTAGCTAATTTTTAGTTTTTCGGTAACGTGCGATACAATTAATCCAACGTAGTTTAATCGTTACTGGTAGCTTGCAGTCGTGGATTTATTTGGAGATGCCGTTGTACGCGTTTAGCCGCTAAGCGAACCCCTTTGTAGCTTGAGGGAATTGATTCGTTAATTGGCGTCGTGTTCGTATATTATTGGGTAGTTCGCTAATCCACGCGTTATTGTGTTGTATGATAATAGGATTGCAGGCAGGGACTTCGGACGCTGCAAGGAGGGGAAAGCAAGTGGTTGGATTTACCTAGCTCGAGATCGTCGGTGAGTATATTTAACATCCACGGGAGAATCGTCCGTATGGCGTTAAGCGTCGAGGGCTATATTCAGTGTTATAGCCATATGTTTATATGCATATACGTTGATTGTGCATGAGCATCATTTGTATACCATTACTTGTTGTACCTTGACTTAGTACCTATTGGACACTGCACCATTACTGACGGTTCATGTTGCACGAGCACTGAATTTTATGCCACACACACACACCGTTGGTAATTACCATGACACGCACAACATATACATATATGTGGTACTGCATTCGTTATTGACATTGAGACGGTTGTTCTTATACCACCTTCCTGAGGGAATATGTATTGTGTCGCCTTCATTATTATCAATAGTTAGACGTTGATTCTTATTCTATTGCGTATATGAATTGCATCATGCATACATACATACATGCATACACATATACCTTTCTATAACTACATATACACCTTTATATGATGTTGCATTTGACTTTGGGAATTTTGGGAACCACATGATATCCTTAAAAACTTGATTCAGTTAAAAGAGTGGTTTCTCTTGATATGCTCATATTATTGTTCTATGTTGCATACATCGTATTTCATGGATTTACGCATTGAGATACTGATTTCATGTGATTTATGGATTTGAGAACCGTGGTTATATTTCAAAGAAAGTATGCATTGTTTTGAAAACCCGGTTTCTCTTGATATGATATTTCGATGCGTCCACCATGAGTTTTCTCGATCCTGAGATTGGTTTTCGAAACCCGATTCGAGGAGATGGATGATCTGTTTGCGGATTCATGGTGGACCCAGTATGGTACTGCGGGGCAAGAAATGTATGTTTTGCAGTAGACGATGAGCCTGACAGAGGGACTACTACCTACCGGTGATAGTATGGACCCAGCGGTTATCCAGAGAATACCGAACGGAGTCATGAGATGGATATAGGCCGATCCGGACTGACAGAGCCGTGGGCCGATCCGGACTGACGGAGCTCGAGTTATGGACTTACGTGTGGATGTTGGACACGGGTTTTCATGATATTTCAAGTATCGATGTTGGGCACTCAGGTTCCATGAGATTTACGGATATGAGGGCCAATCAGAATGACGACGCCTGAGATATTGGGATTTGGAGTGTCGTTGATGGACACCGGTTTTCCACGATGATGATCCATTGATGATGATTATGTTTTATTCCCCACTCAGGATTTAATTGATATGCATTGTTTTATGTAGTTGTAGTACCCTGATGGTGTACCTTGATCATGATTGGTTGCATATCCATATTTCCATACTAGGCTATCAGATTACATGTTTTTAGATTATCGTTGTTCGTGCATACTTGCGATTATCTGTATGATGTTATTTACTATTCATGAGTTGGCAACTCACCCCGTTGTGCCACAGTGTTTTGCAGGCTTGACCCTCAGAGTAGTCGCGGCAGGGCTCCTTATTGTATCTATTTCTGCGAATACCGCTATGGTTGGCTATGAGGCCGTTTAGTGTAGGTAGGTTTGCGGTTATCCGAATACATCTATTGTATATCTTCTTGTATCTAGTACTTTCCATCTACCACATTCATGTATTTGACTTAGAGACGAGTTTGTGAGGATCAATATTGTATATTATGTGACTCTGGGTGTCGTGCTCGTGTGAGCCGGCCTTTCTTATGTTACTTTATCTCTTTTATGTTGTTTTCATTTTTATTGTCTATTTCTTCGCTACAGCATCGTATATATGCATGTGGTGATTGTTTTCCGCCTTTAGGCGTGATTTGCTCCCGTTTGGGAATACTTTATTTATATCCTGTGTTTGTACCCGTTTCGGGGCTAGTTTTTCAAAGGAGGTGCTACCAAAAATTTTAAGAAAATAAACTTAATCTTTAAGATTTTTACTTGAGATTTCCAAATGTTATAACAATGTTTTATCACTTACCTCTTTTTATGGTTTGGATTTCTGGGATTTCGGCTTACTTAAATTGCGTTACGTCTGTTTACGTCACGTGGTTTAAGTGCCGGCAATGTTCCTAAATTGGGTCATGACATAATATTCCTCGGTACTTACTTGATGTTCGGAGAGTCCAACGGTAGTTTCTCATACCGGGTCTTCCCTTGCGGGTAGCTCGGCGTCAACAACCATCAACAACCCATTGAGATTCTGATGGAGGTCCTTTTCGGGTCTCCGTCAGATGTTGTCTTCCGTCGATCTCCCGGTGGATCTTGGAGGTGATCTCCTATTGTGTGTGGGTCTCAATGGGTTTTGAGGAGATTGGTGGTTTTGGAGAGTCAACGCCGAGTACCTGCAAAGAAGTCCCGGGGTGGTTTGGTACCACCGAGGACCCTCGGACGATCAAGTTAGTACGAGATCCAAGCAGAGTAACGGCTAAGTGGGGTGAAAAAAGCTTACTTGACCCCTCTGTGATGGGGGTTTATATAGTGGCGGCAGCATGCAGCAGCAGACGCGAGAATCTCCCCGGCAGTTACGCTCCCGACGTCACGCCCGCGTAAAGAGCGGATCGCCCGTTAACGGGGATCATGATGGCGTAGAACGTGGGATGTTGCTATGTAACATTTCCAAATAATCAAATAATATTTTTGGGAATTTTTATAATTTAATAATATTTTAATGAATATTCCAATATTCCGGTATAATTAAATACAAATAAATGGGGAAAAATTATGGAAAATTCTAAAATAGGGTATTTTATGGAATTATACCATTTTAAAGTTTTTTACGATTTGTTTGACACTAATTTAGTGCTAATCGCGATTAAAAATCGCTAATCGGATTTTTGGCATTTTTGTGCAAAACATGCACATATCTTTTTCTACACTTGTGTTACATTTTTCTTGCCATGGTTGTTCATTTGGGTTCATTATTGGAGTGAGAAGGAATTAGGGTTAAAGAAAAGAAAAGAAAAAGGAAAAGGGAATATATTATGAAGCATGGTGAGAGAGAGAAAGAGTAGGTGAGGTGTGTTGACTTGAACCATTCCTCTATCATTCTTCAACTCATTCCTCTCTCCCTCTTTCCCTAGTTGCTGCAGATGCTGCTCTTCTTTCTCCCTTCCCTCTCCAAGTCTCCAAAACACCACAAAAATCACTCCAAAACCCCAATTCCACTTCACAAAACTTGTTCCCGGGCTCGCTAGTTACACATCGGACCAAGCAAGATAGGATCTTGAGGACTTTGAGCAACTCAAGAAAATTCTTGAGTTGCCAAAGGAGGTAATTTCTGCACCCCTAGTTTAGTATTTCAATTCTTATTGCATCCATACTAGTTTCATGTCGATATGGTGTCGTTTGATGGACTTGTGAAACTTCAAGTTAGGGTTTAGGGTTGGATCTGAATCAAAGGTGAAATTGAGACTTGTTGCGACCTTAGAACCCCTGGTGTGATGTTATTTTAGACCCAAACCTAGAACTAGAACCAGAATACAGATTTATAGAATCGATATCGGGAAAAACTGGAAATCTGTCACTGTTTTTATTGATCTGCTTTAACCCGAGACACCTGAAAATAAAATTGACTTAACATAGAGATGTACAGGCACCCTGGAACCAACATCCAAAACCCTAGCCCCTATCTCTTTCCCCAGGTCGCAGATTTAACCCTTCTGGCCGCAATTTGTGGCCAGAGCAGGAGGGTTTTGCCTCGTTTTTGGTGCAGGGCCCTATCTCCAGTATACTTGACCCACGGTATGTGCAATTTTGTCTGATTCCATTTAGGATAGAATCTGGGTTGATTTTCATGAGTTGGCGCATGATTTACGACTTGTTTTAGCATGGATTTTGGTATTTGGTGATTCGTTTCTGTCGGGTGGAGTTTGGACGTCAACGACAAGTGGATATTGATCGTGTTTACATGCGAGACGATAGGTTTTTACCTATGCCAGTAGCGTGTGCTATTTTGGTTTCCGATGTGATTTTCATGTGCTTTAGCATTGTGATATACTTGTAGGTACCCTACGTGATGTTGAGGCAAAGAAGATGAAGATGGCGACATCGGCATCGGCACATGAGAAGCAAGGTGAGTAGATTTATATATACGAAGAGAAGTCGGGTGGATGGCGTATAGCACCCCCGCAGTCCGTGGTGATGTATACGAATACGTATACACACATATATTTATTATGTGTTGTTAGGATTATTGATGGTAATAATAGAATTATTGATGATAAGGATGTGTTGGTTTAGAATAGTGTGAACCCTAGAGTAGTGGTTGCACTCACACATACACGTACATATATACTTGCATACATTCTTTCATTTATCTGTGCGCATTTGGAGGTGTGTATATCTACACATGGGTATGGGACTATGTGTTCATATACGAGATTTGAGGATGATACGTGGGATTACGATGAGTCGATGAGATTTGATCTGAGGCCGTGAGATTCGGCGATATGACAGAGTTCGTATTTGAGATGTGACATGATGGTTTAGCGGGCCCTTGGTCATGTGTTTTACCCCGCATTCATATTTATATAGATGGTATCGATGGTACTAGACTTAGAGTTGTATCCTAGATTATGTGATACGATGGTAGTGATACCTGATATGTGATGAGATAATGTGATATTGACCCGTACGCAACTATTGGGATGCCGTACGACGATTTACCGTACGAGCTTTGTATTGATGTTAGATCCGCACTCATGACTCGAGGATGTTATATGATATATTGTATCGTACGTGATACTATTGAGGCGGGATCACTGACTATTGTATATATATGTATATATTGACTCAGATTTAGGTGGTTTTCATTTCCCTCCCGATTGACTTGATAGTTGGGTCCGTAGTTCGCATAGTAGGCGTAGACTAGACCCGAGTCATACCTATTTCAAAACTAACGAATCGGGGATATTTTAACGAATCGGGGATTCTACGGATATTTTCAAACGTAGCATCTGTTCTTAAAACACCGTAGCCCTTATTTTACCAAAAATCCCGATTCGTCTTATTTCAAAAGGCAAGGCTGCATGATATAGTTTTTGAGGTAGATTCTTTACTGTTGCGTTGATTATTCGATTCCGCATATTCATGCTATTTGCACTGCATCGCTTGTGTTGTTGATATATTACAGTCATGCTGTTAGGACACCAGCACCATTATCGATGATGCGTATGTTCCACGTACACTGTTTGCCGGCTCACACACTTCATCATCGATAATTGCCATGTCACTACACTGTAGTACTTTCGCATTCAGTATATGATTCTTGCATGACATAATGATATGTTTACATTTCCTTTACATGTCGCCTACATCATGCTTTCTGATGATACGCATTGAGGTATGTTGTTTCCATGATATTTCTGGATTTGGGAACCGTGGGTATTTCAAAAGAGAATATGAAACTGTTTTAAAAACCCGGTTACCCTTGATATGATATTTCAGTGCGTCCACCATGTGTTTTCTCGGTGCTGAGAGCGACATATGAAACCCGAATCGAGGAGTGGACGAGCCGATTGCGGGTACATGGTGGACCCGGTATGGTTCCCCTCGGCAAGATAATTGAAGGACTTTGCCGATTGAGTCTGGAGGCGGGCGAGTACCTACAGGTGAGTGGTTGGACCTGGCGGTTATCCGGAGGATACCGACCAGAGTCGATAGATGGATATGGGCATACTGCTGTGGCCGAGGGCCGATTCCGCAGATGGAGCCCGATATATGAGGATTTACGTGCCGGTGCTGGGCACAGTTTTCATGATGTTTTCGAGTGTCGATGCTGGGCACTCCGCTTCCATGATTTTGACGTGTCATGAGGGACACAGGTGGTTTATATCCTCATATTTTCATGCATATGCTGATGATATTTACATGCATGATGGTTATTGTCATTGGGTGACGAGTGGACGGGATCCACGTACATGCAGATTGATTTCATTGATCATACCTCACATTTATGATATGCTATTACCTGAGGCACTGGCATGAGCACTTGGCACTACACTCATGTATAGAGATTACATTGCCAGTTTAGCATGCTTCAGACTTATTCATATTGAGGTTTATTTATATCTGATCGTATTGACCTAGGATGGGTAATACATTCGATCTCTGCTTGTAGATATTTTCTATTCATGAGTTGGCAACTCACCCCCGTTGTGCCATAGTTCTTGCAGGTTTTTGCCGTACAGATTCCATAGCGGCATTTCTGGCACACTGCTTCCATATGGGTGACTTGCTTGGTAGGTGGGTTCTTTTGTATCAGAACCGCCATTGTTCCTGTATTATTCATTGTATCTAGAAATTCCATCAACCAAAACTTATATATTGTTTCAGACTTAGAGACAGTGATGTATTATTTCGACCTTAGAGTCGCGCTTGTATTTTTATGGTTTTCTGGCTGTTTTGAGTCTCTTTTTGGGCTTTGATTCTCGCCCTTTGGCGTTGTATATTATTATTGCTTGCGTGGTTGTGGCCGTCGATTGACGAAGAGCTAGCTCCCACTTGGGGATGCCTTTTATCATTTCATATATATTATTCTTGTTGTACCCCGTTTGGGGCCAGTTTTTACAAAGGAAACTCTGCCGAAATTTTCAGAAAAGACTACACATTTTTAAAGTGCATTTCGGCTTAGTTATTTGAAAACTTTGATTTCAAACATGCTTTCTTTACTTATTAAAAACCAGTTTCTTTATTTACTCCTTAAATGGTTTTAGATTTCTGGGCTTTTGGCTTACTTGGATCAGATGGAGTCTTATAGACTTCATAGGATTCAAGGGCCAGTCACGTGCTCTTTCGGGTCGTGACAAAGTTGGTATCAGAGCGCTAGGTTGACCTTGGTTCGAGTCTAAGTTTGACTATGTGGAGCCTAGGGCGTTATCTATATACGGAACTTAGGCTTGACCTTACGGAACTTAGACTTAGTCGAGGGGGTATTATACCCGAACTTTCGTCGCATAGGATGACTCTTGGTTGATGGAGTAGGTAGCTTGAGTAGAGGGACGTACCGTACGTATGTTCCGCGGCATACTTATGACACGCCACTCCGCTTAAGAAACCTTAGGATGTACATTTCCTTGCACCGTACTATATTCCTTCCTATGATCTATCCTTATCGATACTGGTTATGGTTTTCTGCCACGATTGCACGGGCAGAGTGAGCTACGGCTCGAGTTGCGTCAGCATGAGCTCGTCGTGGACGAGGACTGACCAGGACGTGATTCCAGAGACGTACGATTGCATATAGAGGCGTCGTCTTATTGCGCTATCGCGCCATGAGCGTTGGACTGATCGCTTTTGCGAGATTTCTTGGGCGTACCGATCGGTACCAGAGGATTGAGCCACTGATAGAGGCCAGCCAGGATGTGATGACCATTGATAGGTCTCTTATTCATGATGATTGAGGCGCTGTTCAGCGTACGGACGAATGAGCCAGTTGTTGCTGCGAATGATGAGATATCGCCTAGATGATTGGAGCTACTGCAGCTTGAGCATATTCTTAGAGATATGATGGTGAGTCGCTAGTCACCGAGGATGAATGACTAGGACATGTGGTTCGTTCGCTTACTCCGATGCGAGGTCATCAGATAGATTGATTCCAGCTAGAGACGACTTCACGCAGATTCGTTGAGAGTCGATTGAGACGATCGAATGTTAGGAACCCATTTTCCAAGTTTAAAGTATTCGGAAAGACATGCAAGCGATTCTATGGACCCTTTAGAAGAATGAAACCCTAACTCGACATAATGACCGTGTGAAAGCCTTTGAACCTTAGGGTTTGCGGCAGTTTCGCGGCGCCATTAGTGAGGCTTGGGTTTGCCCTTCTACGGCTGGACCACCAATGCTGTGGTATGTACTCGATACTATTAAACTGTACCCAAGATGTTGAGCTCTAGGGGATTGTGAGGTTCTGACGAGTCGATCGGACGATTCGACATCATTCGGATATCATGTGATGGGACACTGCTTGGGAGACTTCAGATACGAGCATAGCCGTTGGAGCGCAGTCCGTGCAGCCACGATGAGATGAGTCTGAATCAGTCGATATTGAAGCAGAGTGGAGTAAAGAGTTCGCATGAGATTTCGACGAGATGACGTTCAAATCCGCTGACATCAGAGATGCGATATACACGCTGAGGACGTGTTCGGCTAGATATCTCCTACTGAGTGATGAAGATACCGAGTTCATGATTTCGAGTCCGTGTGAGGGACTTCGGATGGACCGTAGCTGAGGGCATTGCAGTGCGCAGATAAAGACGTGACGTCAAAATGGACGATGATACAGACAAGCGGGACAAGAAGTTCGTGCAAGATGCAGACGAGCTGTTACTACTCCCTGTTAAGATTAAAGGTCGGATATGCATACAGAGGCGTAGGGATGTGACCAGCTTTCGGGTAGATGTTGTACTAAGGACGCAGATGTCCAGAGAGCGAGAAAAGATTACGCCAGAGTACCAGCCTCCGTACAGTTTGGCTTAGGCGAGATCAGAAGAGACCTTGAGCAGGATTCCTTCCAGTACACTGCTGCAATAAGATTTGCACCAGGAGCAGATGTGTGATGTGCATTCATAGGACCAGAGGTCGGCGCCAGAGATGTACTGCCTTACGAGTGATCGTAAGAATTGACCGAGAGATGACAAGAGAAGTTCCAGAACGGAATCGTTCCCGTTAGCACACCTGACAGGGCCGATGAGCCGATGGATTGCGAGATTGGTAATCCACAGGGAAGATACGGAACCAGAGGCAGAGGACGCCAGCCGCGAGCAAGAGGCAAGTAGATATCTTGCGCCGCTAGCATTGGATGTACCGGCACCTTCTCGACTTTGAAGGAGGATATACCGACGACGGTATTTGTGATTTGTGATTTGACTATCACGTATCCGTCACTTGGATTTCGGTATTTTGGGCGATCTATTCACATGATTTAGTCTTGATGACTGAGTTCCATGATATTTGATTTTGTGCACCATGGTTGCACCTACTAGGTATTTATACCTGGCGCATAGTTATTACTCTTGAGGTATTGATTGTGATTTCATGCCTATTTTATGCCGGTGATTTGATTTACGCTTCCAGCATAGTTTTCATGTACTTTTAGTATTTTGATTTGATTTGTGCACGCTGATGCACGCGGTTGTGAGATTTTCTATCACGGTACACTTGATTTTGATTGGGCCGCATTGTATATCGTCGACTTTGACCCTGATATTTATGATGCTGCACTTCGTGCTTTTGACTGGACTTACGCATGTTCGGCGTTGCTATTGGATTTCGTGATTCCGTGCATGTTGAGTGCGCAGGGTTTAGATTTTCATTCGTGCACGATGGATGCACCGATTTGGATTTTCGTGCATGTTGGGCGCATGTTTTGAGATACGATTTTGGTGCACACCAGATGCACTAAATCGAGATTCTTCGTGCATGTCAGATGCACCTGATTTGGCTGTCAGGCACACACGTTGCCTATGACAGATACTTCGTGCACACCCGTTGCACTTAGATGTTGTTTTGTGAACCTGTATGGCATATATATGGATTTTGATTTCCGTGCGCACCAGACGCACAGGGTGGTGTTATGTGCATTTTTGGGATTTATTCCTTTTGGAGCAATACATTTTTATGATAGTTGATATTCGTTTTGTACTGAGCAGGACTAGTCAGAGGACAGTACCTGGATATATTTGGCATGCATTGATAATTATCGAAGGGATTTCCAAAAAAACGAGCTATAGTCTCAGCATATATATACCTACGTGTCCGATATGACACGAAACGTTTTAAAAACAAGGAAACCCTTCTAAATTGTTTTCAAAACGGCGGAACGCACATAGTAAACAAAAGATATATACATATATGGTTATTTTCTTATGAAAAACGTCCGCCACTGTGCAGTGTTGCGCGCATCGCACGGCGACTTAAAAAGATTTGGCATGCAATTACATCAGCTATTCACATGTATAGATTGGATGTCTACATGTATAGTTCTGATCTATATCATATTGGTTTTGTATTGGATTTGACATTTGTGTCTTTACCATGACTCCGATGATTGCGGGATGCTTGACGGAGTTTTGCTTTTGAGTTATCTGCTCAGTACTCATGCACATGCATTGCGCTATGATGTTTGATGTATTGATGAATTCGGAGCCCCGACGACTACGAATTTGTATCGAAATGTTTTAGTATTTGGGGGTTTAAATTTAAATTCGGGGACCGAATTTCTTTAAGGGGGGTAGATTGTAACATTTCCAAATAATCAAATATTATTTTTAGGAATTTTTATAATTTAATATTATTTTAATGAATATTCTAATATTCCGGTATAATTAAATACAAATAAATGGGGAAAAATTATGGAAAATTCTAAAATAGGGTATTTTATGGAATTATGCCATTTTAAAGATTTTTTATGATTTGTTTGACACTAATTTAGTGCTAATCGCGATTATAAATCGCTAATCGGATTTTTGGCATTTTTGTGCAAATCATGCACATATCTTTTACTACACTTATGTTACATTTTTCTTGCCATGGTTGTTCATTTGGGTTCACTATTGGAGTGAGAAGGAATTAGGGTTAAAGAAAAGAAAAGAAAAAGGAAAAGGGAATATATTATGAAGCATGGTGAGAGAGAAAAAGAGTAGGTGAGGTGTGATGACTTGAACCATTCCTCCATCATTCTTCAACTCATTCCTCTCTCCCTCTTTCCCGAGTTTCTGCAGATGCTGCTTCTCCTTCTCCCTCCCCTCTCCAAGCCTCCAAAACACCACAAAAATCACTCCAAAACCCCAATTCCACTTCACAAAACTTGTTCCCGGGCTCGCTAGCTACACATCGGACCAAGCAAGATAGGATCTTGAGGACTTTGAGCAACTCAAGAAAATTCTTGAGTTGCCAAAGAAGGTAATTTCTGCACCCCTAGTTTAGTATTTCAATTCTTATTGCATCTATACTAGTTTCATGTCGATATGGTGTCGTTTGATGGACTTGTGAAACTTCAAGTTAGGGTTTAGGGTTGGATCTGAATCAAAGGTGAAATTGAGACTTGTTGTGACCTTAGAACCCCTGGTGTGATGTTATTTTAGACCTAAACCCGGAACTAGAACCAGAATACGGATTTATAGAATCGATATCGGGAAAAACTGGAAATCTGTCACTGTTTTTATTGATCTGCTTTAACCCGAGACACCTGAAAATAAAATTGACTTGACAGAGAGATGTACAGGCACCCTGGAACCAACACCCAAAACCCTAGCCCCTATCTCTTTCCCCAGGCCGCAGATTTAACCCTTCTGGCCGCAATTTGCGGCCAGAGCAGGAGGGTTTTGCCTCGTTTTTGGTGCAGGGCCCTATCTCCAGTATACTTGACCCATGGTATATGCAATTTTGTCTGATTCCATTTAGGGTAAAATTGTAAGTCCACGTTACCTCTCCCGGTACTTACGGGCTTGCGGAAATGATGAAAAACGATTTTTCAAGAGGTGGTAACATGGACTCAAAATACGGATCTTTGTTAAACAACTAACTAACAAACCTAACAAGAGTTTTACCTACTCGGTTAGGGGGTTATACCTTTCTTGAACTCCTTCGTCTTCAACTCTTTCCGGTGTACGGATCGGCCTCACCTCGTCGTCTCCTTGTGCCGAAGATGGATCCACCTGAAAGCTTCTACCTTTGGCTTCTTCTTCGAACTTGAAGAAACTAGAACACTTGGTTTGCCAAACCTTGTGAACTAGGATGAGTAAAGAAGTGATGTGGGTTTTCTTTTATCTCTAAGGCAATGTTTCTCAACTCATGAGAGGGTGTTGCCTTGAGCTAGAGAGAGAGCAAGAGGAAGAGCAAAAGGGAGAGCTCAAAACAAGAGAGAGAAATGAAATGAGAGAATGAGAAAGTCTTTTGCCATCCAAGCTCTCATAATCCAAAACCATGATTACTCATAATAGTAATTGAGTATTATGTGATGGTTCAAGTCAAAATGGCCATATCATTTCATGCACTCATTTTGCAAAAACAAACAAGCAAGCAAAATTCTTTGCCATGAAATGATAGCCATTGTAATGATGATGGTCAACTAGTCCAACCTAGTCAACCGGTCAACAAAGTCAACAAGTCAACAAAGTCAACCCTTCATCTCAACCATGACACAATAATACTTAATTAATATTATCATTAATCATATTTCTTATTCTCATTAGGGTTTAGCAAAAGTCAATGGTCAACAGTGAACAGTCAACAGTCAATAACCCCAATGAGAATCCTCTGCCTCTGTCTCTCTGTCAACTGTGCATACACACCCGCATCCCCTTTCCGAGGAACACGAATAAAAACGAGATAAAACAAATCCCAAAATGTACACTAGGATCTGGCTTAAACCAAAGCCCGCTAGTGTTAACCGTCCGGACACCAAACGTGCACAAGTGCACGGATGTGACCGAACCCTGTCGCAAAACCATGCAACCTGTCGCAAAACCATGCGACCTCTACTCTTTTGACTAAAGGCGAATAGCTTTCTGTGTGGGACTCTAACTACTCGACACTACACTGGCAGCGGGTTTAACCACAGACCGCAAGCGGCACTAGCTATGCGTAACGGTCCCTAGGTAGATGTCGACAAGAAGACGGACGAGGTGAAACCCATCTGAACTCCTACTGAGCCTGAATGTGACAATATCTGTACAGTCCGGTCTGTTCGTCTGATACATCGCATGGCATGCCTAGGGGCGGTAAACGTCAGTCCCCTAATAGCGGTACAAGTCGTGTCGGAGTGTATCCCAGAACACCCTGAGATAATACTGGAAACCTACCAGTATATCTCGCTTGCCCTGGCCAGGGACTACTCGTGTAATGGCTCTCCTAGACACAGCGCGATGTCAACCCCCAATACCGGGAGAGACGAATCCTGTCTAACCGTCACTGCCTCTAAGTGCTTCGGGACTGCACCCAACTACTACCTATTTGCACGATTCCTTTGAGCCGTGGTAGGGTAGTAATCTAAGTACAGTGGGAACACACTCGAGGCGAAGTGACAGTGTCAAGTCAGCGGACTAAGCTGTACTCATGTCACCTGGGAACTGATAACTGACGATAGGTATAGTACCAACCAACAGTTACCGACGAGTCCTGTCCAATGTACTCGTAACCTAACGAGCACCCGCATACTGTCTCAAGTACGACGTACTGACGGCTGTGGGACAGACCGTTTCCCACACTGGGATGAGAAGCGCATACGCTAGTCTACTCCGGAGTATCGATGCCCTGTCTCGATAGTCCTACGACTAGGGACCTACATAAGGATGTGCTTGTAGATTACCCAGCCCCCACTAGTGTGACTGCCATCACAACGCTGGTAATCAAGCAAAGATCCTAAGGGCTCCACTAATGTGTATAGGTGATATACTAAAATAAACACATGTACACATTAAAGTAAAAACAAACCAAGTAGCATACTACTATATTGAGCAAGATTGTCTATACAAGGTGAATATCCCAAGTTTCCATTAAGTAATATACAAACTAGTATGATACAGTAATGGCCTCTAGGGCATATACACTAACAAAAATCTGGGTTGATTTTCATGAGTTGGCGCATGATTTATGACTTGTTTTAGCATGGATTTTGGTATTTGGTGATTCGTTTCTGTCGGGTGGCGTTTGGACGTCAACGACAAGTGGATATTGATCGTGTTTACATGCGAGACGATAGGTTTTTACCTATGCGAGTAGCGTGTGCTATTTTGGTTTCCGATGTGATTTTCATGTGCTTTAGCATTGTGATATACTTGTAGGTACCCTACGTGATGTTGAGGCGAAGAAGATGAAGATGGCGACATCGGCATCGGCACATGAGAAGCAAGGTGAGTAGATTTATATCTACGGGGAGAAGTTGGGTGGATGTCGTATAGCACCCCCGCAGTCCGTGGTGATGTATACGAATACGTATATACACATATATTTATTATGTATTGTTAAGATTATTGATGGTAATAATGGAATTATTGATGATAAGGATGTATTGGTTTAGTATAGTGCGAACCCTAGAGTAGTGGTTGCACTCACACATACACGTGCATACATTCTTTCATTTATCTATGCGCATTTGGAGGTGTGTATATCTACACATGGGTATGGGACTATGTATTCATATACGGGATTTAAGGATGATACGTGGGATTACGATGAGATTTGATCTGAGGCCGTGAGATTCGGCGATATGACAGAGTTCGTAATTGAGATGCGACATGATGGTTTAGCGGGCCCTTGGGCATGTGTTTTACCCCGCATTCATATTTATATAAATGGTATCGATGGTACTATACTTAGAGTTGTACCCTAGATTATGTGATACGATGGTAGTGATACCTGATATATGATGAGATAATGTGATATTGACCCGTACCCAACTATTGGGATGCCGTACGACGATTTACCGTACGAGCTTTGTATTGATGTTAGATCCACACTCATGACTCGAGGATGTTATATGATATACTGTATCATACGTGATACTATTGAGGCGGGATCACCGACTATTGTATATATATGTATATATTGACTCAGATTTAGGTGGTTTTCATACCCCTCCCGATTGACTTGATAGTTGGGTCCGTAGTTCGCATAGTAGGCGTAGACTAGACCCGAGTCATACCTATTTCAAAACTAACGAATCGGGAATATTTTAAAGATAGGCAAAAAGGATTCTACGGATATTTTCAAACGTAGCATCTGTTCTTAAAACACCGTAGCCCTTATTTTACCAAAAACCCTGATTCGTCTTATTTCAAAAGGCAAGGCTGCATGATATAGTTTTTGAGGTAGATTCTTTACTGTTGCGTTGATTATTCGATTCCGCATATTCATACTATTTGCACTGCATCGCTTGTGTTGTTGATATATTACAGTCATGCTGTTAGGACACCAGCACCATTATCGATGATGCGTATGTTCCACGTACACTGTTTGCCGGTTCACACACTTCATCATCGATAATTGCCATGTCACTACACTGTAGTACTGTCGCATTCAGTATATGATTCTTGCATGACATAATGATATGTTTACATTTCCTTTACATGTCGCCTACATCATGCTTTCTGATGATACGCATTGAGGTATGTTGTTTCCATGATATTTCTGGATTTGGGAACTGTGGGTATTTCAAAAGAGAATATGAAACTGTTTTAAAAACCCGGTTACCCTTGATATGATATTTCAGTGCGTCCACCATGTGTTTTCTCGGTGCTGAGAGCGACATGTGAAACCCGATTCGAGGAGTGGACGAGCCGGTTGCGGGTACATGGTGGACCCGGTATGGTTCCCCTCGGCAAGATGATCGAAGGACTTTGCCGATTGAGTCTGGAGGCGGGCGAGTACCTACCGGTGAGTGGTTGGACTTGGCGGTTATCCGGAGGATACCGACCAGAGTCGATAGATGGATATGGGCGTACTGCTGGGGCCGAGGGCCGATTCCGCAGATGGAGCCCGATATATGAGGATTTACGTGCCGATGCTGGGCACAGTTTTCATGATGTTTTCGAGTGTCGATGCTGGGCACTCCGCTTCCATGATTTTGACGTGTCGCGAGGGACACTGGTGGTGTATATCCTCATATTTTCATGATATGCTGATGATATTTAAATGCATGATGGTTATTGTCATTGGGTGACGAGTGGACGGGATCCACGTACATGCAGATTGATTTCATTGATCATACCTCACATTTATGATATGCTATTACCTGAGGCACCGGCACGAGCGCTTGGCACTACACTCATGTATAGTGATTACATTGCCAGTTTAGCATGCTTCAGACTTATTCATATTGAGGTTTATTTATATCTGATCGTATTGACCTAGGATGGGTCATACATTCGATCTCTGCTTGTAGATATTTTCTATTCACGAGTTAGTAACTCACCCCCGTTGTGCCACGGTTCTTGCAGGTTTTTGCCGTACAGATTCCATAGCGGCATTTCTGGCACACTGCTTCCATATTGGTGACTTGCTTGGTAGGTGGGTTCTTTTGTATCAGAACCGCCATTGTTCCTGTATTATTCATTGTATCTAGAAATTCCATCAACCAAAACTTGTATATTGTTTCAGACTTAGAGACAGTGATGTATTATTTCGACCTTAGAGTCGCGCTTGTATTTTTATGGTTTTCTGGCTGTTTTGAGTCTCTTTTTGGGTTTTGATCCTCGCCCTTTGGCGTTGTATATTATTATTGCTTGCGTGGTTGTGACCGTCGATTGACGAAGAGCTAGCTCCCGCTTGGGGATGCCTTTTATCATTTCATATATATTATTCTTGTTGTACCCCGTTTTGGGCCAGTTTTTACAAAGGAAACTCTTCCGAAATTTTCAGAAAAGACTACACATTTTTAAAATGCATTTCGGCTTAGTTATTTGAAAACTTTGATTTCAAACATGCTTTCTTTACTTATTAAAAACCATTTTCTTTATTTACTCCTTAAATGGTTTTAGATTTCTGGGCTTTTGGCTTACTTGGATCAGATGGAGTCCTATAGACTTCATAGGATTCAAGGGCCAGTCACGTGCTCTTTCGGGTCGTGACATGCTGGCGGAGAATCTACGCATGGCGATATTTGCGGAGCGGCGGTTACGCCTGTGAGTGGTGGAGTTGGTCGGTCGGAGGATCGAGGAAGATGGCCTCGGCTGGGGAGCTCGGGGATGAGCGAGAGGGCTAAGGAGTCTTGGTCCTGTGGCAACTCGGGGCGAGCTGAGAGGCCGAGGAGGCCAGTTTTCAGAGGGCTCTGAGGAGAGCCAGCTTGTGCTTGCAGGTCGAGTACAGGGGTGGCCTGGTCGGCCCCTGTGGGCCCTTTCTTCTGAGTTCAGGACACGTCATTTGCTACGTGTCCTGATCTGGGAGATCGCCAATATAGAGCATCATCATTAGCCCCTGACTCTTTTCCCGACCAGCTGGCGGGTCGGGTCAAGAGTGACTGCCGGGCTGCCTAGGGTGAGCTCCCTCTTAAGACTTCGCCGGGACGCATTCCCGGGTTGTCAGCTGTCTTTTCTGTCAGCGAATCAGGGCGAGATCTATGCATTTAAGGAAGGTGCGCCGGTTCATGCATCCTGTCACTGAAGCGACGGTCTGCGTGTCAAGCGTCGGTTGGCCGACGCGACGTGTGCAGACATGCGTCTGATGGGATGCGGGCCAATGTAGGAACGACAAGTGGAGCGATCGGAGCCGTTGAACGTGAGGGGGCGCTTGGGCGGGAGATGAAGGGCGCCGTAGGATGAGGTTGTTCGCGGTGATAAGTAGGGGTGGGTCCCACTCCAGGGCCCCTATTCTTTCAAATTTCCTTTCTTCTAAGTCTTGGCAGCTCGGCGCTCTTCTACTTTTGGGTTGGATACATGATACGTTCCCGCTCTTTGGGTTTCTCGTTCCAGAGGGAGGCCAGCGGCGCAGCCGTGCCCCTGGCTGGCTCGTGCCCTGCGCTGAATGTTCCTCCGGCGATAGGGCCATCCGCTTTGTTGACGGCTCCTGGTGATTGTTCCGGAGGCGTCCAGAGACGTCCACGGTCATCCGAGCCCCAGACGAGAGACAGAGGGGAGGGCGACGACGGGGTCCCCATTAAGAGGAAAAGGACAATCTCTGGTGCGCCGCCGTCGAGGGTTCCTGAGGGGATTCCCGTGCAGGGGGTGATGCCGTTTTCATGGCTCCATCTGGGCTTTTCGTCGCTGCCGGCCTGCTCACCGGGATGGAAGAGTCGGCCTGGGGAAGGCTTTCGCATGGAAACCTGAGGGTCCAAATGGAGGCCATAGCCCAAGGGGAGGTCCAGGTACGAACTCCTCTACGCGCTGTTTTTTTTACCTTCCTTTCTTTGGCTTGAGCGCCTCCAAGTTTCTCATCCGCTTCCCGTCAGGTCCTTCAACACTACGCCCTCGCTATTCGTATGGGGGCCGAGGGGGTGTTCCACGCACCGAGGCCGGTAGAAGCATTTCCTTCGGAGGTCGAGGTCCTGCGGCGTGACCTGTGTCTGGAGAGGGCGAGGGCCGATGTCCTGGAAGCCCGTGCAGAGGTTCCGGAGCTCGCCAATTCAGCGAATCGGGGTGCCTTTCGTCACCTGAGTGCATCCTACCGAGTTGCCGAGAGGAAGCTGGCGGATCTGGACAATCTCTTCGCGGCCATGGAGAAGGAGTGAGACGCCAGCAGGAGGGATGTCGAGGTGGCGCTTCTGGCAGCCGAGACTGCCGAGGTTCGGGCTAGGAAAGCTGTGGCCGATTACAAGGTGTCAGAGAAGTTTTACGCCGAGCTTGGCGAGTATTCCGCCGTCGCGTGAAATAAGGCTCTAGATGTTGTGAAGGAGCAGCTTCCCGAGTTCGCCGATGGCGATGTAAGTCCGCGTTACCCTTCCCGATTCTTTCGGGGATGCGGAAATAGTGAAAAACAATTTTTTTCGGTGAAGGTAACATGGACTAGAAACCGGATCTTTGCTAAACAAACTATCTAACAACCTAACTAAGAGTTTAACTACTATGTTAGGGGTTATACCTAGTCTTGAACTCCTTCTCTTCTTCTCCTTGTAGTAGTCGAATCGGCCTCACCTCGTCGTCTCCTTGTGCCGAAAATGGATCCACCCGAAAGCTTTTACCTTAGGCTCCAACCTCAATCGAGAGGAAACTAAAATACTTGGCTTGCTAGACCTTGTACTCTAGAGTGAGTAGAGAAGTGTTTTTAGGGTTTTATCTCAATGGTTCTTGTTTCTCAACTCATAAGACAAGAGAACCATGAGCAAGAGGAAGAGGGAGAGCTTGGATGAGAGAGAGTGGAATGATAGAATGAGAAAAGACTTTTACAACCATACTCTCAAAAACCAAAAATAATCATGATAATAACAATAATCAAGTATTTGTGATGGTTCATGTCAATGGCATTATCATTTCATGCATTTAATGCAATTTGTGAACAACAAGCAAACAAAAGTCATACCCATGAAATGATAGCCATTGAAATGATGATGGTCAACAAGTCCAAAATAGTCAACCGGTCAACAAAGTCAAACTTTCAACTCAACCATGGCACAAAAATACTTAATTAATATTATTATTAATCATATTTATTATTCTCATTAGGGTTTATAAGAAGTCAACAATCAACAACCCTAATGAGAATCCTCTGCCTCTGTCTCTGTCAACCGTGCATACACACCCGCATCCGTGTTCCGAGGAACACGAATACAAACGAGATAAAACCAATCCCAAAACACATACTACGATCTGGCTTAAACCAAAGCCCGCTAGTAATAACTGCCCGGACACCAAATGTGCACAAGTGCGCGGATGTGAACGAACCCTGTCGCAAAACCATGCGACCTCTACTCTGTTTTGCCCAAAGGCGAATAGCTCTCTGTGTGGGACTCTAAAGACTCGACACTATGCTGGCAATGGGTTTAACCACAGGACGCAAGCGGTACTAGCTGTACGTAACGGTCCCCAGGTAGATGCCGATAAGAAGACTGATGAGGTGAACCCATCTGAACTCCTACCGAGTCTGAATGTGACAGTCTCCGCACAGTCCGGTCTGTTCGTGTGAGAATATCGCATGGCGGGCCTAGGGGGCGGTAAACGTCAGTCCCCTAATAGCGGTACAATTCGTGTCGGAGTGTAGCCCAGAACACCCTGAGATAACACTGGAAACCTACCAGTATATCTCGCTTGCCCTGGCCAGGGACTTTGTGTAATGGCTCTCCTAGACACAGCGCGATATCAACCCCCAATATCGGGAGAGACGAATCATGTCTAACCGTCACTGCCTCCAAGTGCTTCGGGACTGCACCCAACTACTACCTGTTTGCACGACTCCTTTGAGCCGTGGTAGGGTAGTAATCAAAGTACAGTGGGAACACACTCGAGGCGAAGTGA
Organism: Agapanthus africanus; assembly: GCA_030015575.1. Classification (NCBI taxonomy): domain Eukaryota; kingdom Viridiplantae; phylum Streptophyta; class Magnoliopsida; order Asparagales; family Amaryllidaceae; genus Agapanthus; species Agapanthus africanus. The sequence continues at coordinate 348,389,193 of JASDDO010000012.1, read as the reverse complement.
AGGTGTCAAGTCAGCGGACTAAGCTGTACTCATGTTACCTGGGAACTGATAACTGACGATAGGTATAGTACCAACCAACAGTTCCCGACGAGTCATGTCCAGTGTACTCGTAACCTAACGAGAACCCGCATACTATCTCAAGTACGACGTACTGACGGCTGTGGGACAGACCGTCTCCCCTGCTGGGATGAGAAGCGCATACGCTAGTCTACTCCGGAATATCGATGCCCTGTCTCGATAGTCCTACGACTAGGGACCTGTATAAGGATGTGCTTGTAGATTACCCAGCCCCTACTAGTGTGACTGCCATCACAACGCTGGTAATCAAGCAAAGATCCTAAGGGCCCCACTAATATGTATAGGCGATATGCTAAAAGAAACACATGTACACATTAAAGTAGAAACAAACCAAGTAGCATACTACCATTTCGAGCAAGATTGTCTATACAACTGTGAATATCCCAAGCTTCCATCAAGTAATATACAAACTAGTATGATACAGTAATGGCCTCTAGGGCATATACACTAACAAGCTCCATGCTCGGGTCCCACTCCCGGTGGCAAGGTCTCCGGCAGACATCGATGAGGGAAGCGAGGCGCACCCCTGGTGGAAAAACCTCCGGTGGTGAAGCCTCCGGCAGACCGCGATGACAGTGATGAGGGAAGCGAGGCGTGGGGGGGTTGCGACTTACGCCTTTTGATATTTCCTCGTCCCTCTTTTGTAAGCATCTGGAACTTTGTAAGGCTGGGGATCCCTCAATACCCCTGTAAAAACGTTTTACTTGTGCGAATAAAACTCTTGCTGTTTCATTGCTTTACACTTTATCTTTTGGATGTGAAGAGTATTCGTGGAATATCCTTGGTTGCTTTGTTGGGCTTCTATGTCAGGTCGGCTATCTGTCTAGTGATCGTTCGTCGAGTTGATTTCGATCACTTACCAAGCGTGTGTGCCAAGCCCTGCTAAGAAGGAGGCATCTCCATGGCCCCGAAGTCGAGGGAGGATCGCTCAGACTTGGTTAGACATGATGCCCCTTGTTGGGGCCTCGGATCCTCTTCATATGATGGGCAAAGGGATGTCCTCCGTATTTTTGCCGAGCATGAATGGGCTCAGAGGATGAATGAGCATGAATGGGCTCAGAGGATGAATGAGCATGAATGAGCATGAATGGGAAGCTGCTCGGTTGCCCCTTGGCGAGGGCCTTTGACTTCTGCCGTTGCGAGCAACGACCACTAGCTGGGGATGGTCGAGCGAGGGTCGGGCTCGACTGCCTCTGGGAGGACTTTTGATCCTTAGCATTGGGGGGCTGTAAGAAGCCCGCTAAGGATGACGGGGCAGTGAAGCTGCGTGGTTGGCTCTTGGCGAGGGCTTTGATCTCTGGCGTCGTGGGTAGGCCACTACCAGCCTGGGATGACCGAGCGGGGTAGCCGCTCGGATGCCTCTTGCGAGGGCTTTGATCCCTGGCGTCATGAGTAGGGAGCTACCAGTCGGAGATAGCCGAGCAGGGTAGCTGCTGAGCTGCCTCTAAGGAGGACCTGTATCCTTAGCGTCGGAGGGGCCGTAGGAGGCCTGCCAAGGATAACCGGGCAGTGAAGCTGCGCGGCTGCTTCTCAATGAGGGCTTCGATCCCTGGCGTTGTGAGTAGGGAAGCTACCAGCCAGGGATAGCCGAGCAGGGAGGACGCTCGGCTGCCTCTACGGAGGACTTTGATCCTTAGCATTGGAGGGGTTGTAAGAAGCCCACTAAGGATGACCGGGAAGTGAAGCTGCACGGTTGCCTCTTGGCGAGGGCTTTGATCTCTGGCATCGTGGGTAGGTAACTACCAGCTTGGGATGATCAATCGGGGTAGCCGCTCGGATGCCTCTTGCGAGGGCTTTGATCCCTGGCGTCATGGGTAGGGAGCTACCAGCCGGAGATGACCGAGCAGGGTAGCCGCTCGGTTGCCTCTTGCGAGGGCTTTTGATCCTTCAGGATGGGAACCGAGCAGGGTTACTGCCCAGTGCCTTTTGGCGAGGACTTTGATCCCTGTTGGTTGTGGTAGGAAGCTACCAGCCGGGGATAGCCGAGCAAGGGCTCGACTGCCTCTGGGAGGACTTTGGTCCTTAGCGCGGGAGGGGCTTCAAGAAGCCTACCAAGGACCCTTGGCCGGGCAGGGTTACTGCCCAGTGCCTCCTGGGGAGGGCTTTTGTCCTGAAGGATAGTCGAGCGAGGGTCGGGCTCGACTGCCTCTGGGAGGGCTTTCGATCCCTGTCGGTCGTGGTAGGAAGCTACCAGCCGGGGATAGCCGAGTGAGGGTCAAGCTCGACTGCCTCTAGGAGGACTTTTTGATCCCTGTCGGTTGTGGTAGGAAGCTACCAGCCGGGGATAGCCGAGCAGGGTAGCTACTGAGCTGCCTTTAAGGAGGACTTTGATCCTCAGCGTTGGAGGGGCCACGGGAAGCCTGCTGAGGATAACCGGGAAGTGAAGCTGCGCGGTTGCCTCTTGGCGAGGGCTTTGATCCCCGGCGTTGCGTGTAGGGAATCTACCGGCCGGGGATAGCCGAGCAGAGTAGCTGCTGAGCTGCCTCTAGGGAGGACTTCGACCCTTAGCGATGGGGGGCAGTAGGAGGCCTACTAGGGATAATCGGGCGACGGAGCCGCGCGGTTGCCTCTTTGGTGAGGGCTTTGGATCGCAAAGACAGGACTCTATTTGCAATATCCCGACGTTTCTTTATTCGAATGTAAAGGATTTTTAGAAAACATTTACATCGTCTTTGCGAAAGGGGGGGTACACACTTGTTGGCCCTGGCCTCATTGGTATAACTTGAGTTTCTCGGCATTGTAAGGCCGTGGGAACTTGTGTCCATCCGCATCTTGTAAGCGATAGGCTCCACCGGGGAGCACTTCATAGACGAGGAAAGGGCCGTCCCACTTCGGGGAGAACTTGTGTAACCTGCCTTGATCAATAAACTCGTTTTGCCGTAAGACCAGATCTCCGGTCTGGAAGGAGCGGCGCTTGACCCGAGCGTTGTAGTATTTGATAAGCGGCAGTCCTGATCTGAGCCCGGTCTCTCTGTAGCGTTTTGAAAATCGTTTCGGTGAAATTTCGGAAAATCGGTAAAATAAGGGGGTTTTCTGTAAAAATTCAAAATGCAAATATCTTATTATAAAAATTAAATATGCATATTCTAGCTATGTAATTGCTAGTATTTGGTGTTTATTAAGCCACTGGTGAAATTTCAAATTTTCTGAAAAAAAAATTATTTTATTATTATTTTAAGCCGTCACTAATACATTTAATTAGGGAAAATTACAAATTGGTTTGGGTTGATACAAATTTTATAATTCATGACGACTAAAATCTAGTGAGTAATATATTTTTTTTCATTTTTTTTACAAGTTCTAATTAGTTATTATTAAGGGAAAGTAAAATTTAAATAAAATAAGCTAAATCTTGCAATTTTGTAACTTGAGGGGGTTATTTTTGCATGGAATTCTTTTGTCACTCTCTCACAACTCCCTCACCCCTCTCATGGGCCGAGCCCACTGTAGGAAATTCCCCCCTCAATTTGTTTTGAGCTCATTTGATTGATACAAGATAATGTGAATATAATATATTAATTTGGGTATTATTATATGAAGTATGGGGTTGTTTTGACTTGGCAATTTCTTTCAACCCACTCTTTTCCTCTCCCCCCACACCTTGGCCGAGCCTTCCCTCTCCCCAATCACCAACAGCCCCTCTCTTTCCCTATCTCATTATCACCTCAAAAATCATGATAAATTCCTTTAAAAAATCCAAATTAAATCCCACAAAATACAAATCTAACCCCTACCCATTATTCCTTGGCTATTCTATTATGGATCTTGATGAAAAGTTAGCATTTTGGAGACATGTTGCATGTGGGATCTCATGATCTTTGAGGTATAATCCTAACCCCATGTTTAATGAGTTGCTAATTACTTCAATTTACCTAGTTTTGATGTATAATTTGGGTTTAATTGAATGGTTGGAAAATCTAGTATGGGTTTATGAAATTCAAGTTAGGGTTTTTATTATGTAATTATGGGTGCAAGTGTAATTTATCATCTTATGAAATGATAAAACTAATCTTGTTGCTAATTATAAATCGCTACTTGTAAAATGTCCAAATTAAGCTTTTTATGCAAACTAGGGTTTTCATGAAATACATATATATGTGAGATTAAAATATGGTTAGGATTTTTATCACATTATTAACATTATAAGTTATTGTTTAATAGTTTAGATCATGCTAATCCAAGCTAAATTGTTATTTGTGAATTTTTGCTATAAAACGGTTGAAATTGGATAAAAATTGCAAACTAGTTTTTGGTTTAATGTAATTTAGCAAGATTAAAAATCTAGTAAATGCTTATGTGGCCTAATTAAGATAATTAGTGGGTATTGTGACCACTATTTTGCCAAATCACTAAGACTTGTAGTAAAACGGTTAACGACCCCCTTTACTAGACTTTTTGGAAATAAACCGATTCGATCAATTTATTTGTTTTGATGATTGCATCCTATTTCATAGATTTTTAGTGAGTTGTAAGACCATGATTGGTACGTTTGGTGTTTTTCTCGATGTTTTGACGTTTGTACATCGACATCGAGGGTTGGTTTGGCTATTCTTGCATGTGTAGGCGATAGGTTTTGACCTATGCATGATACGCGTGCCGATTTGGTTTTCGTATGCCGTTTCGATTTTGAATTGGGTTTTTATGCGATACGATACGTTTTGATATGTAGGCACCCCATGTGGACTTCGAGACGACAAGCAAGCGCATGGCGACGTCGGCACCGGCGAGCGAGGACCAGGTGAGTAGATTTATATCTACGGGGAGAAGTCGGGTGGATGGCGTATAGCACCCCCGCAATTCGTGGTGATGTATACGAATACGTATACACACATATATTTTGATTATATATATTATGTTGATATGAGACTTGATGATAAAGGTAGATTCTAGGTGTTAATGGATTAGTTTAGTGTTAGTTGCGAAACCCTAGAGTAGTTGTTACACCCACACACGCACACACACACACATGCATACATCTATGTTATTAGCTGTGCGTACATGGGGATATGTGTTTATGTGTTCACCTGGGTATGAGACTTGGTGTTCATATACTGTATTTGCGGATGATACTTGGGATTGAGATGAGTCGATGAGATTTGAGTCGAGGCCGTGAGATCGGTGATATGACAGGGTTCGTATTTGATATACGACCTGATGTTTTAGCGGGTCCTTTGACGTAGTTTTCACACATGTGCATGCATACTTAGGTGGTATAAGTATTGTACTAGACAGAGATCAGTACCCGGATTAGGATCTTTGATAAAGAAGATACCAGATGAATAACGTGATGAACATGATATTGACCCGTACTCAGATTTGGGAATGCCGTACGACGGATTTACGTACGAGTTATATATTGATGATTGATCCGCACTATTGACTTGGGATGTCTGATTATAGATATGGTATCAGATATGATATTATTGAGGCGGGATCACCGACTAATATATATACAGGTATGTATATGTATCGACTCAGATGTTAGGCGGTTTCCTTACCTGTAGTCTAGCTTGTAGCTTAGCCCTTTAGTTTCGTTAGTTGTTAGATTAGATTCGGTTCCTACCTATTCCAAAGCTTATGAATCGTGCGTATTTTAAAAGACAACTCAAGGGATTCTACGGATATTTCAAAAAAACGTATCTTTTCTTAAAAACACCGTAGCCCCTATTTTCAAAACCCCACGATTCGTGTTATTTCAAAAGGCACCATTGTAAGACTTATATTAGGTTAATGCAGATTAGTTATCGTTGCGTCTAGTATTCAGCTCCTGCTCATTATTGTTGTTCGCTCCGCATCACATGCTTATATTATGCTTCATATTCTACTGTTGATATCTTGTGGTTAGGACACCAGCACCATTACCGATGATGCGTATGTACCACGTACACTTACTTGCCGGTTCACACACATCTTCATCGGTAATTGCCATGTCACGTACACCTTAGAAAATATTATTGCTTGACATAGCCTGTTAGCTAATAGTTTAGACATGATATTAGTGTACTTGCCTTATATGTTAGTTTAGACATTGTAGTTATTACCTGCTACTTCATGCATATTGTTATTCATTGTTATGCCGCATTCATGGATTCTCATGCATATATTCACTTTTTACGTGCTATTGAGGTTTTGGATTCGGATTTCCATGAGATTTTCTGGATTTGGGGAAAACCGAAAACATATACAAACTTCTTCTTTCTTTTTTTAAATGAAAAGCGCGGTTTTTCCCATGATGTATGAGTCGTCCACCATGAGTTTGCTGATGGATTTCGAGACCCGATTAGAGGAGTTGGATGAACCGTTTCGGGTACATGGTAGACCCGGTAAGGTACCCCGGGGCAAGAAGCTCATGGTGATGACGATGAGCCTGGTAGGGGGAGACTACCTACCGGTGATTTTACCCAACGTGTCGGATATCCGGAGGATACCGTCGTGGTCTTGAGATGGATGGTAGGGGCCGGTCTGGACTGACGGCGTCCTAGATATTGAGATTGAGACATTGAGATTTCGAGATATTGAGGTACTGAGATTTGATGATACAGGCCGGTCCGGATAGCCGGAGCCTGAGGTTTTGAGACATTGAGATTTATGTTTTGTGTCGATGCTAGACACTGTTGATGCTGATTTCATTTATGATACCTCATTTTAAAAATACAAAGGAAATCTCACTAATTTATGAAAACAGTTTCTCCATTTACATGTATTCTGTTTTCATGCATTCATACCTCATTCATATGATATATTGCTACCTGAGGCACTGACACGGGCACATGAGATCACACTCGGGTTAGATATTACCCTAGCCATTGTTATAGGCTGCATGTTATTCATATATTTGAGGATATATTATAATCATTGACCTAGGTTGCGTTATTTATGCGATTTCTGTGCGTAGATGTTTTTCTATTCACGAGTTGGCAACTCACCCCCGTTGTGCCCCAGTTTCTTGCAGGTTTGCCGTACAGATTTCATTACGGCTTGCGGGCATAGTTTCCTTCGGGTGATTTGCTAGTAGGTGGGTTTACTTGTATCGTACCCCCCATTATATAACTTGTATATTATTACTCTGTTGTATCTAGAAGTTCCATCAACCAAACATGTATTTATTTCAGAGATAGAGACCAGTGATGTTATTCTTTCGACCTTAGAGTCGCGCGTTTTATTTCTGTGGTTTTGAGTTTTTGATCCTCGCCGTTGGCGTTGTATATTATATTGCTTGTGTGGTTGTGACCGTCGATTGACGAAGAGCTAGCTCCCACTTGGGGATGCCTTTTATTGATTTCGTATACTATTCATGTTGTATCCCGTTTGGGAGCCAGTATTTACAAAGGAGACTCTACCGAAATTTTCGGGAAATAGTGATGTTTTTTTTAAAATCGCATAATTCGGCTTATGCTATTAAAACTACTTGTTTAAATTGGTTTTCCTTCACTCTACTACTTTTCTTGGTTTGCATTTCTGGGTCTTTGGCTTACTAGGATTACGTACGCCTCGAGACGTTTCGTAGTTTAAGTGCCGGTCATGTTCCGTAATTTCGGGACGTGACACTCTCTTATCCAACAAGATGTCCAGGTTGGTCTGTAGTGCCGAGGTATACGCATCATCGTCGAAGTGCTCGACCCGATGACTGGGTTGCCCGATCTCCGCTGGGACCATTGCCTCGATCCCGTAGCAGAGGCTGAAAGGGGTTTCCCCAGTGGGGGTCTTCTTTGACTTGCGCAGGGCCCATAAGACCCGGGGCAGTTCTTTGACCCAACTGCCTTGTCGCCCTTCTAGGCGGGTCCGGAGACCTTGGAGGACATCTCAGTTAGTGACTTCGGCCTACCCGTTGCATTGGGGATGCGGGACCGCAGCGAACTTCATGAGGATATGGTATTCTTTGCAGAAGTTCTTCACTTTCTCGTTCTCGAAGTTCGTTCCGTGGTCGGTGATGATACATCTCGGGATGCCGAACTGGAGTATCAGATTATTTTGCAGGAACTTGATGGTCGTGGCGGCGTCCAGTTTCCTGATAAGGACGGCCTCGATCCACTTAGTGAAGTAGTCCACTACGATGAGAACGTATTTGTGCCCGCCTATCCCGGTAGAGAACTGGCCGATCATGTCCAATCCCCACTAGGCGAACGGCCATGGGGATGTTAGGGCGGTCAGCTCGATAGCGGGAAGGCGAGGGATGCTACCGTGGAGCTGGCAACTCTTGCATCTCCTGACTAGCTTCTGGGCGTCCTCATGAACAGTGGGCCAATAGTACCCCTGGAGCAACGCCTTTTGGATCAAGGTTCGGGCCCCTTGGTGTGCACCGCCAACCCCCTCATGGATTTCCCGGAGAACGTAATCGGCTTCGTGGGGGTCAATGCACTGGAGCAGGGGCTGAGTGATGGATTTCTTGTAGAGGTTCCCATTGCTCCAAATGAAGTGGCGGGCTTTGGCCCGGAGACGGTGGGCGGTTCCCCGATCTTCTGGGAGCGTACCGTCCTTCAGGAATTCTACGAGGGGCTTCCTCCAATCTTGGTTGCCTTCCTGCGCCGCATATACGTGGAGTGTTGTCGCTCCGTCTTCCACGCTGGGCTGAGGCAAGGTTTCGAAGAGGATAGACCGCTTATTGTTGGATTTGTATGACGAGGCCAGCTTGCTCAGGGTGTCGGCTTGGGCATTCAGCTGCCTGGGTATTTGTTCTACTTGGACTTCGTCAAAGTTCCTTCATAGTTTCCTCACCTCGTCCAGGTACTTCATCATCAGAGGCTCCCGAGCTTCGAAGAGGCCGGTCATTTGATCGACGACAAGGGCCAAGTCGCTGCGGATTCGAATTATCTTCAGTCCCAGCCCGGCGGCCATGCGCAGTCCAGCCAGGAGGGCCTCGTACTCTTCCGCGTTGTTCGAGGCTTTGAAACCGAGATTCATAGAGTACTCCATTTCCGCCTCGTTCGAGCCCCGGATAATGAGGCCGGCACCACAGCCTTCCTCGGTTGAAAACCTGTCAACGTAGATGACCCACTCAGGAACCGAGCCAGGCCTTTCCGCGATGGGACACTGAGTTGCGAGGGGCGGCGTGGATTCTAGTTTCTTGCTAGGGATGGTGCATTCAACGATGAAATCGGCCAGGGAATGCGCTTTGATGGCTTTCCTCGGGCGATATTTTATGTCAAACTGAGATAGTTCCCACCTCCACTTTTCTGAGCGGCCCGAGGATTCTGGTGATGCAAGGATAGGCCCCAACGGGCGCTTGGTGAAGACGATGATGGTGTGTGCTTGGAAGTAGTGCTGCGGCTTCCTTGAGGACACCACGAGGGTTAAGACAATCTTCTCTATGGTCGGGTATCTCGTTTCTGCGTCCTTAAATACATGGCTCACATAGTACACCGGCTTCTGCGCTCCACCAGTCTCTCGGACGAGCACCGAGCCTGCTGCTTGGTCGAATACCGCCAGATACAGCGACAACTCGTCTCCTTCAACTGGTCGGGTGAGCAGTGGTGGCGTCGCGAGGTGCTTCTTCAATTGGTCGAAGGCGGCCTGGCACTATTAGTGTATATGCCCTAGAGGCCATTACTGTATCATACTAGTTTGTATATTACTTGATAGAAGTTTAGGATATTCACCTTGTATTGACAATCTTGCTCAAAATAGTAGTATGCTACTTGGTTTGTTTCTGCTTTAATGTGTGCATGTGTTTCTTTTAGCATATCGCCTTTACACATTAGTGGAGCCCTTAGGATCTTTGCTTGATTACCAGCGTTGTGATGGCAATCACACTCGTGGGGGCTGGGTAATCCACAAGCACATCCTTATGCAGGTCCCTAGTCGTAGGACTATCGAGACAGGGCATCGATACTCTGGAGTTGACTAGCGTATGCGCTTCTCATCCCAGCTTGGGAGACGGTCTGTCCCACAGCCGTCAGTACGTCGTACTTGAGATAGTATGCGGGTGCTCGTTAGGTTATGAGTACACTGGACAGGACTCGTCGGGAACTGTTGGTTGGTATTATACCTATCATCAGTTATCAGTTCCCAAGTGACATGAGTACAGCTTAGTCCGTTGACTTGACACTGTCACTTCGCCTCGAGTGTGTTCCCACTGTACTTTGATTACTACCCTACCACGGCTCAAAGGAGTCGCGCAAACAGGTAGTTTTTGGGTGCAGTCCCGAAGCACTAGGAGGCCGTGACGGTTAGACAGGATTCGTCTCTCCCGGTATTGGGGGTTGATATCGCGCTGTGTCTAGGAGAGCCATTACACAAAGTCCCTGGCCAGGGCAAGCGAGATAGACTGGTAGGTTTCCAGTGTTATCTCAGGTGTTCTGGGCTACACTCCGACACGACTTGTACCGCTAGTAGGGGACTGACGTTTACCGCCCCCTAGGCCCGCCATGCAATGTTCTTAGACGAACAGACCGGACTGTACGGAGACTGTCACATTCAGGCTCAGTAGGAGTTCAGATGGGTTTACCTCGTCAGTCTTCTTATCGGCATCTACTTGGGGACCGTTATGTATAGCTAGTGCCGCTTGCGGTCTGTGGTTAAACCCACTGCCAGCGTAGTGTCGAGTCTTTAGAGTCCCACACAGAGGGTTATTCGCCTTTAGGCAAAATGAGTAGAGGTCGCATGGTTTTGCGACAGGGTTCGTTCACTTCCGCGCACTTGTGCACGTTTGGTGTCCGGACAGCTTATACTAGCAGGCTTTGGTTTAAGCCAGATCCTAGTATATGTTTTGGGATTGGTTTTATCTCTTTGTATTCGTATTCCTCGGAACATAGATACGGGTGTGTATGCACAGTTGACTGAGGCAAAGGCAGAGGACTTTCATTAGGGTTGATGACTACTGTCTTTTTCTTAACCCTAATGTTTATGTGTGAATTATGATTTATTAATATTAGTTAATTATAATTGTGTTATGGTTATGGTTCTTGGCCATTTGACTTTGCTTGACTTCTTGACCTAGGTTGACAAGTTGACCATCATCATTTCATATGAAAGATGCTCTTTGATCCTTGCAAAAATAATTAATGTGAGATGATAATGGTCATGTCAAGATTAACCTTCACAATTATCTTTAGCTAATTATTTATTTATCATAATTCACATATATGTGAGAAGGTTGGTTTATTCTTCTCATTTCTATCATTCTCATTCTCTCTCCTCCTCTTCCTCTCTCTCTCTCTAGCTCTCCCCTCTCATGAGTTGAGAACCATTTGAGCTTGAGATAAATCCCTCTAAATTACTCTCTACTCTTTCTAAGGTCCTAGGTTTATCACACCAAGCACCTTAGTTACTTCTAGTTTGAGGTTGGAGCCAAAGGTAGAGGCCCTCGGGTGGATCTTTCTTCGGCAAGAGAAGGCGACAAGGAGAACCCGTTCTTTCACTCCAAGGAGCAAGAAGAGAAGGACTTGAAGACCAAGGTATAACCCCCTTTCCGAGTAGCTAACTCTTTTAGCTTTGTAGTTAGTTTTTGTTTAGCAAAGATCCCTCCTTTAGCATAGTCCATGTTGCCTAGTGTTGTAAAAATCCGATTTTTCATAACGTTTCCGCCTCCCCGCAAGCACCGGGGTGGGCAACGTGGACTTACAGTGGTATCAGAGCCTAGCTAAACACAAACTAACTAGTTAGCAAAGTATCTAGAACTTCGATCGGAAAAAATCGCAAAACATGTTTTCTAAAACCCTAGTTTCTGCCGATTTTTATTTCTGCTCTAAAAATAATAAATCATACACTAAAAATTGGCTCAGGGCTTTTACAGAACACCCAAGAAAAACGAACCAGCGAGTCGACCAACTCACCGCGGAACCGCGGCAAGAGCATGCTCTTGCCGCGGATCCGCGGTCGAGTTGACTCGGCCGTGAGTCGTTTTTCCTGCAGTGTTCTTCTGTTGCTGTTTTGTGATTTTTGAGATGGTTTGTTTCTGCCCAGATTTTCCAGAGAACAAGTTAGTTTTTAGGGTGGTCACAAATCCGTATTTTGATCGAACTTCTTTACACTTTGGCTAATGGGTTATATATGTATTGAACGCCTGCTAATCACTATACGTCGATTAGTGGGGGTTATACATATCTGTGTTCTGTAATGTTGATGGTTTGTGTATATGAATTCGTTGGATTGTCGCGGATGAATAGCCGGGGGGTTGTTAGATGAGAGTTTTCTTATTCATTCAATTCTTGTAATATGTAAATTGATGTAATATTATTTGTATGGCCACACAACCGGGTTGGGGTTGTAGCCGTCATTGTATAATTTCTTTTACTGTTTTTGCTCCTAGGATAGACCCAAGGTGGGGTGCACAAACTACCGGGTATCTCGAAGTGCCGAGTGAACTACTCACGGTGTTGAGGGAGGTTGCTTCACTTCGGGTATTTGGCGGGTAGTTTGCCGCATCCATAGGGGTCTAGGGTGGGGTTTGGCTATTCATCGCGACCGTGTAATCCGCTCTTCATTACAGGCTCGTACGAAATGCGGATTCCTATTATATCCAATGTGTTCATCTGTGATCTGGAATGGCTATCATTGCATGTTACGAATGTTTATATATATCTATATGATATCTATTTAGGCGTTGCTTATGTTTTGCATCCGCGCTAGTCCAGCCCCCGCTCTGTCGTTAGTTAAGTAACCTAACGGATGATGACGGGACCCCGTGGCGAATGCGGATGGCATAAGCGTACGTTATATTTTCGTTGTTTTCTGCAATAGTAGGATTAAATGATGGGACGCATTGGAATTAATGCAAGAAAAAATAAACCAAGTAAAAGTCGTTGGAACACTTTCAAAACCACTCGGTTATTTTCAAAACCAACTTTTAAATGCGGAGCTTGAACTACTCCTTTTGAAAGCTATCTCGTTCCTTCGATTATATCAAGTTCACTACGTTCACGGTTTCGACAAAACCATTCGTAGCCCTCCGTCGTTTCACATGGATGGTCAATAAGTATTCAAGCTATGTTTGTTGGCCAAAGTCAAGGCATAGTGATTGGTAGCTATTGGGTATTCATATGCAGCATAGATAGATGTGATGGTTTGGGGCAGTCGTTCTACCTTGTTGGCCAAAGTCAAGGGTATGTGCGGGTGGGCTCAAATTAACCTGGAGAATGACGGGTAGAACTTGACATGTGACTTATGATTTGTTGGCCAAAGTCAAGGTCATAAGAGCATGGGGCAAAAATCCACATCGGGAGTTTCTAAAGAAATTGAAACTTGCTAGCGCTGCATACCATTTAGAGTGTGATGATTCTGGTAGGATTCCTTCAGTTTTGTCACGCGATGATATTTGGATCCCGATCCTACTGTGAGTATATGCTACTCCTCCGGAACTTTCTCACTTAACGATCAATGCTATAAACCAAGTAGGTGTCTAGAAAGGTGTTAGCGGGACTACGCCCAGAGGGAAAAGAGGTTACTTAATTAAGGAACTTCGCGAAAGCGTTGGAAAACCTCCCTCGAAGTACCGACACTGGCCTGGCTGAACGGTTAAGCAAGAATTGTACGGTGAGATTGATCCCGACTAATTCTTCCTTTATGGTTTGAGGAGGGATTCGAGAGACAGTGGGAGCCATCCTATTTAGACAAATTAAAAACCACTCTAAACTTGCAAGAGCATCATGCTAAAGTGTTTTTTCTCTCTCTCCTAATTGCAGCGACCAAATATCATGACTGGACTTAAGTTACTTCTAGATAAAAACTATAAAGATTGGCTCAGGAATGTCAAAATGGAAATCACTTATGACAAGTTGGGGTATCTTCTTACCACCAAAGCTCCCCCTGTCCCAGGTCCCAAAACCAGCGTCGTGGATAGGGAAATCCGTAAGACCTGGGAAATCGACTGCGCGAAGGCCAAGTGCCTCATGCTTGCCTCTATGGACAATGAACATCAGAGGAAGCACGAGAATATGGATCTCGAATCCATATTTCTCCATACAAAAGAACCGTATGGAGAGCAATCCCGTATCGCCAGATACGAAGTGTCGAAGAAGCTGTTTCGGCGAGATTGGCCGTCGGATCATCGGTAGCGGAACACGTGCTTAAGATGATAGGCTACATAGAGGAGCTCGCAGAACTTGGGACCACGTTGGAGAATGAGCTCTATACGGACTTGATTCTTCAGTCCCTTCCTTCCACTTATGCCCAGTTTATCCTGAACTTCAACTTGCAAGAAAAGGAAGTTGAACTTTCAGAACTCCTCAACATGCTGAGGAGTGCAGAGGGCACCTTACAGAAAGGTAGGGAAACATCCACTTTGTTTATAGGAGGATCTTCCTCTTCTAGGTCCAAGGCGAAAGCCAAGGGAAAGAAGAAGAAAACCCCCGCCAAACCAAGGGGCGGTGTTAGTAAAGTGGAAACGAAGGGAAAGGCAAAGGCAACAAAGGTAGAGGGAAAGCTTGTGGATAAGGAAGAGTGCTTTTACTGTCACAAGAGTGGACACTGGAAGAAAGATTGCAGGGCTTGGAAGGCCAGAACACAGGATCTGAAGCAAGTTGCGGCTTCAGCTTCAGGTGTGTATGTTATTGAAAACTGTCTATCAATAAACTCTACGTCCTGGGTATTGGATACCGGGTCAGGATCTCATATCTGTAATTCTTTGCAGGCATTGAGAAAGCGTAGGTTTTTGAAGGCAGGTGATATGACCCTCAAAGTTGCAAACGGAGCTAGCATGGATGCTGAGGCCGTGGGGGACTATCACCTGGGAATGTCAGATGGACATGTTTTGGTTTTACGTAATTTCTTTTTTGTACCCAATGAAACTTGTAATATCATTTCTGTATCATTAATTTCTAAAGAAGGTTATGAATTTGCGTTTGTAAGTATGGTTGTAAACATTCACCTTAATCAAGTTCTAATTGGGTCAGGTACATTAAGCAATGGTATATACGTATTAAACCAACCACAGATTTTCAATGTCCAGAATACACACAAAAGAAAGTCTCCGGAAACAAATCAGGCTTTCTTATGGCATTGTAGACTGGGTCACATCAATGAGAGAAGGTTGACGAAGTTACATACAGAAGGATATTTGGATCCGTTCGAATATCAATCATATGCAACTTGTCAATCCTGTCTCAAAGGAAAGATGACAAAGACTCCGTTCACTGGACACGGAGTAAGAGCGAGCGAGCTCTTGGGACTCGTACACAGCGACGTGTGCGGTCCAATGTCTACGCATGCACGAAGCGGTTATTCTTACTTTATTACTTTTACGGATGACTTTTTAAGGTACGGATATGTCTTCTTAATGAAACATAAATCCGAAGCCTTTGGAAAATTCCAGGAATATAAGAATGAAGCAGAAAAACAAACAGGCAAAAGTATCAAGACACTGAGATCTGATCGAGGTGGTGAATACTTGAGTGTCGAGTTCCTGGATTACTTAAAAGAGAATGGAATTCTCTCTCAGCTTACTCCTCCATACACTCCGCAACATAACGGTGTATCAGAGAGACGGAACCGAACCCTATTGGATATGGTACGGTCCATGATGAGTAACGCTGAGTTACCGCGATCATTTTGGGGATATGCACTAGAATCAGCTGCATACCTTTTGAACCGAGTTCCAACTAAGACTGTGCCTACTACGCCATATCAGATGTGGTGTGGGAAGAGACCCTATCTTAATCATATTAAGACATGGAGATGTCCAGCTTTTGTCAAAAAGCAGCATGCGGACAAACACGAGGCACGCTCAGTACAGTGCAAGTTTGTGGGATATCCAAAGAACTCCAAGGGATATTTCTTCTATTGCAAAGAGGAACAAAAGGTTTTTGTTTCTCGTCATGCCCACTTCTTGAAAACTGAGTTTTTGGAAAATCAGATAAGTGGGAGCGCAATAGAACTGGAAGAAATTCCAGAACCACGAGCTATTACTGAAAGCTTAGTAGAACCAGAGGGTTCGAAAGATCAGGACATTCCTGCGCCGCTCCGCAGAAGTAGTAGGCAGTCCCATCCGCCCGAGAGATACTACGGTTTTCTCATAGACGGGGATAGAGAGGATTGCATCATTGATAGTGATGAGCCGACTAGCTTCCAGCAGGCCATTCAGAGCGTTGACTCGGTAAAATGGCTGGATGCAATGCCGACTGAAATGGAGTCCATGTACACCAACAAAGTATGGACGTTGGACGTTGCTCCAGATGGGGTAAAACCCGTAAGATGCAAGTGGATCTTCAAAAGGAAGATTGGTGTAGATGGACAGGTTGAGACCTATAAAGCTAGACTTGTTGCAAAGGGTTTCCGTCAAAGACCTGGCTTGGACTATGACGAAACCTTTTCTCCAGTGGCTATGCTGAAATCCATTCAGATCCTTCTTGCCATTGCTGCTTTCCACGATTATGAGATTTGGCAGATGGACGTAAAGACCACTTTTCTAAATGGAAATTTAGAGGAGTGTGTCTATATGGGCCAGCCAGAGGGTTTCATTCAGAGTGGGAGAAGCGGAAAGATGTGCAAGTTACTTAAGTCCATCTATGGACTAAAGCAGGCATCGCGGAGTTGGAACATCTGTTTTGATGAGACGGTCAAAGAATTTGGCTTTATCAAAAATCCAGATGAACCATGCATCTATAGTAGATTTGTAGCAAGAACTGTTGTATTCCTCGTTTTATACGTAGATGAAATTCTATTGATAGGAAATGATATTCCTATGCTACAATCTGTCAAAGGGTTCTTGTCACATAGGTTCTCCATGAAAGACCTGGGTGATGCCTCTTACATTCTGGGGATCCGGATCTATCGTGACAGATCCAAGAGGATATTAGGACTCTCACAGTCCAGGTACATCGACACCATACTGAAAAGATTCAGTATGGAAGATTCAAAGCACGGTAATCTACCGGCTTGTCTCGGGATCACCCTCTCCAAAGAGATGTCTCCCAAGACTGATTTGGAAAGGGATCGCATGTCTATTATACCCTACGCTTCTGCGGTAGGCACTATAATGTATGCGATGTTGTGTACCAGACCAGATGTAGCTTATGCACTGAGTGTGGTAAGCAGGTATCAGTCAAACCCTGGGGAGAAACACTGGATAGCGGTAAAGAACATTCTCAAGGACCTGAGAAGGACTAAGGAGATGTTCTTGGTGTATGGCGGAAAAGACCTCCAGATCGAGGCCTTTGCTGACTCCAGCTTCCAGAGTGACAAGGATGATTCTAAGTCCATGTCGGGTTATGTCTTTACCCTCTATGGAGGGACGGTGTGTTGGAAGAGTTCCAAATAGGAAACCGTTGCTGACTCGACGATGGAAGCGGAATATATCGCTGCTGCAGATGACGCAAAAGAAGCCGTCTGGATAAGGAAGTTCTTGACAGAACTTCAGGTGGTTCCGTCCATTGTTGATCCAATACCTCTGTATTGCGACAACAACAGGGCTATAGCTTTAGCGAAGGAACCCATGTCCCATCAGAAGTCCAGACACATCTTGAGGCGGTATCACCTGATCAAGGAGATCGTGGGTCGCCAGGAGATCGAGGTTCGGAGAGTTGCTACGGAAGATAACACTGCTGATCCATTCACGAAGGCCTTACCCCAGACTCAGTTTGAGCGGCTGATCGAGATGATAGGTCTTCGATACGCCAGTACATGGACTTAGTGCAAGTGGGAGATTGTTAGTGTATATGCCCTAGAGGCCATTACTGTATCATACTAGTTTGTATATTACTTGATGGAAGCTTGGGATATTCACCTTGTATTGACAATCTTGATCAAAATAGTAGTATGCTACTTGGTTTGTTTCTGCTTTAATGTGTGCATGTGTTTCTTTTAGCATATCGCCTTTACACATTAGTGGAGCCCTTAGGATCTTTGCTTGATTAACAGCGTTGTGATGGCAGTCACACTCGTGGGGGCTGGGTAATCCACAAGCACATCCTTATGCAGGTCCCTAGTCGTAGGACTATCGAGACAGGGCATCGATACTCCGTAGTAGACTAGCGTATGCGCTTCTCATCACAGCTTGGGAGACGACCTGTCCCACAGCCGTCAGTACGTCGTACTTGAGATAGTATGCGGGTGCTCGTTTGGTTACGAGTACACTGGACAGGACTCGTCGGGAACTGTTGGTTGGTATTATACCTATCGTCAGTTATCAGTTCCCAGGTGACATGAGTATAGCTTAGTCCGTTGACTTGACACTGTCACTTCGCCTCGAGTGTGTTCCCACTATACTTTGATTACTACCCTACCACGGCTCAAAGGAGTCGTGCAAACTGGTAGTTTTTGGGTGCAGTCCCGAAGCACTTGGAGGCAGTGACGGTTAGACAGGATTCGTCTCTCCCGGTATTGGGGGTTGATATCGCGCTGTGTCTAGGAGAGCCATTACACAAAGTCCCTGGCCAGGGCAAGCGAGATAGACTGGTAGGTTTCCAGTGTTATCTCAGGTGTTCTGGGCTACACTCCGACACGACTTGTACCACTAGTAGGGGATTGACGTTTACCGCCCCCTAGGCCCGCCATGCGATGTTCTTAGACGAACAGACCAGACTGTACGGAGACTGTCACATTCAGGCTCGGTAGGAGTTCAGATGGGTTTACCTCGTCAGTCTTCTTATCGGCATCTACCTGGGGACCGTTACGTACAGCTAGTGCCGCTTGCGGTCTGTGGTTAAACCCACTGCCAGCGTAGTGTCGAGTCTTTAGAGTCCCACACAGAGGGTTATTCGCCTTTAGGCAAAATGAGTAGAGGTCGCATGGTTTTGCGACAGGGTTCGTTCACATCCGCGCACTTGTGCACGTTTGGTGTCCGGACAGCTTATACTAGCAGGCTTTGGTTTAAGCCAGATCCTAGTATATGTTTTGGGATTGGTTTTATCTCTTTGTATTCGTGTTCCTCGGAACACGCATACGGGTGTGTATGCACAGTTGACTGAGGCAGAGGCAGAGGACTTTCATTAGGGTTGATGACTATTGTCTTTTTCTTAACCCTAATGTTTATGTGTGAATTATGATTTATTAATATTAGTTAATTTTAATTGTGTTATGGTTATGGTTGTTGACTATTTTACTTTTCTTGACTTGTTGACCTAGGTTGACAAGTTGACCATCATCATTTCATATGAAAGATACTCTTTGATCCTTACAAAAGTAATTAATGTGAGATGATAATGGTCATGTCAAGATTAACCATCACAATTATCTTTAGCTAATTATTTATTTATCATAATTCACATATATGTGAGAAGGTTGGTTTATTCTTCTCATTTCTATCATTCTCATTCTCTCTCCTCCTCTTCCTCTCTCTCTCTCTAGCTCTCCCCTCTCATGAGTTGAGAACCATTTGAGCTTGAGATAAATCCCTCTAAATTACTCTCTACTCTTTCTAAGGTCCTAGGTTTATCACACCAAGCACCTTAGTTACTTCTAGTTTGAGGTTGGAGCCAAAGGTAGAGGCCCTCGGGTGGATCTTTCTTCGGCAAGAGAAGGCGACAAGGAGAACCCGTTCTTTCACTCCAAGGAGCAAGAAGAGAAGGACTTGAAGACCAAGGTATAACCCCCTTTCCGAGTAGCTAACTCTTTTAGCTTTGTAGTTAGTTTTTGTTTAGCAAAGATCCCTCCTTTAGCATAGTCCATGTTGCCTAGTGTTGTAAAAATCCGATTTTTCATAACGTTTCCGCCTCCCCGCAAGCACCGGGGTGGGCAACGTGGACTTACAGTGGTATCAGAGCCTAGCTAAACACAAACTAACTAGTTAGCAAAGTATCTAGAACTTCGATCGGAAAAAATCGCAAAACATGTTTTCTAAAACCCTAGTTTCTGCCGATTTTTATTTCTGCTCTAAAAATAATAAATCATACACTAAAAATTGGCTCAGGGCTTTTACAGAACACCCAAGAAAAACGAACCAGCGAGTCGACCAACTCACCGCGGATCCGCGGTCGAGTTGACTCGGCCGTGAGTCGTTTTTCCTGCAGTGTTCTTCTGTTGCTGTTTTGTGATTTTTGAGATGGTTTGTTTCTGCCCAGATTTTCCAGAGAACAAGTTAGTTTTTAGGGTGGTCACAAATCCGTATTTTGATCGAACTTCTTTACACTTTGGCTAATGGGTTATATATGTATTGAACGCCTGCTAATCACTATACGTCGATGAAGATCTCACCGCATGAGCTGCCGAGCTGTCTGTAAGACCACGTTACCTCTCCCGGTACTTACGGGCTTGCAGAAATGATGAAAAACAATTTTTCTAGAAGTGGTAACATGGACTCAAAATACGGATCTTTGTTAAACAACTATCTAACAATCTTAACAAGAGTTTAACCTACTCAGTTAGGTGGTTATACCTTAACTTGATCTCCTTCGTCTTCAACTCCTTGCGGTGGTCAGATCGGCCTCACCTCGTCGTCTCTTTGCGCCGAAGATGGATCCACCTGAAAGCTTATACCTTTAGCTTCTCTTCAAACTAGAAGAAACTAGAACACTTGGTTTGCTAAACCTTGTGAACTAGAATGAGTAAAGGAGTGTGTTCGGATTTATCTCTATGGTTCTTGCTTCTCAACTCATGAGACAAGTGAACCATAGACTAGAGAGAGAGCAAGAGGAAGAGGGAGAGCTCAAGCAAGAAAGAGAAAGCAAAAGAAAGAATGAGCAAGACTTTTGGCACCCATGCTCTCATAATCCAAAATCATGATAACTCATAATAGTAATTGAGTATTACGTGATGGTTCAAGTCAAAATGGCCATATCATTTCATGCACTCATTTTGCAAAAAGAAACAAGCAAGCAAAAGTCTTTGCCATGAAATGATAGCCATTGTAATGATGGTGGTCAACTAGTCCAACCCAGTCAACCGGTCAACAAAGTCAACAAGTCAACAAAGTCAACTCTTCATCTCAACCACGACACAATAATACTTAATTAATATTATCATTAATCATATTTCTTATTCTCATTAGGGTTTTGCAAAAGTCAATAGTCAATAGTCAACAACCCCAATGAGAATCCTCTGCCTCTGTCTCTCTGTCAACTGTGCATACACACCCGCATCCGCGTTCCGAGGAACACGAATGAAAACGAGATAAAACCAATCCCAAATCGTACACTAGGATCTGGCTTAAATCAAAGCCCGCTAGTGTTAACTGCCCGGACACTAAACGTGCACAAGTGCACGGATGTGACCGAACCCTGTCGCAAAACCATGCGACCTGTCGCAAAACCATGCGACCTCTACTCTTTTGCCTAAAGGCGAATAGCTTTCTATCTGGGACTCTAAAGACTCGACACTACGCTGGCAGTGGGTTTAACCACAAACTGCAAGCGGCACTAGCTGTGCGTAACGGTCCCCAGGTAGATGCCGACAAGAAGACTGACGAGGTGAAACCCATCTGAACTTCTACTGAGCCTGAATGTGACAATCTCTGTACAGTCCAGTCTGTTCGTATGAGAACATCGCATGGCGGGCCTAGGGGGCGGTAAACGTCAGTCCCCTAATAGCGGTACAAGTCGTGTCGGAGTGTAGCCCGGAACACCCTGAGATAACACTAGAAACCTACCAGTATATCTCGCTTGCCATGGCCAGGGACTTTGTGTAATGGCTCTCCTAGACACAGCGCGATATCAACCCCCAATACCGGGAGAGAAGAATCATGTCTAACCGTCACTGCCTCCAAGTGCTTCGGGACTGCACCCAACTACTACCTATTTGCACGACTCCTTTGAGCTGTGGTAGGGTAGTAATCTAAGTACAGTGGGAACACACTCGAGGCGAAGTGACAGTGTCAAGTCAGCGGACTAAGCTGTACTTATGTCACCTGGGAACTGATAACTGACGATAGGTATAGTACCAACTAACAGTTCCCGACGAGTCCTTTCCAGTGTACTCGTAACCTAACGAGCACCCGCATACTATCTCAAGTACGACGTACTGACGGCTGTGGGACAGACCGTCTCCCATACTGGGATGAGAAGCGCATACGCTAGTCTACTCCGGAGTATTGATGCCCTGTCTCGATAGTCCTACGACTAGGGACCTGCATAAGGATGTGCTTGTAGATTACCCAGCCCCCACTAGTGTGACTGCCATCACAACGCTGGTAATCAAGCAAAGATCCTAAGGGCTCCACTAATGTGTATAGGTGATATACTAAAATAAACACATGTACACATTAAAGCAGAAACAAACCAAGTAGCATACTACTATATTGAGCAAGATTGTCTATACAAGGTGAATATCCCAAGCTTCCATTAAGTAATATACAAACTAGTATGATACAGTAATGGCCTCTAGGGCATATACACTAACAATCTCCCACTTGCACTAAGGCCATGTACTAGCGTATCGAAGACCTATCATCTCGATCAGCCACTCGAACTGAGTCTGGGGTAAGGCCTTCGTGAGTGGATCAGCAGTGTTATCTTCCGTAGAAACTCTCCGAACCTCGATCTCCTGGCGACCCACGATCTCTCTGATCAGGTGATACCGCCTCAAGATGTGTCTGGACTTCTGATGGGACTTGGGTTCCTTCGCTAAAGCTATAGCCCCGTTGTTGTCGCAATATAGAGGTATTCGATCAACAATGGACGGAACCACCTGAAGTTCTGTTAAGAACTTTCTTATCCAGACGGCTTCTTTTGCGGCATCTGCAGCAGCGATATATTCCGCTTCCATCGTTGAGTCAGCAACGGTTTCCTGTTTGGAACACTTCCAACACACCGCCCCTCCATTGAGGGTAAAGACATAACCCGACATGGACTTGGAATCATCCTTGTCGCTCTGGAAGCTGGAGTCAGCAAAGGCCTCGATCTGGAGGTCTTTTCCGCCATACACCAAGAACATCTCCTTAGTCCTTCTCAGGTACTTGAGAATGTTCTTTACCGCTATCCAGTACTTCTCCCCAGGGTTTGACTGATACTGGCTTACCACATTCAGTGCATAAGCTACATCTGGTCTGGTACACAACATCGCATACATTATAGAGCCTACCGCAGAAGCGTAGGGTATAATAGACATGCGATCCCTTTCCAAATCAGTCTTGGGAGACATCTCTTTGGAGAGGGTGATCCCATGACAAGCCGGTAGATTACCGCGCTTTGAATCTTCCATACTGAATCTTTTCAGTATGGTGTCGATGTACCTGGACTGTGAAAGTCCTAATATCCTCTTGGATCTGTCACGAAAGATCCGGATCCCCAGAATGTACGAGGCATCACCCAGGTCTTTCATGGAGAACCTGTGCGACAAGAACCCTTTGACAGATCGTAGCATAGGAATGTCGTTTCCTATCAAAAGAATGTCATCCACGTACAAGACGAGGAATACGACAGTTCTTGCTACAAATCTACTATAGATGCATGGTTCATCTGGATTTTTGATAAAGCCAAAATCTGTTAGTTATATGTATGCCCTAGAGGCCATTACTGTACATTGGATGTATATTGTAGTGGATGCTGGGACATATATAGGTAGGACTTTCTTGCTCGACATGATAGTACGCTATCTGGTTGCTCTTTATCTTAACGTGTATACTTTCTGTCTCTCTGTTACATGTTGATAAAGCCCTTAGGATGTGTACTCAACCTCCAGGACTGTGATGTAGATCATACTAGTGGGGCCTGGATAGTCCATGAGTACATCCTTGAAATGTTCCTAGTCGAGGGAATATCGAGACGGGGCATCGATATTCCAGAGTAGACTAGCGTATATCTTCTCGACCCATGCGATGGGCGATGGATGATCCCATATCCATTGGTGTTTGACATCGAAGATGGTATGCGGGTGCTCAGTGGAGACTGGGTACACTGAACGGACTCGCCGAGAACTCCCAGATGGTATTATACCTCACGTCAGATGGCAGTTCTCTGGTGACACTGGTACAGCTTAGTCTGTTGACCCGAGATCGTCATAGAGTCTTGTGTGTCTCCCACTGTGCTTTGATTTCCACCCTACCACGGCTCTACTGAGTTGTGAAAACAGGTGGTTATTGGGTACAGTCCCGATTCACATGGAGGCAATGAGCGATAGGAGGGGATTCGTCTCTCCCGGTATTGGGGGTTCATGTTGTGCTATGCTCGACTGGCCATAACAGGAAATCCCTGGCCAGGGTTGCAGTGATATACTGGTAAGAGTTATCAGTAGTTTCACGAATGTTATGGACCTTACGTCGGCATGACTTATCGAGCTATTGGGGTCTGACGTTTACCACCACTAGGCGAGATATGCGACATATCAGACGAACAGACCGGACTATACGGTAGTGTTACTGGTTGGATTCACTGGAGTGTGAGCGGGCTTGCTCGTCGATCTTCTGATCGCTCAATACCCGGGTGGCCGTTACGTTTAGCAGACCGCTTGCGGCTTGTAGGTGTTTGATATGATCATCACCTGCTGCCGCCGTATTGACGAGTCTTTAGAGTCCTACACAGAGGTTTCCTGGCTCAAGCGAAACGAAATAGGAGCGCATATGAGATATGTGCGGGACCGAGAATAATGCGTGTATGTGATACCGTATTTCATTCTCGCGATGAATGTGTCGAATGGTTGTATGCGATATAACTTAGTTATCGAATCAAGGATTGTTTCGATAAGCCGATACATTGGATACTAGTCGGTTATATGCGATATGACCGGATCGTTAGATCAAGTGTTGATTTAATGATTTAATGCATAATTATATATTTGATATATTACTTTGCATTAACTAGTATCGGTTTACTTAAGATGGATTTTCTCACTCGCCTGTGCACATTGTATATGTGATATATTTTGTGCACTTGATTGTATCATGTTTGATGATATATGATAGCTAGGGTTTGTGTAAAGAGTTAAACCTTAGTTAAGTAAATGGTTAGGGTTTTGATATATTTATTAATTCTTTTATCTTTTAATTTGTATTAAAAAGATAAGAGATAAAGAAAACAAAAGGTTGCTTTTCTTCATGAAGCTTGTTGAAGCTTCATGAAGCTTTGACCAAAGAAACCTTTTGTCTTCATCTCATTAACCCTAACCATTCATTGAACTATAGTTAGCTCTCTACACTTTACCATGGTTACAATTATGATAAGAATTCATTTTCTTTTCTATTATTATGCTTATCATAATACTTATCATATCTTTTTCTTCTTCTTCTTCATGAGCAAGAAGAAGAAAAGCTTTCTACACCAATGGCAACTTGAGAAATCAAGTGAGAAATCCAATTCTAAAGTGAACCCTCTTCCTATTTCTTCATCCTCTACCTCTTGCCAAGTAGTATAGGGTGTTTCCTTCACAAGTTTTCTTGACTTGGTGAAGTTGGAGCTTGATCTAGCGATGTCTCGACGTAGATCATCTTCGGCATCGAACCGACGATCAAGCCCGTCCATTCTTCGATGATGCCGATGCTAGAGTCATGGGTTCGATTTGGACAGCTGAGGGAGATCATCGCGGAGCTTAGGAAATGGTGGACCGGATCTACAAAGGTTGTAGCCCCTTTCCTTTAGATACATTTCCGTTTACTTGCTTGTTTCGCCTATATATCTAGTTAACGATCTGTATTAGGTTTTCTCGGCACATGTAAAATTTCAATTGGGCATGTTTGTTCACTTGTGAGACTCCATTAGTGTGCCTAGGAACCCTACAGTGGTATCAGAACCTAGCTAGAGCCTTAGGCGATGCGTAGACGGAATTAGAAGTCCGATCGACCCGAAACCCCGATTTTAACATGCTCTCTGGACATTTTTGAAATTCATGGATTTTTGTGAATTAAAAATATGCAGAAACCTCAGTGCAATATTATAAGAATTACTGTTTAAAACGGGGGCTCTGAATCGTTCATAGTGCGGCGGAACCGCCTCATATGCATGACTAATGCGGCGGTTCCGCGGCAAGTTGGTCTCCTCTGGCACATTTTTCTGCACAGTAATTCTTATAGTTTATTGATGGTGTTTCTGGGAATTTTTAATAATTTATTCAAGATTTGAATTTTCTGGGTTGAATTGGGGACTCGGTGTATCGATCGGATTGTCTAATTTTGTCAGTGTGTTTTTCCGGATATTTTTAGAATATGTTAAAAAGTTCGACCGGATATAAATACCCACTTTTTCCCCTGCCGGGAAATTTCCAATTGTTGGATTTTTCCGTAGTTTAACGACGTTCTAAGTAGTGCAAGTAACGCGATGGACCCTCTAGAAGATAACAAACCTTAACTCGATTATGTGACCGTCTTGAACTGCCCTTTGAACCTTAGGGTTTGGGGCAGTACGGCGTGCCACATGTGAGGCGTTGGCTTGACCCTTCTACGGCTGGACCGTTGGTACTGAGGCACGAACTGAGTGTTGTTAGACTTATTTCATGTGTTGAGCTGTATCGGGAAAACTTGGGTGTTCGATTGTTCGATCGAAAAGTTTAGCATTTTCTATTTATCCGGAATGTGATACAACAATTGGAATTCACAAAAGTTATGTGATAACTGAATGAATGTTATAAACATAGCAGTTTAGTCTTACTTGATCGGTTGCCACGGAATTTTGATGTGATCAAAAGTCCGTTGCAATCACGTAGCGTACGCGGATACTCGCCGGGTAAACTTATTAGACAGCCTCATCCCATAGCCCCGACCAAGTGACTGTAGGAAAACCACGTCGCCGAAAGCATCCGTTAGGGTGCTCGTGGCAGCGGTGTTCCGCCTTGGTGCACTTCGTCGACGGCGTCGGGGGTGCGGCCGCCTACTAAAGTTTGCGACGAGCATTCGATCAGGATGTCGGGAATCTTGTTGAATTGCCCGACTTTATATTGAAAAGTGTTTTCGATAATGAGACTAAAATGCGGGGTTTATAATTGTTAGGCATGTGATGTCTAAGGAATTCATTTGATTAGGCATGCGATGTCTATGCAGGTTGCGGATTCCAACTGTTGTAGTTTTACATTTTCTTTTCTGTGACCGTAAGTGTAATATGTGATATCGCCGGTTTCGTTGCTATATGTCAACGACAATTAGGATGCGCATATTTACTTACGTTGATGACATGTGATGTTATGTGTTGCTGGATATGTTATATTGGATCGTCGTGTTTGAATAGCCGGGGGGATTTTATGTGAGATGAGTGTTTTTTCATTTTCATTCATGTAAAAACTTGTATGTAATATTCTTTTATTGGGGCACTTCCAGGTTGCGGGATATGTCACCGTTTGTATATTATTTACTTTTCCGCATTAGGATAGACCCAAGGAGGGGAGCACAAGTAACCGGGTTCTGGGGTCCAGAGGGAGACCAACTCGAGGAGTCGAGTCCGGGTCTCCTAACCCTAGAATTGGTAGGGTTGCTTGCCGCTCTCGTAGGGGTCTAAGGGTGTGGGATTGGCTATTCATCACGACCGTGGAATCCGTGTTTTATACTGGCTCGTATTGAAAACACAGACGTCCTAGTATATCCAATATTTCATATGATATTTTTTCTGCTGCGTTATCTGTGATGTGATCATGTGATGTTCTGTGATAGATATAGTATATAGTATATATGATATATTATATAGACATTGCTTATGTTTTACACCCGCGCTAGCCCTGCCTCGCTCTGCCGTTAGTTACCTAACCTAACGGTGCAGACGGGACATCGAGGCGAATGCGGATGGCATAAGCGTACGTCAAATTTATCTGTGATGGTTAGGTGGACTTAATTGATGGGATATTCATTTATGAGATTAATGAAAGAAAATAAACCTAATTGATGTTGTGGAATCGAATTTCAAAATAAAAACAGGTAGCTACAGTTCTTGCTTTGCATCGCGGTGTTCCTTGTAGAACATCTTGCACCTTATTCGATAAGGAAAGGACCGAGATTCCTTCACTGGGAGTGACTCCTTTAGCAATAACTGGCAGATGCTACAACCCTCGGTTTGTCTTTTGATCGCTTCTATAGTTTTTGCTTTGCACAGTGATATATATGATATATCCCGCACTTCATTCGACGAGGAAAGGGCCGATGATCCCTTCACCGGGAGTGACCCCTTTAGCAAAACTAGAAAAGCCTCAAAAACATTCCATTTAAAAACCATTTGATTCCGCAACGAGATCAAGTTCAAAGCGTTAAAGGTTTTCACAAAAACCATTCGCAACCCTCCGTCATTTTAGGAAGTAGAGTACTTAGTATTCGTGTTGTGTTTGTTGACTTTAGTTAAGGCACAGTGTACGGTAGCTAAGTGATGTCTTCCTACACCGCATATGATGCGATTAGTTAGGACAGTCGCGTGACTTTGTTGACCTTAGTTAAGGGTCATGTGGGTGGGTCTAATTAATCACGAAATGACGGGTAGAACTTGACTAGTACTTATGATTTGTTGACCATAGTTAAGGTCATAGGTGCTAAGGGTAAAAACCATTATCGGGAGTTTCAAGTGTTGAAATTTGCAATGAGATTGCATACCTTCTATATGATAGTTGGATCCCGATACCCACTGCGAGTAATTGTTACTCCTGGGAGAGTTTTGCACTTTATAATTAGCCGATCAAGTAGGTGTCTAGAAAGGTGTCAACGGGGTTACGCCTCTGGGAAAGCAAGGTTTACAGTAATTAGGTCCGTGCGAAAGCACGGGGAACCTCCCTCAAAGTACCGACACTGGCCTGGCTGAAAGATTGGCGAACTTGTAGAGTGTAATTAATCCCGGCTAGTCTTTCCTTTTAGGGTTTGAAGGAAGATTTGATAAAAACAGTGGGAGCCATCCTGATTAGATAAAATAAATAACCAATCTGATCTTGCAAGAGTGCACGCAGAGTGTTTTCTTCTCTCTCTCTCCAGGTAGCGACCATATCACGCCTTAATCAAGATAATAATACGGAATATTGACCGAACCCGCTTGTTATACTGAGCTGGGGAAAGTTGGTCCCGCTCCAGCTTATAATTGTTATAAGAAAGAGCAGGAAATAGGGAAAACCAGAATTCCTATGCCGCCCAAACGAAGAAAGTGCATATGATGCATCTCCTTCGGGTATGTTCATTACAAAGAACTGTTTCTCAGTATCCTCTGAATCCTGGGTATTTGATACCGGATCAGGATCCCAGATATGTAATCTGTTACATAGGGCTACAAAAAGGTAGAAAAACTGAGAACGGGTGATAAGTTTCATGAGACAGAAACCGGGGCAAGTGTTGCAGCCAAGTCTGTTGGTCACTGTCACCCTGTATTACCAATACATTGATTCTGAACAAATGCTATTAGATACCGAACCTGATATACAAAATCATATCAGTCTCTTTATTAGTAAAGAAATGATATAATTTTGTATTGTTGGATAATGTTTTGAACATTTCCTATATCAAAAGTTGATCGGTTCAGGCACGTTATCTAAAAGCATTGACGTTCTAAATCAAACTACAGTTCCTTGTATACTGAACACACACAAGAGGAAGAGTTCAGAAATGAATGAATCCTTCTTGAGACATTGTAGACTAGGTCACATCAATGCGACCCGACTAGCTGAAGTTACATTTTAGATGCATATTTAAATCAGTTTGAATTTACATCTTGTGAAACTTGCCAGTCATGTCACAAAGATTAGATGACCATAGCTCTGTTTATTAGAAACAGAGAAAGAGTTAGTAAACTCTAGGGACTGATAAATGATGATGTATGTGAGGTCTCCTGTCTACACATGCCAAGACTGGTTCTTTATACTTCATTATATTCTCTGATAATCTCTTAAGATTCAGTCATATGTTCCTGTTGAAACATAAGTCCGAACCTTTTGAGGTATTCACAGAATATAAGTTAGATGTAGAGAACCAATAACCGGGTATAAGTATTATGTCCTATGATGAGATCAGGGAGGAGAATACTTGTGCATGGCATTCCTGGACCATTCTAAAGGAGAATGAGATTCTCTCTCCGTACTACTCCTCTGAATACACCACAGCACAACGGTGTATCAGGGCGGAGCAATCGCACAATATTAGATATCATGTGCTCTATGATGAGTATTACTGAGTTACTTATTTCCTTTTTGGGGTTGTACGCTTGAGAAGCTGCATACCTATTGAATTAGGTTTGAATCAAATCAGTGCCTACCACTCCATATGAGATATGGTATGGGAAGAGCCCATGTCTTAAGCTAGTTAAGATTTGGGGTTGACCGGCCTATGTCTAAGAGCAAAATCTGGACAAGATCGAGGCAGGATCAGTTCTGTAGAACTGGAAAGGTTCCAGCTATACAAAACTGCAGTTGATGATTTGACAGAACCAAAGGATTCTATAGTCCCCGACGAACCTTAGCCTCTCCGCCGATCTAGTAGGGTTCCTCATCCGCCTGAGAGATACCTCGGTTTCTCGATGACAGTGGGAGCGAGGATTGCATCATTAGATGATGACCCAACTAGTTTCGAGAAGGCCATCGAGAGTAGGGACTCTGTAAGAATGGCTGGATGCTTAGCGATCTGAGATGGAATCCATATACACCAACAAAGTATGGACTTTGGTTGCTATATCTGAAGGGTTAAATCCCCATCAGGAGCAAGTATATCTTGAGAAGATTACTTGGTGTAGATGGAAAGGTTGAGACTTTCAAAACTAGACTTGTTAAAGGTTTTCGTCATCGACCAGGCACGGATAATGATGAAACCTTTTCCATGGAATATGCTTAAGTCCATCCAGATCCTACTTGCCACGGCTACATACCATGATTGCGATATCTGGTGGTTGGGTGCCATGACTACTTTTCTAAATAATGATTTAGAAGAGAACGTCGATAAGAACACAGCCAGAGGGCTTCGTAAACAGTGGGAGCAGCGGAAACGTGTGCAAGTTGCTTTACATAATGAAGCAGGCATCGCGGAGTTGGAACGTCTGTTTTGATGTGATAGTCAAAGTGTTTGACCTCATCAAAATGGTAGACGAACCTTGTATATACAAAAGGGTAGTAGAGAGTAAGGTGGTCATCTTCGTATTGTACGTAGACAACATACTCTTGATAGAAAAAGAGTTTCCTATACTACGATCGGTCAATCTCCTATTATCACTAGGATTCTCCAAATAGGATCAAAGTGATACCTCCTAAATCCTGAGTTTTCATCTATGAGATAGATGTAATTGGATGCTAGGATTCTTACTAGATATAGTGAGATGGTATCAATCGATCCTGAGGAGAATCACTGGAAGAGTTCCAGGGTGATAAAGACGACTGAATGTCAGTCACGGGCATTGTCTTTACCCTCAGTAGAGGGACGGTATGTTGGAAGAGTTCCAAGCTAGATACCGTGGAAAACTAGACGATAAAGGCTGGTAACATCGCTATTGAAGATACTACCAAAGAGGCAGTTTGGGTGTATATAGGTTCATAAGATGAACTAGGTTCCTGCCATTGTATGACAATGGAAGTGTGGCTTAGGCCCTGGAACCCTGGTCCCATCAGTGACCCAGACATATTCTAAGGAAGCATCACCTGATCATGGAGATAGCTGATCTCCAGGTTGATCGAGGTTTGGAGAGTAGATTAAGAGGACAACACGGCGGATCCACTCACGAAGGCCTTTTTCCCAAAGAGAGACTTTTAGGGGATGGTTGAGTATGTGATACTGCAACCACTGCTACAGATGGCCCTAGTGCAAGTGGGAGATTGTTAGTTATATGTATGCCCTAGAGGCCATTACTGTACATTGGATGTATATTGTAGTGGATGCTGGGACATATATAGGTAAGACTTTCTTGCTCGACATGATAGTACGCTATCTGGTTGCTCTTTATCTTAACGTGTATACTTTCTGTCTCTCTGTTACATGTTGATAAAGCCCTTAGGATGTGTACTCAACCTCCAGGACTGTGATGCAGATCATACTAGTGGGGCCTGGATAGTCAATGAGTACATCCTTGAAATGTTCCTAGTCGAAGGAATATCGAGACGGGGCATCGATATTCCAGAGTAGACTAGCGTATATCTTCTCGACCCATGCGATGGGCGATGGATGATCCCATATCCATTGGTGTTTGACATCGAAGATGGTATGCGGGTGCTCAGTGGAGACTGGGTACACTGAACGGACTCGCCGAGAACTCCCAGATGGTATTATACCTCACGTCAGATGGCAGTTCTCTGGTGACACTGGTACAGCTTAGTCTGTTGACCCGAGATCGTCATAGAGTCTTGTGTGTCTCCCACTGTGCTTTGATTTCCACCCTACCACGGCTCTACTGAGTTGTGCAAACAGGTGGTTATTGGGTACAGTCCCGATTCACATGGAGGCAATGAGCGATAGGAGGGGATTCGTCTCTCCCGGTATTGGGGGTTGATGTTGTGCTATGCTCGACTGGCCATAACAGGAAATCCCTGGCCAGGGTTGCAGTGATATAATGGTAAGAGTTATCAGTAGTTTCACGAATGTTATGGACCTTACGTCGGCATGACTTATCGAGCTATTGGGGTCTGACGCTTACCACCCCTAGGCGAGATATGCGACATATCAGACGAACAGACCGGACTATACGGTAGCGTTACTGGTTGGATTCACTGGAGTGTGAGCGGGCTTGCTCGTCGATCTTCTGATCGCTCAATACCCGGGTGGCCGTTACGTTTAGCAGACCGCTTGCGGCTTGTAGGTGTTTGATATGATCATCACCTGCTGCCGGCGTATTCACGAGTCTTTAGAGTCCTACACAGAGGTTTCCTGGCTCAAGCGAAACGAAATAGGAGCGCATATGAGATATGTGCGGGACCGAGAATAATGCGTGTATGTGATACCGTATTTCATTCTCGCGATGAATGTGTCGAATGGTTGTATGCGATATAACCTAGTTATCGAATCAAGGATTGTTTCGATAAGCCGATACATTGGATACTAGTCGGTTATATGCGATATGACCGGATCGTTAGATCAAGTGTTGATTTAATGATTTAATGCATAATTATATATTTGATATATTACTTTGCATTAACTAGTATCGGTTTACTTAAGATGGATTTTCTCACTCGCCTGTGCACATTGTATATGTGATATATTTTGTGCACTTGATTGTATCATGTTTGATGATATATGATAGCTAGGGTTTGTGTAAAGAGTTAAACCTTAGTTAAGTAAATGGTTAGGCTTTTGATATATTTATTAATTCTTTTATCTTTTAATTTGTATTAAAAAGATAAGAGATAAAGAAAACAAAAGGTTGCTTTTCTTCATGAAGCTTGTTGAAGCTTCATGAAGCTTGTTGAAGCTTCATGAAGCTTGTTGAAGCTTCATGAAGCTTGTTGAAGCTTCATGAAGCTTGTTGAAGCTTCATGAAGCTTGTTGAAGCTTCATGAAGCTTGTTGAAGCTTCATGAAGCTTTGACCAAAGAAACCTTTTGTCTTCATCTCATTAACCCTAACCATTCATTGAACTATAGTTAGCTCTCTACACTTTACCATGGTTACAATTATGATAAGAATTCATTTTCTTTTCTATTATTATTCTTATCATAATACTTATCATATCTTTTTCTTCTTCTTCTTCATGAGCAAGAAGAAGAAAAGCTTTCTACACCAATGGCAACTTGAGAAATCAAGTGAGAAATCCAATTCTAAAGTGAACCCTCTTCCCATTTCTTCATCCTCTACCTCTTGCCAAGTAGTATAGGGTGTTTCCTTCACAAGTTTTCTTGACTTGGTGAAGTTGGAGCTTGATCTAGCGATGTCTCGACGTAGATCATCTTCGGCATCGAACCGACGATCAAGCCCGTCCATTCTTCGATGATGCCGATGCTAGAGTCATGGGTTCGATTTGGACAGCGGAGGGAGATCATCGCGGAGCTTAGGAAATGGTGGACCGGATCTACAAAGGTTGTAGCCCCTTTGCTTTAAAAACATTTCCGTTTACTTGCTTGTTTCGCCTATATATCTAGTTAACGATCTGTATTAGGTTTTCTCGGCACATGTAAAATTTCAATTGGGCATGTTTGATCACTTGTGAGACTCCATTAGTGTGCCTAGGAACCCTACAAAATCTTTGACCGTCTCATCAAAACAGATGTTCCAACTCCGCGATGCCTTCTTTAGTCCATAGATGGACTTAAGCAACTTGCACACCTTTCCGCTGCTCCCACTCTGAATGAAACCCTATGGCTGGTCCATATAGACACACTCCTCTAAATTTCCATTCAGAAAAGCGGTCTTTACGTCCTTCTGCCAAGTCTCATAATCATGGAAGGCAGCAATGGCAAGAAGGATCCGAATGGATTTCAGCATAGCTACTGGAGAAAAGGTCTCGTCATAGTCCAAACCAGGTCTTTGACGAAAACACTTTGCAACAAGTCTAGCTTTATAGGTCTCAACCTGTCCATCTGTAGGGTTCCTAGGCACACCCATGAGGTTCTACAACTGATCAACCATGTCCAATTCAAATTTTTCATATGCCAAAGAAACCCTAATGCTAGATCGTTAACTAGAGGTAAGGCAATACAAAGCAAGTTAACAGTTTAACTACAAGTGAAAGTGACTACAACCTTTGTAGATCCGGTCCTCCACCTCTTTAGCTCCGTGATGACGTCGCACCGCTGCGATCATCGGGATAGTGGACTCTAGCGTTGGTTTCATCGGAGAAATGATCGGGCTAGGTCGTTGACTTCGATGCCGAAGATGATCTACGTCGAGGCGACTCAAACTCAAGCAACATCTTCACTAGGTCATGAAACTTGTGAAGATAACACCCTATAAAACATGGCAAGTGGTAGAGGATGAAGAAATAGGAAGTGGGTTCACTTTGGATTTGGATTTGGATTTCACACTTGATTTCATCACTTGAAAATTTTCAAGAATGGTTTCTTAACTTGAAGAAGATGAAGAAGAAGAAGAAGAAAGAAAAATCAATTCTTGAAAATAATAAATCAAGTGATACTTATCATAATGCAACCATGGGTGAAGTAACACATGTAGAGAATAAACTAGGGTTTAGGTGTAAGGGTTAGGTTAAGGGAAAAAACAAAATGGTCAAGACTTTTCAAAGATCATGAAGCTTCTAGCAATTAACAAAGAAAGCCACCATTTTTGTTTCTTGCCAAAAATAAATGAATAAAATAAATAAATAAGTTAAAACCCTAACCATTAACCTAAACATGGTTTAAAGCATACACACACCCAAGTTTGCATGTACCATCAAACATGATACAAACTAGTGCACAAAAATATATCACATATACAACTTGTGCACATCAAGTGAGAAAATCAATCTTAAGTGAACAAATACTAGTTAATGTAAAGTAATATATCAAATATATAATTATACATTAAATCATTAAATCAATACTTGATTTAATGATCCGGTCATACTGCATATAACCGACTAATATCAAGTGTATCAATATATCGAATCAACATTTGATTCGGTAACCCGGCTATATTTTATATAACCGTCCGATGATACAAATCGCGAGAATATAAATCAGTATCACATACTGGTATTATTCTCGGTCCCGCACATATCTCATATGCGCTCCTATTTCGTTTCGCTTGAGCCAGGAAACCTCTGTGTAGGACTCTAAAGACTCGTCAATACGCCGGCAGCAGGTGATGATCATATCAAACACCCACAAGCCGCAAGCAGTCTGCTAAACGTAACGGCCACCCGGGTATTGAGCGATCAGAAGATCAACGAGCAAGCCCGCTCACACTCCTGTGAATCCAACCAGTAACACTTACCGCACAGTCCGGTCTGTTCGTCTGATATGTCGCATATCTCGCCTAGGGGTGGTAAACGTCAGACCCCAGTAGCTTGATAAGTCATGCTGATGTAAGGTCCATAACAAGCATGAAACTTCTGATAACTCTTACCAGTAAATCACAGCAACCCTGGCCAGGGATTTCCAGTTATGGCCAGTCGAGCATAGCGCAACATCAACCCCCAATACCGGGAGAAACGAATCCCCTCCTATCGCTCATTGCCTCCATGTGAATCGGGACTGTACCCAAAAACCACCTGTTTGCACGACTCAGTAGAGCCATGGTTGGGTGGAAATCAAAGCACAATGGGAGACACACAAGACTCTATGACGATCTCGGGTCAACAGACTAAGCTGTACCAGTGTCACCAGAGAACTGCTATCTGACGTGAGGTATAATACCATCTGGGAGTTCTCGGCGAGTCCGTTCAGTGTACCCAGTCTCCACTGAGCACCCGCATACCATCTCTGATGTCAAACACCAATGGATATAGGATCATCCATCGCCCATCACATGGGTCGAGAAGATATACGCTAGTCTACTTTGGAATATCGATACCCCGTCTCGATATTCTCACGACTAGGAACATTGAAGGATGTACTCATGGACTACTTAGGCCCCACTAGTATGATCTGCATCATAGTCCTGGAAGTCGAGCACATCTCCTAAGGGCTTTATCAACATATAATAGAAAGACTGCAAGTATACATGTTAAGATAAAGAGCAACCAGATAGCGTACTATCATGTCGAGCAAGAAAGTCCTACCTATATATGTCCCAGCATCCACTACAATATACATCTCATGTACAGTAATGGCCTCTAGGGCATACATATAACTAACAATCTCCCACTTGCACTAGGGCCATCTGTAGCAGTGGTTGTAGTATCTCATACTCAACCATCCCATAATAGTCTCTCTCTAGGAAAAGGCCTTTGTGAGTGGATCCGCCGTGTTGTCCTCTGAGTCTACTCTCCAAACCTCGATCACCCTGGAGATCAACTATCCCCATGATCAGGTGATGCTGCCTCAGAATATGTCTGGGTCACTGATGGGACCAGGGTTCCTGGGCCAAAGCCACAATTCTATTGTCACACAATGGTAGGAACCTAGTTCATCTCATGAACTAATATACACCCAAACTTCCTCTTTGGTAGTATCTTTGATAGCGATATCACCAGCCTTTATCGTCTAGTTTGCCACGGTATCTCGCTTGGAACTCTTCCAACATACCGTCCCTCCACCGAGGGTAAAGACAATGCCTGCGACTGACATTCAGTCGTCCTTATCACCTTGGAACATTTCCAGTGATTCTTCCCAGGATCAACTGATACCATCTCACTACACCTAGTGAGAATCCTAATATCCATTTAGATCTATCTCATAGATATAAAATCTAGAATTTAGGAGGTATCACATAGATCCTATATGGAGAATCCTTGTGATAAGAGGAGATTGACCGATCGTAGTATAGGAAACTCTTTTTCCTATCAAGAGTAAGAGTATGTTGTCCACGTACAATACGAGGACGACCACCTTACTCTCTACTACCCTTTTGTATATACAAGGTTCATCTACCATTTTGATGAAGTCAAACTCTTTAACTGTCACATCAAAACAAACGTTCCAACTCCGCGATGCCTGCTTTATTTTGTAAAGCAACTTGCACACGTTTCCGCTGCTCCCACTGTTTACGAATCCCTCTGGCTGTGTACTTATAGACGTTCTCTTCTAAATCAGTATTCAGAAAAGCAGTCATGACACCCAACC
Source organism: Agapanthus africanus (assembly GCA_030015575.1). Lineage (NCBI taxonomy): Eukaryota > Viridiplantae > Streptophyta > Magnoliopsida > Asparagales > Amaryllidaceae > Agapanthus > Agapanthus africanus. The sequence goes on along the minus strand of JASDDO010000012.1, from coordinate 348,351,802 downwards.
ACCGATATCGTAGTCATGGTATGTAGCAATGGCAAGTAGGATCCGGATGGACTTAAGCATAACCACTGGAAAAAGGTTTCATCATTATCCACGCATGGTCGATGAAGAAAAACTTTAACAAGTCTAGCTTTGAAAGTCTTAACTTTTCCATCTACACCAAGTAATCTTCTCAAGATGTACTTGCTCCTGATGGGGATTTAACCCTTCAGATATAGCAACCAAAGTCCATACTTTGTTGGTGTACATGGATTCCATCTCAGATCGCTAAGCATCCAGCCATTCTTACAGAGTCCCTACTCTCGATGGCCTGCTCCAAACTAGTTGGGTCATCATCTCATGATGCATTCCTCGCTCCCACTGTCATCGAGAAACCGAAGTATCTCTCAGGAGGATGAGGAACCCTACCAGATCGGCGGAGAGGCTGAGGTTCGTCGGGGACTATTGAATGCTTTGGTTCTGTCAAATCATCAGCTGCAGTTTTGTATAGCTGGAACCTTTCCAGTTCTACAGAACTAACCTTGCCTCGATCTTGTCCGGATTTTGCTTTTGACATAGGCCGGACAATCCCAAATCTTAACTTACTTAAGAGATAGGCTCTTCCCATACCATATCTTATATGGAGTGGTAGGCACTAATTTGATTCGAATCCAATTCAATAGGTATGCAACTTCTCAAATGTACAACCCCAAAAGAAAATAGGTAACTCAGTAGTACTCATCATAGAGCATACCATATCTAATATGGTGCGATTGCTCCGCCCCGATACACCGTTGTGCTGTGGTGTATTCAGAGGAGTAACACCGAGAGAGAATCTCATTCTCCTTTAGAATAGTCCAAGAATTCCATGCACAAGTATTCTCCTCCCTGATCTTATCAAAAGACATAATACTTATACTCGTAATTTGGTTCTCTACTTCTAACTTATATTCTTTAAATATCTCAAAAATTTCGGACTTGTGTTTCAACAGGAACATATGTCTGAATCTTGAGAGATTATAAGAGAGTATAATGAAGTACAAAGAACCGGTTGTCACGACCCGAAGTTTGGCCCGTGACCGGCACTTAACCACGTAACGTCTACAGGCGTAACGCGACTAAGTGAACCGAAACCCAGAAATCAAACCAGTGAAAGTATAGAGTGTTATAAGTTTTAAAAGGAAAGCATTTACTAACATGACAAGAAATCCAAGTAAACAATCACCAAGATAGTAATATACGACGCCGTAGCGAAGATCAAGATCCACAAGTGGGAACATCACAGATAGAATAAACTGTAAGTACAGCCGGCTCACAACGAGCTCGACACCAGAAAACAAATATAATACATCATCGTCCTCACACTGTCTCTAAGTCAAATACATACATGGTAGATGGAGAATACTAGATACAACAATGTACATACTGAAAGATAAACAGATACCGCACAAAACCCACCTATCAGCAAAAGAGCTAGTACACCAACTATGGGGGTATCTGTGTCAAAAGATGCAAAGCAGCCTGCCGCGACTACTCCGAAGGGCAACCTGCAAACACTGTGGCACAACGGGGGTGAGTTGCCAACTCGTGAATAGAGATAACATATAAAGGTAATCGCGAGCATGCACGTACTGCGCTACCCTATCATATGCCAACAGATGATATTAATATGTGATAAGCAGTATGTGCAATAATCATGTAAGTGCTCTATCAGGTACTGTACTACCGGATGAGGTACAAATGCTCTATCAGGTAATGCATCTACAGGATGAGGTACAAATGTAATGCTGAGCAGGGGCAATATAATAGTTACACGGAATGTCAACGGGGAATATATAATCGGTGTCTCAATGCACCCAGATCTCCCAAAAATAGCTCATGCGCCGGCACTCTCATCAGCCCTCAAATCCTGTACATCTCTGAGAATCCCGAGTGCCCAACATCGGCACCCAAATATCATAAATACTCGTGTCCAGCATCGACACGTAAATCCTCATCCATCGGGCCCCGTCAGTACGGGTCAGCCCACGGGCTCCGTCTGGGGTATCGGCCCTCGGCCCCAGCAGTACGGATCACCCCGCATCCATCTATAGACTCTGATCAGTACCCTCCGGATAACTGTCAGGTCCAACCAATCACCGATAGGTAGTAGTCCCTCTGCCAGGCTCACCGTCTACTACACAGCGAAACCGTTCTTGCCCCGGGGTACCATACCGGGTCCACCATGTACCCGTAATCGGCCTCAACCAGCTCCTCGATTCGGGTTCACATGTATCACTCTAGCACCGAGAAAACACATGGTGGACGCACCGAAATATCATAACAAGGGAACCGGGTTTTTAAATGATTACATATTTGCAATAGCCACGGTTCCCAAATCCATAAATCACATGTAATCCAAACCAGAATGCAAGTCAATGATCCGATATGATATGTGCGTCAAATATAAATATCATGTCAAGTCACATATAGATGAGCTACAATATGATGATCCGATGTGATATAAGCATCAAGTATGAATAGCATGTCAAGTCACATATAGATGAGCTACAATATGATGATCCGATGTGATATAGGTATCAAGTATGAATAGCATGTCAAGTCACATATAGATGAGCTACAATATGATGATCCGATGTGATATAAGCATCAAGTATGCATAGCATGTCAAGTCACATATAGATGAGCTACAATATGATGATCCGATGTGATATAGGTATCAAGTATGAATAGCATGTCAAGTCACATATAGATGAGCTACAATATGATGATCCGATGTGATATAGGTATCAAGTATGAATAGCATGTCAAGTCACATATAGATGAGCTACAATATGATGATCCGATGTGATATAGGTATCAAGTATGAATAGCATGTCAAGTCACACATAGATGAGCTACAATATGATGATCCGATGTGATATAGGTATCAAGTATGAATAGCATGTCAAGTCACATATAGATGAGCTACAATATGATGATCCGATATGATATAGGTATCAAGAATGAATAGCATGTCAAGTCACACATAGATGAGCTACAATATGATGATCCGATGTGATATAGGTATCAAGTATGAATAGCATGTCAAGTCACATATAGATGAGCTACAATATGATGATCCGATGTGATATAAGCATCAAGTATGAATAGCATGTCAAGTCACATATAGATGAGCTACAATATGATGATCCGATGTGATATAGGTATCAAGTATGAATAGCATGTCAAGTCACACATAGATGAGCTACAATATGATGATCCGATGTGATATAGGTATCAAGTATGAATAGCATGTCAAGTCACATATAGATGAGCTACAATATGATGATCCGATGTGATATAAGCATCAAGTATGAATAGCATGTCAAGTCAAATATTAATGAGCTACAATATAATGATCCGATGTGATATAGGCATCAAGTATGAATATCTGTGTAGTAGGGAATGCTATACGTACAAAATAGTAACCATGAACATGCAATATATATAAGGAACACTATAAGGTCCAATCAGCCCTGACGTAGAACGCCATGCGGGCGATATCCCCGTAGATGTGAAATCTACTCACCGTAGTCTCTCGCTAGGTGTAGCCAACAACCTGCTTCCCCTTCTTCGCGGCGTCCACCGTACTCGCCTGCGAACCTAGAATTACACAATATATCATATGTAAGCTTGAAGTCACACAAACGCGACATTTAAGCCGAACTAGTAACTCGTGTCGTGAACCCAACGCGCGTGTGCGCGATACGCTAAAACGTGTGGTTACGCGCCTGAAACCACTCCGACGCGTCGCGCTACGCAGAAACCCCAAACCCACACACACGTATCACGTGTGTCGCGAAAGATTGAGAATACGGGAAATAGGGTATTCTACTCCAAATTTTGATACAGGAAAGATATTGTAAAACTATACATGCCAAAACAACACACATAGCAGCAGACACCTACACCCCAAACCCCAACCCAAGACTCCCCTATCTGGCCGCAAATTGCGGCCAGAATGCAATATTTGGCGGCCTCACTTGGGAATTGGGCTCCCAGGTTTGGTGTGTGCACTCTATACCCCCCATACATGCTACAGTAACATCTAGATTTACACTGAAAAGTCTCGGGTAACAGCAGATCCTACAGGGCCTTATTTCTAGTTAAAATCAACACTTTGCACTAAAATGTAACTTTAGGGTATTTTTGTGCAAACTGAAACAAAACTTGGCCTAAGATAGCTCTAATAACACCTAATAGAGCTAACACAACTAACAAAACCCTAATCTAACATATACTTCACAAATATCCCTTAATATCACTAAAATGCATAAAAATGAGATTTTTACTAAAGAATACAACAAGTCTAAGGAAAAGAAGTGCAAATATGAGTTAATACCTTCTAAGAACCTTGTAGAACACCAAAACTTTCAGCTTTCCCCTCTAGTGTGCAGATTTGCCTTAAACACCACAAAAAGCTCGCTTTTCTTAAGGTTTTGTGATGAAAAAGTGTTGTTTTTGTGTAGGATTTGTTTGGGAATCAAAGGGAAGTGAAGAGGAGAAGAAAAGATGAAGAAAATGGGGGTTTCTCTGCTGGAAATTTTGCAGGAACTGAAGTGGGGAAAAGAGAGAGAGAGAAGGGATAAAAAATGGGTCAAAAAGTCTACCCTTCACCTAACCACCATGCTCATTTGTTTTATTAGGATTTTGGAATTATAAAAGAGTTTTGTGAAAGGATTTAATGGTGGGGGGGAAAATAAGATTTGCAACCATGCACCAAAGAATAGGTTAACAAGTCACAAGAAAAAGTCTAAGTATGCAAGTGTGCACAAACACAAGAAAATTCCCAATATGCTAACACTACTAAATATGAATAATAATCCTAAGAACACATATATAATAACACGTACGACCACTACTTATCACGAAAGACATCAAACGGAAATTCAAAGTGTTACAATCTACCCCCCTTAAAGAAATTCGGTCCCCGAATTTAAAAAATCTAACTATTCGCACCTTCAAAAAGATGGGGATACCTCTTCCTCATCTCGCTCTCGGTCTCCCAAGTGACTTCCTCGCCGCTCTGGCCACGCCAAAGTACTTTGACGGACGGTATCTCTTTCGACCTCAATTTCTTCACTTGCCGATCCAGGACCATCACCGGCTGCTCTGCATAGGAAAGGTCGCGCTCAAGCTGGATCGTCGGGTGCTGAAGCGCATGCGAAGGATCATGAAGATATCTGCGGAGCATCGAAATGGGAAATACCGGGTGCACGTCTGAAAAACTAGGCGGAAGGGCTAATCGATACGCAACCGCACCAACACGCTCGAGGATCTCGAAGGGCCCCACATATCTGGGACTAAGCTCCCCTATCTTCCCAAATCTCATTACGCCCTTCATTGGGGAGACCCTCAAGAAAACTTGATCACCAACAGGAACTCAAGTCTGCGCCGACGACGGTCCGCATAAGATCTCTGTCTACTCGGGGCTGCTCTCATCCTATCGCGAATCAACTGGATCTTCGCGGTCGTCTCCTCCACAATCTGCGGTCCTAAGATACTGCTCAACAGGTGGGCGATCTGCATCTCCTCCCATAAAGAGCCTCAAATGGTGCCATCTGAATGGTCTCCTGGTAGCTGTTGGTGTAGGAGAACTCTACCAAGGGCAAATGATGATCCCAGCTACCTCCGAAGTCTAAAGCGCATGCTCTGAGCATGTCCTCGAGAGTCTGAATAGTCCGCTCTGACTGTCCGTCGGTCTGCGGATGGAATGCTGTGCTGAAACTCAAGCGAGTGCCCAAAGCCTCCTGAAGCCTCTGCCATAGCCTGCTGGTAAACTGGGTGCCTCTATCGGACATGATACAAGTCGGAACTCCGTGCAGTCGTACAATCTCATCAATGTAAATCTGGGCATACTGAGCAAATCCGAAAGTCGTCTTCACCGGTAGGAAGTGAGCCGCTTTCGTCAAACGATCCACGATCACCCAGATGGAGTCATACCCTCGACTAGTCCTGGGTAGACCCACAATGAAATCCATAGATATCTGTTCCCATTTCCACTCCGGAATGGGTAACGGCTGTAGCTCTCCCGCGGCCTCTGGTGCTCAGCCTTGACTTGCTGACAAGTCAGGCATCTCGACACAAAATCTGCAATGTCCCTCTTCATACCGTCCCACCAGTAAACATCTCTCAAGTCATGGTACATCTTGGTGGAACCGGGATGAACACTATATACCGATCGATGTGCATCCTCAAGAATCTCGCGCCGTAATCCCTCAGCATCTGATACGCACAGTCTAGCTCCAAATCGTAGTATCCCCTGATCATCGATCACGAACTCGGAAAATCTGCCATGTCCCATCTGTGTCCTGATTTCTGAACAGCGGTCATCACTGTGCTGTGCCACATGTATACGGTCAAGCAACTGTGGGCGTGCACGAACATGCGCCATCTGTCCTCCGATCGGCGTAAACTCGAACTGTACCCGACTGTCACATAAGATCTGCCAATCCGCTGATGACTGCCTCTGCACTGCGCTCAAACAGGATAGACTGCCCCCGGGCCTCCTGCTCAAAGTATCCGCCACTACATTCGCCCTGCCCGGGTGATACAAGATCCCACAATCGTAGTCCTTCACTAACTCCATCCATCGGCGCTGTCTAAGGTTCAGGTCTCGCTGCTGAAATATGTACTTTAAGCTCTCGTGGTCAGTGAGTATCTGGCACGACTCTCCATACAGATAATGTCGCCAGATCTTGAGTGCAAAGACCACTGCGGCCATCTCCAGATCATGAGTGGGGTAATTCTGTTCATGTTTCTTTAATTGCCGCGAAGCATACGCAATCACCCTATCATGCTACATCAAAACGCAGCCCAACCCTACTCGTGAAGCATCGCAGTAGACCACAAATCCGCCTGATCCCGAAGGCAATGATAGCACTGGTGTTGTAGTCAGTAGAGCCCGTAGCCGCTGGAAACTATGCTCACACTCCTCCGTCCAATCGAAGCGAACTCCCTTCCGGGCCAACCCGGTCAAAGGTGTAGCAATGCGAGAGGAGTCCTGCACGAATCGCCGGTAATAGCCTGCCAGCCCTAGAAAGCTGCGAATCTCCGTCACTGACGTGGGTCTAGGCCAACTCCGAACTGCCTCGATCTTCCTCGGGTCGACACATATACCATCTCGTGTAATCACGTGCCCCAAGAAGTCTACGCTGTCTAGCCAGAAGGCACACTTGGAGAATTTGGCGAAAAGCTGATGCTCCCTCAAGGTCTGCAACGTAATCCGCAGGTGCTGCTCGTGCTCCTCTCTACTCCGAGAATACACCAAGATATCGTCAATAAACTGTTGGAGATAGTGCCCTCAGAGTCAATTATTAGGTCGCAGGTACGTGATTGCAATGATTGATGGAGGACCTATCCCGGTAGGACAGTCTTACTCGAGATGATAGTATGCTATCTGGTTTACCTTTATCATCGTGTACTGCTTTAAGTGACCTGACAAGTTGCTATTACACGTTGATAGAGCCCCTAGGATTCTTGCTTGACCACCAGCAGTATGAGGGCGATCATATAAGTGGGAGCTGGGGTCTATAAGCATATCCTTAAATGGTCCATAGTCGTGTGAGTTTCGAGACAGGGCATCGATACTCCAGAGTAGACTAGTGTATACAGTCGAGACCCCGACGAGGGGCGGTGGCCGGTCTCACAAGCCACTGGTGTCAGTTGGATCACCTAAGATGTATACAGGTGCTCATTAGGTTATGAGTACACCGGACATGACTCGCCGGGAACATGCTAGTTGGTCATATACCAGACGTCAGATGGCAGTTCCCTGGTGACATGTGTGCAGGTTAGTTCATCGACCTGGGGATCGTCATTTGTCTCGTGTGAGTTCCCACTGTACTTTGATTACTACCCTACCACGGCTCAAAGGAGTCGTGCAAACAGGTTTTAGTTGGGTACAGTCCCGAGCCACATGGAGGCAGTGAGCGTATCTTCAGGGGTTCGTCTCTCCCGGTATTGGGGGTGAGGTCGCGCTGTGTCTAGGAGAGCCATTACACGAAGTCCTTGGCCAAGGCAGGAGATTTACTGGTAGGTATTCCAGTAGTATCTCAGGGTGTTCTGGGCTACACTCCGACACGACTTGTACCGCTTTTGGGGGTCTGACTTTTACCAACCCCCTAGGCCCGCCATGCGATGCTCATAGACGAACGGACCGGACTGTACGGATATTGTCACTGACAGGCTCAGTAGGGTTGTCAGGCTGAGTTCGCTCACAGACGTCCCTTTTAGTCAATACCCGGTAGCCCGTTACGTATTGGCTTATACCTCTGACGTGCTAGTGGTTAAATCCACAACCAAGGTGTTGACAAGTCTTTAGAGTCCCCCACATTCTGTTACTCAGCTTTCGGGCGAAAAGTTATAGAGGCCGTATGGAGATATAGCAAGGTCCGATCATATACGTGCGGTATTGCACGGATCAGGATCGGACAGTTTGCACTATAGGCCGTATGGTTATATGCCAGGGTTCGATCAGATACGTGCGGTATTGCACGGATCAGGATCGAACAGATATTACTAGCCGGTTTTGGTATAAGCCGGATTCTAGTATAGTACAGTGGAGATTTTGTCTCATTGCATTTGTATTTCGGTCAGAATAAATATGCGGGTGTGTATGCACAGTATCGGGGTTTTCCTGTAATTTATTACGGGACCAGTTCTCTGGAGTTGCCAGTTTGCTTTTCGTTTCGGCCGATTTCCTTTGTATCGTTCATTGGCCGAAGGTTGGTGGAGGAGGGCTTATTTGCATTGTTGCAAATAATTGGTTGTGAAGGGGGTCTTTGCATATTTCCTTGTATCATGATGGTGCACCATTCTTTTGACCTTGACTTCTTCTATCATGATTGCTTGACTTTGTGAGCAATCATGGTTGTAGTTGGTGGGTTTTTGGAGTATGGGTTTTGTGGTGATCATTTGACTTTTCATGATCACTCACTTTCCACCCACCCCCTTGTCTTTGCTCTCTCTCTCCAATCACACAAGGGGGGGCGGCCATTCCTTGGCATGAGATGGGATTCATTTCATTGTGTGTGTGGCATTTTTCCTCTCATGGTGCCAAGAAAAATGCTCTCTTGTTCATCCAAAAACATCTTTTATTTCCTCCACCAAAAATGGCAATTCCACAACCCCAAAAATGAGACTTCTTCACTATACATTCTACAGCGAATCTTGGGCACGTCGACTAGCCAGCTTCGTGCCCGAGTTGCCTCGGCATTGAGGTGGGAGCCCGTAAAAGAAGTAGGCGATGTGGTGCACTTCCGACGAGGTGGAGACCGGAGCTTCCGCAGGAGATCGGGACGACGACGAGAAGACCGGAGGACTCGGATCAGTCGGTATATCTCTCTTCCCTTTCTTGTAGATAGCTAGGACTAATTAATGGTTCGATCCGGGTATTAGTGCGCGGCGGTTTGCCAGTTCAAGTAAAATTTAAAGTTTATCACCGCTTCCGCATTTGGCCGCCGGATTGACAGCCGGGGCGCCGCCGTGCACTTACAGTGGTATCAGAGCCTCGCCATTAACTTAGTCTAGCTTGGTTTAATGTGTTTGCATTTCCGATCGATCAAAAAGTTCCAAAACCGTGTTTTTCCAATCGACAGTTTTCTGTTGAAATTTTTTGGTTTCCAAAAATTTTTCGGGTTGTATAAAATTGATGTACTGGAGACCACTAGGCTACTGTAGAAATTCGACAGGGTGAATCGACAGTGGAGGCGCGGAACCGCGGCCAAAACCCCCTTGGGGCCGCGGTTCCGCCACGCACTGTGGGGATCCCTGCACCAAATTTCTATAGTGTCTTTGTGGGGTTAAAATTGGGGTTTTGGAATAATAACATTGGGCCCAGAACTTCCTGATCTGCTACAGTAATGCTTGGGGGCCCACTTGTTAAAATTTGATTGATCGGATATTTTAAACACATTATTTCACAGTATTTACATTATATCTGCGACCGTGAATGTCACTCGATCGGTAAATTCGGTCTAACTGCTATAGCCCGGTTAGACGGATTTGCGAACGTGACTTTCACGTTGATGTTCTGTTTTTGCTGTGATGTTGCGGATCGGTCGTGGGGGATAGCCTGGATGCAATGCTAGTACAGTTGTGGTTGTATTATGTACATTTGATATTGCGGGGCGAGCGTCCGACATGTGGACTGCCGTCACTGCCTGTTTGTATTATTATTTTGGGGCACGGCCAGGTTGCGGTCGATGTACCCGTTGTATGTATATTTTACTTTCTGTACTAGGATTACCCCGCGGAGGGGTGCACGGATAGCCGGGTTCCAGAGGGCAACGGGCCCGCATCTCATGGCATTGAGACGGAGGGGGCCTCACTCTTGGATTGGCGGGCTATTCGCTGCACTCGTAGGGGGTACAGGTTGACCCAGGAGGGGTGCCCAAGTTGCCGGATTCCGTGAAGTGCTGGGTGGTCCATTCACGGTACTGAAGGGGGCTGCCTCGCTTCAGGTTTTGGCGGGTAACTTGCCGCGCCCGTAGGGGTCTAGGATTTCATTGCGCAGGCTATCCACACGACCAGGGGAACGTCGGGTTTCAGTAGTGGCTCTGTGAAACCCGGGGATCCCAGATATCTGTATTGTTCTGTGGTGCTGTTCATTCTCTGTGATGTTGCATTTCTTATCACGCCTTGAGCGAAATATAATATATTGGTATATATATTAGTAGATGTTGTATATGTTTTACATCCGCGCTAGTCCAGTCCCCGCTCTGTCGTTAGTCAGCTAACCTAACGGGTAATGACGGGACCCAGTGGCGAATGCGGATGGCATATACGCACATCAGTATATTTTCGTTTTTTTTGGTGTGATCAATTGATGGGACTGCGTTGATTCGGATCAATGCAAGTTAAAAACAAACCTAATCTGATGTTGTTGGAACACTTTTCAAAAAGCTGTTATTGCAAGGACGTTTACTTTTGTTTTGCATCGTGGTATTCAGTTGGAATATCCTGCTCCTCAGTCGACGAGGCAAGGGCCGAGATCCCTTCACCGGGAGTGACCCCTTGGACAGAAGTTTGCATCAGGGCATTAACTTCACTATAGCCGATTGCTTTTTCTTTGCATCGCGGTATTCATTTGGAATATCCTGCACCCCATTCTACGGGGAAAGAGCCGAGATCCCTTCACCGGGAGTGACCTCTTTAGCAACAGTTTTCGTCACTATATTTTTAAAAAGCTATCCGTTCCTTCAACGATATCAAGTTCATTACGTTATAGGTTTTCGCCAGAAACCATTCGTAGCCCTCCGTCGTTTCAGACGGGTAGCACGTAGTATTCATGCTGTGTTTGTTGACCTTCGTCAAGGCACAGTGTATGGTAGCTGCTTGTTACTTTTCTGCTGCATAGATAGATGCGTTGGTTTAGGACAGTCGTATAGCCTTGTTGGCCTTCGTCAAGGGCTTGTACGGGTGGATTCAAATTAACCTGGATAATGACGGGTAGAACTTGACATGTGACTTATGATTTGTTGACCTTCACCAAGGTCATAAGAGCATGGGGCAGAAATCACATCGGGAGTTTCAAAAGAACTGAAACTTGCCAGATATGAGCATACCTTCTGGAGTGTGATGACGTGAGTGGATTCCGTCACGTTATCATACGATGATAGTTGGATCCCGATTCCCACTGATGAGTTGGTTTACTCCTCGGGTGACCCCGACTAATTCTTCTTTCAGGTTTGGAGGAGAATTTGAGGTACAGTGGGAAGATTCCAGATTAGATAAATTGGTAACCATTCTGATCTAGGTTAGAGTGCACGCTGAGTGTTTCTTTTCTCTCTCTCTTTGGCAGCGACCATTGACCCAACCCTAAGACTATGACTCAGTGACCAAGTTGACCGAACCTTCTTAGCACTGGCTTTTGGATTGTCAGAGTTGCAAACCTCATTGCCACTCCTACTTTTACCCTTTTCTCCAGGACACCCCGTATTACTACGAACGTCCACTTCCATTGGACAAAACCATCGTAGGGTTAAATACGAACTCGAAGGAATTTATTCGAGGATGGTTTCAGGTTCTGGAGGAAACGGATAGGATTATTCAGTTGTCTTTTCCTTTTACCTTCTCTCAGGTTGCGAGTACTCCTTGGTTTAGGAGATAGTACACCTATTACGCAAATTGGATAGTCTTCTTCCAAACCTTAGGCTGGTGCCGACCGGTAGGGAATGAAGAAAACCAATTAGCCTAACGAAGGTGTACAGAAGGTACTAAGTTCAGACAAAGAAAGGGATTAGTAAGAGGGCAAAGTAAATTGCAACAGATATTCATGACCAAACCAAGTATTCCTTCGCCAATCCTAAATCACCTTTGCATTTCTCCAGGACACTCCGTATCACTACGAAGATCCACAGTTTATTGGATACTCCATCGTATGGTTATATACGAACTCGAAAGGAACTTGTTCCAGTTCGGGGATGGATTCTGGTTCAGGAGAAATAGGAATAAGATTTATTCAGGTGTCTTTTATCTTCACCTTCTCTCGCTTTGCGAGTGCTCCTAGGATTAGGACAGTACACCCATTATGCTTATTGGATAGTCTTCTTCCAAACCATAGGCTGGTGCCGAACGGTAGGGAAGGAAGAAAACCATTTGGCCTAAAGGGGTGTGCAGGGGTGTGCAGAAGGTAATGACTAAAGACATATGAAGGGATTTGGAGAGGTGGCAAAGAATTATACGGTTACAGTCGTGAATATGGAAGAGGCATTACTAGGAATACCGGGATACCCCATCGAAATATTTCAATGTTTCAGCTTCACTGTGTAATGTTAAAAGAAAACTGATTTCCCGATTAGATACTTGCTCCAGGGTATGTATTTACCAGGTATGATTCTCACATCTGTATGGTTTTACAGATGATGAGTGGGAGTAAGTTATTGGGAATTGGGTGATCATCCTCATTATATCGGGATCGTTGTAATCGGTGATATTTGAGGAAGTCATCTGGGTTGTTTGCCGGACGGCAAATATTTGGTTTTGAATATCCGCTTTTATGCACCAATTTCAAATTGATATATCCGTACGTCTACTTTCATAGAGTGATATATACCTTTCTGAAATTATGTCTACGACATTTACCTATATCAGTGGATGGTTAGGTAAGGAGCATTGAACAGCGGTGTAATTCTTCTTAACCATAAGTACAGTTTTCAACCTACGACACACAGTGAATGAGTTATCAGACTCAAGGGACTTATACAGAGTATTGTATGTTGTCCAGGGTCCTTCAGGACATAGGGGATGGTCCTCGTACTATATTCGGTTTACTTATGACTTCTCTAGTTTTAGACAGGTGTTTCGCGGAAACACAGGGTCCGAATTTTGAGAAGTTATAGGTATTTGAAGAGAGTAGAGAACCAGGTGTAGCAAGTATCGGGATTCTTCAAAGAGATCGAAGATGTAGATACTTGCGTATGGTATTCAGTTGATAGTAATGATAAAGAGATCTTGCTTCTCTTTCGGGTTACTCATGATTGGAAGCATTCCTAAGTTGAGTAACGCTGATCGGCCTTCTTCCATTTAGTAGACATGCACTGGAGACAGCTGCATGATTTGAATCTGGTTCAGTTAAATCAGTGCCTCTGTTTCTATATGGGATATAGAACAGTTCATATCTTAACGATGTTAAGGTACGGGGAGTTGTCCGGCTTATGATTAAAACCAGACACTGGACAACTCAAGGCACGTTTCTGTAATGGCTGTTTGTGGGTTGACCCAGGCTATGACGAGGGTTGACTTTCTACCATCTGGATGAACAATAGCAATATTGTTCTAGACTCGCCACAGTTTTATTAAAAATGGATTTCTTTCAGAAAACGGTAGTGGGAGTATGGTAGAACTGGAAGTGATTCTAGAACCACAAACGATTACTGAAGATTTGATAAGGAACCTAAAGATTCAATCTGGATTGACATTCCATTGGCCACTCCGCAGATAAGGTGGGTAACTTCAGGCACCCGAGAGGTACTACGGTAGCCTCAAGGACGGTGACAGGGAAGTTCTTGTTTACCCACAATTACCATTGCTGTTGTTCCAGGCTGCGAGACCCGGCGGGAGGATGAGTATAGCGTCATTCTAAACTAGTTTTAGAAGTGTACGTCTATATGACTCTGCCGGAGGGTTGTCGTAGTCAGTGGGAGCAGCGGAAGCATTGGTGGACAGGTAGCTTATGTCTATTTATAGACTAAAGCAGATGTAGCGGAGATAGATCATCTATTTCTGACGTGACAGTCATGGGATTGACTTCATCAGAATAGGGGATGGATCTGTTGAGAAGGTAGTAGGGTGTGATATCCTGGTATTTGGATGACATACACAGAGTAGGAAAAGAAACTCCTATACTACAATCGGTTATACTTTGGTCGTCACACAGTGGTTTCTCCACAAAGGACTTGGACTTTGTGTCTAACATACTGGTTACTAGATCTATGGTTTTAGATCTAGATTTGGGTGGTTTCCCAATCAGGGTACTTGACAGCATTCTAAGAGTATTTAGGATGGACGACTCCTGGCACGGTAGTGTACCTGCACGTAATGGAGTCACCCTCTCTAAAGGGGTCTTACAGACTAAATTGGAGAGGGATGTGCATGATTGGCAGATCACTTGCTCAGGCAATTGAGTCAATCATGAGATGTCAAGTACCACACCAGACATTGTTCTTGCACTAGATGCAATAAGATGACATTAATCCAATCCTGGAGAAACGGTCGGAAGCAGTTTTAGAACATAAGTGGATGTTCTAGGGATATGATAACGACAGCCTCATTCGGGAAACAGTTATCATTCCAGGCTTCCAAGGTGACATGGACGACAAGGAGGTTGTCAGAGTTATAGTTTTTCCTTCTGATGAGGGGCAGTATTTTGGACAGGTGGTCCAAGGCAATACTGAGGGTGGCATGGCGCAGGATACTGATTAATTTTAGTTGACGATACAGTCTAAGAAGTTTGGATTTGGAGTTCATTTATGAGCTATGTCCCATCAGACATCCAGACACATTCTAAGACAGGTATTGCTCATTTCGGGAGATGGGTTTCTCCGCGAACTTGAGATTTAGAGAGACATAGAAAGAAACAACAAAGCGGATCCACTCACTAAGGCTATTCCTCGAACGCAATAGTTTCGCAAACGAGCTTTGTGAGACTGACTAGTAGAGGAGTTGGGTGTTCGGTATCACACGGGCTGTGAGGATGCGACATCGCAATAATTAGCCTTGAGTGCAAGTGGGAGATTGTTGGAGATAGTGCCCTCAGAGTCAATTATTAGGTCACAGGTACGTGATTGCAATGATTGATGGAGGACCTATCCCGGTAGGACAGTCTTACTCGAGATGATAATATGCTATCTGGTTTACCTTTATCATTGTGTACTGCTTTAGGTGACCTGACAAGTTGCTATTACACGTTGATAGAGCCCCTAGGATTCTTGCTTGACCACCAGCAGTATGAGGGCGATCATATAAGTGGGAGCTGGGGTCTATAAGCATATCCTTAAATGGTCCCTATTCGTGTGAGTTTCGAGACAGGGCATCGATACTCCAGAGTAGACTAGTGTATACAGTCGAGACCCCGACGAGGGGCGGTGGCCGGTCTCACAAGCCACTGGTGTCAGTTGGATCACCTAAGATGTATACAGGTGCTCATTGGGTTATGAGTACACCGGACAGGACTCGTCGGGAACATGCTAGTTGGTCATATACCAGACGTCAGATGGCAGTTCCCTGGTGACATGTGTGCAGGTTAGTTCATCGACCTGGGGATCGTCATTTGTCTCGTGTGAGTTCCCACTGTACTTTGATTACTACCCTACCACGGCTCAAAGGAGTCGTGCAAACAGGTTTTAGTTGGGTACAGTCCCGAGCCACATGGAGGCAATGAGCGTATCTTCAGGGGTTCGTCTCTCCCGGTATTGGGGGTGAGGTCGCGCTGTGTCTAGGAGAGCCATTACACGAAGTCCTTGGCCAAGGCAGGAGATTTACTGGTAGGTATTCCAGTAGTATCTCAGGGTGTTCTGGGCTACACTCCGACACGACTTGTACCGCTTTTGGGGGTCTGACTTTTACCAACCCCCTAGGCCCGCCATGCGATGCTCATAGATGAACGGACCGGACTGTACGGATATTGTCACTGACAGGCTCAGTAGGGTTGTCAGGCTGAGTTCGCTCACAGACGTCCCTTTTAGTCAATACCCAGTAGCCCGTTACGTATTGGCTTATACCTCTGACGTGCTAGTGGTTAAATCCACAACCAAGGTGTTGACGAGTCTTTAGAGTCCCCCACATTCTGTTACTCAGCTTTCGGGCGAAAAGTTGTAGAGGCCGTATGGAGATATGGCAAGGTCCGATCATATACGTGCGGTATTGCACGGATCAGGATCGGACAGTTTGTACTATAGGCCGTATGGTTATATGGCAGGGTTCGATCAGATACGTGCGGTATTGCACGGATCAGGATCGAACAGATATTACTAGCCGGTTTTGGTATAAGCCGGATTCTAGTATAGTACAGTGGAGATTTTGTCTCATTGCATTTGTATTTCGGTCAGAATACAAATGTGGGTGTGTATACACAGTATCGGGGTTTTCCTGTAATTTATTACGGGACCAGTTTTCTGGAGTTGCCAGTTTGCTTTTCGTTTCGGCCGATTTCCTTTGTATCGTTCATTGGCCGAAGGTTGGTGGAGGAGGGCTTATTTGCATTGTTGCAAATAAGTGGTTGTGAAGGGGGTCTTTGCATATTTCCTTGTATCATGATGGTGCACCATTCTTTTGACCTTGACTTCTTCTATCATGATTGCTTGACTTTGTGAGCAATCATGGTTGTAGTTGGTGGGTTTTTGGAGTATGGGTTTTGTGGTGATCATTTGACTTTTCATGATCACTCACTTTCCACCCACCCCCTTTTCTTTGCTCTCTCTCTCCAATCACACAAGGGGGGGCGGCCATTCCTTGGCATGAGATGGGATTCATTTCATTGTGTGTGTGGCATTTTTCCTCTCATGGTGCCAAGAAAAATGCTCTCTTGTTCATCCAAAAACATCTTTTATTTCCTCCACCAAAAATGGCAATTCCACAACCCCAAAAATGAGACTTCTTCACTACATATTCTACAGCGAATCTTGGGCACGTCGACTAGCCAGCTTCGTGCCCGAGTTGCCTTGGCATTGAGGTGGGATCCCGTAAAAGAAGTAGGCGATGTGGTGCACTTCCGACGAGGTGGAGACCGGAGCTTCCGCAGGAGATCGGGACGATGACGAGAAGACCGGAGGACTCGGATCAGTCGGTATATCTCTCTTCCCTTTCTTATAGATAGCTAGGACTAATTAATGGTTCGATCCGGGTATTAGTGCTCGGCGGTTTGCCAGTTCAAGTAAAATTTAAAGTTTATCACCGCTTCCGCATTTGGCCATCGGATTGACAGCCGGGGCGCCGCCGTGCACTGACATAAACACTATAATGAACAGATCAAGATACGGACGGAAAATACGGTTCATCAAACCCATAAATGCTGCTGGCGCGTTGGTGAGTCCGAACGACATCACCAAAAACTCATAATGGCCGTAACGTGTGCGGAAAGCTGTCCTAGGAATGTCCTCCTGTCGAACCCGCAGCTGATGGTAGCCTGATCGCAAATCGATCCTCGAAAAGTATCCTGCCCCCTGAAGCTGGTCGAACAAATCGTCGATGCGTGGCAAAGGATATTGATTCCGCACTGTCACCTCGTTCAGCTGGCGGTAGTCGATACACAAACGCATACTGCCGTCCTTCTTCTTGACAAACAGGACTGGAGCACCCCAAGGAGAAACACTGGGTCGAATAAGTCCCTTATCCAGCAAGTCCTGCAACTGACCCTTCAATTCTCGAAGCCCCGCCGGGGCCATCCGATAAGGCGGTACAGAAATAGGCCCCGTTCCAGGAACCAAGTCAATACAGAAGGATTATCACGCTCGGGCGGTAGCCCAGGAAGCTCGTCAGGGAACACATCAGGGAACTCGCTAACAACCGGAACCTGATCCACCGGAACCTCTGTAGCTCTAGTATCGCAAACATAGGCGAGAAATCCCTGACATCCCTTCCGCAAAAGCTGTCCAGCGCGAAAAGAAGAAATCACACTGTGAGGGGTGGCACCACGGTCCCCTAACACAACAACAACCTACTCGCCGGGAAAACAAAATCGAACTGTCTTCTCGCGGCAGACAACAGAAGCATAGCACGTGGCTAACCAATCCATGTCCAAAAGAACGTCGAAGTCCAACATCTCAAGAAGGATCAAATCGACCGGCAACTCTCTCTCGCCAATACGGACGGTACAGGATCGGAACACGTGCCTAGCAACAAATGACTCTCCCGCACGAGTAGTCACAACTAGCGGTTGACCAAGCAAACCGGACTCTCTACCCAAACTCGGCATAAGGTGTGTAGATACATACGAGTACGTGGAAACATATGAGCACAAGGATCCGGATCAAACAATACGTGTGCAACAAAGGGCAACTGAAAGAGTACCTGAAAGCTCTGCGTTGGACGCCCTTACGTCTCGTTGAGTCGAAGCGAAAACTTATGCCTGTCCTTCATCGGCGACTGACCGAACTCCTCCTCCACTAACCGGACCCCTCTGCGCGAACCCTCCGTGTCCACGACGTCTCAGAATACGACCCTGATATGGTGTGAAGGAACACTGCCTGATGAGGTGTTGAAGGCTCCCACATCGCAAACATCTACACGCTGGCTGCCGTCCTCCCTGGGGATGAGAGCCGAACAACTGTCCTCGTCCTAAGCCTCTGCTCTGGGCCGGTACACCAGTACGATTCCTCAACTGTTATGGAACTCTCACGGTCTCTGGAAGACGTGTCCCGTAAACTGAGGCTGCCCCCACCGGTGCTATGTAAGGGACGGAATACTGCATGATGATCGCAAGGAACAACTGGGTAACAGGGGAGACAACCACCTGTCGCTGCGCTCGCACGACCTCTACCAACGAGCTCATCGCCTGGCTTAGGCCCTGCATCTCTACCACTAGTCTAGCGATCTGAGCTGTCGTAGGGGAAACAATCTGTCCTGGTACAACAGGAGTACTACTCGGATTAGTCCTCGTCTCAGATGAATCAACTCGAACCACGGCTCTCGCGGCCGTTCTCTGCGCCTTCGTAGTCCTTGGCGGCATATTGGCTATAAGGAACAACAGGATTCGATAAGGATACGGATATCAAATCGCAAGAATGTATATACTCAAGAAGGAATTTAAATCAACAAGTCCTAAGATCGCGTAGGCGGAGTACCGTGTCGTGAGTATGCCGCGGAACATACACACGCTACGCTACCCTGCTGCAGCTACCTACTCCATCATATCAGGGTCATCCTACACTCCAAAAGGTAAAACCTACGCTCTGATACCAACTTTGTCACGACCCGAAGTTTGGCCCGTGACCGGCACTTAACCACGTAACGTCTACAGGCGTAACGCGACTAAGTGAACCGAAACCCAGAAATCAAACCAGTGAAAATATAGAGTGTTATAAGTTTTAAAAGGAAAGCATTTACTAACATGACAAGAAATCCAAGTAAACAATCACCAAGATAGTAATATACGACGCCGTAGCGAAGATCAAGATCCACAAGTGGGAACATCACAGATAGAATAAATTGTAAGTACAGCCGGCTCACAACGAGCTCGACACCAGAAAACAAATATAATACATCATCGTCCTCACACTGTCTCTAAGTAAAATACATACATGGTAGATGGAGAATACTAGATACAACAATGTACATACTGAAAGATAAACAGATACCGAACAAAACCCACCTATCAGCAAAAGAGCTAGTACACCAACTATGGGGGTATCTGTGTCAAAAGATGCAAAGCAGCCTGCCGCGACTACTCCGAAGGGCAACCTGCAAACACTGTGGCACAACGGGGGTAAGTTGCCAACTCGTGAATAGAGATAACATATAAAGGTAATCGCGAGCATGCACGTACTGCGCTACTCTATCATATGCCAACAGATGATATTAATATGTGATAAGCAGTATGTGCAATAATCATGTAAGTGCTCTATCAGGTACTGTACTACCGGATGAGGTACAAATGCTCTATCAGGTAATGCATCTACAGGATGAGGTACAAATGTAATGCTGAGCAGGGGCAATATAATAGTTACACGGAATGTCAACGGGGAATATATAATCGGTGTCTCAATGCACACAGATCTCCCAAAAATAGCTCATGCACCGGCACTCTCATCGGCCCTCAAATCCTGTACATCTCTGAGAATCCCGAGTGCCCAACATCGGAACCCAAATATCATAAATACTCGTGTCCAGCATCGACACGCAAATCCTCATCCATCGGGCCCCGTCAGTACGGGTCAGCCCACGAGCTCCGTCTGCGGTATCGGCCCTCGGCCCCAGCAGTACGGATCACCCCGCATCCATCTATAGACTCTGATCAGTACCCTCCGGATAACTGTCAGGTCCAACCAATCACCGTTAGGTAGTAGTCCCTCTGCCAGGCTCACCGTCTACTACACAGCGAAACCGTTCTCGCCCCGGGGTACCATACCGGGTCCACCATGTACCTGTAATCGGTCTCAACCAGCTCCTCGATTCGGGTTCACATGTATCACTCTAGCACCGAGAAAACACATGGTGGACGCACCAAAATATCATATCAAGGGAACCGGCTTTTTAAATGATTACATATTTGCAATAGCCACGGTTCCCAAATCCAGAAATCACATGTAATCCAAACCAGAATGCAAGTCAATGATCCGATATGATATGTGCGTCAAATATAAATATCATGTCAAGTCACATATAGATGAGCTACAATATGATGATCCGATGTGATATAAGCATCAAGTATGAATAGCATGTCAAGTGACATATAGATGAGCTACAATATAATGATCCGATGTGATATAGGTATCAAGTATGAATAGCATGTCAAGTCACATATAGATAAGCTACAATATGATGATCCGATGTGATATAGGTATCAAGTATGAATAGCATGTCAAGTCACATATAGATGAGCTACAATATGATGATCCGATGTGATATAAGCATCAAGTATGTATAGCATGTCAAGTCACATATAGATGAGCTACAATATGATGATCCGATATGATATAGGTATCAAGTATGAATAGCATGTCAAGTCACATATAGATGAGCTACAATATGATGATCCGATGTGATATAGGTATCAAGTATGAATAGCATGTCAAGTCACATATAGATGAGCTACAATATGATGATCCGATGTGATATAGGTATCAAGTATGAATAGCATGTCAAGTCACACATAGATGAGCTACAATATGATGATCCGATGTGATATAGGTATCAAGTATGAATAGCATGTCAAGTCACATATAGATGAGCTACAATATGATGATCCGATGTGATATAGGTATCAAGAATGAATAGCATGTCAAGTCACACATAGATGAGCTACAATATGATGATCCGATGTGATATAGGTATCAAGTATGAATACAATGTCAAGTCACATATAGATGAGCTACAATATGATGATCCGATGTGATATAAGCACCAAGTATGAATAGCATGTCAAGTCACATATAGATGAGCTACAATATGATGATCCGATGTGATATAGGTATCAAGTATGAATAGCATGTCAAGTCACACATAGATGAGCTACAATATGATGATCCGATCTGATATAGGTATCAAGTATGAATAGCATGTCAAGTCACATATAGATGAGCTATAATATGATGATCCGATGTGATATAAGCATCAAGTATGAATAGCATGTCAAGTCACATATAGATGAGCTACAATATGATGATCCGATGTGATATAGGCATCAAGTATGAATATCTGTGTAGTAGGGAATGCAATACGTACAAAATAGTAACCATGAACATGCAATATATATAAGGAACACTATAAGGTCCTATCAGTCCTGACGTAGAACGCCATGCGGGCGATATCCCCGTAGATGTGAAATCTACTCACCGTAGTCTCTCGCTAGGTGTAGCCAACAACCTGCTTCCCCTTCTTCGCGGCGTCCGCCGTACTCGCCTGTGAACCAAGAATTACACAATATATCATATGTAAGCTTGAAGTCACACAAACGCGACATTTAAGCCGAACTAGTAACTCGTGTCGTGAACCCAACGCGCGTGTGCGCGATACGCTAAAACGTGTGGTTACGCGCCTGAAACCACTCCGACGCGCCGCGCTACGCAGAAACCCCAAACCCACACACACGTATCACGCGTGTCGCGAAAGATTGAGAATACGGGAAATAGGGTATTCTACTCCAGATTTTGATACAGGAAAGATATTGTAAAACTATACATGCCAAAACAACACACATAGCAGCAGACACCTACACCCCAAACCCCAACCCAAGACTCCCCTATCTGGCCACAAATTGCGGCCAGAATGCAATATTTGGCAACCTCACTTGGGAATTGGGCTCCCAGGTTTGGTGTGTGCACTCTATACCCCCCATACATGCTACAGTAACATCTAGATTTACACTGAAAAGTCTCGGGTAACAGCAGATCCTACAGGGCCTTATTTCTAGTTAAAATCAACACTTTGCACTAAAATGGAACTTTAGGGTATTTTTGTACAAACTAAAACAAAACTTGGCCTAAGATAGCTCTAATAACACCTAATAGAGCTAACACAACTAACAAAACCCTAATCTAACATATACTTCACAAATATCCCTTAATATCACTAAAATGCACAAAAATGAGATTTTTACTAAAGAATACAACAAGTCTAAGGAAAAGAAGTGCAAATATGAGTTAATACCTTCTAAGAACCTTGTAGAACACCAAAACTTTCAGCTTTCCCCTCTAGTGTGCAGATTTTCCTTAAACACCACAAAAAGCTCGCTTTTCTTAAGGTTTTGTGATGAAAAAGTGTTGTTTTTGTGTAGGATTTGTTTGGGAATCAAAGGGAAGTGAAGAGGAGAAGAAAAGATGAAGAAAATGGGGGTTTCTCTGCTGGAAATTCTACAGGAACTGAAGTGGGGAAAAGAGAGAGAGAGAAGGGATAAAAAATGGGTCAAAAAGTCTACCCTTCACCTAACCACCATGCTCATTTGTTTTATTAGGATTTTGGAATTATAAAAGAGTTTTGTGAAAGGATTTAATGGTGGGGGGGAAAATAATATTTGCAACCATGCACCAAAGAATAGGTTAACAAGTCACAAGAAAAAGTCTAAGTATGCAAGTGTGCACAAATACAAGAAAATTCCCAATATGCTAACACTACTAAATATGAATAATAATCCTAGGAACACATATATAATAACACGTACGACCACTACTTATCACGAAAGACATCAAACGGAAATTCAAAGTGTTACACCGGTCCTGGCATGTGTAGACAGGGGAGTTTACATACATCATCATGTATCAGTCCCAAGAGTTCACTAACTCTTTCTCTGTTTCTAATAAACAGCTATGGTCATCTTATCTTTGTGACATGACTGGTAAGTTTCACAAGATGTAAATTCAAACTGATTTTAAATATGCATCTAGAATGCAACTTAAGCTAGTCGGGTCACATTTATATGACCTAGTCTACAATACCTCAAGAAGGATTCATTTATTTCTAAACTCTTCCTCTTGTGTGTATTCTGTATACTAGGAACTGTAATTTGATTTAGAACGTCAATACTTTTAGATAACGTGCCTGAACCGATCAACTTTTGGAATGTTCAAAACAATATTCAACAATACAAAATTATATCCTTCTTTAATAAATAAAGAGATTGATATGATTTTGTATATCAGGTTCGGTATCTAATAGCATTTGTTCAGAATCAATGTATTTGGAAATACAGGGTGACAGTGACCAACAGACTTGGCTGCAACACTTGCACCGTTTTCTGTCTCATGAGACTTATCACTCATTCTCAGTTCTCTACCTTTCTGTAGCCCATGTAACGGATTACATTTGCGGGATCCTGATCCGGTATCTAATACCTAGGACGTAGAGGACACTGAGAAACGGTTCTTTATAATGAACACACCCGAAGGAGATGCATCATATGCACTTTCTTCGTTTGGGCGGCATAGGAATTCTGGTATTCCCCTATTTCCTGCTCGGTCTTATAACAATTATAAGTTGGAGCGGGACCAACGTTCCCCAGCTCAGTAAAACAAGCGGGTTCGGTCAATACATCCATATTATTATCTTGATTAAGGCGTGACATGGTCGCTACCTGAAGAGAGATAGAAGAAAACACTCTGCGTGCGCTCTTGCAAGATTAGATTGGTTATTTATATTATCTAATCAGGATGGCTCCCACTGTTTTTATCAAATCTTCCTTCAAACCCTAAAAGGAAAGACTAGCCGGGATTAATTACACTCTACAAGTTCACCAATCTTTCAGCCAGGCCAGTGCCGGTACTTTGAGGGAGGTTCCTCGTGCTTTCGCACAGACCTAATTAAAGTAAACCTCGTTTTCCCAGGGGCGTAACCCCGTTGACATCTTTCTAGACACCTACTTGATCGGCTAATTGCAAAGTGCAAAAATCTCCCAAGAGTAACAATTACTCGCAGTGGGTATCAGGATCCAACTATATCATAGAAGGTATGCAATCTCATTGCAAATTTCAACACTTGAAACTCCCGATAATGGTTTTTACCCCTAGCACTTATGACCTTAACTATGGTCAACAAATCATAAGTACTAGTCAAGTTCTACCCGTTATTTCGTGATTAATTAGACCCACCTACATGACCCTTAACTAAGGTCAACAAAGTCACGCGACTGTCCTAACTAATCGCATCATATGCGGTGTAGGAAGACATCACTTAGCTACCGTACACTGTGCCTTGACTATGGTCAACAAACACAGCACGAATACTAAGTACTCTACTTCCTAAAATGACGGAGGGTTGCGGATGGTTTTTATGAAAACCTTTAACGCTTTCAAACTTGATCTCGTTGCGGAATCAAATGGTTTTTAAATGGAGTGTTTTTTAGGCTTTTCTAGTTTTGCTAAAGGGGTCACTCCCGGTGAAGGGATCGCCGGCCCTTTCCTCATCGAATAAGGTGCAGGATATATCATATATACCGCTGTGCAAAGCAAAAACTATAGAAGCAATCAAAAGACAAACCAAGGGTTGTAGCATCTGCCAGTTATTGCTAAAGGGGTCACTCCCGGTGAAGGGATCTCGGCCCTTTCCTTATCGAATAAGGTGCAGGATGTTCTACAAGGAACACTGCGATGCAAAGCAAGAACTGTAGCTACCTGTTTTATTTTTGAAATTTGATTCCACAACATCTTTTAGGTTTATTTTCTTTCATTAATCTCATTAATGAATGTCTCATCATTTAAGTCCACCTAAACATCACAGATAAATACAACGTACGCTTATGCCATCCGCATTCGCCTCGATGTCCCGTCTGCACCGTTAGGTTAGGTAACAAACGGCAGAGCGGGACAGGGCTAGCGCGGGTGTAAAACATAAGCAACGTCTATATAATATATCATATATAGTATATACAGTATCCATCTGAACAAATCACATGATCACATCACAGATAACGCAGCAGAAAATATCATATGAAATATTGGATATACTAGGACGTCTGTGTTTTATTCTGAGCCTGTATAAAAAAAAGGATTCCACGGTCGTGATGAATAGCCAATCTCACAACCCTAGACCCCTACGAGAGCGGCAAGCAACCCTACCAATTCTAGGGTTAGGAGACCCGGACTCGACTCGTCGAGATGGTCTCCCTCTGGACCCTAGAACCCGGTTACTTGTGCTCCCCTCCTTGGGTCTATCCTAATGCGGAAAAGAAAATAATATACATCAACGGTGACATCTTCCGCAACCTGGAAGTGCCCCAATAAAAGAATATTACATACAAGTTTTTACATGAATGAAAATGAAAAACACTCATCTCACATAAAAAAAACCGGCTATTCAAACACGATGATCCAATATAACATATCCAGCAACACATAATATCACATGTCATCAACGTAAGTAAATATGCGCATCCCAATTGTCGTTGACATATAGCAACGAAACCAGCGATATCACATATTACACTTACGGTCACAGAAAAGAAAGTGTAAAACTACAACAGTTGGAATCCGCAACCTCTTTAGACATCGCATGCCTAATCAAATGAATTCCTTAGACATCGCATGCCTAACAATTATAAACCCCTCATTTTAGTCTCATTATCGAAAACGCTTTTCAATATCAAGTCGGGCAATTCAACAAGATCCCGGCATCCTGATCGAATGCTCGTCGCAAACTTTAGTAGACGGCCGCACCCCCCGATGCCGTCGACGAAGTGCACCAAGGTGGAACACCGCTGCCGCGAGCACCCGAACGGATGCTTTCGGCGACGGGGTTCTCCTACAGTTACTTGGTCGGGGCTATGTGGTGTAGCTGTCTATTTAGTTTACCCGGCGAGTATCCGCGTACGCTAAGTGATTGCGACGGACTTTTGATCACATCAAAATTCCGTGGCAACCGATCAAGTGAGACTAAACTGCTATGTTTATAACATCCAAATTAGTTATCTCATAACTACTTGTGGATTCCAAATATTGTATCACATTCCAGATAAATAGAAAATGTTAAACTTTCCGATCGAACAATCAAACACCCAAATTTTCCCGAAAAGCTCAACACATGAAATAAGTTTAAAAACATCCACTTCATGCCACAGTACCAACGGTCCAGCCGTAGAAGGGTCAAGCCAACGCCTCACATGTGGCACGCCGTACTTCCCCAAACCCTAAGGTTCAAAGGGCAGTTCAAGACGGTCACATATTCGAGTTAAGGTTTGTTGTATTCTACAGGGTCCATCGCGTTACTTGCACTACTTGGAATGTTCTTAAACCACGGAAAAATCCAACACTTGGAAATTTCCCGGCAGGGGAAAAAGTGGGTATTTATATCCGGTCGAACTTTTTAACATATTCTAAAATTACCCGGAAAAACACATAGACAAAATTAAACAATCTGATCGAATCATCGAGTCCCCAAAACAACCCAGAAAACTCAACTCTTGAGTGAAAATTAAAATTTCCCAAAAAACACAGGAATAACAGAAGGACATTACTGTGTAAACCAAGTGCATTGATTGACCATTATGGCCGCGGAACCGCCGCCCAAGCCAGGGTGGGGCCGCGGTTCCGCGGCGCGTTGAATGATTTGGGTGCACGTGCTGCACAGTATTTCCTAAAAACCCCTGCTGATTTTTTTTAGAATTTTTAATCTGGAAAAATCCACAGTTACAGAAAATGTACAGAGAGGGGTTGCGATTAGGGTTTTGGGGTTCGATCGGGTTTCTAACATCGTCTATACATCGCCTAAGGCTCTAGCTAGGCTCTGATACCACTGTAGGGTTCCTAGGCACACCCATGAGGTTCTACAACTGATCAACCATGTCCAATTCAAATTTTTCATGTGCCAAAGAAACCCTAATGCTAGATCGTTAACTAGAGGTAAGGCAATACAAAGCAAGTTAACAGTTTAACTACAAGTGAAAGTGACTACAACCTTTGTAGATCCGGTCCTCCACCTCTTTAGCTCCGTGATGACGTCCCTCCGCTGCGATCATCAGGATCGTAGACTCTAGCCTTGGTTTCATCGGAGAAATGATCGGGTTAGGTCATTGACTTCGATGCCGAAGATGATCTACGTCGAGGCGACTCAAACTCAAGCTCCATCTTCACTAGGTCATGAAACTTATGAAGATAACACCCTATACAACATGGCAAGTGGTAGAGGATGAAGAAATAGGAAGTGGGTTCACTTTGGATTTGGATTTGGATTTCACACTTGATTTCATCACTTGAAAATTTTCAAGAATGGTTTCTTAACTTGAAGAAGATGAAGAAGAAGAAGAAGAAAGAAAAATCAATTCTTGAAAATAATAAATCAAGTGATACTTATCATAATGCAACCATGGGTGAAGTAACACATGTAGAGAATAAACTAGGGTTTAGGTGTAAGGGTTAGGTTAAGGGAAAAAACAAAATGGTCAAGACTTTTCAAAGATCATGAAGCTTCTAGCAATTAACAAAGAAAGCCACCATTTTTGTTTCTTGCCAAAAATAAATGAATAAAATAAATAAATAAGTTAAAACCCTAACCATTAACCTAAACATGGTTTAAAGCATACACACACCCAAGTTTGCATGTACCATCAAACATGATACAAACTAGTGCACAAAAATATATCACATATACAACTTGTGCACATCAAGTGAGAAAATCAATCTTAAGTGAACAAATACTAGTTAATGTAAAGTAATATATCAAATATATAATTATACATTAAATCATTAAATCAACACTTGATTTAAAGATCCGGTCATACTGCATATAACCGACTAATATCAAGTGTATCAATATATCGAATCAACATTTGATTCGGTAACCCGGCTATATCTTATATAACCGTCCGATGATACAAATCGCGAGAATATTGTTGGTGAGTGTTGCATGCTCCCACAACTCTTGTGGCGCGGCGGAAGCGATGAACAAAAAATTTCTTTGCATACAACACGCATTTAACCGAAGATCTTGTCTAAACCACAACTAGTATACCCTAACTAGAGATCTTATCTACTATGTTAGGGATTATACCTTGATGATACGGTCCTTCGGGTCTTCTCTTTGATGCAACTCCTTTGCTCCTTTCTCCTCTTTTGTGGACTCCTTGGCTCGTTAAGATGTTGCCGATGTCTTCGATCTCCGGCCACCGAAGACCTAGATGATCCACCCGAGAGTTTTCGTGCAAGCTTGAAACTCTTCTCAAGAGTTTAACCGAGAGACCAAATTTGCTAGAAGAGGTCACTAGGATGATGTAGAGATAATTGTATTGGATTAACTTGAAATCCTAAGCTTTGGATTCACATCTCATGTGAGGGTTAAAGCTAGGAAGAATTATCACCATCATTTTTCTTTCTCTCTTCTTATAAACTTGTTATGATACACTTATCATAATTTTGTGTAGGATTTGAATGCCTTGATTTCACATCTCATGTGAAGGTATTTATAAGAAGAAATGGAGGAGAGAATAATTGCATTTATAATTAAAAAGTTCAAGCATGATGGAAAAAGAATTTAGCACTAACTAAAACATGTATTATGAAAGAAGTATCATGCATTAATAGTACATCCACTTCAACAACCATGTTATCATGCTTATACCTTTTAATTTACACCTCACTTATTTATTTTCACAAAATAAATGATGTCATAATTATGTCATTATGAGGTGGCATCTTCTAGAAGGTATTTTGTAACAATTACAAAAATACCCCTCCTCCGTATACAGTATACCGTATACTGTATACCCGCATCCGAATTCCGAAAAATACGAATACCATTAATCCAATAATATAATACCGGTATCCGTCCAGTATTATTCTTCCGATTATTATTCCTGTAACAATTACACGAACATAATCGAAAACCTGCCGCAACACTTTACGGCTGCCGTAACAACTTACGGTTTCTACATCTTTTGCCTGAACGAGGGAACCCTCTATGTGGGACTCTAAAGACTCGTCAGTACGCTGGCAATGGGTTTAACCACAAGCACGTCAGTGGCACTAGCTGTACGTAACGGCTACCCAGGTACATGACGAAAAGGTGGCCGACGAGCGAACTCATCACAACCCTTACGAGCCTGTAAGCAACACTTACCGTACAGTCCGGTCTCTTCGTTTGATACGTCGCATATGAAGTCTAGGGGTGGTAAATGTCAGACCCCAGTAACTTTATAATTCATGTTGATTTATGGCTCATAACAGGTCGAGGAACTACTGATAACACTTATCAGTAAACCTCGAGAACCCTGGCCAGGGATTTAGGTGTTATAGCCGATCAAACATAGCGCGACATCAACTCCCTACACCGGGAGAGACGAAACCCCTCCTATCGCTCAATGTCTCCATATGATTCGGGACTGTACCTAAAATCCACCTGTTTGCACAACTCAGTAGAGCCGTTGTAGGGAGGAAATCAAAGTACAGTGGTAATCACACAAGACTCTATGACGATCTCGGGTCTACAGACTAACCTGTACAAGTGTCACCAGAGAACTGCTATCTGACAATAGGTATATATACCATCTAGGAGTTCTCGGCGAGTCCGTTCAGTGTACCCAGTCTCCACTGAGCACCCGTACACCATCCTTGATGTCAAACACCGATGGATATGGGATCATCCATCGCCCATCATATGGGTCAAGATGCGTATACGCTAGTCTACTCTGGTGTATCGATGCCCTGTCTCGACACACCCTCGACTAGGAACAGTTATAGGATGTACTCATAGACTACCGTGGCCCCACTAGTATGATCTCATCATAGTCCCAGTAGTCGAGTACAAATCCTAAGGGCTTTATCAACATGTAACAAAAGAGACAATCAGAGTACATGTTAAGATAAAGTATAACCAGATAGCGTACTATCATGTCGAGCAAGAAAGTCCCCCCTATATATGTCCAAGCATCCACTACAATATACATCGCATGTACAGTAATGGCCTCTAGGGCACACATATAACTAACAAATATAATTCAGTATCACATACTGGTATTATTCTCGGTCCCGCACATATCTCATATGCGCTCCTATTTCGTTTCGCTTGAGCCAGGAAACCTCTGTGTAGGACTCTAAAGACTCGTCAATACGCCGGCAGCAGGTGATGATCATATCAAACACCCACAAGCCGCAAGCGGTCTGCTAAACGTAACGGCCACCCGGGTATTGAGCGATCATAAGATCAACGAGCAAGCCCGCTCACACTCCTGTGAATCCAACCAATAACACTTACCGCACAGTCCGGTCTGTTCGTCTGATATGTCGCATATCTCGCCTAGGGGTGGTAAACGTCAGACCCCAGTAGCTTGATAAGTCATGCCGATGTAAGGTCCATAACAAGCATGAAACTACTGATAACTCTTACCAGTAAATCACAGCAAGCCTGGCCAGGTATTTCCAGTTATGGCCAGTCGAGCATAGCGCAACATCAACCCCCAATACCGGGAGAGACGAATCCCCTCCTATCGCTCATTGCCTCCATGTGAATCGGGACTGTACCCAAAAACCACCTGTTTGCACGACTCAGTAGAGCCGTGGTAGGGTGGAAATCAAAGCACAGTGGGAGACACACAAGACTCTATGACGATCTCGGGTCAACAGACTAAGCTGTACCAGTGTCACCAGAGAACTGCCATCTGACGTGAGGTATAATACCATCTGGGAGTTCTCGGTGAGTCCGTTCAGTGTACCCAGTCTCCACTGAGCACCCGCATACCATCTCTAATGTCAAACACCAATGGATATGGGATCATCCATCGCCCATCACATGGGTCGAGAAGATATACGCTAGTCTACTTTGGAATATCGATGCCCCGTCTTGTTGAATCTCGTCAGTAGGTAAACGAACGACAGGCTAGTTCGTCGCATTTGACTTTGAAAATTCTCAGAAAAGTTTTCGATATTCCCACGACTAGGAACATTGAAGGATGTACTCATGGACTACCCAGGCCCCACTAGTATGATCTGCATCATAGTCCTGGAAGTCGAGCACATCTTCTAAGGGCTTTATCAACATGTAATAGAGAGACTGCAAGTATACATGTTAAGATAAAGAGAAACCAGATAGCGTACTATCATGTCGAGCAAGAAAGTCCTACCTATATATGTCCCTGCATCCACTACAATATACATCTCATGTACAGTAATGGCCTCTAGGGCATACATATAACTAACACCATCTACACCAATCTTCCTTTTGAAGATCTACTTGCATCCTACGGGTTTTACCCCATCTGGAGCAACGTCCAACGTCCATACTTTGTTGGTGTACATGGACTCCATTTCGGTCCGCATTGCATCCAGCCATTTTACCGAGTCAACGCTCTGAATGGCCTGCTGGAAGCTAGTCGGCTCATCACTATCAATGATGCAATCCTCTCTATCCCCATCTATGAGAAAACCGTAGTATCTCTCGGGCGGATGAGACTGCCTACTACTCCTGCGAAGCGGCGTAGGAATGTCATGTTCTTTTGAACCTCTGGTTCTACTAAGCTTTCAGTAATAGCTCGTGGTTTTGGAATTTCTTCCAGTTCTATTGCGCTCCCACTTATCTGTTTTTCCAAAAACTGAGTTTCCAAGAAGTGGGCATGACGAGAAACAAAAAACTTTTGTTCCTCTTCGCAATAGAAGAAATATCCCTTGGAGTTCTTTGGATATCCCACAAACTTGCACTGTACTGAGCGTGCCTCGAGTTTGTCCGCATGCTGCTTTTTGACAAAAGCTGGACATCCCCATGTCTTAATGTGATTAAGATAAGGTCTCTTCCCACACCACATCTGATATGGTGTATTAGGCACAGTCTTAGTTGGAACTCGGTTCAAAAGGTATGCAGCTGATTCTAGTGCATATCCCCAAAATGATCGCGGTAACTCAGCGTTACTCATCATAGACCGTACCATATCCAATAGGGTTCGGTTCCGTCTCTCCGATACACCGTTATGTTGCGGAGTGTATGGAGGAGTAAGCTGAGAGAGAATTCCATTCTCTTTTAAGTAATCCAGGAACTCGGCACTCAAGTATTCACCACCTCGATCAGATCTCAGTGTCATGATACTTTTGCCGGTTTGTTTTTCTACTTCATTCTTATAATCCTGGAATTTTCCAAAGGCTTCGGATTTATGTTTCATTAAGAAGACATATCCGTACCTTGAAAAGTCATCCGTAAAAGTAATGAAGTAGGAATAACCGCTTCGTGCATGCGTAGACATTGGACCGCACACGTCGCTGTGTACGAGTCCCAAGAGCTCGCTCGCTCTTACTCCGTGTCCAGTGAAAGGAGTCTTTGTCATCTTTCCTTTGAGACAGGATTGACAAGTTGCATATGATTGATATTTGAACGGATCCAAATATCCTTCTGTATGTAACTTCGTCAACCTTCTCTCATTAATGTGACCTAGTCTACAATGCCATAAGAAAGCCTGATTTGTTTCCGGAGACTTTCTTTTGTGTGTATTCTGGACATTGAAAATCTGTGGTTGGTTTAATACGTATATACCATTGCTTAATGTACCTGACCCATGCAGAACTTGATTAAGGTGAATGTTTACAACATTACTTACAAACGCAAATTCATAACCTTCTTAGATATTAAAGATACAGAAATGATATTACAAGTTGCGTTGGGTACAAAAAAGCAATTACGTAAAACCAAAACATGTCCATCTGACATTCCCAGGTGATAGTCCCCCACGGCCTTAGCATCCATGCGAGCTCCGTTTGCAACTTTGAGGGTCATGTCACCTGCCTTCAAAAACCTACGCTTTCTCAACACCTGCAAAAAATTACAGATATGAGATCCTGATCCGGTATCCAATACCCAGAATGTAGAGTTTATTGATAGACAGTTTCCAATAACATACACACCTGAAGCTGAAGCCACAACTTGCTTCAGATCCTGTGTTCTGGACTTCCAAGCCCTGCAATCTTTCTTCCAGTGTCCACTCTTGTGACAGTAAAAGCACTCTTCCTTCCCTACAAGCTTCCCCGCTACCTTTGTTGCTTTTGCCTTTCCCTTCGTATCCACTTTACTAACACCGCCCCTTGGTTTGGCGGGAGCTTTCTTCTTCTTTCCCTTGGTTTTCGCCTTAGACGTAGAAGAGGACGATCCTCCTACAAACAAAGTGGATGTTTCCCTACCTTTCTGTAGGGTGCCCTCTGCACTCCTCAGCATGTTGAGGAGTTCTGAAAGTTCAACTTCCTTTTCTTGCAAGTTGAAGTTCAGGATAAACTGGGCGTAAGTGGAAGGAAGGGACTGGATAATCAAGTCCGTGTAGAGCTCGTTCTCTAACGTGGTCCCTAGGTCCGCGAGCTCCTCAATGAAGCCAATCATCTTAAGCACGTGTTCCGCTACCGATGATCCGACGGCCAATCTCGCCAAAAACAGCTTTTTCGAGACTTCGTATCCGGCGATACGAGATTGCTCTCCATACAGTTCTTTTGTATGGAGAAATATGGATTCAAGGTCCATATTCTCGTGCCTCCTCTGATGTTCATTGTCCATAGAGGCAAGCACGAGGCACTTGGCCTTCGCGCAATCGATTTCCCAGGTCTTATGGATTTCCCTATCCGCGACGCTGGTTTTGGGACCTGGGACAGGGGGAGCTTTGGTGGTAAGGAGATACCCCAACTTGTCATAAGTAATTGCCATTTTGACATTCCTGAGCCAATCTTTGTAGTTTGGCCATGTCAGTATGTTTTTATATAGCAGTAACTTAAGTCCAGTCATGATGTTTGGTCGCTGCAATTAGATTGTTAGTGTTTATGCCCTAGAAGGCCATTACTGTATCATACTAGCTTGTATATTACTTAATGGAAGCTTGGGATATTCACATGTATATAACAGTCTTGCTAAACATGGTAGTATGCTACTTGGTTTTTCTATCTTAATATGTGAGTGTACGTAATGATAGAGCTCTTAGGATCTTGCTTGTCTACCAGCGTTGTGATGGCAGTCACACTAGTGGGGGCTGGGTAGTCTACAAGCACATCCTTATTCAGGTCCCTGGTCGTTGGATTATCGAGACAGAGCATCGATACTCCGGAGTAGACTAGTGTGTACGCTTCTCATCCCAGTTGGGGAGATGGTCTGTCCCACAGCCGTCAGTACGTCGTACTGGAGATAGTATACAGGTGCTCGTTAGGTTACGGGTACACCGGACAGGACTCACAGGGAACTGTTGGTTGGTTTGATACCAGTCGTCAGTGAACAGTTCCCAGGTGACATGAGTACAGCGTAGTCCGCAGACTTGACACTGCTACTTCGCCTCGAGTGTGTCCCACTGTTCTTAGATTGCTACCCTACCACGGCTCA
Source organism: Agapanthus africanus (assembly GCA_030015575.1). Taxonomy (NCBI): domain Eukaryota; kingdom Viridiplantae; phylum Streptophyta; class Magnoliopsida; order Asparagales; family Amaryllidaceae; genus Agapanthus; species Agapanthus africanus. Next base: position 348,316,876 of record JASDDO010000012.1, on the reverse strand, counting down.
AAGGAGTCGTGCAAACAGGTGGCAGTTGGGTGCAGTCCCGAGCACTTGGAGGCAGTGGCGGTTAGACAGGATTCGTCCCTCCCGGTATTGGGAGTAGATATCGTGCTGTGTCAGAGAGCCATTACGCAAAGTCCCTGGCCAGGGCAAGCGAGATTTGCTGGTAGGTTCCAGTAGTTTCTCAGGGTGTGATGGGCTTCACTCCGACACGACTTATACCACTATTAGGGGACTGACGCTTGCCGCCCCCCTAGGCCCGATATGCGATAGTCTTGGACGAACGGACCGGACTGTATGGAGATTGTCACATCAGACTCAGTAGGAGTTCGGATGGGTTTACTCATCGGCCTTCTTATCGACAACTACCTGGGGACCGTTACGTACAGCTAGTGCCGCTTGCGGTCTGTGGTTAAACCCACTGCCAGCGTAGTAGTCGAGTCTCTAGAGTCCCACACAGAGAGTTTCCTACTCCAGGCGAAACGATATAGAGGTTGCATGGTTTTGCGACAAAGGGTTCGGACGCATACGTGCGTTTACGCGCGTACGACTTTCGGACAGTTTTTACCAGTCGGCTTTGGTTTAAGCCAGTTACTGGTATCCGGTTATTGGATTTTTACAGTCTAAAGTTTTTCCGTATTTTTACGGATCGGAGGGGCGTTCTCGTAATTACTCGAGAAGCTTCTAGAAGATGTGACTAAGGAGGTTTCTTTTGGAAAGAAAGTGAGTCATGGTGGTGATTCATTCATTTCATTAATGCACATTTATTGCTTAATGACTCATGCTAATGAATCACCACTAGATATTTTATGAAGCATGCTTATTCATTTCCTTTATTCATTATTGAAAAATAAGAATGCTTCATAATATTATGATACACTCTCTCTCTTCTCTCATTATCTCATCTCACATTCTCTCTCCTCAAGCTCTCATCTTCAAACCCTAATCCTTAATCCTCATGTGTTGAGATCAAAGGATTAGTTAGACTAAACAATCCATAATCTTCACTCTACATCATCCTTTCATCTTTGATTAGCAATCAAAGTTGATTAGTTACCTCAAGTTAGAGGTTTAGCTTGGAGTTTCGCTCTCGGGTGGATCGTCTACTACCTAGAGAAGGCCGAGGAGAACAAAGGAGGACACAAAGACGAAGGACTAGTTTCGATCGGTATAATCCCTTAACACTATAGTTTAGTTTAGCTATGTGTTTGGTTATTATTTGTTTAGCTTCGATTCAAGCGGTTAGTCGATGTTCGTTGTTTAAACTTGATCGTTTTTGAAAATTCCGCCTCCCCACAAGTACTGGGGTGTACTACATCGACTTACAGTGGTATCAGAGCCTCGCTAAACAATAAATAACTTAATCGCAAATTTGTACGAATTTCGAACGGAAAAACAAAGCCGCAAAACCCTAATTCTGCCAAGTTTCTGTCGAAGTTAAAATGAAGTCCTAAAATTTTTCTGGTGTGTTCAGAGAGCTTGACATGACCACAGGAGAACACCCAAGAAATTCGAGCGCATGATTCGACTAAAGCGCCGCGGAAGGGCGGCGGATCCCACCGATCCGCCGCGCTTCCGCGGCCGAGTTGCCGAGTCATGGGCTCATCTTTCATGGGTGGGTCCTCTCTGGTGTTTGGGGTTTTCTGGAATATTTAATTATTGCTCAGGTTACTGTTTAACAGAGCAGATTTTGGAGCAATATTGATGTTGTTTATTCGATCGAATTGTACAGTATTTGCGTATTGGATTATATCTGTGATTGTTTAATGTGTTCGTAAACCTCCCCTAACTGCTAGTATGTCGGTTGGCAGGGGGTTGCACATTTCTGAAATGGTTATATCTGTTTGTGCATATAAACTGTATTGGACTGTTGTGGTGTATAGCCGGGGTTCGCAATGGGTTATTGATTAATTCATTTGTTGTAAATGTAATTTGTTGTAATATTATTTTTTGCGGGGCACTTCCAGGTTGCGGTTGTAGCCACCGTTGTATTATTTCATTTTACTGTTTTTGCTCCTAGGACTGACCCAAGGTGGGGTACACAGACTACCGGGTGGGTAGTTTGCCATACCCGTAGGGGTCGAGGGTGGGGTAAACGGCTATTCATCACAACTGTGTAATCTGTCTTTTCTTGCAGGCTCAAAAGAAATACAGATTGCTTGCAAATCCAATATTGTTTATCTGTGTTCTGGAATGAATATCATTGCGTCAGACGAATGTAAAATATCTATATTTATGATAGCTATTTAGACGCCACTTATGTTTTACACCCGCGCTAGCCCAGCCCCCGCTCTGTCGTTAGTTAAGTAACCTAACGGGTGATGACGGGACCCCGTGGCGAATGCGGATGGCATAAGAGGACGTTGTATTTTCGTTGTTTTCTGCAATGATAGGTTAATGATGGGACGCATTATCTATAATGCAAAGTAAAACAAACCAAAGTTTAAATCGTTGGAACAATTTAAAAGAAACCACTCGGTTATTTTTAAAACAGATATTTTTAAATGCGGAGATTTAACCACTCCTTTTAAAAGCTATCAGGTTCCTTCGGTTATATCAAGTTCACTACGTTCACGGTTTCGCCAAAACCAGTCGTAGCCCTCCGTCATTTCTTATGGATGGTCAGTAGTATTCAAGCTATGCTTGTTGGCATACGTCAAGGCATAGTGTTTGGTAGCTGCTGGGGTATTCATTTGTTGCATAGATAGATGTGTTGGTTTGGGACAGTCGCATTACCTTGTTGGCATACGTCAAGGGTATATACGGGTGGGTTCAAATTAACAAGATAATGATGGGCAGAACTTGACATGTGACTTATGATTTGTTGGCATACGTCATGGTCATAAGAGCATGGGGCAAAAAACTTATATCGGGAATTTCTAAAGAAACTGAAATTTGCAAAGAGATGCATACCATTTGGAGTTTGATGAATGTTGGTAGGATTCCTTCAACATTATCATACGATGATATTTGGATCCCGATCCTACTGTGAGTATATGCTACTTATCAGGATATTCGTCGCTTAACGATCAATGCTATAAACCTAGTAGGTGTCCAGAAAAGTGTCAGCGGGGTTACGCCCCCAGAGAAAAGAGGTTACTTAATTAAGGAACTTCGCGAAAGCGTTGGAAAACCTCCCTCGAAGTATCGACACCGGCCTGGCTGAACGGTTAAGCAAGTATTGTACGGTGAGAATAGTCTTGGCTAATTCTTCTTTTATGGTTTGAGGAAGGATTCGAGAAACAGTGGGAGCCATCCAGTTTAGATAAACTAAAAACCACTCTAAACTTGCAAGAGCATCATGCTAAAGAGTTTTCTTCTCTCTCTCATAATTGCAGCGACCCTGAAAATGACTGGACTTAAGTTACTTTTAGAGAAAAATATACTGACAGGGCCAAACTATAAAGATTGGCTGCGGAATGTCAAGATGGCTTTGACCTATGACAAACTGGGGTACGTCCTCACCGCTACGGCACCTGCTGTCCCTGGTCCCAAATCCAGCAATGCGGATAAGGAAATCCGCAAAACCTGGGATTTAGATTGCGCGAGAGCCAAGTGCATCGTGCTTGCCTCGATGAACAATGAACATCAGAGGAGGCACGAGGATATGTCCCTAGATGGCATATTTCTCCATACAAAGGAACTTTATGGAGAGCAATCTCGTATAGCAAGATACGAGACCTCTAAGAAATTGTTTCGAGCGAGGTTGGCTGTCGGGTCATCGGTAGGTGAACATGTCCTACAGATGATTGGCTATATAGAAGAGCTCGCAGACCTTGGGACGACTTTGGATAATGAGCTCTATACAGACCTTGTTCTCCAGTCCCTTCCTCTCACCTACGCCCAGTTTATCCTCAACTTCAATCTTCAAGGAAAAGAAGTTGAACTTGCGGAACTCCTGAACATGTTAAGGAGTGCGGAGGGCACCTTGCAGAAGGCAAGGGAAACACCCGCTATGTTTGTTGGCGGTTCATCTTCTTCCGGGTCCAAGGCTAGGGCCAAAGGAAGGAAGAAGAAGGCCGCACCCAGACCTAGAGGAGGTGTTAGTAAGGTGGGAGGGAAGGGAAAGAAAAAGAAAGCAGTACCGATAGTTGGTCAGGATGAGTGCTTCCATTGTCACAGGAAAGGGCACTGGAAGAAGGATTGCAAGGCGTGGAACGCCAAGAACCAGGAACCGAAGCAGGCTGTGGCTTCGACTTCAGGTGTGTTTGTAATTGAGAATTGTCTGTCGATCAACTCTACTTCCTGGGTATTGGATACCGGGTCAGGATCTCATATTTGCAATTCATTGCAGGCACTGAGAAACCGTAGAGTGCTGAAGGAAGGTGATATGATCCTCAGGGTTGCTAACGGAGCTAGCGTGGGAGCTGCGTCCGTCGGGGATTATCACCTAGGATTGACGAGTGGACACATTTTGGTTTTACATAACTGTTATTTTGTACCCAGCTTAACGTGTAATATCATATCAGTTTCCTTGTTATCAAATAAAGGTTATGATTTCACGTTTGTAAGAGATGTTGTCAACATCCACCTTAATCATGGTTTGATTGGGTCCGGTACTCTAAATAACGGCATATATGTGTTAAACCAACTCCAAATTTTCAATGTCCAGAACACACTAAAAAGAAAGTCTCCAGATTTAAATAAAGCTTTCTTATGGCATTGTAGACTGGGTCACATCAATGAGAGAAGGTTGACTAAGTTGCATAGAGAAGGATATTTGGACACGTTCGAATATCAAACTTATGACACTTGTCAATCTTGTCTCAAAGGAAAGATGACAAAGACTCCATTCACTGGACAAGGAGTAAGAGCGAGCGAGCTCTTAGGACTCATACATAGTGATGTATGCGGTCCAATGTCTACACATGCGAGAGGTGGTTATTCCTACTTCATTACTTTTACAGATGATTTCTCTAGGTATGGATATGTTTTCTTAATGAAGCATAAATCAGAGGCCTTTGAGAAATTCCTGGAATTCAAGAATGAAGCGGAAAACCAAACAGGCAAAAGTATTAAGACACTAAGATCTGATCGAGGTGGAGAATACTTAAGTGCCGAGTTCCTAGGTTACCTAAAAGAGAAAGGAATTCTCTCTCATCTTACTCCTCCGTACACTCCACAGCACAACGGTGTATCGGAGAGACGGAATCGAACCCTATTAGATATAGTACGATCCATGATGAGTAATGCTGAGTTACCGCGATCTTTCTGGGGGTATGCGCTAGAATCAGCGATACATCTTTTGAACAGAGTTCCAACCAAAACTGTGCCTACCACACCATATCAGATGTGGAGTGGGAAGAAACCCTATCTTCAGTACCTGAAGACGTGGGGATGTCCAGCTTTTGTAAAAAAGCAGCATCCGGACAAGCTCGAGGCACGCTCAGTAGAGTGTAAGTTTGTGGGATATCCAAAGAACTCTCATGGATATTGCTTCTATTACGCAGAGGAACAAAAGGTTTTTGTTTCTCGTCATGCCCGCTTCTTAGAAACTGAATTTTTGGAAAATCAGAAGAGTGGGAGCGAAATAGAACTGGAAGAAATTCCAGAACCACAAACTGCTACTGAAATTTTGGTAGAACCAGAGGTTCAAGAAGAACAGAACATTCCCGCACCCCTCCGCAGGAGTAGTAGGCCGTCTCATCCGCCTGAGAGATACTACGGTTTTCTCATAGACGGGGATAGAGAGGATTGCATCATAGATGATGATGAACCTACTGACTTCCAGCAGGCCATCCAGAGCGGCGACTCGGTACGATGGCTAGATGCAATGCGGACCGAAATGGAGTCCATGTACACCAACAAAGTATGGACTTTGGACTTTGCTCCAGATGGGGTAAAACCCATAGGATGCAAATGGATCTTCAAGAAAAAGATTGGTGTAGATGGACAGGTGGAAACCTATAAGGCTAGACTTGTTGCAAAGGGTTTTCGTCAAAGACCTGGTTTGGACTATGACGAAACTTTTTCTCCAGTGGCTATGCTCAAATCCATTCAGGTCCTTCTTGCTATTGCCGCCTTCCATGATTATGAAATCTGGCAGATGGACGTAAAGACGGCTTTTCTGAATGGAAATTTAGAAGAGAGCGTCTATATGGATCAGCCAGAGGGTTTCAATCAGAGTGGGAGCAGCGGGAAAGTATGCAAGCTGCTTGAGTCTATTTATGGACTAAAGCAGGCATCGCGGAGTTGGAACATCTGTTTTGATGAGACAGTCAAAGAATATGACTTTATCAAAAATCCAGATGAACCGTGCATATATAGTAAAGTTGTGGCCAGAAGTGTCGTATTCCTCGTCTTGTACGTGGATGACATTCTATTGATAGGAAATGATATTCCTATGCTACAATCTGTCAAAGGATTCTTGTCACAAAGGTTCTCCATGAAAGACCTGGGTGATGCCTCTTACATTCTGGGGATCCGGATCTATCGTGATAGATCCAAGAGGATGTTGGGACTTTCGCAGTCCAGGTATATCGACACTGTACTGAAAAGATTCAGTATGGAAGATTCTAAGCGCGGTAATCTACCGGCTTGTCACGGAATCACCCTCTCCAAAGAGATGTCTCCCAAGACTGATTTGGAAAGGGAACGCATGTCTATTATACCCTACGCTTCTGCGGTAGGCTCTATAATGTATGCGATGTTGTGTACCAGACCAGATGTAGCTTACGCACTAAGCGTGGTAAGCCGGTATCAGTCAGACCCAGGGGAGAAACACTGGATAGCAGTAAAGAACATTCTCAAGTACCTGAGGAGGACTAAGGAGATGTTCTTGGTTTACGGCGGAAAAGACCTCAGGTTGGAGGCCTTTGCTGATTCCGGCTTCCAGAGTGATAAGGACGATTCCAAGTCCATGTCGGGTTATGTCTTTACCCTCAATGGAGGGGCAGTGTGCTGGAAGAGCTCCAAGCAGGACACCGTTGCTGACTCGACTATGGAAGCGGAGTATATAGCTGCTTGCGATGCCGCAAAAGAAGCAGTCTGGATGAAGAAGTTCCTAACAGAACTTCAGGTGGTTCCTACCATAGTTGATCCAATACCTCTGTATTGCGACAACAACGGAGCTATAGCTTTAGCGAAGGAACCAAGGTCCCATCAGAAGTCCAGACACATCTTGAGGCGGTATCACCTGATCAGGGAGATCATTGATCGTCAGGAGATCGAGGTTCGGAGAGTTGCTTCAGAAGAGAACATTGATGATCCATTCACGAAGGCCCTTCCTCAGATTCAGTTCGAGAGGCTGCTCGAGATCATTGGTCTGCGATATGCCAGTACATGGCCCTAGTGCAAGTGGGAGATTGTTAGTGTTTATGCCCTAGAAGGCCATTACTGTATCATACTAGCTTGTATATTACTTAATGGAAGCTTGGGATATTCACATGTATATAACAGTCTTGCTAAACAAGGTAGTATGCTACTTGGTTTTTCTATCTTAATATGTAAGTGTACGTATTGATAGAGCTCTTAGGATCTTGCTTGTCTACCAGCGTTGTGATGGCAGTCACACTAGTGGGGGCTGGGTAGTCTACAAGCACATCCTTATTCAGGTCCCTGGTCGTTGGATTATCGAGACAGAGCATCGATACTCCGGAGTAGACTAGTGTGTACGCTTCTCATCCCAGTTGGGGAGATGGTCTGTCCCACAGCCGTCAGTACGTCGTACTGGAGATAGTATACAGGTGCTCGTTAGGTTACGGGTACACCGGACAGGACTCACAGGGAACTGTTGGTTGGTTTGATACCAGTCATCAGTGAACAGTTCCCAGGTGACATGAGTACAGCGTAGTCCGCAGACTTGACACTGCTACTTCGCCTCGAGTGTGTCCCACTGTTCTTAGATTGCTACCCTACCACGGCTCAAAGGAGTCGTGCAAACAGGTGGCAGTTGGGTGCAGTCCCGAGCACTTGGAGGCAGTGGCGGTTAGACAGGATTCGTCCCTCCCGGTATTGGGAGTAGATATCGTGCTGTGTCAGAGAGCCATTACGCAAAGTCCCTGGCCAGGGCAAGCGAGATTTGCTGGTAGGTTCCAGTAGTTTCTCAGGGTGTGATGGGCTTCACTCCGACACGACTTATACCGCTATTAGGGGACTGACGCTTGCCGCCCCCCTAGGCCCGATATGCGATAGTCTTGGACGAACGGACCGGACTGTATGGAGATTGTCACATCAGACTCAGTAGGAGTTCGGATGGGTTTACTCATCGGCCTTCTTATCGACAACTACCTGGGGACCGTTACGTACAGCTAGTGCCGCTTGCGGTCTGTGGTTAAACCCACTGCCAGCGTAGTAGTCGAGTCTCTAGAGTCCCACACAGAGAGTTTCCTACTCCAGGCGAAACGATATAGAGGTTGCATGGTTTTGCGACAAAGGGTTCGAACGCATACGTGCGTTTACGCGCGTACGACTTTCGGACAGTTTTTACCAGTCGGCTTTGGTTTAAGCCAGTTACTGGTATCCGGTTATTGGATTTTTACAGTCTAAAGTTTTTCCGTATTTTTACGGATCGGAGGGGCGTTCTCGTAATTACTCGAGAAGCTTCTAGAAGATGTGACTAAGGAGGTTTCTTTTGGAAAGAAAGTGAGTCATGGTGGTGATTCATTCATTTCATTAATGCACATTTATTGCTTAATGACTCATGCTAATGAATCACCACTAGATATTTTATGAAGCATGCTTATTCATTTCCTTTATTCATTATTGAAAAATAAGAATGCTTCATAATATTATGATACACTCTCTCTCTTCTCTCATTATCTCATCTCACATTCTCTCTCCTCAAGCTCTCATCTTCAAACCCTAATCCTTAATCCTCATGTGTTGAGATCAAAGGATTAGTTAGACTAAACAATCCATAATCTTCACTCTACATCATCCTTTCATCTTTGATTAGCAATCAAAGTTGATTAGTTACCTCAAGTTAGAGGTTTAGCTTGGAGTTTCGCTCTCGGGTGGATCGTCTACTACCTAGAGAAGGCCGAGGAGAACAAAGGAGGACACAAAGACGAAGGACTAGTTTCGATCGGTATAATCCCTTAACACTATAGTTTAGTTTAGCTATGTGTTTGGTTATTATTTGTTTAGCTTCGATTCAAGCGGTTAGTCGATGTTCGTTGTTTAAACTTGATCGTTTTTGAAAATTCCGCCTCCCCACAAGTACTGGGGTGTACTACATCGACTTACATAGGAGAGAGAGAAGAAACACTTTAGCATGATGCTCTTGCAAGTTTAGAGTGGTTTTTAATTTGTCTAAACAGGATGGCTCCCACTGTCTCTCGAATCCCTCCCCAAACCAAAAAGGAAGAATTAGTCAGGATCAATCTCACCGTACAATACTTGCTTAACCGTTCAGCCAGGCTAGTGTCGGTACTTCGAGGGAGATTTTCCAACGCTTTCGCGAAGTTCCTTAATTAAATAACCTCTTTTCCCTGGGGGCGTAGCCCCGCTAACACCTTTCTAGACACCTACTTGGTTTATAGCATTGATCGTTAAGTGAGAAATTTCCCGAGGAGTAGCATATACTCACAGTAGGATCGGGATCCAAATATCATCGCGTGACAAAAATGAAGGAATCCTACCAGAATCATCACACTCCAAATGGTATGCAGTGCTAGCAAGTTTCAGTTCTTTTGAAACTCCCGATGTGGATTTTTGCCCCATGCTCTTATGACCTTGACTTTGGCCAAAATATCATAAGTCACATGTCAAGTTCTACCCGTCATTCTCCAGATTAATTTAAACCCACCCGTACCTACCCTTGACTTTGGCCAACATGGCAGTACGACTGTCCCAAACCAACACATCTATCTATGCTACACATGAATACCCAATAGCTACCAATCACTATGCCTTGACTTTGGCCAACATACATAGCTTGAATACTTATTGACCATTCATGTGAAACGACGGAGGGCTACGAATGGTTTTGGAGAAACCGTGAACGTAGTGAACTTGATATAATCGAAGGAACGAGATAGCTTTCAAAAAAGGAGTGGTTCATGCTCCGCATTTAAAATTTGGTTTTGAAAAGAACCGAGTGGTTTTGAAAGTGTTCCAACGACTTTTACTTGGTTTATTTTTCTTGCATTAATTTTAATGCATCCCATCATTTAATCCTACCATTGCAGAAAACAACGAAAATATGACGTACGCTTATGCCATCCGCATTCGCCACGGGGGCCCGTCATTACCTGTTAGGTTACTTAACTAACGACAGAGCGGGGGCTGGACTAGCGCGGATGCAAAACATAAGCAACGCCTAAATAGATATCATATATAGATATACACATTCGTCACATGCAATGATAGCCATTCCAGATCACAGATGAACACATTGGATATACTAGGAATCCGCAATCCGTATGAGCCTGTAACGAAGAGCGGATTACACGGTCGCGATGAATAGCCAAGACCCCACCCTAGACCCCTACGGGTGCGGAAAACTACCCGCCAAGTACCCGAAGCGAAGCAACCTCCCTCAACACTGTGAGTAGGCCACTCGACACTTCGAGATACCCGGTAGTTTGTGCACCCCACCATGGGTCTATCCTAGGAGCAAAAACAGTAAAAGAAATTATACAATGACGGCTACAACCCCATCCCGGTTGTGCGGCCATATAAATAATATTACATCAATTACAAATTTTCATGAATTGAAAGAAAAAGAAAACTCTCATCTCACAACCCCCCCCCGGCTATTCATCTGTGACAATCCAATGAATTCATATACACATACCATCAACATTATAGATCACAGATATGTATAACCCCCACTAATCGACGTATAGCGATTAGCAGACGTTCAATACATATATCACATCACAGATATAACCCGTTAGCTTAAGTCTTTAGAAGTTCGATCAAAATACGGATTTTTAGGCCCCAAAAACAAATTTTGCTTTCTGGAAAATCTGGGCTGAAAACACATACTGTAAAAATCCCAAAACACCCAACTGAATAAACTGCATGAAAAATCGCCCACGACCGAGTCAACTCGGCCGCGGATCCGCGGCGGGAGCAGGCTCCCGCCGTGGTTCCGCGACGCGTTGATCGGTTCAGTGGACCATTTTTCTACAGTTTCTTCTAAAAACCCTGAGCCGAATTTTAAGATAAGATTTATCAATTTTGGAACTAAAAACAAATTCGGCAGAAAGTTGATTTTACGGGCGTGTTTCATGACTTTTTCTCCGATCGAACTTCAAGTTACTTTGCTAACATGTTAGATAGTGTTTAACTAGGCTCTGATACCGCTGTAAGTCCACGTTACCTCTCCCGGTACTTACGGGCTTACGAAAATGATGAAAAACAATTTTTCTAGAGGTGGTAACATGGACTCAAAATACGGATCTTTGTTAAACAACTATCTAACAATCCTAACAAGAGTTTAACCTACTCGGTTAGGTGGTTATACCTTAACTTGATCTCCTTCGTCTTCAACTCCTTGCGGTGGTCGGATCGGCCTCACCTCGTCGTCTCCTTGCGCCGAAGATGGATCCACCTGAAAGCTTCTACCTTTGGCTTCTCTTCAAACTAGAAGAAACTAGAACACTTGGTTTGCTAAACCTTATGAACTAGAATGAGTAGAGGTGTGTGTTGGGATTTATCTCTATGGTTCTTGCTTCTCAACTCATGAGACAAGTGAACCATAGACTAGAGAGAGAGCAAGAGGAAGAGGGAGAGCTCAAGCAAGAGAGAGAAAGCAAAAGAAAGAATGAGCAAGACTTTTGGCTCCGATGCTCTCATAATCCAAAATCATGATAACTCATAATAGTAATTGAGTATTATGTGATGGTTCAAGTCAAAATGGCCATATCATTTCATGCACTCATTTTGCAAAAAGAAACAAGCAAACAAAAGTCTTTTCCATGAAATGATAGCCATTGTAATGATGGTGGTCAACTAGTCCAACCTAGTCAACCGGTCAACAAAGTCAACAAGTCAACAAAGTCAACTCTTCATCTCAACCACGACACAATAATACTTAATTAATATTATCATTAATCATATTTCTTATTCTCATTAGGGTTTTGCAAAAGTCAATAGTCAACAGTCAACAACCCCAATGAGAATCCTCTGCCTCTGTCTCTCTGTCAACTGTGCATACACACCCACATCCGCGTTCCGAGAAACACGAATGCAAACGAGATAAAACCAATCCCAAATCGTACACTAGGATCTGGCTTAAACCAAAGCCCTCTAGTGTTAACTACCCGGACACTAAACGTGCACAAGTGCACGGATGTGACCGAACCCTGTCGCAAAACCATGCGACCTCTACTCGTTTGCCTAAAGGCGAATAGCTTTCTGTGTGGGACTCTAAAGACTCGACACTACGCTGGCAGTGGGTTTAACCACAGACCGCAAGCGGCACTAGCTGTGCGTAACGGTCCCCAGGTAGATGCCGACAAGAAGACTGACGAGGTGAAACCCATCTGAACTCCTACTGAGCCTGAATGTGACAATCTCTATACAGTCCGGTCTGTTCGTCTGAGAAAATCGCATGGTGGGCCTAGGGGGGCGGTAAACATCAGTCCCCTAATAGCGGTACAAGTCGTGTCGGAGTGTAGCCCAGAACACCCTGAGATAACACTGGAAACCTACCAGTATATCTTGCTTGCCCTGGCCAGGGACTTTGTGTAATGGCTCTCCTAGACACAGCGCGATATCAACCCCCAATACCGGGAGAGACGAATCCTGTCTAACCGTCACTGCCTCCAAGTGCTTCGGGACTACACCAACTACTACCTGTTTGCACGACTCCTTTGAGCCGTGGCAGGGTAGTAATCTAAGTACAGTGGGAACACGCTCGAGGCGAAGTGACAGTATCAAGTCAGCGGACTAAGCTGTACTCATGTCACCTGGGAACTGATAACTGATGATAGGTATAGTACCAACCAACAGTTCCTGACGAGTCCTGTCCAGTGTACTCGTAACCTAACGAGCACCCGCATACTATCTCAAGTACGACGTACTAACGGCTGTAGGACAGACCGTCTCCCACACTAGGATGAGAAGCGCATACGCTAGTCTACTCCGGAGTATCGATGCCCTGTCTCGATAGACCTACGACTAGGGACATGCATAAGGATGTGCTTGTGGATTACCCAGCCCCCACTAGTGTGATTGTCATCACAACGCTGGTAATCAAGCAAAGATCCTAAGGACTCCACTAATGTGTATAGATGATATAATAAAATAAACACATGTACACATTAAAACAGAAACAAACCAAGTAGCATACTACTATATTGAGCAAGATTGTCTATACAATGTGAATATCTCAAGCTTCCATTAAGTAATATACAAACTAGTATGATACAGTAATGGCCTCTAGGGCATATACACTAACACTGTCGACGAGCTGATCTATCCGAGGGAGAGGGTAGTTGTCCTTGGGGCAGGCCTTATTGAGGTCGGTGAAGTCGACGCACATGCGCCACTTTCCGCTTGACTTCTTGACCAGAACTACGTTCTCCAGCCACTCCGAGTAGGGTACATTCCGGATGAAGTTGGCGGCGAGAAGTCGATCAACCTCATCTTCGATAGCCTTCTGTTTGACCGGAGCGAAGCTTCGCTTTTCCTGTCAGACGGGTCGGGCCGCAGGATCAACTCCGAGCTTATGAGAAATGATTTTGGGGTCGATCCCAGGCATGTCAGCAGGCGCCTAGGCGAAGACGTCGGAGTTATTTCTGAGGAAACTGACCAGGTCATCTCGCTGAGCCCCTGTCAGGAATGATCCGACATGGACGGTTTTTTCATCATCCCCTTCTGTCAGGGGCACCTATGTCAGTGCTTCGACCGGCGTTCCCCGGACCTCCCTCCGCTCATCTCGGGTGTACAGAGAACACCTGATGTCGTTATTTACCTCAGCGTCGTCGGCCACCTGCTCGGACAAAGATGTTTCGGTCAGGCATACTTTCGCGACCCGCTGGTTCCTGTAGACCCGACCTATCCCTCCCTGATCGAGAGGGAACTTCATCTCCAGGTGGTAGGTCGATATCTGGGCCTGAAGGGAGTTCAGCGTCGGGAAGCCGAGGAGGACGTTGTAGGCGATGGGACCTTTGCTGCGATGAAGTCCACAAGCAACGTACGGGTGCGGCCGGGCTCCCCGATGTTGAACTGCAGAGTGACCACCCCTTCCGCCGGGATGGAGTGGTTGGTGAACCCTGAAAGGATGTTGGAGGTCGGTTTCAAGTCTGCTGGGGTGAGCCCCATGCGCAGAAAGCGGTTGTGGAAGAGGATGTCTGCCGAGCTGCCCGCGTCGACAAGTATCCGGTGGGCCTCGTACCGGTGGATTCGGGCCGTGATCACCAGAGGGTCATTGTGGGGCATGGATATGCCGTGGAGGTCCCCGTCGCCAAAGGTGATAGGGTTGTTAGGTCCACGTTACCTCTCCCGGTACTTTCGGGGATGCGGAAACGGTAAAACAAATTTTTTTCTAAACTTTGTAACATGGACCGTAAAAGCCGGATCTTTGCTAAACAATACACTAGCATCCTAACATGAGATGTGTCTACTCGGTTAGCGGTTATACCTCAACTTGAACTCCTTCTCTTCTTGGTGTCCTTCTTCTTTGTTGTTCTTCTCTTCTTGTTGTTCTTCTCTTTGCTTGCTCAATGGTCGATCTGGACTTCGGTCACCTCCGCGGCCTCCTTGAGTCGAAGACGATCCACCCGAGAGATGTACACCGAGCTTCACCTCAAGCCGAGGTAACTAGGGCAAGGAGATTGCCAATCTAGAAGCCCTAGGATGTGTAGAGGAGATGTATGGATGTGTTTGTCAAGTGGAATCCTTTTTCTCTCAACACATGAGATCAAAGGAGAAATCAAGAGGAGGAAGAAGAAGGAGTTTTCTTGCAACCATGGAGCTTCTCATTTCAAGAGAGAGAATGAGAATAATATTATGATACAAAAGAAAAACAACCATGGTTGCAAATAATGCAAAACAACATCATTACTAATCCCATCAAGATAAAGTTGATGGCTACTTTGAAATGACCATTATCATAATCCAAAAGAAAAAGGAAAAGAAAAGAAGAGTGTGGAACCCTCTTGAAAGTCAATGGTCAACCCGGTCAACCGGCCAACAAAGTCAAGAGAGGTCAACGGGGTCAAATGGTCAATGCAATTAGCCATCATAAGATTATCACAAATAGGATTAGTAAATGATGTTCACGGCTCATAATGGTTTTGACCAAACGAACTGTCAAAACCCTAATGAGTCCGCCTCAAAATGGTTTTGACCGAATCAACTGTCAAAACCCTAATGAGCCTGCCACATAACGGTTTTGGCCGAAACAACTGCCAAAACCCTAATGAGGCACCTCCTCCTTCATCACTCCGAAAAACTGTGCATACACACCAGCATCCGTATTCCGTAGAATGCGGATGCACAGAAGACAAAACAAATCCATCCGTGCAATACTAGGATCCGGCTTAAACCAAAGCCTACTAGTACTGCCTGCCCGAACACCATACGCACACAAGTGTACGTAAGTGATCGCAGCCCTGCCGTAAAACCATACGGCCTCTACACGTTTCGCTCAGTGCAGGGAAACTCTCTGTGTGGGACTCTAAAGACTCGACACTACGCTGGCAGTGGGTTTTATCACAGACCGCAAGCGGCACTAGCTGTACGTAACGGTCCCCAGGTAGATGTCGATAAGAAGGCCGATGAGGTAAACTCATCCGAACTCCTACTGAGTCTGTATGTGACAATCTCCGTACAGTCTGGTCTGTTCGTCTGATACATCGCATGTCGGGCCTAGGGGGGCGGCAAGCGTCAGACCCCTAATAGCGGTACAAGTCGTGTCGGAGTGAAGCCCAGAACACCCTGAAATAACACTGGAACCTACCAGTACATCTCGCTTGCCCTGGCCAGGGACTACTTGTGTAATGGCTCTCCTAGACACAGCGCGATGTCAACCCCCAATACCGGGAGAGACGAATCCTGTCTAACCGTCACTGCCTCCAAGTGCTTCGGGACTGCTCCCAACTACTACCTGTTTGCACGACTCAGTAGAGCCGTGGTAGGGTAGCAATCAAAGAACAGTGGGAACACACTCGAGGCGAAGTGACAGTGTCAAGTCAGCGGACTAAGCTGTACTCATGTCACCTGGGAACCGATAACTGACGATAGGTATAATACCAACCATCAGTTCCCGACGAGTCCTGTCCAGTGTACTCGTAACCCAACGAGCACCCGCATACTATCTCAAGTACGACGTACTGACGGCTGTGGGACAGACCGTCTCCCGTGCTGGGATGAGAAGCGCATACGCTAGTCTACTCCGGAGTATCGATGCCCTATCTCGATACTCCCACGACTAGGGACGTGTATAAGGATGTGCTTGTAGATTACCCAGCCCCCACGAGTGTGATCGCCATCACAACGCCGGTAATCAAGCAAAGATCCTAAGGGCTCTACTAATGCGTATAGGTGATATAATAAATAAACACACATCTACACATTTAAAGCAGAGACAAACCAAGTAGCATACTACTATATTGAGCAAGATTGTCTGTACAACTGTGAATATCCCAAGCTTCCATCAAGTAATATACATACTAGTATGATATAGTAATGGCCTCTAGGGCATATACACTAACAATCTCCCACTTTCACTAAGGCCATGTACTGGCGTATCGAAGACCTATCATCTCGATCAGCCGCTCGAACTGAGTCTGGGGCAAAGCCTTCGTGAATGGGTCCGCAGTGTTGTCCTTTGTGTCCACTCTCCGCACCTCGATCTCCTGGCGATCAATGATCTCCCTGATCAGGTGATACCGCCTTAAGATGTGCCTGGATTTCTGATGGGACCTTGGTTCCTTCGCTAAAGCTATAGCCTCATTGTTATCGCAATACAAAGGTATTGGGTCAACAATGGACGGAACCACCTGAAGTTCACTAATGAACTTCTTTATCCAGACCGCCTCTTTTGCGGCATCGCTTGCAGCAATGTATTCAGCCTCCATCATCGAGTCTGCGACGGTATCCTGCTTGGAACTCCTCCAACATACCGCCCCTCCGTTGAGGGTAAACACAAAACCCGAGACGGACTTGCTGTCATCTTTGTCACTCTGGAAGCTTGAATCGGTAAAGGACTCGACCCTGAGGTCTCCATTACCGTAAACCAGGAACATCTCCTTAGTCCTTCTTAGGTACTTGAGAATGTTCTTCACTGCTGTCCAGTGGTCCTCCCCTGGGTCTGACTGATACCGGCTTACCGCGCTCAACGCGTAAGCTACATCTGGTCTTGTACATAGCATCGCATACATTATAGATCCTACCGCCGAAGCGTAGGGTATAGTGCTCATGCGAACCCTCTCCTCGTCAGTCTTAGGAGACATCTTCTTGGAGAGGGTAATTCCGTGCAATGCGGGAATGTTACCGCGCTTGGAACCATCCATACTAAATCTCTTTAGTACGGTCTCTATGTACCTGGACTGTGAAAGTCCCAACAGTTTCTTGGATCTATCTCTATAGATCTTGATCCCCAGAATGTACGAGGCATCACCCAGGTCCTTCATGGTGAACCTTTGTGACAAAAACAGCTTGACCGATTGTAGCATAGGAATGTCATTTCCTATCAAAAGAATGTCGTCCACGTACAAGACTAGGAATACGACAGTTCGTCCTACAATCTTCTTATATACACAGGGTTCATCTTCGTTCTTGATGAAATCAAATTCCTTGATTGCCTCATCAAAACAGATGTTCCAGCTCCGCGATGCCTGCTTTAATCCATAAATGGATTTAAGCAACTTGCACACCCTTCCGCTGCTCCCACTGTCTACGAAACCTTCTGGTTGATCCATGTAAACGCACTCTTCCAAACAACCGTTTAGGAAAGCCGTCTTAACATCCATCTGCCAGATTTCATAGTCATGGAAGGCAGCAATGGCAAGTAGGATCCGAATGGATTTGAGCATAGCCACCGGAGAAAAAGTCTCGTCATAGTCCAAACCAGGTCTTTGACGAAAACCTTTTGCAACGAGTCTAGCTTTATAGGTTTCCACCTGCCCATCTACACCAAGTTTCTTTTTGTAGATCCATTTGCATCCAACGGGTTTTACCCCAGGTGGAGCAATATCCAAGGTCCACACTTTATTGGCGTACATGGACTCCATTTCGGATTGCATTGCTTCCTGCCACTTATCAGAGTCCCTACTGATAATGGCCTGCCTGAAACTGGTAGGGTCATCTTCTTCCAAGATGCAATCCTCTCGATCCCCGTCTATGAGAAAACCGTAGTATCTCTCGGGCGGATGAGAAATCCTACCAGATCTGCGGAGTGGCTGAGGTTCTTCTGGGGTTATTGAATTCTGAAGTTCTGTCAAATTTTCAGTTTCATTTTGTGGTCGCTGAATTTCTTCCAGTTCTACCGAACTCCCACTTATTTCTTTTGCAAGAAATTGCCACTCTAAAAAGGTGGCGTGGCGAGATACAAACACCTTCTGTTCCTCGGTGTGGTAGAACAGATATCCTGCGGAGTTCTTAGGATATCCCACAAATTTACATAGAACTGAACGTGCCTTAAGTTTGTCCGGATTTTGTACTTTTACATAGGCCGGACAACCCCATATCTTAATGCGTTTAAGATACGGCTTCTTACCATTCCATATCTCGAACGGTGTCTTAGGCACAGATTTAGATGGAACATCGTTCAATAGATATGCAGCTGTCAACAGAGCATGTCCCCAAAATGAAAGAGGCAACTCGGCATTACTCATCATGGAGCGAACCATATCCAGAAGGGTACGATTCCTCCTCTCCGATACACCGTTGTGCTGTGGTGTATAAGGAGGAGTAAGCTGAGAGAGAATACCATTCTCTTTTAAGTAATCTAGGAATTCCGTGCTTAAGTACTCCCCTCCCCTGTCAGACCGGAGGATCTTGATACTTTTGCCTGTCTGGTTCTCTACTTCGTTTCTAAATTCCTTGAATTTCTCAAAATCTTCAGATTTGTGTTTCATCAGATACACATATCCGAACCTAGAGAGATCGTCAGTGAATGTGATGAAGTACGAGAACCCACCCCTTGCATGGATAGACATTGGACCGCATACATCACTATGTACGAGTCCCAAGAGCTCTGCTGCTCTTTCTCCATGTCCGGTGAACGGAGATTTGGTCATCTTCCCTTTGAGACAAGACTGACAAGTTTCATAAGATGAAAACTCGAACGCATCCAAGAGTCCATCTTTATGCAACTTACTCAGTCTTTTCTCTCCGATATGACCAAGTCTACAATGCCACAAGTAGGATTCATTCGTATCTGAATTCTTCCTCTTGCGTGTGTTTTGTATATTGAGAACTGTATTCTGATTTAGAACGTAGATACCATTACACAGTGTACCCTCTGCAACCAGTACCTTATCAAGGTAAATGTTCATGATATTCTTTTCAAGAACAAAGTTATATCCATCTTTATCGAGTAAAGAAACTGATATGATGTTGCAAACCATGGAGGGTACATAGTAGCAATCGTTCAAAATCATAGTCTTGCCATTTGGCAATACTAGGTGATATTCACCGACGGCTGCCGCATTAACTTGTGCTCCGTTCGCTACTCTGAGCGACATATCACCCGGTGCAACTTTCCTACTTTTTCTCAGTCCCTGCAATAAATTACAGATATGAGATCCTGATCCGGTATCAAGTACCCAGGAGGTAGGGCTGACCGTAAAACGGTTCTCAATTACAAGAACACCTGAAGTAGATGCAAAACCATGCTTCTTCTTCAACTGGGTGTTCTGGAAATCCATACAATCCCCTTTCCCATTCTCATGACTGTTGTCACAAGTTAGAGCTGAACCAACTTTCCCCAGTCCCGAATAAGAATTCGGATCGGTCAAGCGATACATTTTATTATCTTGATTAGGGCGTGAAAAGGTTGCTGCCTGGAGAGAGAGAAAAGAAACACTCGGCGTATGCTCTTGCAAGATTAGATTGGTTTATTAATTTATCTAACCAGGATGTGTCCCACTGTTTCCTCAAATTCTTCTTAAAACCTTTTTAAAAGAAGAACTAGCCGGGTTTTAATTCACGTCACAATACTTGCTTAACCTTTCAGCCAGGCTAGTGTCGGTACTTCGAGGGAGGTTTTCCAACGCTTTCGCGAAGTTCCTTAATTAAAGAACCTCTTTTCCCTGGGGGCGTAGCCCCGCTAACACCTTTCTAGACACCTACTAGGTTTATAGCATTGATCGTTAAGTGAAATAATCTCCCGAGAGTAAACCATCTCATCAGTGGGATCGGGATCCAAATGTCATTGTGTGATAACCTAGATGGAATCCACTCTAGTCACCACACTCCAGAAGGTATGCTAAATCTGTTAGTGTATATGCCCTAGAGGCCATTACTGTATCATACTAGTATGTATATTACTTAATGGATGCTTGGGATATTCACCTTGTATATACAATCTTGCTCAAAATAGTAGTATGCTACTTGGTTTATTTCTACTTCAATGTGTACATGTGTTTATTTTTGTATATCGCCTATACACATTAGTGGAGCCCTTAGGATCTTTGCTTGATTACCAGCGATGTGATGGCCGTCACACTAGTGGGGCTGGGTAATCTATAAGCACATCCTTATGCAGGTCCCTGGTCGCAGGACTATCGAGACAGGGCATCGATACTCCGGAGTAGACCAGCGCATGCGCTTCTCATCCCAGTGTGGGAGACGGTCTGTCCCACAGCCGTCAGTACGTCGTACTTGAGATAGTATGCGGGTGCCCGTTAGGTTACGGGTACACTGGACAGGACTCGTCAGGAACTGACTAGTTGGTATTATACCTATCGTCAGTTATCAGTTCCCGGGTGACATGAGTACAGCTTAGTCCGCTGACTTGACACTGTCACTTCGCCTCGGGTGTGTTCCCACTGTACTTTGATCACTACCCTACCACGGCTCAAAGGAGTCGTGCAAACAGGTGATGGTTGGGTGCAGTCCCGAAGCACTTGGAGGCAGTGACGGTTAGACAGGATTCGTCTCTCCCGGTATTGGGGGTTGACATCGCGCTGTGTCTTGGAGAGCCATTACACGAGTAGTCCCTGGCCAGGGAAAACGAGATATACTGGTAGGTTTCCAGTGTTATCTCAGGGTGTTTTGGGCTTCGCTCCGGCACGACTTGTACCGCTATTGGGGGACTGACGTTTACCGCCCCCTAGGCCCGCCATGCGATGTATCAGACGAACAGACCGGACTGTACGGAGAATGTCACACTCAGGCTCAGTAGGAGTTCAGATGGGTTTCGCCTCGTCGGTCTTCTTATCGGCATTACCTGGGGACCGTTACGCACAGCTAGTGCCGCTTGCGGTCTGTGGTTAAACCCACTGCCAGCGTAGTGTCGAGTCTTTAGAGTCCCACACAGAAAGCTTTTCGCCTTTAGGCAAAAGAGTAGAGGTCGCATGGTATTGCGACAGGTCGCATGGTTTTGCGACAGGGTTCGGTCACATCCGTGCACTTGTGCACGTACAGTGTCCGGACAGCTTACACTAGCGGGCTTTGGTTTAAGCCAGATCCTAGTGTACCTTATGGGATTGGATTTATCCAGTTTGCATTCGTGTTCCTCGGAACGCGGATGCGGGTGTGTATACACAGTTGACAGGGAGGCACAGACAGCGGATTCTCATTAGGGTTGTTGACAGTTGACCGTTGACTTTTTGACTTTTTGCTCAACCCTAATGAGAATATGATATGTGATTAACTATTATATTAATTAAGTATTATGGTGACTTGGTTGTTGACTTTTGTTGACTTTGTTGACTTGTTGACTTTTGTTGACTTGTTGACTTTGTTGACCGGTTGACTAGGCTTGACTAGTTGACCATCATGATAACCATGGCTATCATTTCATGCCAAAGACTTTTACTTGCTTGCTCATTTGAGTAAAATGAGTGCATGACATGATAAGGTTATGGTTGCTTCAACCATCACATAAGACTTTTATTGATATGATGAGTTATGATTACTTTGGATTATGAGAGGGTGAGAGACAAAAGAGAGCCTCATTCTTTCTTGCTCATTCTCTCTCTTGTTCTTGAGCTCTCCATTTTGCTCTCACCCTCTTGCTCTTGCTCCCTCTCTTTAATCTATGGTTCTCTTGTCTCATGAGTTGAGAATCAAGAACCATAGATAAAATCCCATTCTATTTCTTCTCTACTCATTCTAGTTCACTAGGTTTAGCAAACCAAGTGAACTAGTTTTCTTCAAAGAACGAAGAAGGAGCTAAAGGTTGGAGCTTTCAGGTGGATCTATCTTCGGCGTACGGAGACGACGAGAAGAAGCCATCGGACCACCATCGGAGCTTGAAGAAGAAGGAGTTCAAGACAAACTAGGTATAACCCCCTAACCGAGTAGCTAGAAACTCATAGTTAGGATGTTAGATAGATGTTTAACCAAGATCCGGGTTATAGGTCCATGTTACCACCTCCGTTAAAATTGTTATTTACCAAATTCCACATTCCCGAAAGTACCGGGAGAGGTAGCATGGACATTACAAAATCTGCAAGTTTCAGTTCTTTTGAAACTCCCGATGTGGTTTTTGCCCCTAGGACCCAAGTGACCTTGACTGAGCCAACATATCAAAGGATCCTAGTCAAGTTCAACCCGTCATTATCTTGACTGCATTAGACCCATCCGTACGAGTCCTTGACTGAGCCAAAATGACCGCACGACTGTCCTAACCAATCACTTTGTATCCTACGGAAAAATATTACATAGCTACCGTTCACCACGCCTCGGCTGAGCACGAAATACGTAGCACGAATACTAAGCAATATCAATCCGAAACGACGGAGGGCTACGACTGGGTTTTGGCGAAAACCCGTTAACGTAATGAACTTGATATCGTTGAAGGAACATGATACAGTTTTTTTTGAAAATATAGTGGCGAAAAATTTTTGCTAAAGAGGTCACTCCTTGTGAAGGGATCTCGGCTCTTTCCTCGTCGAATGAGGTGCAGGATATTCCAAATTGAATACCTCGATGCAAAGCAAGAATAATCGACTATAGTGAAGTTATTACCCTGACGCAAACTTTTGTCCAAGGGGTCACTCCCGGTGAAGGGATCTCGGCCCTTGCCTCGTCGACTGAGGTGCTGGGCATTCACAACCGAATACCGCGATGCAAAACAAAAATGAACGTCCTTGCAATAACAGCTTTTTGAAAAATTGTTCCAACAACGTCTTTTAGGTTTATTTTCTTGCATTAGTTCTTTTAATGCGTCCCATCATTTAATCCTACCATTGCAGAAAACAACCAAAATATGACGTACGCTTATGCCATTCGCATTCGCCACGGGGCCCCGTCATCACCCGTTAGGTTACTTAACTAACGACAGAGCGGGGGCTGGGCTAGCGCGGCTGTAAAACATAAGCAACACCTAAATAGTTATAAATATAGCAATGATGGACATTACAGATCACAGATGAATACATTGGATATACTAGGAATCCGCAATCCGTTCGAGCCTGCAACGAAAAACGGATTACACGGTCGCGGTGAATAGCCAAAACCCCACCCAAGACCCCTACGGGTGCGGCAAACTACCCGCCAAGTACCCGGTAGTTTGTGCACCCCTCCATGGGTCTATCCTAGGAGCAAAAACAGTAAAAAGAATTATACAATGACGGCTACAACCCCGACCCGGTTGTGCGGCCATACAAATAATAAAATTACATCAATTTACATATTACAAATGAATGAAAGAAAAACAAAAGCTCATCTCACATCCACCCCGGCTATTCACCCGCGACAGTCCAACACATTCATATACACATTCCAATATCAAACACAGATCACAGAGATGTATAACCCCGACTAATCGACTTATAGCGATTAGCCGACGTTCAATACATACAAACATCACAGATATAACCAACATAGTCAAAGTGTAGTGAAGTTCGGAAAAAATACGGAATTATAGGCCCCCAAAAACAAATTTCTATTCTGGAAAATCTGGGCACATATAATATATCTCAAAAATCCTAAAACCAATCCAGAGATACACTGCACCAAAATCGAGGCAGAGAGGAGACAAGATGGCCGCGGATCCGCGGCAACATAGCTTGCTGTTGCCGCGGAAACGCGGTCGTTTGGTCAGATCTCTGGCTTGTTTTTCGTGGTTATCTTTAAAAAACCCTGAGATGATTTTAGGTGCATAACAAATTTTGTTTTGACCAGAAAAAAATTTAACAGAAACTAGGGTTTTTGAAAAGTTTGGTTTTTGGATTTTTCGGTTCCGAACTTCGTTACACTTCACTACCTAGCTAGTTTATGTTTAGTTAGGCTCTGATACCACTGTTAGGTCCGCGTTACCTCTCCCGGTACTTTCGGGGTTGCGGAAACGGTAAAACAAAAAATTTTTCTAAACTTTGTAACATGGACCGTAAAAGCCGGATCTTTGCTAAACAATACACTAGCATCCTAACATGAGATGTGTCTACTCGGTTAGGGGTTATACCTCAACTTGAACTCCTTCTCTTCTTGTTGTCCTTCTTCTTTGTTGTTCTTCTCTTCTTGTTGTTCTTCTCTTTGCTTGCTCAATGGTCGATCCGGACTTCGGTCACCTCCGCGGCCTCCTTGAGTCGAAGACGATCCACCCGAGAGATGTACACCGAGCTCCACCTCAAGCCGAGGTAACTAGGGCAAGGAGATTGCCAATCTAGAAGCCCTAAGATGTGTAGAGGAGATGTATGGATGTGTTTGTCAAGTGGAATCCTTTTTCTCTCAACACATGAGATCAAAGGAGAAATCAAGAGGAGGAAGAAGAAGGAGTTTTCTTGCAACCATGGAGCTTCTCATTTCAAGAGAGAGAATGAGAATAATATTATGATACAAAAGAAAAACAACCATGGTTGCAAATAATGCAAAACAACATCATTACTAATCCCATCAAGATAAAGTTGATGGCTACTTTAAAATGACCATTATCATAATCCAAAAGAAAAAGGAAAAGAAAAGAAGAGTGTGGAACCCTCTTGAAAGTCAATGGTCAACCCGGTCAACCGGCCAACAAAGTCAAGAGAGGTCAACGGGGTCAAATGGTCAATGCAATTAGCCATCATAAGATTATCACTAATAGGATTAGTAAATGATGTTCGCGGCTCATAATGGTTTTGACCAAACGAACTGTCAAAACCCTAATGAGTCCGCCTCAAAATGGTTTTGAACGAATCAACTGTCAAAACCCTAATGAGCCTGCCACATAACGGTTTTGGCCGAAACAACTGCCAAAACCCTAATGAGGCACCTCCTCCTTCATCACTCCGAAAAACTGTGCATACACACCTGCATCCGTATTCCGTAGAATGCGGATGCACAGAAGACAAAACAAATCCATCCGTGCAATACTAGGATCCGGCTTAAACCAAAGCCTACTAGTACTGCCTGCCTGAACACCATACGCACACAAGTGTACGTAAGTGATCGCAGCCCTGCCGTAAAACCATACGGCCTCTACACGTTTCGCTCAGTGCAGGGAAACTCTCTGTGTGGGACTCTAAAGACTCGACACTACGCTGGCAGTGGGTTTAACCACAGACCGCAAGCGGCACTAGCTGTACGTAACGGTCCCCAGGTAGATGTCGATAAGAAGGCCGATGAGGTAAACTCATCCGAACTCCTACTGAGTCTGTATGTGACAATCTCCGTACAGTCCGGTCTGTTCGTCTGATACATCGCATGTCGGGCCTAGGGGGGCGGCAAGCGTCAGACCCCTAATAGCGGTACAAGTCGTGTCGGAGTGAAGCCTAGAACACCCTGAGATAACACTGGAACCTACCAGTACATCTCGCTTGCCCTGGCCAGGGACTACTTGTATAATGGCTCTCCTAGACACAGCGCGATGTCAACCCCCAATACCGGGAGAGACGAATCCTGTCTAACCGTCACTGCCTCCAAGTGCTTCGGGACTGCTCCCAACTACTACCTGTTTGCACGACTCAGTAGAGCCGTGGTAGGGTAGCAATCAAAGAACAGTGGGAACACACTCGAGGCGAAGTGACAGTGTCAAGTCAGCGGACTAAGCTGTACTCATGTCACCTGGGAACTGATAACTGACGATAGGTATAATACCAACCATCAGTTCCCGACGAGTCCTGTCCAGTGTACTCGTAACCCAACGAGCACCCGCATACTATCTCAAGTACGACGTACCGACGGCTGTGGGACAGACCGTCTCCCGTGCTGGGATAAGAAGCGCATACGCTAGTCTACTCCGGAGTATCGATGCCCTATCTCGATACTCCCACGACTAGGGACGTGTATAAGGATGTGCTTGTAGATTACCCAGCCCCCACGAGTGTGATCGCCATCACAACGCCGGTAATCAAGCAAAGATCCTAAGGGCTCTACTAATGCGTATAGGTGATATAATAAATAAACACACATCTACACATTTAAAGCAGAGACAAACCAAGTAGCATACTACTATATTGAGCAAGATTGTCTGTACAACTGTGAATATCCCAAGCTTCCATCAAGTAATATATATACTAGTATGATACAGTAATGGCCTCTAGGGCATATACACTAACAAGGGTCGTGGCCTCTGGCCTTTTTGCTCGGGCGGCCGTTGGCGTCCGTTGCCGGCGTGGGGTGCTGAGTCTCGCGGGAGCTCGACTGGCCCCCTGTCGTCATGACCATAGTTCTTGATGGGGCCCGGTACTTTCCAGCGAGGTCCCTTAAGCCCCGCGGTAAGGTGGTCCTCGAGCTGCCTTGGCGAGCTTCATGGGCGTGACCCCATCGAGGGAGGGGATGCCGGTTATGCCTGGAAGCAGGCGAGCTGACCGCCACCGCCTCGGTAGGGACAGGGGGGCGACAAGGCTCGGGGCGAGGCTCTTCGACCTGGGACTTCGAGGTTGAATGGGACGGATCGAGGGGCCTGCAGCCGCCGGATTCTGTGAGGCGGTGGCCGGCGGAGGAGTCGACGACATTCGGTGGAGGTTCACCCGCGCCTCCGTTGAGGTGGAAGTGGCGGCTGGTACCTGGATCTTCAGGGTGATCGCTTTCCATGTGGATGGAGATCGGAATGCCAACTTTGTTTTTGTGGAGTTTCGTTTCCACAGACGGCGCCAACTAATGGAGGTCCTTTTCGGGTCTCCGTCAGATGTTGTCTTCCATCGATCTCTCGGTGGATCTTGGAGGTGATCTCCTGTTGTGTGTGGGTCTCAATGGGTTTTGAGGAGATTGGTGGTTTTGGAGAGGCAATGCCGAGTACCTGCAAAGAAGTCCCGGGGTGGTTTGGTACCACCGAGGACCCTCCGACGATCAAGTTAGTACGAGATCCGAGCAGAGTAACGGCTAAGTGGGGTGAAAAAAGCTTACTTGACCCCTCTGTGATGGGGGTTTATATAGTGGCGGCAGCACGCAGCAGCAGGCGCGAGAATCTCACCGGCAGTTACGCTCCCGACGTCACGCCCGCGTAAAGAGCGGATCGCCCGTTAACGGGGATCGTGATTGCGTGGAACGTGGGATGTTGCTGGCGGAGAATCTGCGCATGGCGAGATTTGCGGAGCGGCGGTTACGCCTGCGAGTGGTGGAGTTGGTCGGTCGGAGGACCGAGGAAGATGGCCTCGGCTGGGGAGCTCGGGGACAAGCGAGAGGGCCGAGGAGTCTTGGTCCTGTGGCAGCTCGGGGCGAGCTGAGAGGCCGAGGAGGCCAATTTTCAGGGGGCTCTGAGGAGAATCAGCTTGTGCTTGCAGGTCGGGTACAGGGGTGGCCTGGTCGGCCCTTGTGGGCCCTTTCTTCTGAGTTCAGGACACGTCATCTGCCACGTGTCCTGATCTGGGAGATCGCCAATATAGAGCATCATCAGATCCACACGCTCAACCATCGTCATGAATCTTAACCGTTCAGCACCGCTGACAGCAAGATCGAGAGAGAACAACATCTAAGGGAGATTCATGCCTCCATCACTCAGACACATGCGTCGAGCTGCTTCTCAATTTTTCCTTCACTTTTATAGAAACCCCGCTGCTTACGTGGCACCCCCTCCTCTCTCTTCTCCCCCTCCGCCTCTTTACTTGGCCACAATCTCTCTCTCTCAAATTTTCTTTTTTATATTTTCTCTCTCTAGAATTTTCTTCTAATTCTCGATTGGGCTTGGGATTCATTCTACTGAGCAAGCTAATTTCTTCAAGAAAAATATCTCTTTTTTCGAAATATGATTCATTTGATTCGATGTGTTTTGATGTTGATGATTCTCAAGCTTAAAGCTGAGGTTTTTGATTAAAGATGCCAATCTTAAGTTAGAGGAATCATTTGAATCTCTTTGGCTGTGTTTCTTGGATCTCAGATAAGAGTAGAGATTCGATTGTGAGCTACTTGAGAGATTGATTGAAAAAGATTTGAGCTTGAAACTTCAGTTTTAAGTCGAAAAATTTTATGATAGTTTTGAAATATTTGAAACATTAATGGATTGGGGTTATGACTTATAAGCTGAGATTTAGTCATCATTAGAACAATCTTGTTGCTTTCTGCAATTGGATGATATGATTGATGTCTTATTTTGTTTTATTACTCTTTTTTATTTTCTTTTTAGATCAATTATTGACTTCTATTTTTGACATGCTGAAATTTCTTTGCGTATTTTCTTATTTTAGGCTAAATTGCACTAAAATACCCTCAACCATCACAGTAAAATATCTTAACTGGTACTCCTGAGTGTATTTTAGTAAAGAAATAATTCCATTAAAGCTTATTGATGGAGGTCCTTTTCGGGTCTCCGTCAGATGTTGTCTTCCGTCGATCTTCCGGTGGATCTTGGAGGTGATCTCCTGTTGCGTGTGTGTCTCAATGGGTTTTGAGGAGATTGGT
Source organism: Agapanthus africanus (assembly GCA_030015575.1). Lineage (NCBI taxonomy): Eukaryota > Viridiplantae > Streptophyta > Magnoliopsida > Asparagales > Amaryllidaceae > Agapanthus > Agapanthus africanus. The sequence goes on along the minus strand of JASDDO010000012.1, from coordinate 348,288,052 downwards.
GGTTTTGAGGAGTTTGCGTCGAGTACCTGCAAGAAAGTCCCGGGATGGTTTGGTACCTCCGAGGACCCTCCGATGATCAAGTTAGCACAAAATCCGAGCAGGTAACGGCTAAGTGGGGTGAAAAAAGCTTACTTGACCCCTCTGTGATGGGGGTTAATATAGTGGCGACAACACGAAGTAGCAGGCGTGAGAATCTCGCCGGCAGTTACGCTCCTGACGTCACGCCCGCGTAATAAGCGGATCGCCCGTTAATAGGGATCATGATGGCGTGGAACGTGGGATGTTGCCGGCGGAGAATCTGCGCATGGAGAGATTTGCGGAGCGGCGGTTACGCCTGTGAGTAGTGGAGTTGATCGGTCGGAGGGACCGAGGAAGATGGCCTCGATGGGAGAGCTCGGGAACGAGCAGGGGAGCCGAGGTATCTTGGTCCTGTGGTAGCTCGGGGGCGAGCTAAGAAGCCGAGGAGGCCAATTTGTAGGGGGCTCTGAGGTGAGCCAGCTTGTGCTTGCAGGTCGGGTACAGGGGTGGCCTGGTCGGCCCCTGTGGGCCCTTTCTTCTGAGTTCTGGGACACGTCATCTGCCACGTGTCCTGATCTGGGAGATCGCCAACATAAAGCGTCATCATTAGCCCCCCACTCTTGTCCCGACCAACTGACGGGTCGGATCAAGAGTGGACCGCCGGGCCGCCCGGGGTGAGCTCCCTCCTAAGATTCCATCGGGACACGTCCCCGGGTTGTCAGCTGTCTTTTCTGCCAGCGAATCAGGACGAGATCTCTGCATTTAAGGAAGGTGCGCCGGTTCGTGCATCCTGTCACTGAAGCGTCGGTCCGCGTGTCAAGCGTCGGTTGGCCGACGCGACGTGTGCAGACCTGCGGCGTCTGATGGGAAGCGGCCCAGTGTGGGAACGATAAGTGGAGCTATCGGAGCCGTTTGACGCGAGTAGGCGCTTTGGCGGGAGATGAAGGGCGCCGTTGGATGAGGGCGATTGCGGTGATAAATAGGGCTGGGGCCCACTCCAGGGCCCCTATTTCTTCATATCTTTCTTCCTTCTAAGTCTTGGCTGCTCGGCGCTCTGCCTCTTTTGGGTTGGATATATGGTTCGTTCCCACTCTTTGGGTTTCTCGTTCCGGTGGGCAGCCTGCGGTGCGGCCGGGCCCCCGGCTGGCTCGAGCTCCGTGCCGAATGTTCCGCCGGCGGCAGGGCCGTCCGCTTCGCTGAGGGCTCCTGGAGATTGTTCCGGTGGCGGCCAGAGACGTCCTGTCACGACCCGAAATTGGCACGTGACGGCCCTAATACTACGCAACGTCTACATGCGTAACGCAGTAAAAGAAAGCCAAAACCCAGAAATCTAAACCATTAAAAGACAAGAAAAGATAAGAAACAATGTTTAAACTTTTGAAAATCTCAAGTATAAATTCTTTAAATCCAATTTACTTTCTTGAAAATTTCGACAGCACCTCCTTTGTAAAAACCAACCCCAAAATGGGTACAATATAAATATAATGTAAAGCATCCCCAACGAGAGCAAATCCACGCCCAACGGCGGAAAACAACCACCACAACAGATATACGACGCCGTAGCGAAGAAATAAAAGACGATATAAGTAAAACTGCATAAAAGACATCAAAGTCCCCAAAATATACAATATCGTCCTCACATCAAGTCTCTAAGTCATACAAGATAATGGTAGATGGAGAGTACATGGATACAACGAATATACAATAAAACAACGAATAACCACAAAACCCACCTAAGCAAACTGCACACTGTGAGCTGATGCGGTATCCGCAGCAAAAAAGGATAAGATAGATGAATAGCCTGCCTCGACTACTCTGGGGAACAACCTGCAAACACTGTGGCACAACGGGGGTGAGTTGCCAACTCGTGAATAGTAAATAACATATGCAGGTAATTGCCTCGACTACTCTGGGGAACAACCTGCAAACACTGTGGCACAACGGGGGTGAGTTGCCAACTCGTGAATAGTAAATAACATATGCAGGTAATCGCAAGTATGCACGTACAGCGCGAATCTAACATAAGCAACTAATAGCAACAAAAGTCATATGTGTGCAATAGTCATGAAAAGTACACTAGCAGGTATCACTAATACATGAAGCAGTATTATGACAATCTGTACGCAACAATCATGTAAGGTACTCTATCAGGTACAACTAATACAGGAAGCGATGATATGACAATGTATATATGCAACAGTCATGAATTTACTCTAACAGGTACAACTAATACATGAAGCGGTGCATAAACAATAAATGTGGAGTATGGAATGAAACATGTCATTTCCACGGAATCCTGACATCGTGGTAGGATCACAATCCATCAAGACAAATCTAAATCCCAATTTCCTCAAATCAGCCCCCAAATTGGCTCTCATATCATATAAGTCTCGCAAATCCTGAATGTACACTATCGAATAAATCTCATATATTCTGAATGTACAAATCAGCAATCTCATAAATATCCTGTATCCAATATCAAATAAATCTCTAACATCCTAAATATATATGCATGAATAAATATGATGATATATATAAATTGATATCAATACACATATATTAGCGTCCCATTCCACTAATATTGGTGTAAAGGCATATATAACAGCGTCCCATTCCACTGTTATATATACTTAGGAGGAAAAAGAAATACCATGAAACCAATGTGTCAAGCATCGACACAGAAATGCTGATCTATCAGGTGCTGTCACCAAGACTGGCCCCCTGATAGGTACATATCATACGCTATCCCGAAAGCTCGAGTGCCTAGCTCTGACCCTCGCCTCTCGACGTATCTATGCGCACATGACTCCCGTCGGTATCCCCATGATAACCACCGAGTCATTGGTAATGTCACCGGATGGTATGGTTCCCCCACTGACTCATCTCCTCACTGAGATTCTTGCCCGGGGTACCTCCGGGCCCCACCATGTACCCGCACACGGACCCCTCCGTTCCTCGCGTGGGGTATATATATATCCGAACCGATAAATCTCATGGTGGCTGCTGAAATATCATATCAAGGGAAACCGGGTTTTTCAAATAATGCATAATTTCATGAACTCCCACGGTTCCCAAATCCAGAAATCATGAAAAATCCATATCTAAATGCGAAAATCCATGAATATAATATATGCAACATAAAACTGTAATGAAAGCATATAAAGGGAAAGCCGCTAATTAACTGCAACAAGTTAATATAAAATATCATGCGGTTCCTATTTTCTCCAATTCTAAATAATATCAAGTAAAGGTAAACATGTAGCTATAACCATATATATGTGTAAACATGTAGGTATAGCAAGGTATATGTATCTACCTATAAGTAATAATGTAATATACCCCCTGGGTATAAATGAAGTATATGTGCAAGGTATACCTGTAGCTATGTCATGAAGTGTGTATGTACCTATCGCTAATGGTACAATACTCTATAGGTATACAGGTAACTAGCATGTAAGTATGTCAGAGCATATGTGTAAGAATGTAGGTATACAGGTATGCTATAAGTCATATGCATAAAGAAATATGAATCAATGTCTCAATGTCCCTAACCAAACCATAGCATTTCTATATGTGGGATGTGCGTGACATGGCAATTATTGACAGTGCGTGTGGCATACAATCAGTGCTCGTGCAACATGAGCCGTCAATAATAGTGCAGTGTCCTAAGGATACTAGTCCAAGGACAACAATTAACTAAGCAGTAGGGTGAATGCGCAATTCTAAATATGAAATAGAATATACGACAAGTCAAGTCATTTCTAGCCCAGACGCATAACGCCATACGGGCGATTCCCCTGTAGATGTTAAATCTACTCACCAACGCTCCTGGCTAAGTGAAGCCTACCACCTGTTTTCCCTTGTCGTAGCGTCCGAAGTCCCCGCTAAAATTTCACAAAAACATCACATAAGCAAAATATCCTACATCGACGAAAAGACAATGAAACGCAAGGATAACGCCCTAAAAATTACACTGCGCACTTAGCGCATCTATCGCGCACGACATCGGCCAAAAACCCTAACTATGGTCGCTAAACTACGAAACACCTAGTCTAGATTCCGATCGTCCCAATCGCGCATTCAAAACACAACAATAAACGTGGTCTCAATATAAATAACGTCGCAACGTCAAAAGAAACCCACGCCTAAAAGTTACCGAAATCTAGTAAGCAGTATTTATCTTTTTAGCACAAAACTACAAGTTTTACCAAAACTATAATTTACAATTATCTTCAAATAGTAAGGTTAAACCAATTAAATCTTTACTAAAATTTTAGTTTTCACTAATTAGGATTAGCAAAAGTTAAGTTTGTTAATTAGCTTAATTATCCGATTGGGAAGATATCATTTATCATTTTCACAAAATACTTCACTTTTCCAAATCTAAGCTTCAAGATTAACCACTTTAACCATACAAAAACCTAACTTGCAAATTATACTAATTATCATGAATTAGCAAAACAAGAATTTTTAAGCAATAATAAACACTAAATAAGCAAGATTAATGATTAAACACAACAAATAAGGATTAGGGTTAGGATTTTTATACCTCCTTAAGAACACCAATAAGTGACTAACACCAAATTTGATCCTCCAAAAATCACCTTTTTCTTGAAGATCCGAGCTAGTTAGTGAAGAAGAATGATGGTTTAATTTTTTGTTTAGGAAATTTGTGGATTTATTTTAGGATTTTGATGAATTTAGAAAGCTTGAAGAAAAGAAATTTGGGGCTGAAGTGGGAAGGCTCGGCCAATATTGAGGAGGGGGTATTTTGTGTAATAAATATGAAGAAAATTCTAGCAATATGCAATAAATGCAACATTAAATGCAAATGCCACCATTTCATTCTTTTTCTTTTTCTTTAAAACAATTAAATCCTTTGACCAAAAGAAAATCTAGATATTTAAAAAGAAGGTTCTAAAATAATATAGTGATAATTTCCAAGAATTTTCATTTAGAAGAAATTTCCCGATTTACGTGCATATTTTACCGGCTAAAATAATATATTATTTGGGAAAATTCTATCTGAATCAAAACCTCCCATATACCCCCAAAGTTCGCACACTAGCTTTATTTTAGCTAACATAGGTGTCGGCAAGCTTCTACGGTCGTTTGATCGAAATCGGGTTAAAACGGAAAATACCGACAATTTTGCCCTAAAACGGAAAAATTCTCAAAACGATTTCTGAAACGTTACATGTCCATGGTCATCCGAGCCCCAGACGAGGGATGCAGGGGAGGGTGAAGACAGGGTCCCCCTTAAGAGGAAAAGGACAATCTCTCGTGCACCGCCGTCGAGGGTCCCTGAGGGGATTCCCGTGCAGGAGGGGGATGCCGTCTTCATGGTTCCATCTGGGCTTTCCGTCACTACCGACCTGCTTGCCGGAATGGAAGAGTCGGCCCAGGGGAGGCTTCCGCATGGCACCCTGAGGGTTCAAATGGAGGCCATAGCCCAAGGGGCGGTTCAGGTATGAACTCCTCCGCGCGTTGTTTTTTACCTTCCTTTCTTTGGCTCGAGCGTCTCCAAGTTTCTCATCCGTTTCTTGTCAGGTCCTTCAACACTGCGCCCTCATTACTCGTATGGAGGCCGAGGGGACGTTCCACCCACCGAGGCCGGTGGAAGCGTTTCCTTCAGAGGTCGAGGTCCTGCGACGTGAGGCCGAGGGTCGATGTCCTGGAGGCCCGAGTGGAGGTTACGGAGCTCGCCATCTCAGCGAACCGGGGTGCCTATCGTCGCCTAAGTGCATCCCACCGAGTTGCTGAGGCGAAGCTGGCGGATCTGGACGATCGTTTCGCGGCCATGGAGAAGGAGAGAGACGCCAGCAGGGGATGCCGAGGCGGCGCTTTGGGCGGTCGGGATTGCCGAGATTCGGGCTAGGAAGGCTGTGGCCGAATACAAGGTGTCAGAGCAGTTTCACGCCGAGCTTGGCGAGCATTCCACCGTTGCGTGGAATAAGGCTCTAGATGCCGTAAAGGAGCAGCTTCCTGAGTTCGCCGATGGCGAGCTCCAAGCCCGAGTCCTACTCCCGGTGGCAAAGCCTCCTGTAGACAGCGATGAGGGAAACGAGGCGTACCCCTGGTGGCAAAGTCTCCGGTGGTGAAGCCTCCGGCAGACTACGATGGCAGTGATGAGGGAAGCGAGGCGCAGGAGGGGGTTTGTGACTTGGTCCTTTTTTATATTTCCTCGTTCCTCTTTTGTAGGCGTCCGAAACTTTATAAGGCTGTGGAGCCCTCAATACCCCTGTAAAAACATTTTGCTTGTGCAAGTAAAACTCTTGTTGTTTCATTGCTTTACACTTTATCTTTTGGATGTGAAGAGTACTCGTAGAATATTCCTGCTTGCATTGTTGGGCTTCCATGTCAGGCGATCGTACGTCGAGTTGATTTCGATCGCCTGTCAAGCGTGCCAAGCGCTGCTGAGAAGGAGGTATCCCTATGGCCCTGGAGTCGAGGGGGAATGCTCAGACTTGAACAGACATGATGTCTCTCAATGGGGTTTCGGGTCTGCAGCATTTGATGAGCAGCATGCTGCCCGCCGCAAATTTGCCGAGCAAAAGGGAGCTCGGTGGCCTCGTTATGAGGGCTTCAAACCCGCAGCGTCTGGTGGGCAAGGGGATGCCCGTTGGGGATGACCGAGCAGGGAAGCTGCTCGGTTGCCTCTTAGCGAGGGTTTTGATCCCTGTCAGATGTGGTAGGAAGCTACCAACCGGGGATAGCTGAGCAAGCGTCGGGCTCGACTGCCTCTGGGAGGACTTTGATCCTTAGCGTTGGAGGGGCCGTAGGAGGCCTGCTAAGGATAACCGGGCAGTGAAGCTGCGCGGTTGCCTCTTGGCGAGGGCTTTGATTCCTGGCATTGCGAGTATGGAAGCCACCGGCCAGGGATAGCCGAGCAGGAAAGCCGCTCGGCTGCCTCTAAGGAGGACTTTGATCCTTAGCATTGGAGGGGTCGTAGGAGGCCTGCTAAGGATAGCCGGACAGTGAAACTGCACGGTTGCCTCTTGGCGAGGGCTTTGATCTCCGGCATTGTGTGTAGGGAAGCTACCGGCCAGGGATAGCCGAGCAGGGAAGTCGCTCGGCTGCCTCTAAGGAGGACTTTGATCCTTAGAGTTGGAGAGGCTGTAAGAAGCCTACTAAGGATAACCGGGCAGTGAAGCTGCGCGGTTGCCTATTGGCGAGGGCTTTGATCTCTGGCGTCGTGGGTAAGCAACTACCAGCCTGGGATGACCGAGCGGGGTAGCCGCTCAGATGCCTCTTGCGAGGGTTTTGATCCCTGGCGTCATAGGTAGGGAGCTACCAGCCGGAGATGACCAAGCAAGGGTCGGGCTCGGTTGCCTCTTGCGAGGGCTTTTGATCCTTCAGGACGGGGACCGGGCAGGGTTATTTCCCAGTGCCTCTTGGCGAGGACTTTGATCCCTATCGGTTGTAGTAGGAAGCTACCAACCGGGGATAGCCGAGCAAGGGTCGGGCTCGACCGCCTCAAAGAAGGATATTGGTCCTTAGCGCGGGAGGGGATGTAAGAAGCCTACCAAGGACCCTTGGCCGGGCAGGGTTACTGCCCTGTGCCTCTAGGCTGGGGCTTTTGTCCTGAAGGATAATCGAGCAAGGGTCGGGCTCGACTGCCTCTGAGAGGGCATTTGATCCCTGTCGGTTGTGGTAGGTGTAAGACTACGGTAGCGCCCCGGCCGTCTTTCAGAGGCCAAAATGCGGAAAAGAAAACTTTTTCAAACTAGAAACCAGCGCTATCGTATGCTTAAAACCCGGATCGAACCATTAACCTACAACTAGCAACTAGAAAAAGGGTTGGAAAGCCATACCGATCGATCTGTGTCCTTCGGTCTTTGGCCACCATCCCAAGCTCCTCGCGGCATCTCCGGTCTCGGTCTCCTCGTCGGAAAGGGCACCACATCTTCGAGTCTTTTTACGGGCTCCCACTTCATCCGAAGCAACTCGGGCACGAAGTTCGCTAGCCGACATGTCCAAGGCGAAGTAGAGAATGTTTGTGACAACTTTGTCTCTTGCATCCATTGCATGGATGGAGGTTAGAGATGATGCCATTAATGGACGTTGTGAGCTAGAGGAAGAAGAAGAAGAGGCTCATTCTCTTTTCTTTTGTGTTGCTATCATGGGAATGAGAGAGTGAGAAGTGTGTAAGCAAAAATACAAGACCAAACATTATCATATGGCAGCCCCTCTCTCTCTCCTTCTCATTTCAACACTCAAATCCATCAAATAAAGTGACATATGCACAAGAAATGATACCACGAGTCACCTATGAAGTACATGTATCATTTATAGCACAAAATGATGGCTTAAGCTCACAATTTCTATTTGTAAACATTAACCCAAATGTTTACAACAATAAAAAGATACGACAACATCTAAAGTAAACTCGTGACGGATCACAAGGATACCCCTCACCTTTATATAAATACCTGCATCCGCATTCCGACTGAATGCGAATTCGATGAGAGTAAAGTAATCCAACAAATCTAATACTAGGATCTGGCTCAAACCAAAGCCCACTAGTATGATTCGTCCGATCATAATCCGTGCACTACTGCATGTATATGATCGAACCCTGCCATATATCATACGGCCTCTACAACGTTTCGCCCGAAACTTGAGAAACTGTCTGTGGGAGACTCTAAAGAAACTGTCTGTGGGGGACTCTAAAGACTCGTCAATACTTTGGCTATGGATTTAATCACTAGCACGTCAGTGGTACTAACCGTACGTAACGGGCTACCAGGTATTGACCAAAAGGGAGGTCGATGAGCGAACTCATCCTGACACCCTACTGAGCCTGTCAGTGACAATATCCGAACAGTCTGGTACGTTCGTCTATGAGCATCGCATGTCGGGCCTAGGGGGTTGGTAAAAGTCAGACCCCCAAAAGCGGTACAAGTCGTGTCGGAGTGTAGCCCAGAACACCCTGAGATACTACTGGAATACCTACCAGTAAATTTCCTGCCTTGGCCAAGGACTTCGTGTAATGGCTCTCCTAGACACAGCGCAATCTCACCCCCAATACTGGGAGAGACGAAACCCCTGCCGATCCACTCACTGCCTCCATGTGGCTCGGGACTGTACCCAACTAAAACCTGTTTGCATGACTCCTTTGAGCCGTGGTAGGGTAGTAATCAAAGCACGGTGGGAACTCACACGAGACAAATGACGATCTCATGTCGATGAACTAACCTGTACACATGTCACCAGGGAACTGCTGTCTGACGTCAGGTATAATACCAACTAGCATGTTCCCGGCGAGTCCTGTCCGGTGTACTCATAACCCAATGAGCACCTGTATATATCTTAGGTGAACCAACTGACACCAATGGCTTGTGAGACCGGCCACCACCCCTCGTCGGGGTCTCGACTGTATACACTAGTCTACTAATGGAGTATCGATGCCCAGTCTCGAAACTCCCACGACTAGGGACCACTTTAAGGATGTGCTTATAGACCCCAGCTCCCACGTATATGATCGCCATCATACTGCTGGCAGTCAAGCAAGAATCCTAAGGGCTCTATCAACGTGTAATAGCAACCTGTAAGGTCACCTAAAGCAGTACACGATGATAAAGATAAACCAGATAGCATACTATCATCTTGAGTAAGACTGTCCTACCGGTATAGGTCCTCCCTCAATCATTGCAATCACGTGCCTGTGATCCAATAATTGACTCTGAGGGCACTATATCCAACAATCTCCCACTTGCACTCAAGGCTAATTGTTACGATGTCGCATACTCACAGCCCGTGTGATAGCGAACACCCAACTCCTCTACTAATCAGTCTCACAAAGCCCGTTTGTAAAACTATTGCGTTCGAGGAAAAGCCTCAGTGAGTGGATCCGCCCTGATGTTTCTTTCTATGTCTCTCTTTATCTCAAGTTCGCGGAGAATGCCATCTCCCGAAATGAGCAATATCTGTCTTAGAATATGTCTGGATATTTGATGGGACCTAGTTCATAAATGAACTCCAAATCCAAACTTCTTAGACTGTATCGTCAACTGAACTTAATTAGTATCCTGCGCCATGCCTCCCTCAGTATCCCCTTGGACCACCTGTCCAAACTACTGCCCCTCGTCAGAGGGAAAACTACAACTCTGACAGCCACTCTATCATCCAGGTCACCTTGGAAGCCTGGAATGATAACCGTCTCCCGAAAGAGGCTGTTGTTATCATATCCCTAGAACATCCACTTATGTTCTAAAACTGCTTTCGAACGTTTCTCCAAGATAGGATTAATATCAACTTATTGCATCTAGTGCAAAAACAACATCTGGTGTGGTACTTGACATCTCATTATTGACTCAATTGCCTAAGCAAGTGATATGTCAATCATGCACATCTCTCTCCCTTTTAGTCTGTAAGACACCTTTAGAGAGGGTGACTCCATCACCTGCAGGTATACTACCGTGCCAGGAGTCGTCCATTCTAAAACACCTGTAGAATGCTGTCTAAGTACCCATATTGGGAAACTACCCAAATCTAGATCTAAAACCATAGATCTAGTAACCAGAATGTCTGATATAATACCCAGATCCTATGTGGAGAAAACTACTGTGTGACAACCAAAGTATAACCGATCGTAGTATAGGAATTTAACTTCCTACTCTGTGTATGTCATCCAAATACCAGGACATCACACCCTACTACTTTCTTAACAGATCCATCTCCTATTCTGATGAAGTCAAACCTTTGACTGTCATATCAGAAATAGATGATCTATCTCCTCTATATCTGCTTTAGTCCATAAATAGACATAAGCTACTTGTCCACCAATGCTTCCGCTGCTCCCACTGACTACGACAACCCTCTGGCAGAGTCATATACACGTACACTTCTAAAGCTAGTTTAGAACGACGCTATACTCATCCTCCTGACGGGTCTCACAGTCTGGAACAACAGCAATGGCAAGTCTGGGTAAACAAGAACCTCCCCGTCACCGTCCTTGAGGCTACCGGAGTACCTCTCGGGTGCCTGAGGTAACCTACCATATCTGCAGAGTGGCCAAATGGAATGTCAAACCATACTGAATCTTTAGGTTCTTATCAAATTTCTAGTAATCGTTTGTGGTTCTGGAATCACTTCTAGTTCTACCATACTCCCACTACTATTTTCTGAAAAAATCAATTTTTATTCAAACTGTGGCGAGTCAAGAACAATATCACTATTGATCTTCTAGATGGTAGAAAGTCAACCCTCGTCATATCCCGGGTCAACCCACAAACAGCCATTACAGAAACGTGCCTTGAGTTATCCAGAGTCTGGTTCTAAGCATAAGCCGGACAACTCCCCATACCTTAACATTGTTAAGATATGAACTATTCTATATCCAAATATAGAAACAGAGGCATTGATTTAATTGGAACCAGATTCAAATCAGGCAGCTGACTCCAGTGCATGTCAACTAAATGGAAGGAGGCCAATCAGCATTACTCAACTTAGGAATACATCCAGATATGAGTAACCTGAAAGAGAAGCAAGTTCTCAAAACCATTACTATCAACTGAATACCATACACAAGTATCTACATCTTCGATCACCTTGAAGAATCCTGATACTTGCAATACCTGGTTCTCTACTTTATTCATATACCTATAACTTCTTAAAACTTGGACCTTGTGTTTCTACGAAACACTTGTCTAAGAACTAGAGAAGTCATAAGTAAACAGAGTATAGTACGAGGACCAACCCCTCTGTCCTAATGGACACTGAACAACATACAACACTTTGTATAAGTCCCTTGAGTTGAATAACTCATTCCCTGTGTGTCGTAGGTTGAAAACTGTACTATGGTTATGAAGAATTACACCGCTGTTTAATGCTCCTTACCTAACCATCCACTGATATAGGTAAATGTCATAGACATAATTTTAAAAAGTTATATCTCACTTTATAAAAGTAAACGTATAGATATATCAATTTGAAATTGGTGCATTACAACGGATATTCAAAATCAAATATTTGTCGTCCGGCAAACAACCCAGGCGATTTCCTCAAATATCACCAATTACAACGAATCCCGATATAATGAGGATGATCACCCAATTCCCAATAACTTACTCCCACTCATCATCTGTAAAACCATACAGATGTGAGAATCAAACCTGGTAAATACATACCCTGGAGCAAGGACTAATTGGGAAATCAGTTTTCTTTTAACAATACACAGTGAAACTGAAACATGTAAATGTTTCGAAGGGGTATCCGGGTATTCCTAGTAATCCCTCTTCCATTATCAGATTCACAACTGTAACTGTATATTTCTTTGCCATCTCTCCAAATCCCTTTATATGTCTTTAGTCATTACCTTCTGTACACCCTTTTAGGCTAAATGGTTTTCTTCCCTCCCTACCGTTCGGCACCCGCCTATGGTTTGGAAGAAGACTATCCATTAAGCGTAATAGGTGTACTGTCCTAATCCTAGGAGCACTCGCAACCCGAGAGAAGGTAAAGATAAAAGACAACTGAATAAAAACTTATTCCTATTTCTCCTGAACCAGAATCCATCCCCGAACTGGAACAAGTTCCTTCGAGTTCGTATATAACCATACGATGGAGTATCCAAATAACTGTGGATCTTCGTAGTGATACGGAGTGTCCTGTAGAAATACAAAGGTGAAGTACGAGTGGCGATGAAATACTTGGTTTGGTCGTGAATGATAGCAGTCGCAATTTACTTTGCACTCTTACTAATCCCTTTATTTGCCTTTACTTAATACCTTCTGTACACCTTTTAGGCTAAATGGTTTTCTTCATTCCCTACCGTTCGGCACCTGCCTATGGTTTGGATGAAGACTATCCAATTAGCGTAACAGGTGTACCGTCCTAATCCAAGGAGCACTCGCAACCTGAGAGAAGGTAAAAGGGAAAAGACTACTGAATAGTCCTATTCATTTTCTCCAGAACCGGAAACCATCCTCGAACATGTTCCTTCGAGTTCGTATATAACCATACGATGGTTTTATCCAATGAAAGTGGATGTTCGTAGTAATACGGGGTGTTCTGGAGAAAAGGGTAAGAGTAGGATTGGCAATGAGGTATGCAACTCTGACAATCCAAAAGCCAGTGTTTTAAGAAAGTTCGGTTAACTTGGTCACTGAGTCATAGTCAAGGGTCGGGTCATGGTCGCTGCCAAAGAGAGAGAGAGAGAAAAGAAACACTCAGCGTGCACTCTAACCTAGATCAGAATTGTTATCAATTTATCTAATCAGGAAACCTCCCACTATATCGTCAAATTCTCCTCCAAACCTGAAAGAAGAATTAGTCGGGATCACCCGAGGAGTAAACCAACTCATCAGTAGGAATCGGGATCCAACTATCATCGCATGATAACGTGATGGAATCCACCCACGTTATCACGCTCCAGAAGGTATGCGCATATCTGGGAAGTTTCAGTTTCTTTAGAAACTCCCGATGTGATTTTTACCCCATGCTCTTATGACCTTGATGAAGGCCAACATATCATAAGTCACATGTCAAGTTCTACCTGTCATTGTCCAGGTTAATTTAAACCCACCCGTAAATACCCTTGACGAAGGTCAAAATAGTAGTACGACTGTCCCAAACTAACGCATCTATCTATGCAACAGAAAAGTAACAAGCAGCTACAATACACTATGCCTTGACGAAGGCCAACATACATAGCATGAATACTAAGTGCTACCTTTCTGAAATGACGGAGGGCTATGAATGGTTTTTGGCAAAAAACCTTTAACGTAATGAACTTGATATCGTTGAAGGAACCGGATAGCTTTTTATAAAAATATAGTGGCGAAAACCTTTGCTAAAGAGGTCACTCCCGGTGAAGGGATCTCGGCTCTTTCCCCGTAGAATGAGGTACGAGCTATTCCAACTGAATACCGCGATGCAAAGCAAAAGGCAATCGGCTATAGTGAAGTTATTACCCTGACGCAAACTTCTGTCCAAGGGGTCACTCCCGGTGAAGGGATCTCGGCCCTTGCCTCGTCAACTGAGGTGCTGGATATTCATAACCGAATACCACTGTGCAAAACAAAAGAGAACGTCCATGCAATAACAGCTTTTTGAAAAATGTTCCAACAACATCAGAATAGGTTTATTTAGCTTGCATTGATCCAAATCAATGCAGTCCCATCAATCAATCACACCACAAAAGAACGAAAATATGATGTACGTATATTCCATCCGCATTCGCCACTTGGTCCCGTCATCACCCGTTAGGTTACTTAACTAACAACAGAGTGGGGACTGGACTAGCGCGGGTGTAAAACATATACAACATCTACTAGTATATATATCAATATATAATATTCACTCATGGCGTGATAAAATGCAACATCACAGAAATGTAATAAGCATCACAGAACAATACAGATAATCTGGGAGCCCCGGGTTTCCTTTGAGCCGCAAGTGAAACCCAACGTTCCCCTGGTCGTGTGGATAACCTGTGCAATGAAATCCTAGACCCCTACAGGCGCGGCAAGTTACCCGCCAAAACCCTGAAGCGAGGCAGCCCCCTTCAGTAAAATGAATGGACCACCCAGCACTTCACGGAATCCGGTAACTTATGCACCCCTCCATGGGTCAACCTGTACCCCCTACGAGTGCGGCGAATAGCCCGCCAATTCTAGAGTGAAGCCCCCTCCGTCTCAAAGCCATGAGATGCGGGCTCGTTGCCCTCTAGAACCCGGCTATCCGTACACCCCACCGCGAGGTAATCCTAGTACAGAAAGTAAAATATACAACGGGTACATCGACCTCATCCCGGTCGTGCCCCAAAAGAATAATATACAAATACGAAGTGACGGCAGTCTACATGTCGGATGCTCGTCCCGTAATATCAAATGTACAAATACAACCAAACTGTACTACCATTGCTCCAGGCTATCCACCACGACAAATCCGCAACATCACAACACAACACAGAACATCAACATGAATGTTACGTTCGCAAATCCGTCTAAAAGAACTATAGCAATTAGACAAGATTTACCGATCAAATGACATTCACGGTCGCAGATATAATGTAAATACTGTGAACTAACATGTTTAAAATTTTCGATCGACAAAATTTCCCGAAGTGGGCCTCAAGCACAATTCCTAGTACTCAAAATAATCTGGGCCCAAACAAAAAATTCCAGAAACCCCAATTCTAAGTTTAAGACCACTGTAGAAAAAATGGTGCATTGAAGGCACAAATTGGCGGCGGAACCGCGGCCAGAAGAGGGGTATTGCCGCGGTTCCGCGGCGGAACAGTGTCATCATGCAACGAAATTTTCACAGATTTCTTAAAAACGCCTGCCTGATTTTCTGCAACACTCAAAATTATTTTTCGACAACAAAAAAATTTCGACAGAAACTGCACAAATTGGAATCGCGGTTTTGGAAATTTCGTTCAATCGAAGTTCTAAACACGTTAGAGCAAGCTAGTAAAGCTTAATGGCGTGGCTCTGATACCATGTAAGACTACGGTAGCGTCCCGGCCTTCTTTCCGAGGCCAAAATACGGAAATGAAAATTTTTTCAAACTAGAAACCGGCGCTATCGTATGCTTAAAACCCGGATCGAACCATTAACCTACAATTAGCAACTAGGAAAAGGGTTGGAAAGCTATACCGATCGATCTGTGTGCTTCGGTATTTGGCCACCATCCCAAGCTCCTCGCGGCATCTCCGGTCTCGTTCTCCTCGTCGGAAAGGGCACCACATCTTCGAGTCTTTTTACGGGTTCCCGCTTCATCCGAAGCAACTTGGGCACGAAGTTCGCTAGCCGACATGTCCAAGGCGAAGTAGAGAATGTTTGTGACAACTTTGTCTCTTGCATCCATTGCATGGATGGAGGTTAGAGATGATGCCATTAATGGAGGTTGTGAGCTAGAGGAAGAAGAAGAAGAAGAGGCTCATTCTCTTTTCTTTTGTGTTGCTATCATGGGAATGAGAGAGTGAGAAGTGTGTAAGCAAAAATACAAGACCAAACATTATCATATGGCAGCCCCTCTCTCTCTCCTTCTCATTTCAACACTCAAATCCATCAAATAAAGTGACATATGCATAAGAAATGATACCATGAGTCACCTATGAAGTACATGTATCATTTAATGCAGAAAATGATGGCTTAAGCTCACAATTTCCATTTGTAAACATTAACCCAAATGTTTACAACAATAAAAAGATACAGCAATATCTAAAGTAAACTCGTGACGGATCACAAGGATACCCCTCACCTGTATATACATACCTGCATCCGCATTCCGACTGAATGCGAATGCGATGAGACTAAAGTAATCCAACGAATCTAATACTAGGATCCGGCTTAAACCAAAGCCCACTAGTATGATCCGTCCGATCATGATCCGTGCATTACTGCACGTATATGATCGAACCCTGCCATATATCATACGGCCTCTACAACGTTTCGCCAGAAACTTGAGAAACTGTCTGTGGGGGACTCTAAAGACTCGTCAATACTTTGGCTGTGGATTTAACCACTAGCACGTCAGTGGTACTAGCCGTACGTAACGGGCTACCAGGTATTGACCGAAAGGGAGGTCGATGAGCGAACTCATCCTGACACCCTACTGAGCCTGTCAGTGACAATATCCGTACAGTCCAGTCCGTTCGTCTATGAGCATCGCATGTCGGGCCTAGGGGGTTGGTAAATGTCAAACCCCCAAAAGCGGTACAAGTCGTGTCGGAGTGTAGCCCAGAACACCCTGAGATACTACTGGAATACCTACCAGTAAATTTCCTGCCTTGGCCAAGGACTTCGTGTAATGGCTCTCCTAGACACAGCGCGATCTCACCCCCAATACCGGGAGAGACGAAACCCCTGCCGATCCGCTCACTGCCTCCATGTGGCTCGGGACTGTACCCAACTAAAACCTGTTTGCATGACTCCTTTGAGCCGTGGTAGGGTAGTAATCAAAGCACGGTGGGAACTCACACGAGACAAATGATGATCTCATGTCGATGAACTAACCTGTACACATGTCTCCAGGGAACTGCTATCTGACGTCAGGTATAATACCAACTAGCATGTTCCCGGCGAGTCCTGTCCGGTGTACTCATAACCTAATGAGCACCTGTATACATCTTAGGTGAAACAACTGACACCAATGGCTTGTGAGACCGGCCACCGCCCCTCGTCGGGGTCTCAACTGTATACACTAGTCTACTAATGGAGTATCGATGCCTAGTCTCGAAACTCCCACAACTAGGGACCACTTTAAGGATATGCTTATAGACCACAGCTCCCACGTATATGATCTCCATCATACTGCTGGCAGTCAAGCAAGAATCCTAAGGGCTCTATCAACGTGTAATAGCAACCTGTAAGGTCACCTAAAGCAGTACACGATGATAAAGATAAACCAGATAGCATACTATCATCTTGAGTAAGACTATCCTACCGGTATAGGTCCTCCCTCAATCATTGCAATCACGTGTCTGTGATCCAATAATTGACTCTGAGGGCACTATATCCAACAGTATGAAGCTACCGGCCGGGGATAGCTGAGCGAGGGTCGGGCTCGACTACCTCTGGGAGGACTTTTTGCTCCCTGGCATTGCTAGTAGGGAAGCTACCGATCAGGGATAGCCGAGCAGGGTAGCTGTCGAGCTGCCTCTAAGGAGGACTTTGATCCTTAGTGTTGGGGGGGCGTAGGAGGCCTACTAAGGATAACCGAGCAGTGAAACTGCGCGGTTGCCTCTTGGCGAGGGCCTTGATCCCTGGAGTTGCGGGTAGGGAAGCTACCGGCCAGGGATAGCCGAGCAGGGAAGCCGCTCGGCTGCCTCTAAGGAGGACTTTCATCCTTAGCGTTGGAGGGGCCGTAGGAAGCCTGCTAAGGATAGCCGAGCAGTGAAGCTGCGCAGTTGCCTCTTTGGTGAGGGTTTCGGACCACATAGACAGAACTCTATTTGGAATGTTCTGACGTTCCCTTTATTTGAATGGAAAGGAGTTTTAGAAAACATTTACATCGTCTCAACGAAAGAAAGGGTACACAATCGTTGGCCTTGACCTCATTGGTATAGCTTGAGCTTCTCGGCGTTGTAAGGCCGCGGGAACTTGCGTCCGTCCGCGTCTTGTAGGCGATAGGCTCCGCCGGGGAGTACCTCAGAGACGAGGAAAGGACCGTCCCACTTTCGGGAGAATTTGTGCAGCCTGCCTTGATCGATGAACTCGTTCCGCCGTAGGACCAGATCTCCGGTCTTGAAGGAGCGGCGCTGTTGTATCGAGTCGTTTGTTGTTGATAAGAGGCGGCCCTGATCTGAGCCCGGTCCCTCTTCTCTAACAAGATGTCCAAGTTGGTCCGTTGCGCCTAGGTGTTCGCATCGTCGTCGAAGTGCTCGACCCGATGACTGGGTAGCTCGATCTCCGCTGGGACCATTACCTCGGTCCCGTAGCAGAGGCTGAAAGGGGTTTCCCCGGTGTGGGTCTTCTTTGACGTGCGCAGGGCCCATAAGACCCGGGGCAGTTCTTCGACCCAACTGCCTTGTCGCCCTTCTAGGCGGGTCCGGAGACCTCGGAGGACATCTCGGTTAGCGACTTCGGCCTGCCCGTTGCATTGGAGATGCCCGACCGCGGCGAACTTCATGAGGATATGGTATTCCTTGCAGAAATCCTTCACTTTCTCGTTCTTGAAGTTCGTTCCGTGGTCAGTGATGATACACCTCGGGATGCCAAACCGGAGTATCAGATTGTTTTGCAGGAACCTGATGGTCGTGGCGGCATCTGGTTTCCTGATGTGGACGGCCTCGATCCACTTAGTGAAGTATCTACCATGACGAGGACATACTTGTGCCCTCCCGTACCGGTAGGGAACTGGCCGATCATGTCCAATCCCCACTGGGCGAACGACCGTGGGGATGTTAGGGCGGTCAACTCGGTAGCGGGGAGGCGAGGGATGCTGCCGTGGAGTTGGCAACTCTTGCATCTTCTGACTATCTTCTGAGCGTCCTCGTGAACAGTGGGCCAGTAGTACCCCTAGAGCAACGCCTTTTGGATCAAGGTTCAGGCCTCTTGGTGTGCACCGTCAACCCCCTCATGGATTTCACGGAGGACGTAGTCGGCTTCATGGGGGTCGATGCACCGGAGCAGGGGATGAGTGAAGGATTTCTTGTAGAGGTTCTCATTGCTCCAGATGAAGTGACGGGTTTTGGCCCGGAGACGGCGAGCGGCTCCCCGATCTTCTGGGAGCGTACCGTCCTTCAGGAATTCCACGAGGGGCTTCCTCCAATCTTGGTCTCCTTCATGCGCCGCATATACATGGAGTGTTGTCGCTCCGTCTTCCACGATGGGCTGAGGCAAGGTTTCGAAGAGATAGACCGCTTATTATTGGCCGAGTATGACGAAGCCAGCTTGCTCAGGGCGTCGGCTTGGGCGTTTGGCTGCCTGGGTATTTGTTCTACTTGGACTTCGTCAAAGTTCCTCCGGAGTTTCCTTACCTCGTCCAGATACTTCATCATCAGAGGCTCCCGAGCTTCAAAGCGACCGGTCACTTGGCCGACGACTAGGACCGAGTCGCTGCGGATTCGAATTGTCTTCAGCCCCAGCCTGGCAACCATGCGCAGTCCAGCCAGGAGGGCCTCGTACTCTACCGCGTTGTTCGAGGCTTTGGAACTGAGCTTCAAAGAGTACTCCATTTCTGCCTAATAATGAGGCTGGCACCACAGCCTTCCTCGGTTGAAGACCCGTCGACGTAGATGACCCACTCGGGAACCGAGCCAGGCCTTTCTGCGATGGGGCACTGAGTTGCGAGGGTCGGCTTGGACTCCGGTCCCTTGCTAGGGATGGTGCATTCAACGATGAAATCGGCTAGGGCCTGTGCTTTGATGGTCCACCTCGGGCGATATTTTATGTCAAACTGAGATAGTTCCCACCTCCACTTCTCTAAGCGGCCTGAGGATTCCGGTGATGCAAGGATAGCCCCCAACAGGTGCTCAGTAAGGACGAGGATGGTGTGTGCTTGGAAGTAGTGCCATAGCTTCCTTGAGGCCGCCACGAGGGCCAAGACAATCTTCTCTTTGGCTGGATATCTCGTTTTTACGTCCTTAAATACATGGCTCACATAGTACACCGGCTTCTGCACTCCACCGAACTATCGGACGAGCACCGAGCTCGCTGCTTGGTCGGACACCGCCAGATATAGCGACAGCTCATCTCCTTCAACTGGTCGGGTGAGCAGTGGTGGCGTCGTGAGGTGCTTCTTCAAGTGGTCGAAGGCGGCCTGGCACTCCTCCGACCACTCAAACCTCGGGATCTTCCTCAGAGCTTTGAAGAACGGGAGGCATTTCTCCCCCGACATGGACATGAAACGGCTCAGAGCAGTGACTCGTCCCGTGAGCCGCATGATCTCGATATTCCTGCCGATCTGTGGCCTGAACATGCGATTAACCAACCGTTGGTATGTGGCCCCGGCATTCTTGAGGCCGAAAGGCATCACCTTGTAGCAGTATACCCTCCGGTCCGTTGTGAATGCGGTAAGATCTTCATCTTCCGGATTCATATGGATCTGGTTGTATCCGGAGAAAGCATCCATGAAACTCAACAGCTCATGGCCGGCCGAGCTGTCGACAAGCTGATCTATCCGAGGGAGAGGATAGTTGTCCTTGGGGCAGGCCTTATTGAGGTCGGTGAAGTTGACGCACATGCGCCACTTCCCGCTTGACTTCTTGACCAGAACTACGTTCGCCAGCCACTCCGAGTAAGGTACATTCCGGATGAAGTTGGCGGCGAGAAGTCGATCAACCTCGTCTTCGATAGCCTTCTGTTTGACCAGGACGAAACTTTGCTTTTTCTGTCTGACGGGTCGGGCCGTAGGATCAACCCCGAGCTTGTGAGAAATAATTTTGGGGTCGATCCCAGGCATGTCAGCAGGCGCCCAGGCGAAAACGTCGGAGTTATTTCTGAGGAAACCGACCAGGTCATCTTGCTGAGTTCCTGTCAGGAGTGATCCGACCTGGACGGTTTTTTCATCGTCCCCCTCTGTCGGGGCACCTCGGTCAGTGGTTCGACCGGTGTCCCCCGGACCTCCTTCTGCTCGTCTCGGGTGTCCAGAAAACCCTTAATATCGTCTTTTATCTCAGCGTCGTCAGCCAGCTGCTCGGACGAAGATATTTCGGTAAGGCATACCTTCGCGACCCGCTGGTCTCCGTAGACCCGACCTATCCCGCCCTGATTGAGAGGGAACTTCATCGCCAGGTGGTAGGTTGATATCTGGGCCTAGAGGGAGTTCAGCGTCGGGCGGCCGAGGAGGACGTTGTAGGCTGATGGGACCTTTGCTATGATGAAGTCCACAGACAACGTACGGGTGCAGCCGGGCTCCCCGACGTTGAACTGCAGGGTGACCATCCCTTCCGCCGGGATAGAGTGGTTGTGAACCGTGAAAGGACGTGGGAGGTCGGTTTCAAGTCTGCTGGGGTGAGCCCCATGCGCAGAAAGCAGTCGTGGAAAAAGATGTCTACCGAGCTTCCCGAGTCGACAAGCATCCAGTGGACCTCGTATCGGTGAATTCAGGCCGTGATCACCAGAGGGTCATTGTGGGGCATGGATATGTCGTGGAGATCCCCGTCGCCAAAGGTGATAGGCCCATGGTCCCTGGCCTTTTTGCTCGGGCGGCCGTTGGCCTCCGTTGCCGGCGTAGGGTGCTGAGTCTCGCAGGCGCTCGACTGACCCCCTGTCGTCATGACCATAGTTCTTGATGGGCCTCAGTTCCTTCGGGCGAGGTCCCTTATGCCCCGTGGTGAGGTTGTTGTCACGTCCTGCTTCCCAAAAGAAGGTGAAGGATGACGTGGCAAAGTCCGCAACCTAACTGTATTGAAGGTGTTATATTCAATACAGTTACGTTAAGCGTATGAATATCTAACATGCAGGATGCGTACCAAAATCAAAATAATAAAAGTGAAAGGCATTTATTTCCATTAACCAAACTTTATTACATCCCAAAAGAAAGAGTAAAATAAACTAAGTAGTTTAATTACATCAAAGGAGAAACAAAAGCCCTAAACATGTGGGCAACAACAAAAATTAAATCTAGCTAAACTTCCATCGTCAAGTCTGCATAATCTTCATTAGTTGGCTCCACACCTTGATCCTCGCCATAATACTCATTCTCGTCTGACGGACATTCCAAAGATAGAGAAAGAAAAGGAAAGTCCGTCAGCGAGTTATACTCGGGTAGGATTGCCTCATAAAGAAGTAAAGGTATAGAAACAGACAGGTATGTATAAATATAATGAATATGATGTACATGGGTATAAAGGTATGAGGTTATATACAAATTAGATATGTTGACAGAGGTATATGTGAATATGAGTAGGTTGTGTGAGGTATATATTTGGTAAAAGTTCAAGTCAAGTCAAACGGATATTCAGTTTAAGAGTTAGATCTGGTTAAACAAGGTGTGTATGGATGGAATTGACTGGTGAACATACTCGTATCCTTGAGGTATCCCATGACTAGCTGGCGCTCGTGCCTGGGATGGCAATCAATGCGGTAGTATGAACATCCCCTAAGGTGTCCCATGACTACTATGGAGTTTTGTCTAACGTGAATATCACTCAAGTGCGCAGGTATTTCCACCCTTCAGTTCCATAATAAACATCAAGTCTAAACTGGTAAAATATCCACATCCAAGATACTGAATAACTCGTGTCTCATAAAGAAAGGTAGATAAGGTAACAGGTGGGTATAGCACATGATGTGAGTTTAGTGTTGAGTATTAATAGGTATTGTAAACATTTTATCTTGTCAAACAAGGGTCCGGATACTCGCGATTATTCCGTTGTAGCCACGGAACAACAACTGGGGAAGTGAAATGTACTGTTTCACTTCCCGGGATCATGATCGAGTAGTAGGGGAATCCGAGATCCGAATCTTTTTGCCTAATCAAACTAACCATCCCCGTGGTTCAGTATAAAGGTCTTGACGAATTAGAGTTGGTGCGTATACCTCTAGGCATGGAATTTCCACATTGTATGTCACGCCCCGCTTCCCAGAGTACGCAAGATTAGGCACGTGACATAGCCAACCATGCTACCTGTGGGTAGGAAGCATCCATCCACAGTCACATTACGGCTGTAGAGATATCAAGAACAAGATAAAACTATCTAACACATGTCCACAATCCAGAATACAAGAGTCAATGATAAATAAATGCGGAAGCAAATGATCCAATACAATAATAGAAAAGTATGTCCCATAATGCGGGCTCACATCTGGAAATAAGAATGCAAGAAATAAAACTAATCACTACGGGACTCACAAATCAGCCTGCTGGCTGAAGTACTCCTGCTCGGTCAGCGACGGTGGTAAAGAATCTGGGCCATGCAAAACCCAGACGTCGGCGCGTCAAGTCAACCAATAATATAATGTGAACAGTGTAATAGGCAATGCAGAAATAAACATGAATGAAGCAATAGTATGAAACAAGCAGTGCAGGGTAGTGTGCAGTGGGTAACTAAACTGTTTTATCGGGTTTTCTATTCTAAAGTCTTTGAAATCAATTCGAGTAATCCTCCATGTAACTCAAAGGATATGTCCCGTTATCCCCCGGGACCACGGATCAAGAAAATGGGAACCAATAATGGTTCTGTCCCGTTGCCCCCCGGGACCACGGATCAGGAATGTAAGAGTCACGAATGGCTCTGTCCCGTTACCCCCCGGGACCACGGATCAAGTAATACCCTTTTAAGTTACACTTTAGATTACCCGTTTGATTTCCCCATACCCCCAGGTCATATGTGTCAAGTCAGGTATTCAGTAGTCAAGGACTAATGCCAACACAGGATCAGGTAACAGGTCAGGTTTGTCTGGGTAAACAACAGGAATGGTCCATGAGGACTCCAAGTCAGGTTTGTTGGCATTAGGCATGAGATCAGGTAACAGGTCAGGTCATGGTACATCAGGTCAAGTCGATAGTAAAGGGTACGATGTCCGGTGCATCGGTATATATATATGTCATGTGTAGCAGGGTCAGGTCAATATGTAACACAATCGAGGGTGTGCTCACAACAGGCATAAAATCGAACAAGGAATAGCAGCAGGAAATAAACAATGAATTTAATAACAATAAGCAATTTTATTTAATCACATTAGTTCATTAATATAGTGCAGTCGTATTATCATATTAACAGGTTTGAGCACCCTTGCGGTGCAATAAATCACATGACTGTGCAATACTGTTATATCAATATCAGAATGTAATAGAGCTACAAGTGTAAGGTTACCGTCCTTTAAACGGTAAATGTGATTAACGGGTAACTTCGTTATTAGGGTTAAAGTGGAAAAATGCGGTTTTAGGTTAACTCTATCATGATATAAGTCATATTTCGTCCAAATGAGAAAAGTAGCTACACCTAGTTAATTTTGCAAGTTTAATGAGTCAAACACATTTAATTTGTTTAGCACAGCATGTAGCAAGTAATACTTGCCTCGACGGTTCGCGAACCGGGAAAAACGGACGTAACGTCGGCGGAAAAACACGCGATGGACGCACGGGTCACGGATCGAATCCAAACAACAAACAGTGGGACCACGCGGACCGGGGTACCTTGCTGGAATGTCGGGTCAAGTCGTCGGCACGGCCGGATTCTGGCGAACCGCCAAAACAGCGACAAAAGTTAGCAAATACTACGCACGGACAAATAACAACCAGCGAGGGGAAAAAGGAAGGGGGAGAGTGAAGGGAAGCTTACTGGGGTTGCAAGGGTCGCGATAGCGACGGGGTCGACGGCGATGGGGCGCCGGAGAGGAAGCGGCGGCGGCAGACTCGGCTGCAGGTTGCTGTTGGGTTCTGTTGCGGCGCCGGGCACTTAGGAGGAGGAGAAAGGTGTCGTGGTCGGGAAGAGGGGCGAAGGGGGAGAAGCTGGCGTCGTCGGCGACGAGTTGCGGCGGTGACGGCGGCCACGGTGGGTGCAGGTGGCTACGGCGTTGGGTGCACGGGGACGTGGGAGAGGAGGAAGGAGGTGAGGTTGAGACGAGGACGATGGTGGCGTCGGCGTTGGGCTGCGGCGGCGACGGCGCGGTGGCTGGGCTAGGGTTCCGATGGAGTTAGGGTTTCGTGATCGCTCTGGGAAAAGAATGGGGACGAGGAAACGTAGTATATATAGGGATAGAGAGAGAGAGGGTTAGAGAGAGAGAGAGAGAGAGAAAGAGAAATTAGAGAGAGAGAGACGTGAGGAAGAGAGAGATAGAGACAGTGAAAGAGAGAGGGATGGAGGCGGGCCCACGAGGGTTTAAAACCCCTCGTGATTGGCTGAAAGTTTGAAAATGACAAAATTTAAAAGGATTTCTTAAAGATTATATACGTAACAGTAAGGTTTGAATATATATTATAGTTTAGAATATTTTAATTAAATTGGGATTTTGGCGCTAAATGAAACATTTTCAAATCGCGCCCGGGTTGCGCCCAAATATTTGAAATTTAAATAATAGGATTTTAAGCGGGTTCCAAATTTCAAAATGAAATGTTTTAGGATTAAAAAGCATGCCCCCAAGTCGGACACTTGCACGCGCGCGTAGCCGTCCAAACTTGCCCGTTTCACCGAACGGGATGAGAACTCGACGCACGGACGCTACCACGCGGCTAGGGGTGACGTGTAGGCCAATATAGATATTTTTAATTTCATTTTAGGTGCTAAAATTTGTTATATGCAAAAATGACCTAGCCGGTTAAAATTTTGCAATAAGAGCCAAACAACAAGATAAATGAAATGAGCGATGTCAAACACTCAACCAGCAACAGAAATAGTATTATTGGGCTCGGGTGTTACATCATACCCAACTACAAAAGAATTTCGTCCTCGAAATCCCAAGAATACAAGATAGATAACTACAGGAAAAGGTGAGGAAACCTCTGCCGGATCTCGTCTTCTCGCTCCCAAGTGGATTCTCCATGCGATCGATTACCCCAAGAAACTAGCATAAGGGGGATAACCTTGTTCTTAAGAACCTTTTCCCTTCGATCCTTGATTTCAACCGGTCGCTCCTCAAAAGTTAGGTCCTCTCGTACAGTTAACTCCGAATGATCCAAGACGTTGGTTTCATCTCGAACATACCTTCGTAGTTGAGATACATGAAACACATCGTGCACACCTGCCAAGGACTGTGGTAACGCCAAACGGTACGCTACCTCTCCAACACGCTCCAATATCTTGAAGGGTCCAACGAATCGAGGACTAAGCTTTCCCCGACTCCCAAAACGAATCACTCCTCTATTCGGTGATATCTTCAAGAATACCAAATCACCCACGGCGAACTCTAGAGGTCTTCTTGACGTGTCAGCCCAACTTTTCTGTCTTTCTTGAGCTGCCTTCATATGCTTCCTGATTGTATTAACCTTCTCAACGGTCTGTACTACCAAATCTGGTCCCAATAATCTTCGTTCACCAACGTCATCCCAACAAACAGGTGAACGGCACTTACGACCATATAAAGCTTCAAACGGAGCCATCTGAATAGTTGCTTGGAAGCTATTGTTGTAAGAAAACTCCACCAAGTGTAGGTGATCCTCCCAAGAACCCTTGAAGTCCAACATGCATGCCCTCAACATATCCTCAATAGTTTGGATCGTTCTCTCCGACTGACCATCAGTTTGAGGATGATAAGCTGTGCTAAACTTCAATCGAGTCCCCAAGCTTTCCTGTAAACTCCTCCAGAAGTGTGATAAGAACCGAGTGTCCCGATCGGACACGATGCTCACCGGTACTCCATGCAATCTTACAATCTCCTGCATGTACCGCTCTGCCAAAGTCTCCGTTGATTGACCAACCCGAAAAGGAATAAAGTGAGCTGCCTTGGTCAACCGATCGACAATCACCCATACTGCATTGTTGCCCTTTGGACTCCGCGGTAAAGCCGTCACGAAATCCATGGTTATATGTTCCCACTTCCACTGAGGAATCGGAAGTGGTTGCAACAAACCAGCAACCCTTTGGTGTTCAGCCTTGACTTGCTGACATACCAAGCACTTAGTCACGAAGCGAGCGATCTCCCGTTTCATACCTTCCCACCAGAAATGCTGTCGAATATCTCGGTACATCTTTGTACCTCCTGGATGTACAGAGTAAGCTGAACTGTGTGCCCCTTAATGAGCTCTTCACGCACATCCCCCTTTGGCACACACACACGGATACCATACCTCAACGAACCATCTTCGTGGACCAGTAAATCTGTTCGTAGTCCGGCTTCAACCTGCTCTCGAGACTTTTGCAGTCTAGGATCCTGCGATTGTGCCGCTTTAATCTTCTCAACTAAGGACGACTGTACTTGCAACTGCATCAACTGTCCCATAGAATGTGGTAGCACAACCTCTAAGTCAAATCTTCGAAAATCCGCAATGATCTCCCTCTGTGTAGTCAATACCTGAATCGCTGGTAACCGACTAAGTGCATCCGGCACGACGTTAACTTTTCCCGGATGGTACTTAAGATCAAGGTCGTAGTCGGCCATCAGCTCCAACCATCTGCGTTGCCTCATGTTCAACTCCTTCTGAGTGAACACATACTTCAAACTCTTGTGATCTGTAAAAACTTCGACTCTCTCGCCCAAAAGGTAGTGTCTCCAAATCTTCAAGGCGAAGATCACAGCCGCAAGCTCCAACTCATGAGTCGGATAATTCTTCTCATGGGTCTTCAGTTGTCTTGATGCGTAAGCTATGACCTTCCCATTCTGCATCAAAACACATCCCAATCCTTTTCCAGATGCGTCGCTGTGAATCACCAGTCCTCCGGAATTGTCTGGTACGGTCAGGATAGGGGCGGTTATCAATTTCTGCTTCAACGTCTCGAAAGCCAATGCACACTTATCCGTCCAAACAAAAGGTACTTCCTTACGCGTAAACGGTTCTGCTAAACGAGCGAAGTTCTCCACAAATCTCCTGTAGTATCCGGCCAAACCAAGGAAACTTCTTATCTCAGCCACATTTCTTGGAATAGGCCAATCTCGAACTGCTGCAATCTTTTCGGGATCGACGGCGATTCCATCGCCCGACACAACATGCCCCAGAAACTTCACTTCTTCCAGCCAAAATTCGCACTTACTCATTTTCGCATACAATTTCTCATGTCTCAGTGTCTGCAGTGCGATCTTCAAATGCTCAGCATGCTCTTCCGAACTCTTCGAGTAAACCAGAATGTCGTCAATGAATACCACAATAAACTGGTCCAAGAATGGTGAAAAGATTCTGTTCATCAAATCCATGGATATTGCCGGCGCATTCGTTACTCCGAAGGGCATCACTAGATACTCGAAATGTCCATACCGAGTTCGAAACGCCGTCTTGCAAATATCTTCTGCTTTTACTCGGACCTGATGATATCCGGATCGCAAATCCAGTTTCGAGAATACCCTCGCGCCACTAAGCTGCTCAAAAAGTTCTCCAATGCGAGGGATCGGGTACTTGTTCTTAATAGTCACCCGGTTTAATTCTCGATAATCAATGCACATCCTTCTCGTGCCATCCTTCTTCTTTACTAAAAGAACTGGAGCTCCCCAAGGCGAGTTGCTGCTTCGAATCCAACCCTTCTCAAGTAATTCACCAACTTGCTTCTTAACTTCTTCCAATTCCACTGGTGCCATCGGATAATAAGCTTTAGATACTGGCGCTGCACCAGGAATAAGGTCAATCGCGAACTCCATGTCTCGCTTCGGCGGTAAGCCCGATATATCTTCAAATACGTCCATAAAGTCGCGAACAACTGCCGGCTTTTCAGTACTATCAACTTCCATAGCTGCAAGAACACTGTGTGTCGGCCTAGCCCTGAACTCGACTGGCCCGACAGAACTGCTTCCCCCAGTGAAGGTAAACTCAGGGTGTCCGGGAATCTGGAAAATTACCTTCCTTGCCCTACAGTCAATGTGGGCGTGGAAAGTGCCAAGAAAATCCATTCCCAAGACAACTTCATAGCTGCCCGTATCAATTACCAAGAAATCTGCAAAGAGTTCCCGTCCGCACACAACAACTGTACAATCTCTAGATTCCCTACTAGCTATGATTTTCCCAGTCCCAGTGTGTATGTCCCAAAAACTAGACAGGGTCATGCAGGTAATCGAGTGCGTAGTTATAAATTTGGATGACATAAAACAGTGGGATGCTCCGGAATCAAATAATGCCAATGCGGGAAAACCATGAACGAGTAAAGTACCTGAAACCACTTCTCCTGATGCCTTAGCTTCCTCAGCTGTCAAGGTGAAAGCTCGAGCCTGATTAGGTCCCTGAGTCAGCTGTTTCTGCCCTTGGAACGGTCTCTGCGGAGGTTTCTGTATATCATCTTTCGTGCGAAGCTTTGACGGACAGGCACCAACTGCGTGATCGGCCGCTCCACAAACCAAACAAAGTCCCAGCTTCCTTCGGCAATCCTTCTGTACATGTCCGGGCAAACGGCAGTAGTCACAAATCATGCCTTTTCTTCGATCAACGACCACAGGCTTCTTCATTGGTGCTACCCCACGTCGATCCACTGGAATACCTCTGCGCCCATGATCTCGGTTAGGTACAAATGCGGGCTTCTTGGCCGCAACTGCTGTCTGCCGTAGGTTCCCTTTCATTCCCGATAAACTCAGTTGCTCCCTGGCTGCCGTAAGAACCTGCGAGAAAGTGGTCAAACCCAGGGAGACAATCTGCCTCTGGATGTCCACATCCAAACTGCGCAAGAACCTTCGCGCCCTGTCTGCCTCGTTGGCGACTAAGGGTCCAGCGAAACGGCTGAGTCTCGTCCACTCCGCTGCATGTACGTCCACGGGTGCTCCATTTTGCCTCAGCCCAATAAATTTCTCTTCCATTTCCTCCTGTGCAGTCCGCGGGAAGAATTTCTCCAGGAAGCTCTTAGAGAAATCCGCCCAACTGATTGGCTTGGGCAAGCGGGTCTCCTCCACAAGCCACCACTCTCGGGCGTAATCCACCAGCTGAATGCGCACCACATCAACTCTTTTGTCCTCTGGGATCTGTGCCGCAATCAGCAAATTCTCCGTGTCCACTAGCCACTGCTCGGCTGGCAACGGCTCCTCCAGACCAGTGAAAGTAGTAGGACCCAAACGTCTGAAATCTGCCACGGTCCCTACCCTGTCAATTGGTTTAGCTCCAGCGTTGTTTACAGACTGCGGAATGGCCTGCAAACCCTCCTGAAATGAATCTGCTTGCTGCTGGATCAGCTCAGTATGCCTCTTCTGATTTTCCAACATTCCTCATATTACTCCCAACATGGCAGCTTCGTCCACGCGCCTCTGATACGTCTTGAAATTCTTATCTGCCATATTCCTGAAATCAAAACACCCAACATTAGCATGATGATAGATTCAATATATAAATCAAAGCTAGAACTCCAAGATACTTAAATAGAGTACCGCATTGTAACTATGTCGCGGTATCATAGCCACAATTACTTAACTCTACCCAAGTCGCCTAGGTCCTAGAGATAACAAGAAATCAGGTTTTCGAGTCGACATGCAAAGTAAGTTTGCACGTCGATATAATCAGGAAGAATGTGATTCAAGAATGGTAAAACGGTCAAGGTGGTAGGACATGTTTCCTAAGCACGGGTATTCTGATTCGTGTATTGGGTACAATACCCAACTACAAAAGAATCAACCCAACTAACCTATGGCTCTGATACCAAAAGAACCATGTCACGCCCCGCTTCCCAGAGTACGCAAGATTGGGCACGTGACATAGCCAACCATGCTACCTGTGGGTAGGAAGCATCCATCCACAGTCACATTACGGCTGTAGAGATATCAAGAACAAGATAAAACTATCTAACACATGTCCACAATCCAGAATACAAGAGTCAATGATAAATAAATGCGGAAGCAAATGATCCAATACAATAATAGAAAAGTATGTCCCATAATGCGGGCTCACATCTGGAAATAAGAATGCAAGAAATAAAACTAATCACTACGGGACTCACAAATCAGCCTGCTGGCTGAAGTACTCATGCTCGGTCAGCGACGGTGGTAAAGAATCTGGGCCATGCAAAACCCAGACGTCAGCGCGTCAAGTCAACCAATAATATAATGTGAACAGTGTAATAGGCAATGCAGAAATAAACATGAATGAAGCAATAGTATGAAACAAGCAGTGCAGGGTAGTGTGCAGTGGGTAACTAAACTGTTTTATCGGGTTTTCTATTCTAAAGTCTTTGAAATCAATTCGAGTAATCCTCCATGTAACTCAAAGGATATGTCCCGTTACCCCCCGGGACCACGGATCAGGAAAATAGGAACCAATAAAGGTTCTGTCCCGTTGCCCCCCGGGACCATGGATCAGGAATGTAAGAGTCACGAATGGCTCTGTCCCGTTACCCCCCGGGACCACGGATCAAGTAATAACCTTTTAAGTTACACTTTAGATTACCCGTTTGATTTCCCCATATCCCCAGGTCATATATGTCAAGTCAGGTATTCAGTAGTCAAGGACTAATGCCAACACAGGATTAGGTAACAGGTCAGGTTTGTTTGGGTAGACAACAGGAATGGTCCATGAGGACTCCAAGTCAGGTTTGTTGGCATTAGGCATGACATCAGGTAACAGGTCAGGTCATGGTACATCAGGTCAAGTCGATAGTAAAGGGTACCATGTCCGGTGCATCGGTATATATATATGTCATGTGTAGCAGGGTCAGGTCAATATGTAACACAATCGAGGGTGTGCTCACAACAGGCATAAAATCGAACAAGGAATAGCAGCAGGAAATAAACAATGAATTTAACAACAATAAGCAATTTTATTTAATCACATTAGTGCATTAATATAGTGCAGTCGTATTATCATATTAACAGGTTTGAGCACCCTTGCGGTGCAATAAATCACATGACTGTGCAATACTGTTATATCAATATCAGAATGTAATAGAGCTACAAGTGTAAGGTTACCGTCCTTTAAACGGTAAATGTGATTAACGGGTAACTTCGTTATTAGGGTTAAAGTGGCAAAATACGGTTTTAGGTTAACTGTATCATGATATAAGTCATATTTCGTCCAAATGAGAAAAGTAGCTACACCTAGTTAATTTTGCAAGTTTAATGAGTCAAACACATTTAATTTGTATAGCATAGCATGTAGCAAGTAATACTTGCCTCGACGGTTCGCGAACCGGGAAAAACGGACATAACGTCGGCGGAAAAACACGCGACGGACGCACGGGTCACGGATCGAATCCAAACAACGAACAGTGGGACCACGCGGACCGGGGTACCTTGCTGGAATGTCGGGTCAAGTTGTCGGCACGGCCGGATTCCGGCGAACCGCCAAAACAGCGACAAAAGTTAGCAAATACTACGCACGGACAAATAACAACCAGCGAGGGGAAAAAGGAAGGGGGAAAGTGAAGGGAAGCTTACTGGGGTTGCAAGGGTCGCGATAGCGACGGGGTCGACGGCGATGGGGCGCCGGCGAGGAAGCGGCGGCGGCAGACTCGGCTGCAGGTTGCTGTTGGGTTCTGTTGCGGCGCCGGGCACTTGGGAGGAGGAGGAAGGTGTCGTGGTCGGGAAGAGGGGCGAAGGGGGAGATGCTGGCGTCGTCGGCGACGAGTTGCGGCGGCGACGGCGGCCACAGTGGGTGCAGGTGGCTACGGCGTTGGGTGCACGGGGACGTGGGAGAGGAGGAAGGAGGTGAGGTTGAGACGAGGACGATGGTGGCGTCGGTGTTGGGCTGCGGCGGCGACGGCGACGGCGCGGTGGCTGGGCTAGGGTTCCGATGGGGTTAGGGTTTCGTGATCGCTCTGGGAAAAGAATGGGGACGAGGAAACGTAGTATATATAGGGATAGAGAGAGAGAGGGTTAGAGAGAGAGAGAGAGAAAGAGAAATTAGAGAGAGAGACGTGAGGAAGAGAGAGATAGAGACAGTGAAAGAGAGAGGGATGGAGGCGGGCCCACGAGGGTTTAAAACCCCTCGTGATTGGCTGAAAGTTTGAAAATGACAAAATTTAAAAGGATTTCTTAAAGATTATATACGTAACAGTAAGGTTTGAATATATATTATAGTTTAGAATATTTTAATTAAATTGGGATTTTGGCGCTAAATGAAACATTTCCAAATCGCGCCCGGGTTGCGCCCAAATATTTGAAATTTAAATAATAGGATTTTAAGCGGGTTCCAAATTTCAAAATGAAATGTTTTAGGATTAAAAAGCATGCCCCCAAGTCGGACACTTGCACGCGCGCGTAGCCGTCCAAACTTGCCCGTTTCACCGAACGGGATGAGAACTCGACGCACGGACGCTACCACGCGGCTAGGGGTGACGTGTAGGCCAATATAGATATTTTTAATTTCATTTTAGGTGCTAAAATTTGTTATATGCAAAAATGACCTAGCCGGTTAAAATTTTGCAATAAGAGCCAAACAACAAGATAAATGAAATGAGCGATGTCAAACACTCAACCAGTAACAGAAATAGTATTATTGGGCTCGGGTGTTACATTGTATGTCATCCATATATTGGATCATTCGCCCTCAAATAGGGTTAGTATTCGCCCGAATATCGGGTTAGTAGTTGTCCACACATTGGACCATTCACCCTAAGTAGGGTTAGTATTCGCCCGAATAACGGTTTAGTAGTCGTCCACACATTGGACTATTCATCCTGCCTGCAGAGATCCTCATATATAAGTATTCCATACCTAGGTCCGCACATTCTAACCCTAACCGTATCATGTGTCATGTATGTCCTAAACTTATAATCAAGAAGATGATCTCATTTAATATGGCCTTCCACAACCGCTCATTTTATCTTGTTGTCTTTTAAAGTTTGTAATGTACTTCGTATTGTCTTATAGAACATTTAGCTAATAAATGATAATAGTGTTTAATTATATTTATTTATTTATTTTATACGAATACCATGATAATTGGAATATTTATCATTTTGTAAAACCCATAATATTTTACTGAGAAAATATCCTTTTAATAAGAGGTTATGGTATTTATTTGAAAATTATCTTTTAATAAAATTTTAGATATTCTTGTGGAAAATATCTTTTATAAGGGTTATGGTCTTTGTTGAAAATAGCCTTTTAGTAAAGGTCATGGTATTTAAATGAAATTATCTCTCTTTAGGATAGATTGAAGTATTTTATTGTAAATAATAATTTTATGAAATTATAGTGTTTTAAGTTTAAGGTAACGTTTTAGAAAATACATTCGTGTTGGCAACCGCTGCACATGGACGGCAGGATTTGTGTCCTTTTCAAAAACGATTGCCTATAAACCATGAGGTACTCGCGTAAAACATTATCCTATTATTAGGGTAGCTCATTAAACTTTAGTTAATATTCTAAGAAGAATTGATATAAAAACATCCTTTCGAATGAAAGGGGCTAAGTTGGAAAAACCATGTGTCGTTATTTAGATTTAGTATTATCTCCTTTCAAAGGGTAAAGGGATTTAACAGAATTACAGTAGTTGGTGAAAAAGTGTAAGTAATATATATATATATATATATATATATATATATATATATATATATATATATATATATATATCGTATCTAAAATATTTATTCCAAATATCTTATCTCATATGGATATTTTAAACAAATACAACATTTTAATAAAACGAGGGTATTTTATGGAAGTAACCTATTTCGAGATCATTTTGGTAGTATGGGTAAGTGTGGGTATGTGAGGGGTGAAGTGATACCCCGTGGGTTATAACATTAAGCATATCACATTTCATGTAGTACGAGGGAGCAATATTTTGCATATAGAAGTGATTAAGGAAACCATTTTAAACATAGGTTAATATTATTATCATTAAGAGGTACCAAAATAGACATGCAGGAATATTTTTAATATCATTTTAATATGAGATTAGGGATTAGGTATTGAAACCAAGATCATTATGAGAAAGAAGGCGACATAGGAGTGGAGAGAGGCGGATCCTACCTTTTGTTTGAGTCGGATGCCGATGGGTTGAAAGCGTAGGCTTGTACTTGTCACGACCCGAAAGTACGGAACGTGACCGGCACTTAGATTACGAAACGTCTAAAGGCGCAACGTAACCTAAGTAAGCCGAAGCCCAGAAATCTAAACCATAAAAGAAGAAGAAGAAGTAAAAGAAACATGAAGGAAACAAGTTTAAAATCATCAGCAAATTTTACCAAAAATTTCGGCAGAGTCTCCTCTGTAAAAACTGGCCCCCAAACGGGTACAACAAGTATAATATGAATAAACAATAAAAAGCATCCCCAAACGGGTGCTAGCTCAACGCCAACAGGCGGAAACAATCACAACAAACACAATAATATACAACGCCAAAGGGCGAGGCTCAAAACTCAAAAGAAAACAAAACCACCAGATCAGAATAATACCTGCGCGACTCTAAGGTCGAAATAAAAGACTGGTCCAATAAACTTATCAAGTAATACAAGATTGGTTGATGGAGCTTACTAGATACAAATGAAAGAATAAAAGTACAATGGTGGTTCGGATACAAGTGAACCAACCTACCATGCAAATCACCCTGAAGAAAAGATTTGCCAACAAGCTGCCACGGAAACCTGTACATCGAACCTGTAAAGAATTTGGCACAACGGGGGTGAGTTGCCAACTCGTGAGTAGAAGACATCTACGAAAAGAAATCGAATGCACGACGCTATCCTAGGTCATAATAATACACTACTATATCCCAAACATCTAGTAATAGCAGGGTAATACTACGTGTAAGTGCAAATACTCCGTGTCGTGTCAGTGCCGCATATAGTACTAAGTCATATGAAATGAAATGCATGCACCATGAATGTAAAGTAACAAATCCTGAAATCCAGATATATATGTATGAGAACCTTTAGCCGTTATCATAGTAAAGTGTGTATAAGCATCTGAAATCTCAACAATGAAATCCATGGAAATCCGTGTCAAGCATCGACACAACACATGTAACCTCAAGTATCAATATGTCGGGCTCCGTCAGTCCGGATCGGCCCATATCATCAAATCCCACGACAACGGTCGGTATCCTCCGGATATCCGCCGCGCCAGACATCACCGGTAGGTAGCCTTCCCCTACCAGGCTCATCGTCTACAACTCGATCTTCTTGCCCCGGGGTACCATACCGGGCCCACCATGTACCCGAGACGGTTCATCCACTCCTCGAATCGGGTCTCGAAATCCAACAGAAAACATGAAAAACTCATGGTGGACGACACATACATCACGAGAAAACCGCATCTTATTTTAAAAAGAGAAGAGGAGAGAGAGAGAGAAGTTTTTATATATTTTTGCGGTTTTCCCCAAAAATCCAGAAATCTCATAGAAATCCAAATCTCAAAATCATGAGTAACTATATGATAAGTGTCGGCATATGCCCATAATACTGCATGATAACATGAAAATATGAATGCATGAATGTCTAAGTAATGAATATCATGTCTTATACTTAACATCAGAGAGTGATCACAATATTATATCGGTTTAGTTGTTAACTGATTCTATCAATAAAAGATAATATGATCTAAAGTGTACGTGACATAGCAATTACCGATGATGATGTGTGTGAGCCGGCAAATAAGTGTGCGTGGAATATGCGCATCATCGGTAATGGTGCTGGTGTCCTAACAGGTAAAGTTTATACTGATTATAGCAACATATAAAAGAACATGCACCATGATGATTACAGTATGAATGTAAATACAGACGTGCATTATCCACTCCTCTGCGAGATGCGAGTACAACTACCACTATGTGAGTCGAACCTAAACCAGTGTCCATCTAACATCCTAAGGAACTAAACCTAATAGACTAGTCAGTAAGAAACTAGAGTCTACCTAAGGTCTGAATCAATATCTCTAATAGTCGGCGATCCCGCCTCAATAGCGTCACGTACGTAGTACGGCTTCCTCGAATCAAGAGTGCGGATCAATCATCAAATCTAAGCCTCGTACGGTAAAATCCATCGTACGGCATCCCAATGTCGGGGTACGTTCAAGTATCTCCTAGGTGTCTCTTCATTCGTATAATGTCATATGTATCATATTGTGACTAGGTCATACTTATATGATATCGGTATCAGGTCACACCAATATAATGTCGTAATCAAGTTATACATATATCAGATCGTGATCAGTCATAAGTTACAGTCCGAGTACTATTCTAGCGTCCCATGTACATCAATATCACCACCACTCTTTGTAATTTATATATTCAAGTTCATTATCTCATTCCCTAATGATCCGCTAACACTTTATTACGACTGTATAGTCAAGAATCACGGCATCGAGCCCAGTTATACTGTTTCATCATACCTCGGATATCATATCACATCAATGAATCACCTATACGTGTTGTATATAAATGTATATACCTATATTTAGTTCTATATATATCCACATACACGTACCCCATGTCGAGTTTCAGTGTGTGCGTGGGTGTGTTTCTATCTGAAACCTACGAATCTCTTCCAAGGTACTCATCCTCTGATATGGTTTTCCTAAATCGGTCTAGTCCAGCCTAGGGTCAATACTAGGGTCCTACTAGGGTCACGTCTGGTTTCCTAATGTCAATGAGTACTATTCCTATTCTACGTTGCGGGGGTGCTAAACGCCATCCACCTGACTTCCCCCCGTAGATATGCATCTACTCACCTGGACCATGTCTGCCGAAGACGGTGTCGCCATCCTTCTCTTCATCGCCCGCAGTCTACGTGAGGGGTACCTAAACGCAAGCATATAAGAGCATCGTAAACTAGAATCATGTACAAAAGTCGAAATGATGCAAGGAACAAGCATATGTTAAAACCTATGTCCCGTCCACGCAACAGATCCAAATACCACTCGATATCGGTGTACAAACTCCGATAGATCGAGATAAAGATCAACAAACAACTTGTAGTTTAGAAAACTCGCTACTTATAATATTAAGTATGATTTAATTCATCGAAACACTGAAATCCATCAAATCACCCGATTTCGTAAAACCCGAAAATGCCAATTTACCGTTTTTCATCAAAGCTTGACATCTAAATGAAACCAATGGTCATAAAACTCATCAATTAGCATAACTAGACTATACAACCCCTTACTATATTTTTATTACACAATTTTGCGTTAGTTTCAAATTTCAAGTTTGCAACCATTAGCAATTTTCAACATCTTTCAACCAAAATACCACAATTCCACCACAAAACATGAATTTGCATGAATTAATTTCTTAAACTACAATTCATGATGATAATGATATAATGAAACCATAATTATATTTTAAATCCCTTTTATTTAGAATTTTCCAAAATCTAGTTAACAAAATAATAGCATTTTATTACTATTTTCCAATTATCAAATGAATCTAGTGATCAAACTAAGTTTTTTTCTTTCCATTAACATGCTAATATGCTTACTAAAACTACAATCTAATGATAGAAATCTAAATTGGAATTTTATATTATCCATATACATATTTTATAAAAAACTAGTTAGCTAAAAAGTATAATTAAATCAATTTTAGGTTAACAATTTACAACATATCATCCCTATAAGAATTTCCACTTTTAAATATGTTAAACTAATGATTATAACCCTCATTAATTAATAAAAATCACAACTTGCTTTTTCAAACCCTAACTTGAATTTTAAAAGTAGTAAATAGAATTAATATATTAAATCTAATTAAGCTTTAAAAGAAATATCTAATAAAAATAAAATAAAAGAGAAGGATTTATACCTCCACAACCTCATGTCCAAACTTGAAAATGAGCCTCAAAAATACATGCTTTCCATCTCCAAAATCCATGTAAAAATGAGTAAGAATAGAAGGGTAGAAAATATATATGATTTTGTGGAATTTTAATTGAATTTTTGATGTATTTTTGATGATTTTTGAATAAAAATGAGGTGGAAAATGGGGGGGCAACCATGGGGAGGTTGTGGCCGGCCTAAGTGAGGGGAGTGAGAGCAAGAAGAGAGTGGAAAAAGTGTGTAGAAGTTTCAAGAGAAGAAACATCATAAAAAGTCTTTTTATGCTTATTTATTTATTTATTTATTTATTTACTATAGCAACTCAAGAAAGCTCTAGAAATTAGGAAAAATTTGCAAATAAATTTTGCATGATAAACACTAAATTATAATATGCCATGGCTCACTTTTACAAATTAAAACCATTTAAATTTGTAATTTACACTAATTTAGTGTAAAAATAAGGCTTATGTTAATATTTAAAATAATTAATTTAGGAAAAATATTTTATTAAACTAAAAATTTATAATTGGATAACTAAACACCATTTACTAGTAATTTCATAATTAAAATAGATATTTTTAAAATTATAATGAAAAACAATCACGGTTTGGTTTTACGAAAAATACATTTTACTTTACCGAAAATCCTAAAATTCACTTAAACAATTTTATTCATTTAATTATTTATTTAATTATTTTTAAAATGTTACAGTACTAAATCCACAATAGCTCCGTGCTCGGATTTTTCTTCGATACTTGGGTGGAACCGCAGCGTCGGCGTCGTCGATACGAAGGCATGGGTATTTTTTTCAGAATTTTTGGAGTTCTGAGGTGTGAGAAAACAATGTTTGAAGTGCTTATTTATAGGGTTTTTTTACCAACCATAAAATCCAAAAAATCTGTTAAAATTCCCCAAAATCCGCGCCGCCGAATGATTGCAGAATCATCAGTTGATGATTGCCGCCGCCGCCAGTGCTTCGTGGCCGTTGGATCTACATCCAACGGCTCACGAGCCACGTGGGGAGGGATCACGCGGTTTTGCGTGGTCCCCATCACGTGGGCGCAGCCGAGCGATTCTGGGCCGTTGGATCTTGTATCCAACGGTCCAGGATCAAGGGATTAATATAATATTTATTAATTATTTTATTAAATACTAAACTGTTTTATATTTTAAAAATTGAATTTGGTTTTTAAAAAATTGTTAAAAATAGTTTAAAATACGGGAAAATTATGGAAAAATTTCAAAAAATATATTTTATTGTTATCTTTAGTATAAAAATAATTTTGGGCTAAAACTAAATAATATACCCTATATCTATGGTTTTAGCTAGTTATTATAATTATTTAAAACCTAGTTTATCCTTTAAAATATTTTTAATTACGAATTAATTATTTTAATTGATAATAAAAATATGTAGATTATTTTAAGGCATTATAAAATTTTATTAAAACATTTTAAGCCTATAAAAACGATAAATAGATTTTAGAAAATTCCTTTAATCATATTTCAATGCTTTGAAAATTATTAACATTATTGTAAAAATATTCTTTTATCAACGAAACACGTAAATAATTATTTGATACTAGAAATTTAAATAAAATATATTTTATTAGATATTAGAAAACACGATCGTTACAATCTACCCTCCTTAAAATAATTTCGTCCTCGAAATTTCAGAAGGTAGGTCAAGAAAAAACACTAAGAAGGGATTATCGCGGATTAAAAAATTTGGGTCTCGCTCTCTCGTCCCGTTTCCTCACTTCCGTGTATGTTTTCCTAGGAGTTCTTTTCCCACATAACTCTAGCCAGCTGGATTATCTTGTCCCTCAAGGTCTCATCTTTCTAGTATCCCGACCGGTTGCTGCTCGTAGATTACACCAACCTTTCCATGATCTCGGAACGATCAAAGTATGACTAGGGTTGCCAGCATACCCTCTCAGATGTGAGATATAAAAGAATTATGCACGCACTCCAAAAAAATAGCAGAACTTGGCTATACACAAACCCACCGTCTCCTTCCAAGATGTTAAACGGCCGATGAGTCATGGGCTGAGCTTTCCGCGCTCGCTGCATTGTATCACCATCTCCACTTTTTTCTACTATTATTTCAATCTTACAAATTCTCCATCTTCAGGGTCGTCCCAACCGATCGGCACTTCTCCCATATAAAACTTAACTCCTCTCATCCGCTTCATGTGTTTCAACCATCCGTGTTCCCACGTTCTCCTTAGTGTAGTGTTTTTATATCTTCAAGATGAACATTACCATTGTCATTTGTAGATCTGGATAGGAATAGTTGTGTTCACGAGTCTTTAGTTGTCTTGACACATATGCAACTATATCGCCGCACGGATATCTCGCACCACCAAGTCTCTTCTCCGAAATATCGTAGTGGATGTTTAAAACTTCTGGGTTTGCTACGAATGGAAAGAATGGTTGTGATAGTTACAATCTACCCTCCTTAGAATAATTTCATATTTAAAATTTTCAAAGGAGTAGCCACTACTAGGCACGGAAATCAGTAACGCTATCAGGAATCCTTTTAGCTGCATGTGTCGCTCCCGGGAGTTGGTGTATCGCTTGACGCATGGAAAGTCTCTGAAGGGTTTAGGTATAACGAATCGGAAAATGTAAAATCAGTAGTTGCTTCCGGATAGAAAAGTTTGGAAGTTGAAGGAAAGTTGTGAATTGATGGAAAACTTGATAGATATAACATGAAGGCAACTGGAGGAATTATGGTGAGTTTAACTAATATTTGCATCGAAGATAAATAAGTATGGTATCAAAGAAAGGTTGAAAAAGAAAAGAGTACCTCTGCTGTCTTGCCACATGGCATCAGCCTTCTCGGCTGTCATGGTGAAGGTCTGGCGTTTGGGTCCATTCCGCTGCGCTTGCTGAAAAACACGCTCCTGTGATGGTAAGGGTGGTCCCTTTGGTGATGCCCCTTGACCGGTTGGTTTAGTGGCGGAAAGTGATCGGTTTCCCTGTGTTGGTGCCCCATAATTAGCCGGCTTATTGACGGAGCCTGATTGTCTCCCTCTCTGAGGACATTCCCCAATAGCATGATCCGGAGACCCACAGAATATGCAAAGTTTGTTCAAAATGTGACAGTCTCTCATGTAGTGTCTGGTCCTACCATAATGGTTGCATATAACGGTTGATTTTCTGAAGATAGTGTTGGAGATAGTGCCCTCAGAGTCAATTATTAGGTCACAGGTACGTGATTGCAATGATTAATGGAGGACCTATCCCGGTAGGACAGTCTTACTCGAGATGATGGTATGCTATCTGGTTTACCTTTATCATCGTGTACTGTTTCAGGTGACCTGACAAGTTGCTATTACACGTTGATAGAGCCCCTAGGATTCTTGCTTGACCACCAGCAGTATGAGGGCGATCATATAAGTGGGAGCTGGGGTCTATAAGCATATCCTTAAATGGTCCCTAGTCGTGTGAGTTTCGAGACAGGGCATCGATACTCCAGAGTAGACTAGTGTATACAGTCGAGACCCCGACGAGGGGCGGTGGCCGGTCTCACAAGCCACTGGTGTCAGTTGGATCACCTAAGATGTATACAGGTGCTCATTGGGTTATGAGTACACCGGACAGGACTCGCCGGGAACATGCTAGTTGGTCATATACCAGACGTCAGATGGCAGTTCCCTGGTGACATGTGTGCAGGTTAGTTCATCGACCTGGGGATCGTCATTTGTCTCGTGTGAGTTCCCACTGTACTTTGATTACTACCCTACCACGGCTCAAAGGAGTCGTGCAAACAGGTTTTAGTTGGGTACAGTCCCGAGCCACATGGAGGCAGTGAGCGTATCTTCAGGGGTTCGTCTCTCCCGGTATTGGGGGTGAGGTCGTGCTGTGTCTAGGAGAGCCATTACACAAAGTCCTTGGCCAAGGCAAGGAGATTTACTGGTAGGTATTCCAGTAGTATCTCAGGGTGTTCTGGGCTACACTCCGACACGACTTGTACCGCTTTTGGGGGTCTGACTTTTACCAACCCCCTAGGCCAGCCATGCGATACTCATAGACGAACGGACCGGACTGTACGGATATTGTCACTGACAGGCTCAGTAGGGTTGTCGGGCTGAGTTCGCTCACAGACGTCCCTTTTTAGTCAATGCCTGGTAGCCCGTTACGTATTGGCTTATACCTCTGACGTGCTAGTGGTTAAATCCACAACCAAGGTGTTGACGAGTCTTTAGAGTCCCCCACATTCAGTTACTCAGCTTTCGGGCGAAAGGTTGTAGATGCCGTATGGAGATATGGCAAGGTCCGATCAGATACGTGCGGTATTGCACGGATCAGGATCGGACAGTTTGTACTATAGGCCGTATGGATATATGGCAGGGTTCGATCAGATACGTGCGGTATTGCACGAATCAGGATCGAACGGATATTACTAGCCGGCTTTGGTTTAAGCCGGATCCTAGTATAGTACAGTGTAGATTTTGTCTCATTGCATTTGTATTTCGGTCGAAATACAAATGCGGGTGTGTATGCACAGTATCGGGGTTTTCCTGTAATTTATTACGGGACCAGTTTTCTGGAGTTGCCAGTTTTCTTTCCGTTTCGGCCAATTTCCTTTGTATCGTTCATTGGCCGAAGTTTGGTGGAGGAGGGCTTATTTGCATTGTTGCAAATAAGTGGTTGTGGAGGGGGTCTTTGCATTTTTGTTGCATCATGATTATAGCACCATACCTTGACTTTCCTTAGTTGATCATGGCTTGACTTTTGGCTCATCATGGTTGTTGATGATGAGGTTGGTGGTAGGTGGTTGAGTGTGGGTTTTGATTTGGTGATCATTGTTTATCATTGCAACCCTTTCTCTCTCTTGTATGATGGTGGGCTTATTTTCTTTGATTGATACGCTACTCCCTCACTCTCCTCCCTCACATGTAGTGGCCGGCCATTCCATTAGAGGGGCTGTCCCATTTTTTACATGGTGGGATTACACTCATTTGGCTTTGAGAAATCCCTACAACTCACTCTCCAAAAGTTCACTTCAATTCCTCCACAAAAAAGGGCAACTCCATAATCCCAAATGAGACATGTAATCCACATTATATTCTACAGCAAATCTTGGGCACGTCGACTAGCCAGCTTCGTGCCCGAGTTGCCTCGGCATTGAGGTGGGAGCCCGTAAAAGAAGTAGGCGATGTGGTGCACTTCCGGCGACGAGGAGGAGACGGGACATTCCGCAGGAGATTGGGACGACGACGAGAAGACCGGAGGACTCGGATCTGTCGGTATATCTCTCTTCCTTTTCTTG
The DNA here is from genome assembly GCA_030015575.1 of Agapanthus africanus. Lineage (NCBI taxonomy): Eukaryota > Viridiplantae > Streptophyta > Magnoliopsida > Asparagales > Amaryllidaceae > Agapanthus > Agapanthus africanus. The sequence goes on along the minus strand of JASDDO010000012.1, from coordinate 348,244,099 downwards.
TAGATAGCTAGGACTAGTTAGTGGTTCGATCCGGGTATTAGTGCGCGGCGGTTTGCCAGTTCAAGAAAAATTAAAGTTTATCACCGCTTCCGCAATTGGCTGTCGGATTGACGGCCGGGGCGCCGCCGTGCACTTACAGTGGTATCAGAGCCTCGCCATTAACATAGTCTAGCTTGGTTTAAATGTGTTTGCATTTCCGATCGATCAAAAAGTTCCAAAACCGTGTTTTTCCAATCGACAGTTTTCTGTTGAAATTTTTTGGTCTCCAAAATTTTTTCAGGTTGTATAAAATTGATGTACTGGAGGCCACTAGGCTATTGTAGAAATTCGACAGGGTGAATCGACAGTGGAGGCGCGGAACCGCGGCCAAAACCCCCTTTGGGCCGCGTTTCCGCCGCGCACTGTGGAGATCCCTGCACCAAATTTCTACAGTGTCTTTGTGGGCTTAAAATATGGGTTTTGGAATATTAATTTTGGGCCCAGAATTTCTTGATGTGCTACAGTTGTACTTGGGGGCCCACTTGTTAAAGTTTGATCGATCGGATATTTTAAACACATTTTTCACAGTATTTACATTATATCTGCGACCGTGAATGTCACTTGATCGGTAGATCCGGTCTAACTGCTATAGCCCGGTTAGACGGATTTGCGAACGTGACTTTCACGTTGATGTTCTGTTTTTGCTGTGATGTTGCGGATTGGTCGTGGGGGATAGCCTGGATGCAATGCTAGTACAGTTGTGGTTGTATTATGTACATTTGATATTGCGGGACGAGCTTCCGACATGTGGACTGCCGTCACTGCCTGTTTGTATTATTATTTTGGGGCACGACCTGGTTGCGGTCGATGTACCCGTTGTATGTATATTTTACTTTCTGTACTAGGATTACCCCGCGGAGGGGTGCACGGATAGCCGGGTTCTAGAGGGCAACAAGCCCGCATCTCATGGCATTGAGACGGAGGGGGCTTCACTCTAGGATTGGCGGGCTATTCGCCGCACTCGTAGGGGGTACAGGTTGACCCAGGAGGGGTGCCCAAGTTACCGGATTCCGTGAAGTGCTGGGTGGTCCATTCACGTTGCTGAAGGGGGCTGCCTTGCTTCAGGTTTTGGCGGGTAACTTGCCGCGCCCGTAGGGGTCTAGGATTTCATTGCACAGGCTATCCACACGACCAGGGGAACGTCGGGTTTCAGTAGTGGCTCTGTGAAACCCGGGGATCCCAGATATCTGTATTGTTTCTTTGATGCTGTTCATTCTCTGTGATGTTGCATTTTATCACGCCTTGAGCGAATATAATATATTGGTATATATATTAGTAGATGTTGTATATGTTTTGCATCCGCGCTAGTCCAGTCCCCGCTCTGTCGTTAGTTAGCTAACCTAACGGGTAATGACGGGACCCAGTGGCGAATGCGGATGGCATATACGTACATCAGTATATTTTCGTTCTTTTTGGTGTGATCAATTGATGGGACTGCATTGATTCGGATCAATGCAAGTTAAAACAAACCTAATCTGATGTTGTTGGAACACTTTTCAAAAAGCTGTTATTGCAAGGACGTTCACTTTTGTTTTGCATCGTGGTATTCAGTTGGAATATCCTGCTCCTCAGTCGACGAGGCAAGGGCCGAAATCCCTTCACCGGGAGTGACCCCTTGGACAGAAGTTTGCGTCAGGGCATTAACTTCACTATAGCCGATTACTTTTGCTTTGCATCGCGGTATTCATTTGGAATATCCTGCACCCCATTCTACGAGGAAAGAGCCGAGATCCCTTCACCGGGAGTGACCTCTTTAGCAACAGTTTTCGTCACTATATTTTTAAAAAGCTATCCGTTCCTTCGACGATATCAAGTTCTTTACGTTGAAGGTTTTCGCCAGAAACCATTCGTAGCCCTCCGTCGTTTCATATGGGTAGTCAATAGTATTCAAGCTGTGTTTGTTGGCCAAAGTCAAGGCACAGTGTTTGGTAGCTGTTGGTTATTCATATGCAGCATAGATAGATGCGTTGGTTTGGAACAGTCGTATAGCCTTGTTGGCCAAAGTCAAGGGCTTGTGTGGGTGGATTCGAATCAACCTGAAGAATGACGGGTAGAACTTGACATGTGACTTATGATTTGTTGGCCAAAGTCAAGATCATAAGAGCATGGGGCAGAAATCACATCGGGAGTTTCAAAAGAACTGAAACTTGCCAGATATACGCATACTTTCAGGAGTGTGACACCGTGAGCGGATTCCTTCACGTTGCCATGCGATGATAGTTGGATCCCGATTCCCACTGATGAGTTAGTTTACTCCTCGGGTGACCCCGACTAATTCTTCTTTCAGGTTTGGAGGAGAATTTGACGGTACAGTGGGAGGTTTCCAGATTAGATAAATTGGTAACCATTCTGATCTAGGTTAGAGTGCACGCTGAGTGTTTCTTTTCTCTCTCTCTTTGGCAGCGACCATTGACCCGACCCTAAGACTATGACTCAGTGACCAAGTTGACCGAACCTTCTTTAACACTGGCTTTTGGATTGTCAGAGTTGCAAACCTCATTGCCACTCCTACTTTTACCCTTTTCTCCAGGACACCCCGTTTTACTACGAACGTCCACTTCCATTGGACAAAACCATCGTATGGTTAGATACGAACTCGAAGGAATTTATTCGAGGATGGTTTCCGGTTCTGGAGAAAACGGATAGGACTATTCAGTTGTCTTTTCCTTTTACCCTCTCTCAGGTTACGAGTACTCCTTGGTTTAGGGGTAGTACACCTATTATGCAAATTGGATAGTCTTCTTCCAAACCATAGGCAGGTGCCGACCGGTAGGGAATGAAGAAATCCAATTAGCATAACGATGGTGTGCAGAAGGTATTAGGTTAAGACAAAGCAAGGGATTAGTAAGAGGGCAAAGTAAATTGCAACAGATATTCACGACCAAACCAAAGTATTCCTTCGCCAATCCTAAATCACCTTTGTATTTCTCCAGGACACTCCGTATCACTACGAAGATCCACAGTTTATTGGATACTCCATCGTATGGTTATATACGAACTCGAAAAGAACTTGTTCCAGTTCGGGGATGGATTCTGGTTCAGGAGAAATAGGAATAAGGTTTATTCAGGTGTCTTTTATCTTCACCTTCTCTCGCTTTGCGAGTGCTCCTAGGATTAGGACAGTACACCCATTATGCTTATTGGATAGTCTTCTTCCAAACCATAGGCTGGTGCCGAACGGTAGGGAAGGAAGAAAACCATTTGGCCTAAAGGGGTGTGCAGAAGGTAAAGACTAAAGACATATGAAGGGATTTGGAGAGGTGGCAAAGAATTATACGGTTACAGTCGTGAATCTGGAAGAGGCATTACTAGGAATACCGGGATTGTAGGGTTCCTAGGCACCCTAGTGAGGTCTTACAAGGCATCGAACATGCCAAATTAAAAAATTCTAGGTGCCGGAAACCCTAAACTACGGATCTTTAACTAGATGTCTAGGCGAAACAAAAACTAGTTAACACTTAACTAAAGGGAATACGGAAATACAACCTTTGTAGATCCGTTTGTCCACCTCCATAGCTCCGCAACGAAGTGCCTTCGCTGTCCAAGTGAACTCCCAGGCACTAGCGTCGGCTTCGTCGAAGAATGGCCAAGCTAGGTCGTCGATGTCCATGCCGAAGATGATCTACGTCGAGGCATCGCTAAATCAAGCTCCGACTTCACCAAGTCAAGAAACTTGTGAAGTAAACACACTCTACTACTTGGAAAGAGGTAGAGGATGAAGAAATAGGAAGTGGGTAGACTTTAGATTTGGATTTCTCACTCATTTCCATCAATCACCATTGATGGACCTTGCTTTCTTCACTTGTTGAAAGGAAGAAGAAGAAGATAATAGTTATGATAAGAATAATTAAAAAGAAAAGAATAATTCATTCTTATCATAATGTTAACTATGGTTATGTGTAGAGAATCAATCATGGTTACATGAGATGGTTAGGGTTAAGCATGAGACAAAATGGTTGCTAAAGTCAAAGTCTTCATGAAGCTTCAACAAGCTTCCAAAATTAGCAACCATTTCATTTCATTTTCTTTTATTCATTTATCATAAAGAAATGGATAATAAAATAAGATAAATGAATAACAAATAATAAACCCTAACCTATTCATTAACCAAGGTTTAACACTTTACACTTAACCAAAAAGCATGTATCATCAAACATGATACAAGCTGGTGCACAAAATCATATCACATATATAATGCGCACATCCGAGTGAGAAAATCCATCTTAAAGTGAACCGATACTAGTTAATGCAAAGTAATGTATCAAATATATATTTATGCATTAAATCATTAAATCAACACTTGATTCAATGATCCGGTCATGTCGCACAAAACCGACTGGTATCATTAGTAACAACTTATCGAATCAACACTTGATCCGATAACCCGGCTATATATCGGATATAACCGATCAATGTCACATCACGAGAATCAAATACAGTATCATATACTGGTATCATTCTCGGTCCCGCACATATCTCATATGCGCTCCTATTTCGTTTCGCTTGAGCCAGGAAACCTCTGTGTAGGACTCTAAAGACTCGTCAATACTCCGGCAGCAGGTGATGATCATATCAAGCACCTACAAGCCGCAAGCGGTCTGCTAAACGTAACGGCCACCCGGGTATTGAGCGATCTGAAGATCGACGAGCAAGCCCGCTCACACTCCAGTGAATCCGACCAGTAACACTACCGTACAGTCCGGTCTGATCGTCTGATATGTCGCATATCTCGCCTAGGGGTGGTAAACGTCAAACCCCAATAGCTCGATAAGTCGTGTCGATATGAGGTCTATAACAATTCGAGAAACTACTGGTAACACTTACCAGTAAATCTCAGCAACCCTGGCCAGGGATTTCCTGTTATAGCCAATCGAACACAGCGCAACATCAACTCCCTATACCGGGAGAGACGAATCCCCTCCTATCGCTCATTGCCTCCATGTGACTCGGGACTGTACCCAAAAACCACCGTTTTGCACGCCCTCTTGGACGTGGTAAGATGGAAATCAAAGCACAGTGGGAACCACACAAGACTCTATGACGATCTTGGGTCAACAGACTACTCTGTACCAGTATCACCAGAGAACTGCCATCTGACGTAAGGTATAATACCATCTGGGAGTTCTCGGCGAGTCCGTCCAGTGTACCCAGTCTCCACTGAGCACCCGTATATCATCTCCGATGTCAAACACCAATGGATATGGGATCATCCATCGCCCATCTGTATGGGTCGAGAAGGTATACGCTAGTCTACTCTGGTATATCGATGCCCCGTCTCGATACACCCACGACTAGGGACATTGAAGGATGTACTTATGGACTACCATGTCCCCACTAGTATGATCTGCATCATAGTCCAGGTAGTCAAGCACACATCCTAAGGGTTTTACCAACATGTAACAGAGAGACAATCAGTATACACGTTAAGGTAAAGTGTAACCAGATAGCATACTATCATGTCGAGCAAGAAAGTCCTCCCTATATATGTCCCAGCATCCAATACAATATACATCCAATGTACAGTAATGGCCTCTAGGGCATACATATAACTAACAATCTCCCACTTGCACTAGGGCCATCTGTAGCAGTGGTTGTAGTATCTCATACTCAACCATCCCATAAAAGTCTCTCTCTGGGAACAGGCCTTCGTAAGTGGATCCGCTGCGTTATCCTCTAAGTCTGCTCTCCTTGCCTCGATCATCCTGGAGATCAACCATCTCCATGATCAGGTGATACTGCCTTAGAATAAGTCTGGATCACTGATGGGACCGGCGTTCCTTGGCATAAGCCACAACTCCATTGTCTCACAATGGTAGGAACGTAGCTCATCTCATGAACCACTATACATCCAAACAGCCTCTTTGGTAGCATCTTAAGTAGCGATGTATCCTGCCTTTATCGTCTAGTATGTCACGGTATTTAGCTTGGAACTCTTCCAACATACCGTCCCTTTACTGAGGGTAAAGACAATGCCTGCGACTGACATTCAGTCGTCTTTATCACTCTGGAACACTTCCAGTGATTCTCCCCAGGATCAACTGATACCATCTCACTACAACTAGTGAGAGTCCTAACATCCAATTAGATCTATCTCATAGATCCAAAACTCAGGATTTAGGAGGTATCATTTTGATCCTATATGGAGAATCATAGTGATAAGCGGAGATTGATCGAGCGTAGCATAGGAAACTCCTTCCCTATCAAGAGTATGTCATCCACGTACTCTACGAGGATCGTCACCATACTCCCTACTACCTTTTTGTTTATACAAGGTTCATCTACCATTTTGATGATGTCAACTTCTTTGACAAACACATCAAAACAGACGTTCCATCTCCGCGATGCCTGCTTTATCAGATAAAACATCTTGCACACGTTTCAGTAGCTCCCACTGTTTACGAAGCCCTCTGGGTGTGTACTTATAGACTCACTCTTCTAAAATATCATTTAGAAAAGCAGTCATGACACCCAACCACCAGATATCGTAGTCATGGTATGTAGCCGTGGCAAGTAGGATCTGGATGGACTTAAGCATAGCTACTTGAAAAGGTTTCATCATTATCCTCACCTGGTCAATGATGCAGACTTTTAACAAGTCTAGCTTTGAAAGTCTCAACTTTTCCATGTACACCAAGTAATCTTCTCAAGATATACTTGCTCCTGATGGGGATTCAACCCTTCAGATATAGCAACCAAAGTCCATACTTTGTTGGTGTATATGGATTCCATCTCAGATCGCTAAGCATCCAGCCATTCTTACAAAGTCTTACTCCTGATGGCCAGCTCGAAACTAGTTGGGTCATCATCTCATGATGCAATCCTCGCTCCCACTGTCATAGAGAAACAGAAGTATCTCTCAGGTGGGTGAGGAACCCTACTAGATCGGCGGAGAGGCTGAGGTTCGTTGGTTTCTACTGAATCCTTTGGTTCTACCAAATCAGCTGCTGTCATTTGTATAGCTGGAACCTTTCCAGTTGTACTTAACAGACCTTGCCTCGAGCTTGTCCGGATTTTGCTTTTAGACATAGGCCGGACAACCCCAAATCTTAACTAACTTAAGATATGGGCTCTTCCCCTTCCATATCACATATGAAGTGGTAGGCACTGATTTGATTCGAACCCTATTCAATAGGTATGCAACTTCTCAAGTGCATAACCCCCTAAGGAAAAAGGTAACTCAGTATTACTCATCATAGAGCACACCATATCAAATAGGGTGTATCTGCTCCGCCCCGATATACCATCGTGCTATGGTGTATACGGAGGAGTAATGCTGAGAGAGAATCTCATTCTCCTTTAGAATAGTCCAGGAATTCCATGCACAAGTATTCTCCTCCTTGATCTCATCATAGGACATAATACTTATACCCGTATTTTGGTTCTCTACTTCTAACTTATATTCTGTGAATATCTCAAAAGGTTCGGACTTGTGTTTCAACAAGAACATATGTCTGAATCTAAAGAGATCATCAGAGAACGTAATGAAGTATAAAGAACCAATCCTGGTATGTGTAGATAGGAGACCTACATACATCAACATGTATCATCCCAAGAGTTCACTAACTCTTTCTCTGTTTCCAATAAACAGAGCTATGGTCATCTTATCTTTGTGACATGACTGGCGAGTTTCACAAGATGTAAATTCAAACAAATTTAAATATGCATCTAAATGTAACTCCAGCTAGTCAGGTCGCATTGATATGACCTAGTCTACAATACCTCAAGAAGGAATGGTTCAATTCTGAACTCTTCCTCTTGTGTGTGTTCCATATACTAAAAAACTGTAGTTTGATTTAGAACGTCAATGCTTTTAGACAACGTGCCTGAACCGATCAACTTTTGATATAGGAAATGTTCAAAGCATTATCCAACAATACGAAATTTTATCGTTTCTTTATTAATAAAGAGACTGATATGATTTTGTATATCAGGTTCGGTATCTAATAACATTCGTTCAGAATCAATGTATCGGTAATACAGGGTGACAGTGACCGACAGACTTGGCTGCAACTCTTGCCCCGTTTTCTGCCTCATGAAACTTATCACCCGTTCTCAGTTTTTCTACCCTTTTGTAGCCCTATGTAACATCTTACATATCTGGGATCCTGATCCGGTATCATATACCAAGGATGCAGAGGATACTGAGAAACAGTTCTGTATAATGAACACACCCGAAGATGATGCATCAGCATGCACTCTCTTCGTTTGGGCGGCACGGGAAATCTGGTATTCCCCAATTTCCTGCTCTGTCTTATAACAATTATAAGTTGGAGCGGGACCAACGTTCCCCAGCTCAGTATAACAAGCGGGTTCGGTCAATAATCCGTATTATTATCTTGATTAAGGCGTGACATGGTCGCTACCAGGAGAGAGAGAGAAGAAAACACTCAGCGTGCGCTCTTGCAAGAATAGATTGGTTATTATTTTATCTAATCAGGATGGCTCCCACTGCTTTTTATCAAATCTTCCTTCAAACCCTAAAAGGAAAGACTAGCCGGGATTAATTACACACTACAAGTTCGCCAATCTTTCAGCCAGGCCAGTGTCGATACTTTGAGGGAGGTCCCCCGTGCTTTCGCACGAACCTAATTAATGTAAACCTCGTTTTCCCAGAGGCGTAACCTCGTTAACACCTTTCTAGACACCTACTTGATCGGCTAATTGTAATGTATAAAACTCTCCCAGGAGTAACTCTTACTCGCAGCGGGTATCGGGATCCAACTATCTCATAGAAGGTATGCAATCTCATTGCAAATTTCAACACTTGAAATTCCCGATAATATTTTTCCCCTAACCTCCTATGACCTTGACAAAGGCCAACAAACCATAGGATGCTAGTCAAGTTCAACCCGTCATTTCCTGATTGAATTAAACCCACCCGCACGGCCCTTGACAAAGGCCAACAAGGTCGCACGACTACCCTAACCCAATCTGCATCATATGCATAAGCAGATAAGCACCAGTTAGCTACCGCACACTGCGCCTTGACAAAGGCCAACAAACGCAGCACGAATACTAACTACTACTTATCTGAAATGACGGAGGGCTACGACAGGTTTTTCTGAAAACCTATGGCGTAATGAACTTGATATCGTTGTAGGATCGAATGAATTTTAAAATGGAGTGCTTTTGAGGCTTTTCTAGTTTTGCTAAAGGAGTCACTCCCGGTGAAGGGATCGTCGGTCCTTTCCTCGTCGAATGAGGTGCGGGATATATCATATATATCGCTGTGCAAAGCAAAAACACTTAAAAGCAATCAAAAGACAAACCGAGGGTGTAGCATCTGCCAGTTATTGCTAAAGGAGTCACTCCCGGTGAAGGGATCTCGGTCCTTTCCTTATCGAATAAGGTGCAGGATATATCATATATACCGCTGTGCAAAGAAAGAACTGTAGCTACCTGTTTTATTTTGAAATTCGATTCTACAACATCTTAGGTTTCTTTTATTTCATTAATCACATTAATGAAGTCCCATCATTTAAAGTACCTAAACATCACAGATAAATACGACGTACACTTATGCCATCCGCATTCGCCTCGATGTCCCCTCGTGCACCGTTAGGTTAGGTAACTAACGGCAGAGCGGGGCAAGGCTAGCGCGGGTGTAAAACAAAAGTAACGTCTATATAATATATCATATATACTATATACTGTATCTATCAGAGAACATCATATGATCACATCACAGATATCGCAGCAGAAGAATCATATGAAATATTGGATATACTAGGACGTCCGTGTTTTCAATACGAGCCAGTACAAAACACGGATTCCACGGTCGCGATGAATAGCCAAACCCACACCCCTAGACCCCTACGAGAGCGGCAAGCGACCCTACCAATTCTGGAGTTAAGAGACCCGGCCTCGACTCCTCGAGTTGGTCTCCCACTGGACTCCAGAACCCGGTTACTTGTGCCCTCCTCCTTGGGTCTATCCTAGTGCAGAAAAGTAAATAATATACAAAAGGTGACTACTTCCGCAACCTGGAAGCGCCCCAATAAAAGAATATTACATACAAGTTTTTACATGAATGAAAATGAAAAACACTCATCTCACATAAAAACCCCCGGCTATTCAAATACGACGATCCAATATAACATATCCAGCAACACATAACATCACATGTCATCAACGTAAGTAAATACGCGCATCCCAATTGTCGTTGACATATAGCAACGAAACCGGCGATATCACATATTACACTTACGGTCACAGAAAAGAAAGTGTAAAACTACAACAGTTGGAATCCGCAATCACCTCATACATCGCATGCCTGACCAAATGAATTTCTTAGACATCGCATGCCTAACAATTATAAACCCCGCATTTTAGTCTCATTATCGAAAACACTTTTCAATATCAAGTCGGGCAATTCAACAAGATTCCCGACATCCTGATCGAATGCTCGTCGCAAACTTCAGTAGACGGCTGCACCCCCGATACCGTCGACGAAGTGCACCAAGGCGGAACACCGCTGCCGCGAGCACCCGAACGGATGCTTTCGGCGACGGGATTCTCCTACAGTCACTTGGTCGGGGCTATGGAGTGAGGCTGTCTATTAAGTTTACCGGCGAGTATCCGCGTACGCTACGTGATTGCGACGGACTTTTGATCACATCAAAATTCCGTGGCAACCGATCAAGTGAGACTAAACTGCTATGTTTATAACATTCATTCAGTTATCACATAACTTTTGTGAATTCCAATTATTGTATCACATTCCGGATAAACAGAAAATGTTAAACTTTCCGATCGAACAATCGAACACCTAAGTTTTCCCGATATAGATCAACACATGAAATAAGTCTAACAACATTCAGTTCATGCCTCAGTACCAACGGTCCAGCCGTAGAAGGGTCAAGCCAACGCCTCACATGTGGCATGCCGTACTGCCCCAAACCCGAAGGTTCAAAGGGCAGTTCAAGACGGTCACATAATCGAGTTAAGGTTTGTTGTCTTCTAGAGGGTCCATTGCGTTACTTGCACTACTTAGAACGTCGTTAAACTACGGAAAAATCCAACACTTGGAAATTTCCCGACAGGGGAAAAATTGGGTATTTATATCCGGTCGAACTTTTTAACATATTCTAAAATTTATCCGGAAAGCCACACAGACAAAATTTGATACTCCGATCGAAACACCGAATCCCCAAAATAAACCCAGAATATTCAACTCTTGAATATTTATTAGAAATTCCCAGAAAACCCAGAAAATTAAAATAGGAATTACTGTGCAATAATTGGGAGGTGACGTCATCTTATAGCCGCGGAACCGCCGCAGAAGCTGGGCTTCTGCCGCGGTTCCGCGCTCTGTTGGATGAATCTTTCACCTGAGTTTGTACAGTAATTCTTATAATTATTTATTGAATATTCTAGGCATATTTAATACGGAAAAATCCACGATTTTAAAATCTGGACAGAGAGCATGTTAGGTTTGGGTTTTCGGGTTCGTTCGGACTTCAATTTACGTCTGGACTTCGCCTAAGGCTCTAGCTTGGCTCTGATACCACTGTAGGGTTCCTAGGCACCCTAGTGAGGTCTTACAAGGCATCGAACATGCCAAATTAAAAAATTCTAGGTGCCGGAAACCCTAAACTACGGATCTTTAACTAGATGTCTAGGCGAAACAAAAACTAGTTAACACTTAACTAAAGGGAATACGGAAATACAACCTTTGTAGATCCGTTTGTCCACCTCCATAGCTCCGCAACGAAGTGCCTTCGCTGTCCAAGTGAACTCCCGGGCTCTAGCGTCGGCTTCGTCGAAGAATGGCCAAGCTAGGTCGTCGATGTCCATGCCGAAGATGATCTACGTCGAGGCATCGCTAAATCAAGCTCCGACTTCACCAAGTCAAGAAACTTGTGAAGTAAACACACTCTACTACTTGGAAAGAGGTAGAGGATGAAGAAATAGGAAGTGGGTAGACTTTAGATTTGGATTTCTCACTCATTTCCATCAATCACCATTGATGGACCTTGCTTTCTTCACTTGTTGAAAGGAAGAAGAAGAAGATAATAGTTATGATAAGAATAATTAAAAAGAAAAGAATAATTCATTCTTATCATAATGTTAACTATGGTTATGTGTAGAGAATCAATCATGGTTACATGAGATGGTTAGGGTTAAGCATGAGACAAAATGGTTGCTAAAGTCAAAGTCTTCATGAAGCTTCAACAAGCTTCCAAAATTAGCAACCATTTCATTTCATTTTCTTTTATTCATTTATCATAAAGAAATGGATAATAAAATAAGATAAATGAATAACAAATAATAAACCCTAACCTATTCATTAACCAAGGTTTAACACTTTACACTTAACCAAAAAGCATGTATCATCAAACATGATACAAGCTGGTGCACAAAATCATATCACATATATAATGCGCACATCCGAGTGAGAAAATCCATCTTAAAGTGAACCGATACTAGTTAATGCAAAGTAATGTATCAAATATATATTTATGCATTAAATCATTAAATCAACACTTGATTCAATGATCCGGTCATGTCGCACAAAACCGACTGGTATCATTAGTAACAACTTATCGAATCAACACTTGATCCGATAACCCGGCTATATATCGGATATAACCGATCAATGTCACATCGCGAGAATCAAATACAGTATCACATACTGGTATCATTCTCAGTCCCGCACATATCTCATATGCGCTCCTATTTCATTTCGCTTGAGCCAGGAAACCTCTGTGTAGGACTCTAAAGACTCGTCAATACTCCGGCAGCAGGTGATGATCATATCAAGCACCTACAAGCCGCAAGCGGTCTGCTAAACGTAACGGCCACCCGGGTATTGAGCGATCTGAAGATCGACGAGCAAGCCCGCTCACACTCCAGTGAATCCGACCAGTAACACTACCGTACAGTCCGGTCTGATCGTCTGATATGTCGCATATCTCGCCTAGGGGTGGTAAACGTCAGACCCCAATAGCTCGATAAGTCGTGTCGATATGAGGTCTATAACAATTCGAGAAACTACTGGTAACACTTACCAGTAAATCTCAGCAACCCTGGCCAGGGATTTCCTGTTATAGCCAATCGAACACAGCGCAACATCAACTCCCTATACCGGGAGAGACGAATCCCCTCCTATCGCTCATTGCCTCCATGTGACTCGGGACTGTACCCAAAAACCACCGTTTTGCACGCCCTCTTGGACGTGGTAAGATGGAAATCAAAGCACAGTGGGAACCACACAAGACTCTATGACGATCTCGGGTCAACAGACTACTCTGTACCAGTGTCACCAGAGAACTGCCATCTGACGTAAGGTATAATACCATCTGGGAGTTCTCGGCGAGTCCGTCCAGTGTACCCAGTCTCCACTGAGCACCCGTATATCATCTCCGATGTCAAACACCAATGGATATGGGATCATCCATCGCCCATCTGTATGGGTCGAGAAGGTATACGCTAGTCTACTCTGGTATATCGATGCCCCGTCTCGATACACCCACGACTAGGGACATTGAAGGATGTACTTATGGACTACCATGTCCCCACTAGTATGATCTGCATCATAGTCCAGGTAGTCAAGCACACATCCTAAGGGCTTTACCAACATGTAACAGAGAGACAATCAGTATACACGTTAAGGTAAAGTGTAACCAGATAGCATACTATCATGTCGAGCAAGAAAGTCCTCCCTATATATGTCCCAGCATCCAATACAATATACATCCAATGTACAGTAATGGCCTCTAGGGCATACATATAACTAACAGGGATACCCCATCGAAACATTTCAATGTTTCAGTCTCACTGTGTACTGTTAAAGGAAAACTGATTTCCCGATTAGACACTTGCTCCAGGGTATGTATTTACCAGGTATGATTCTCACATCTGTATGGTTTTACAGATGATGAGTGGGAGTAAGTTGTTGGGAATTGGGTGACTATCCTCATTATATCGGGATTCGTTGTAATCGGTGATATTTGAGGAAGTCACCTGGGTAGTTTGCCGGACGGCAAATATTTGGTTTTGAATATCCGCTGTTATGCACCAATTTCAAATTGATATATCTGTACGTCTATTTTCATAGAGTGAGATATACCTTTATGAAATTATGTCTATGACATTTACCTACATCAGTGGATGGTGAGGTAAGGAGCATTGAACAGCGGTGTAATTCTTCTTAACCATAAGTACAGTTTTCAACCTACGACACACAGTGAATGAGTTATCAGACTCAAGGGACTTATACAGAGTATTGTATGTTGTCCAGCGTCCATCAGGACAGAGGGGTTGGTCCTCGTACTATATTCGGTTTACTTATGACTTCTCTAGTTTTTAGACAGGTGTTTCACGGAAACACAGGGTCTGAATTTTGAGAAGTTATAGGTATTTGAATAGAGTAGAGAACCAGGTATAGCAAGTATCAGGATTCTTCAAAGTGATCGAAGATGTAGATACTTGTCTATGGTGTTCAGTTGATAGTAATGATAAAGAGATCCTGCTTCTCTTTCAGGTTACTCATAATTGGAAGCATTCCTAAGTTGAGTAACGCTGATCGGCCTCCTTCCATTTTAGTTGACATGCACTGGAGAAAGCTGCATGATTTGAATCTGGTTCAATTAAATCAGTGCCTCTGGTCCTATATGGGATATAGAACAGTTCGTATCTTAACGATGTTAAGGTACGGGGAGTTGTCCGGCTTATGATTAAAACCAGACACTGGACAACTCAAGGCACGATTCTGTAATGGCTGTTTGTGGGTTGACCCAGGCTATGACGAGGGTTGACTTTCTACCATCTGAATGATCAATAGAAATATTGTTCTAGACTCGCCACAGTTTTATTAAAAATGGATTTTTTCAGAAAACACTAGTGGGAGTATGGTAGAACTGGAAGTGATTCCAGAACCACAAACGATTACTGAAGATTTGATAAGGAACCTAAAGATTCAATCTGGATTGACATTCCATTGGCCACTCCGCAGATAAGGTGGGTAACTTCAGGCACCCGAGAGGTACTACGGTAGCCTCAAGGACGGTGACAGGGAAGTTCTTGTTTACCCAAAATTACCATTGCTGTTGTTCCAGGCTGCGAGACCCGGTGGGAGGATGAGTATAGCGTCGTTCTAAACTAGTTTTAGAAGTGTACGTCTATATGACTCTGCCAGAGGGTTGTCGTAGTCAGTGGGAGCAGCGGAAGCATTGGTGGACAGGTAGCTTATGTCTATTTATAGACTAAAGCAGATGTAGCGGAGATAGATCATCTATTTCTGACATGACAGTCATGGGTTTGACTTCATCAGAATAGGGGATGGATCTGTTAAGAAGGTAGTAGGGTGTGATATCCTGGTATTTGGATGACATACACAGAGTAGGAAAAGAAACTCCTATACTACAATCGGTTATACTTTGGTCGTCACACAGTGGTTTCTCCACAAAGGACTTGGACTTTATGTCTAACATACTGGTTACTAGATCTATGGTTTTAGATCTAGATTTGGGTGGTTTCCCAATCAGGGTACTTGACAGCATTCTAAGAGTATTTAGGATGGACGACTCCTGGCACGGTAGTGTACCTGCAGGTAATGGAGTCACCCTCTCTAAAGGGGTCTTACAGACTAAATTGGAGAGGGATGTGCATGATTGGCAGATCACTTGCTCAGGCAATTGAGTCAATCATGAGATGTCAAGTACCACACCAGACATTGTTCTTGCACTAGATGCAATAAGATGACATTAATCCAATCCTGGAGAAACGGTCGGAAGCAGTTTTAGAACATAAGTGGATGTTCTAGGGATATGATAACGACAGCCTCATTCGGTAAACAGTTATCATTCCAGGCTTCCAAGGTGACATGGACGACAAGGAGGTTGTCAGAGTTATAGTTTTTCCTTCTGATGAGGGGCAGTATTTTGGACAGGTGGTCCAAGGCAATACTGAGGGTGGCAGGGCGCAGGATACTGATTAAGTTCAGTTGACGATACAGTCTAAGAAGTTTGGATTTGGAGTTCATTTATGAGCTATGTCCCATCAGACATCCAGACACATTCTAAGACAGGTATTGCTCATTTCGGGAGATGGCTTTCTCCGCGAACTTGAGATATAGAGAGACATAGAAAGAAACAAAAAAGCGGATCCACTCACTAAGGCTATTCCTCGAACGCAATAGTTTCTCAAACAGGCTTTGTGAGACTGACTAGTAGAGGAGTTGGGTGTTCGGTATCACACGGGCTGTGAGTATGCGACATCGCAATAATTAGCCTTGAGTGCAAGTGGGAGATTGTTGGAGATAGTGCCCTCAGAGTCAATTATTAGGTCACAGGTACGTGATTGCAATGATTGATGGAGGACCTATCCCGGTAGGACAGTCTTACTCGAGATGATAGTATGCTATCTAGTTTACCTTTATCATCGTGTACTGTTTCAGGTGACCTGACAAGTTGCTATTACACGTTGATAGAGCCCCTAGGATTCTTGCTTGACCACCAGCAGTATGAGGGCGATCATATAAGTGGGAGCTGGGCTCTATAAGCATATCCTTAAATGGTCCCTAGTCGTGTGAGTTTCGAGACAGGGCATCGATACTCCAGAGTAGACTAGTGTATACAGTCGAGACCCCGACGAGGGGCGGTGGCCGGTCTCACAAGCCACTGGTGTCAGTTGGATCACATAAGATGTATACAGGTGCTCATTGGGTTATGAGTACACCGGACAGGACTCGCCGGGAACATGCTAGTTGGTCATATACCAGACGTCAGATGGCAGTTCCCTGGTGACATGTGTGCAGGTTAGTTCATCGACCTGGGGATCGTCATTTTTCTCGTGTGAGTTCCCACTGTACTTTGATTACTACCCTACCACGGCTCAAAGGAGTCATGCAAACAGGTTTTAGTTGGGTATAGTCCCGAGCCACATGGAGGCAGTGAGCGTATCTTCAGGGGTTCGTCTCTCCCGGTATTGGGGGTGAGGTCGTGCTATGTCTAGGAGAGCCATTACACGAAGTCCTTGGCCAAGGCAAGGAGATTTACTGGTAGGTATTCCAGTAGTATCTCAGGGTGTTCTGGGTTACACTCCGACACGACTTGTACCGCTTTTGGGGGTCTGACTTTTACCAACCCCTAGGCCCGCCATGCGATACTCATAGACGAACGGACCGGACTGTACGGATATTGTCACTGACAGGCTCAGTAGGGTTGTCGGGCTGAGTTCGCTCACAGACGTCCCTTTTTAGTCAATGCCTGGTAGCCCGTTACGTATTGGCTTATACCTCTGACGTGCTAGTGGTTAAATCCACAACCAAGGTGTTGACGAGTCTTTAGAGTCCCCCACATTCAGTTACTCAGCTTTCGGGCGAAAGGTTGTAGATGTCGTATGGAGATATGGCAAGGTCCGATCAGATACGTGCGGTATTGCACGGATCAGGATCGGACAGTTTGTACTATAGGCCGTATGGATATATGGCAGGGTTCGATCAGATACGTGCGGTATTGCACGAATCAGGATCGAACGGATATTACTAGCCGGCTTTGGTTTAAGCCGGATCCTAGTATAGTACAGTGTAGATTTTGTCTCATTGCATTTGTATTTCGGTCGAAATACAAATGCGGGTGTGTATGCACAGTATCGGGGTTTTCCTGTAATTTATTACGGGACCAGTTTTCTGGAGTTGCCAGTTTGCTTTCCGTTTCGGCCAATTTCCTTTGTATCGTTCATTGGCCGAAGTTTGGTGGAGAAGGGCTTATTTGCATTGTTGCAAATAAGTGGTTGTGGAGAGGGTCTTTGCATTTTTGTTGCATCATGATTATTGCACCATACCTTGACTTTCCTTAGTTGATCATGGCTTGACTTTTGGCTCATCATGGTTGTTGATGATGAGGTTGGTGGTAGGTGGTTGAGTGTGGGTTTTGATTTGGTGATCATTGTTTATCATTGCAACCCTTTCTCTCTCTTGTATGATGGTGGGCTTATTTTCTTTGATTGATACACTACTCCCTCACTCTCCTCCCTCACATGTAGTGGCCGGCCATTCCATTAGAGGGGCTGTCCCATTTTTTACATGGTGGGATTACACTCATTTGGCTTTGAGAAATCCCTACAACTCCCTCTCCAAAAGTTCACTTCAATTCCTCCACAAAAAAGGGCAACTCCATAATCCCAAATGAGACATGTAATCCACATTATATTCTACAGCAAATCTTGGGCACGTCGACTAGCCAGCTTCGTGCCCGAGTTGCCTCGGCATTGAGGTGGGAGCCCGTAAAAGAAGTAGGCGATGTGGTGCACTTCCGGCGACGAGGAGGAGACGGGACATTCCGCAGGAGATTGGGACGACGACGAGAAGACCGGAGGACTCGGATCTGTCGGTATATCTCTCTTCCTTTTCTTGTAGATAGCTAGGACTAGTTAGTGGTTCGATCCGGGTATTAGTGCGCGGCGGTTTGCCAGTTCAAGAAAAATTAAAGTTTATCACCGCTTCCGCAATTGGCTGTCGGATTGACGGCCGGGGCGCCGCCGTGCACTTACAGATAGTTGGTCCTGCTGGTCTCTTGGGTTGTTGTCTCCTGTGAAATCTGGAAGATGTTCCTCCAAGAATTTGATTGGCTGGTCGCTTAATGCCGGACAAACGGTCATCCTTCCTTATGCGTCGCTGAAGGTCTTCAAAGTTTCGCGCCGTCTCTAAGATTCCATCATAAGTCGAAAGAGTAGCAGAAGACATAGAAGACTGCGTCTTCAGGTCCAATCCTTGTCGGAATCTCTTAGCATAAAGTTCTAGGGTTGCCACGAGATGATGCGCGAACCGACTTAACCTTGCGAACTCCGAAGCGTACTCATCCACCGACTTATCCCACATGCTCCCTTGTTGGAGTTGTATAAACTCTCTTTCCATCTCTAGGTGTGCCACGGCTAGAAAATACAGGGTATCAAAACGCTGTTTAAACGTTTCCCAGTCGATGGGCTCCTTCAATCTACTTTCCTCCGTCTCCCACCAGATTCTGGCATTATCCGTAAGTTGTAGTTTGGCGATGTTCACCCATGCGTCCTTCGGAATTTGAGCGGCACTGAGATCATTGACTGTTCCTTTGAGCCATTCTTCAGCTTCTAAAAGAGTTTCCTTCCCCAAAAAAGTCTTAGGGTGGAGTGATCTGAACTGCTTCACTCCCGCCGAACCTTGAGAAACTGGGGTTAGCGCCTTACTTAAAATCTCAGCTTGCTGCTTCCTACTTTCTCACAGCTCCTGATGAAGAGCAGCTGTCTGCTGCTACTGTTGCTCCAGTAGTCCTTGCATCATTTGTAGTATAGCCGCTTGCTGAGCAGCGGTTTCATTGACTCCATTTCCCCTTCTGTTGCAGTTATGGTGTCGTCCGGCCATCGACGATTTGAATCAGAATAGGTTAGGTTACAAACAGGCTGAGGGGTGAGATAAGATAATAACTTGCATGGAAGAACAACAATTAATGCAAGAGAAAAACTAAGAAGAAGAGCAAGAGACACAAGAGATTTTTGCTCGAAACTAAGATTTTATTATCCAACTTTAATAAGAAGAGTACAGCCGAAAAGTAAGGACATGCCCCTACTATTCTTACTGTTGGAGATAGTGCCCTCAGAGTCGATTATTGGATCACAGGCACGTGATTGCAATGATTGAGGGAGGACCTATCCCGGTAGGACAGTCTTACTCAAGATGATAGTATGCTATCTGGTTTACCTTTATCATCGTGTACTGCTTTAGGTGACCTGACATGTCGCTATTGCACGTTGATAGAGCCCCTAGGATTCTTGCTTGACTGCCAGCAGTATGAGGGCGATCATATAAGTGAGAGCTGGAGTCTATAAGCACATCCTTCAAAGGTCCCTAGTCGTGGGAGTTTCGAGACAGGGCATCGATTCTCCAGAGTAGACTAGTGTATACAGTCGAGACCCCGACGAGGGGCGGTGGCCAGTCTCACAAGCCACTGGTGTCAGTTGGTTCACCTAAGATGTATACAGGTGCTCATTGGGTTATGAGTACACCGGACAGGACTCGCCGGGAACATGCTAGTTGGTCTTATACCTGACGTCAGATAGCAGTTCCCAGGTGACATGTCTACAGGTTAGTTCATCGACCTGGGGATCGTCATTTGTCTCGTGTGAGTTCCCACTGTGCTTTGATTACTACCCTACCACGGCTCAAAGGAGTCATGCAAACAGGTTTTAGTTGGGTACAGTCCCGAGCCACATGGAGGCAGTGAGCGGATCTTCAGGGGTTCGTCTCTCCCGGTATTGGGGGTGAGGTCGCGCTGTGTCTAGGAGAGCCATTACACGAAGTCCTTGGCCAAGGCAGGAGATTTACTGGTAGGTATTCCAGTAGTATCTCAGGGTGTTCTGGGCTACACTCCGACACGGCTTGTACCGCTTTTGGGGGTCTGACTTTTACCAACCCCCTAGGCCCGCCATGCGATTCTCATAGACGAACGGACCGGACTGTACGGATATTGTCACTGACAGGCTCAGTAGGGTGTCAGGATGAGTTCGCTCATCGACGTCCCTTTTGTTCAATAGCTGGTGGCTCGTCATGTATTGGCTTATACCTCTGACGTGCTAGTGGTTAAATCCACAACCATAGTATTGACGAGTCTTTAGAGTCCACCACACTTTTTCAGTTACTCAAGCTTTCGGGCGAAACGCTGTAGAGGCCGTATGGAGATATGGCAGGGTCCGATCAGATACGTGCGGTATTGCACGGATCAGGATCGGACGGTTAGTACTAGTGGTCGTATGGTTATATGGCAAGGTTCGATCGGATACGTGCGGTATTGCACGGATCAGGATCGAACGGATTTTACTAGCCGGCTTTGGTTTAAGCCGGATCCTAGTATATTACAGTGTAGATTTTGTCTCATTGCATTTGTATCCGGTTGGAATACAGATGCGGGTGTGTATGCACAGTATCGGGGTTTTCCTGTAATTTATTACAGGACCAGTTTTCTGGAGTTGCCAGTTTGCATTCCGTTCCGGCCGGTTTTCCTTTGTTCTTTCCTGGCCGGATTTTTCTGATGGAGGGGGTTATTTGCAAGTTTGCAAATAACATTTTGTGGAGGGTTTATTTGTGAGATGATTGATTATGATGGCATCTTTTCTTTTCCACCATCATTTGATTCTCTTTACATCACTTAAAGGTGATTAGAATTTGATATGAGTTTTGTTATCGTGATGTTTGGCTATGGTCACCCCTTGCTTTTACTACCATTACCTCCCTTCATGGTTTTGGATTATGTATTCTTTCCTCCACCATTTCTAACATGATAAGGTTTCATTTGAGAAAAGAGAAGGAGAGAGCTTCATCTTTGAGAGTGTGGCATTCTTGATCTCATTTTCATGCTAGAAAAATGCAAGCACCATTTTTCTTATCTTGATTCCTCCATCATCTTCAAAGGCAACAAAACCCCAAATGAGACATAGCTTCAACCCTACACATTCTACAGCAAATCTTGGACGCGTCGGCCAGCCAACTTCGCGCCCGAGTTGCCTCGGTATTGAGGTGGGAGCCCGTAAAAGATACA
This sequence comes from Agapanthus africanus, assembly GCA_030015575.1. NCBI lineage: Eukaryota > Viridiplantae > Streptophyta > Magnoliopsida > Asparagales > Amaryllidaceae > Agapanthus > Agapanthus africanus. The sequence continues at coordinate 348,222,548 of JASDDO010000012.1, read as the reverse complement.
GGCGATGTGGTGCCCTTCCGGCGAGGAGGCGACGACCGGAGTTTCCGCAGGAGATCGGGACGACGAGGAGAAGACCGGAGGACTCGGATCATTCGGTATATCTCTTCCCCTTCTTGTAGTTAGCTTAGACTAATTAATGGTTCGATCCGGGTGTTTAGTGCGCGGTGGTGCTGGTTTGCTAAGTTCGCAAAATTAAAGTTTATCACCGCTTCCGCATTTGGCCGTCAGATTGACGGCCGGGGCGCCGCCGTGCACTTACACTGGTATCAGAGCCTCGCCATTAACTTCGTCTAGCTTTGTTTGATGTGTTTGCATTTTCGATCGACCAAAATTCCAAAAACTCGCGTTTTTCCTCACATCAGTTTTCTGTCGATTTTTTCCTTGCTCCAAAAATTTTTCAGGTTGTAGAAAACTGATGTACAAGAAATTCTAAGAATACTGGAAAAGTTCGACACAGTGAGTTGACCACTGAAGCGCGGAACCGCGGCCAAACCCCCACTTGGGCCGCGGTTCCGCCGCACATTGGTGTCCTCACTGCATCATATTTTTCCAGTGGGCTTCTGGGCTAATTTTAGGGGTTTTGGAATATTAAAATTGGGCCCAGAATTTCTGTGAGTGCTACAGTATTGCTTGGGGGCCCACTTGTTAATTATTTGATCGATCGGATATTTTAAACACATTTTTCACAGTATTTACATTATATCTGCGACCGTGAATGTCACTTGATCGGTAAATCCAGTCTAACTGCTATAGCCCGGTTAGACGGATTTACGAACGTGACTTTCACGTTGATGCTCTATGTATTGCTGTGATGTTGCGGATCGGTCGTTGGGGATAGCCTGGATGCAATGCTAGTACAGTGCTGTTGTATTATGTACATTTGATATTGCGGGGCGAGCGTCCGACATGTGGACTGCCGTCACTGCCTGATTGTATTATTCTTTTGGGGCACGACCTGGCTGCGGTCGATGTACCCGTTGTATGTATATTTTACTTTCTGTACTAGGATTACCCCGCGGAGGAGTGCACGGATAGCCGGGTTCTGGAAGGCAACAAGCCCGCATCTCATGGCATTGGGACGGAGGGGGCTTCACTCTAGAATTGGTGGGCTATTCGCCGCACTCGTAGGGGGTACAGGTTGACCCAGGAGGGGTGCCCAAGTTACCGGATTCCGTGAAGTGCTGGGTGGTCCATTCACGTTGCTGAAGGGGGCTGCCTCGCTTCAGGTTTTGGCGGGTAACTTGCCGCGCCCTTAGGGGTCTAGGATTTCATTGCACAGGCTATCCACACGACCAGGGGAACGTCGGGTTTCAGTAGTGGCTCTGTGAAACCCTTGGATCCCAGATATCTGTATTGTTCTGTGATGCTGTACATTTCTGTGATGTTGCATTTTTTATCACGCCCTGAGCGAATATAATATATTGGTATATATATTAGTAGATGTTGTATATGTTTTACATCCGCGCTAGTCCAGTCCCCGCTCTGTCGTTAGTTAGCTAACCTAACGGGTAATGACGGGACCCAGTGGCGAATGCGGATGGCATATACGTACATCAGTATATTTTCGTTCTTTGTGGTGTGATCAATTGATGGGACTGCGTTGATTCGGATCAATGCAAGTTAAAACAAACCTATTCTGATGTTGTTGGAACACTTTTCAAAAAGCTGTTATTGCAAGGACGTTCACTTTTGTTTTACATCGTGGTATTCATTTGGAATATCCTGCTCCTCAGACGACGAGGCAAGGGCCGAGATCCCTTCACCGGGAGTAACCTCTTGGACAGAAGTTTGTGTCAGGGCATTAACTTCACTATAGCCGATTACTTTTGCTTTGCGCCGTGGTATTCAGTTGGAATATCCTGCACCTCATTCTACGGGGAAAGAGCCGAGATCCCTTCACCGGGAGTGACCTCTTTAGCAAAAGTTTTCGTCACTATATTTTCTAAATGTTATCCGTTCCTTTAACGATATCAAGTTCATTACGTTAAAGGTTTTCGCCAGAAACCATTCGTAGCCCTCCGTCGTTTCAGACGGGTAGCACGTAGTATTCATGCTATGTTTGTTGACCTTCGTCAAGGCATAGTGCATGGTAGCTGCTTGTTGCCTTTCTGCTGCATAGATAGATGTGTTGGTTTGGGACAGTCGTATAGCCTTGTTGACCTTCGTCAAGGGCTTGTATGGGTAGGTTCAAATTAACCTGGACAATGACGGGTGGAACTTGACATGTGACTTATGATTTGTTGACCTTCGTCAAGGTCATAAGAGCATGGGGCAGAAATCACATCGGGAGTTTCAAAAGAACTGAAACTTGCCAGATATGCGCATACCTTCTGGAGTGTGATAGCGTGAGCGGATTCCGTCACGTTATCATGCGATGATAGTTGGATCCCGATTCCCACTGATGAGTTGGTTTACTCCTCGGGTGACCCCGACTAATTCTTCTTTCAGGTTTGGAGGAGAATTTGAGGTACAGTGGGAGGTTTCCAGATTAGATAAAGTGATAACCATTCTGATCTAGGTTAGAGTGCACGCTGAGTGTTTCTTTTCTCTCTCTCTGGCAGCGACCATTGACCCGACCCTAAGACTACGACTCAGAGACCAAGTTGACTGAACCTTCTTAACACTGGCTTTTGGATTGTCAGAGTTGCAGACCTCATTGCCACTCCTACTTTTACCCTTTTCTCCAGAACACCCCGTATTACTACGAACGTCCACTTCCATTGGACAAAACCATCGTATGGTTAGATACGAACTCGAAGGAATTTATTCGAGGATGGTTTCCAGTTCTGGAGAAAACGGATAGGATTATTCAGTTGTCTTTTCCTTTTTACCTTCTCTCAAATTACGAGTACTCCTTAGTTTAGGAGATAGTACACCTATTACGCAAATTGGATAGTCTTCTTCCAAATCTTAGGCTGGTGCCGACCGGTAGGGAATGAAGAAAACCAATTAGCCTAAACGGTGTGCAGAAGGTATTAAGATTAAGACAAAGCAAGGGATTAGTAAGAGGGCAAAGTAAATTGCGACTGATATTCACGACCAAACCAAGTATTTCTTCGCCAATCCTAAATCACCTTTGTATTTCTCCAGGACACTCCGTATCACTACGAAGATCCACAGTTTATTGGATACTCCATCGTATGGTTATATACGAACTCGAAAGGAACTTGTTCCAATTCGGGGATGGATTCTGGTCCAGGAGAAATAGGAATAAGGTTTATTCGGTTGTCTTTTATCTTCACCTTCTCTCGCATTGCGAGTGCTCCTAGGATTAGGACAGTACACCCATTATGCTTATTGGATAGTTTTCTTCCAAACCATAAGCTGGTGCCGAACGGTAGGGAAGGAAGAAAATCAATTGGCCTAAAGGGGTGTGCAGAAGGTAATGACTAAAGACATATAAAGGGATTTGGAGAGGTGGCAAAGAATTATACGGTTATAGTTTTGAATCTGGATAATGGTAGAGGCATTACTAGGAATACCAGGATACCCCATCGAAACATTTCAATGTTTCAGTTCAACTGTGTACTGTTAAAAGAAAACTGATTTCCCGATTGGACACTTGCTCCAGGGTATGTATTTACCAAGTTTGATTCTCACATCTATATGGTTTTACAGATGATGAGTGGGAGTAAGTTATTGGGAATAGGGTGATCATCCTCATTATATCGGGATTCGTTGTAATCGGTGATATTTGAGGAGATCATCTGGGCTGTTTGCCAGTCGGCAAATATTTGGTTTTGAATATCCGCTGTTGTGCACCAATTTCAAATTGATATATCTGTACGTCTATTTTTATAGAGTGAGATATACCTTTTGATATTATGTCGATGACATTTACCTATATCAGTGGATGGTTAGGTAAGGAGCATTAAACAGCGGTGTAATTCTTCTTAACCATAAGTACAGTTTTCAACCTACGACACACAGTGAAAGAGTTGTTAGACTCAGCGGACTTATACAGAGTATTGTATGTTGTCCAGTGTCCATTAGGACAGAGGGGTTGGTCCCCATACTATATTCTGTTTACTTTTAACTTCTCTAGTTCTTAGTCATGTGTTTCGTAGAAACACAGGGTCTAAGTTTTGAGGAGTTATAGGTATTTGAATAGAGTAGAGAACCAGGTGTAGCAAGTATCGGGATTCTTCAAAGTGATCGAAGATGTAGATACTTGTGTATGGTATTCAGTTGATAGTAATGATAAAGAGAAATTGCTTCTCTTTCAGGTTACTCATAATTGGAAACATTCCTAAGTTGAGTAACGCTGATCGGCCTCTCTCCATTTAGTTGACATGCACTGGAGACAGCTGCATGATTTGAATCTGGTTAAATTAAATCAGTGCCTCTGGTTCTATATTGGATATAGAACAGTTCATATCTTAACGTTGTTAAGGTACGGGGAGTTGTCCGGCTTATGATTAAAACCAGACACTGGACAACTCAAGGCACGTTTCTGTAATGGCTGTTTATGGGTTGACCCAGGCTATGACGAGGGTTGACTTTCTACCATCTGGCAGATCAATAGAAATATTGTTCTAGACTCGCCACGGTTTTATTAAAAATGGATTTTTTCAAAAACAGTAGTGGGAGTATGGTAGAACTGGAAGTCATTCCAGAACCGCAAACGATTACTGAAGATTTGATAAGGAACCTAAAGATTCAATCTGATTTGACATTCCATTGGCCACTCCGCAGATAAGGTGGGTAACTTCAGGCACCCGAGAGGTACTCCGGTAGCCTCAAGGACGATGACAGGGAAGTTCTTGTTTACCCACACTTGCCATTGTTGTTGTTCCAGGCTGCGAGACCCGGCAGGAGGATGAGTATAGCGTCGTTCTAAACTAGCTTTAGAAGTGCACGTCTATATGACTCTTCCAGAGGGTTGTCGTAGTCAGTGGGAGCAGCGGAAGCATTGGTGGACATCAGGCTTATGTCTATTTATAGACTAAAGCAGATGTAGCGGAGATAGATCATCTATTTCTGATGTGACAGTCATAGGTTTGACGTCATCAGAATAGGGGATGGATCTGTTGAGAAGGTAGTAGGGAGTGACATTCCTATACTACGATCGGTTATACTTTGGTCGTCACACAGTGGTTTCTCCACAAAGGACTTGGAAATTATATAAGACATACTGGTTACTAGATCTATAGTTTTAGATCTAGATTTGGGTGGTTTCCCAATCTGGGTACTTAGACAGCATTCTAAGAGTATTTAGAATGGACGACTCCTGGCATGGTAGTGTACCTGCAGGTAATGGAGTCACCCTCTCTAAAGGTGTCTTACAGACTAAAGGGGAGAGGGATGTTCATGATTGGCAGATCACTTGCTTAGGCAATTGAGTCAATCATGAGACGTCAAGTACCACACCAGATGTTGTTCTTGCACTAGATGCAATAAGTTGACATTGATCCAATCCTGGAGAAACCGTCGGAAGCAGTTTTAGAACATAAGTGGCTGTTCTAGGGATATGATAACGAAAGCCCCATTCGGGAAACAGTTATCATTCCAGGCTTCCAAGGTGACCTGGACGACAAGGAGGTCGTCAGAGTTATAATTTTCCTTCTGACGAGTGGCAGTATTTTGGACAGGTGGTCCAAGGCAATACTGAGGGTGGCATGGCGCAGGATACTGATTAAGTTCAGTTGACGATACAGTCTAAGAATTTTGGATTTGGAGTTCATTTATGAGCTAGGTCCCATCAGACATCCAGACATTCTAAGACAGGTATTGCTCATTTCGGGAGATGGCTTTCTCCGCGAACTTGAGATAGAGAGAGACATAGAAAGAAACATCTAGGCGGATCCACTCACTGAGGCTATTCCTCGAACGCAATAGTTTCACAAACGGATTTTGTGAGACTGACTAGTAGGGGAGTTGGGTGTTCGGTATCACACAGGCTGTGAGTATGCGACATCGCAATAATTAGCCTTGAGTGCAAGTGGGAGATTGTTGGAGATAGTGCCCTCAGAGTCGATTATTGGATCACAGGCACGTGATTGCAATGATTGAGGGAGGACCTATCCCGGTAGGACAGTCTTACTCAAGATGATAGTATGCTATCTGGTTTACCTTTATCATCGTGTACTGCTTTAGGTGACCTGACATGTCGCTATTGCACGTTGATAGAGCCCCTAGGATTCTTGCTTGACTGCCAGCAGTATGAGGGCGATCATATAAGTGAGAGCTGGAGTCTATAAGCACATCCTTAAAAGGTCCCTAGTCGTGGGAGTTTTGAGACAGGGCATCAATTCTCCAGAGTAGACTAGTGTATACAGTCGAGACCCCGATGAGGGACGGTGGCCGGTCTCACAAGCCACTGGTGTCAGTTGGTTCACCTAAGATGTATACAGGTGCTCATTGGGTTATGAGTACACCGGATAGGACTCGCCGGGAACATGCTAGTTGGTCTTATACCTGACATCAGATAGCAGTTCCCAGGTGACATGTCTACAGGTTAGTTCATCGACCTGGGGATCGTCATTTGTCTCGTGTGAGTTCCCACTGTGCTTTGATTACTACCCTACCACGGCTCAAAGGAGTCGTGCAAACAGGTTTTAGTTGGGTACAGTCCCGAGCCACATGGAAGCAGTGAACGGATCTTCAGGGGTTCGTCTCTCCCGGTATTGGGGGTGAGGTCGCGCTGTGTCTAGGAGAGCCATTACACGAAGTCCTTGGCCAAGGCAGGAGATTTACTGGTAGGTATTCCAGTAGTATCTCAGGGTGTTCTGGGCTACACTCCGACACGGCTTGTACCGCTTTTGGGGGTCTGACTTTTACCAACCCCCTAGGCCCGCCATGCGATGCTCATAGACGAACGAACCGGACTGTACGGATATTGTCACTGACAGGCTCAGTAGGGTGTCAGGATGAGTTCGCTCATCGACGTCCCTTTTGGTCAATAGCTGGTGGCTCGTCATGTATTGGCTTATACCTCTGACGTGCTAGTGGTTAAATCCACAACCATAGTATTGACGAGTCTTTAGAGTCCACCACACTTTCAGTTACTCAAGCTTTCGGGCGAAACGCTGTAGAGGCCGTATGGAGATATGGCAGGGTCCGATCAGATACGTGCGGTATTGCACGGATCAGGATCGGACGGTTAGTACTAGTGGTCGTATGGTTATATGGCAAGGTTCGATCGGATACGTGCGGTATTGCACGGATCAGGATCGAACGGATTTTACCAGCCGGCTTTGGTTTAAGCCGGATCCTAGTATATTACAGTGTAGATTTTGTCTCATTGCATTTGTATCCGGTCGGAATACAGATGCGGGTGTGTATGCACAGTATCGGGGTTTTCCTGTAATTTATTACAGGACCAGTTTTCTGGAGTTGCCAGTTTGCATTCCGTTCCGGCCGGTTTTCCTTTGTTCTTTCCCGGCCGGACTTTTCTGATGGAGGGGGTTATTTGCAAGTTTGCAAATAACATTTTGTGGAGGGTTTATTTGTGAGATGATTGATTATGATGGCATCTTTTCTTTTCCACCATCATTTGATTCTCTTTACATCACTTAAAGGTGATTAGAGTTTGATATGAGTTTTGTTATCATGATGTTTGGCTATGGTCACCCCTTGCTTTTACTACCATTACCTCCCTTCATGGTTTTGGATTATGTATTCTTTCCTCCACCATTTCTAACATGATAAGGTTTCATTTGAGAAAAGAGAAGGAGAGAGCTTCATCTTTGAGAGTGTGGCATTCTTGATCTCATTTTCATGCTAGAAAAATGCAAGCACCATTTTTCTTATCTTGATTCCTCCATCATCTTCAAAGGCAACAAAACCCCAAATGAGACATAGCTTCAACCCTACACATTCTACAGCAAATCTTGGACGCGTCGGCCAGCCAACTTCGCGCCCGAGTTGCCTCGGTATTGAGGTGGGAGCCCGTAAAAGATACAGGCGATGTGGTGCCCTTCCGGCGAGGAGGCGACGACCGGAGTTTCCGCAGGAGATCGGGACGACAAGGAGAAGACCGGAGGACTCGGATCATTCGGTATATCTCTTCCCCTTCTTGTAGTTATCTTAGACTAATTAATGGTTCGATCCGGGTGTTTAGTGCGCGGTGGTGCCGGTTTGCTAAGTTCGCAAAATTAAAGTTTATCACCGCTTCCGCATTTGGCCGTCAGATTGACGGCCGGGGCGCCGCCGTGCACTTACACTTACATCGTTTTATTTGGCCAAAGAAAAGGAAAAGATTTATTGATCTCGATTATAAGAGTTCAACAAGTTGCGATAGGCCCTCGCACTAAGAAAGGTACGGCCATTCCCACGGTGCCTTACGGGGATAACTGCATGAGTTTCTTCGGCCTCGAGTTCCTCCTCACTCGAAGCTTCGTCCTTCGACTCATCCTCGGCAGGAGCCTCGCTCTCTGATTCCCCCTCTATAGGGTCTTCTTCTTCTGCGGGAGCCTCCCCATCAGAATCATTTTCTGTAGGATTCTCCTCCGCCATAGGAGCCTCCTCATCTGGATCATATTCCATAGGATTCTCTTCCGCCGCAGGAGCTTCTTTTTCTGGCCCCTCCTCTATATGCTCCTCTTCCATAGGATCTTCTTCTTCATCTTCAGAGTCATTGGCCATCATAGGCTCCGGAGTTGCAGCATTGACTTCTTCGTCTTCCGAGTCGCTGTCGGAAATAACCGCCTGAGAGTCTACGATTTCGTCCTCTGAATCTCCAGATGTAGCTTTAAAAGTAATATCGGACATGTCATCCTCGTCGGAAAGATTTGCCATGACCTGAAAGGAAGGTCATGGTCAGGGTACAGAATGTCAAGGAAGGGACAAGGGACATAGGAAAATTATGAAATCGGTATAAATGGATGAGATTCACAAATATAATAAGTCAGTTAACGGTCTCATTTTAGTACACAAGAAGGACCTGCATGGGCCACCACTAAAACCTGTCACGCACCGCTTCCCAAAAGAAGATGAAGGATGGCGTGGCAAAGTCCGCAACCTAACTGTATTGAAGGTGGTCTATTCAATACAGTTACGTTAAACGTATGAATATCTAACTTGCAGGATGCGTACCAAAATAAAAGTAATAAAAGCGAAAGGCATTTATTTCCATTAACCAAACTTTATTACATCCCAAAGGAAAGAGTAAAATAAACTAAGTAGTTTCATTACATCAAAGGAGAAACAAAAGCCCTAAACATGTGGGCAACAACAAAAATTAAATCTAGCTAATTTTCCATCGTCAAGTCTGCATAATCTTCATTAGTTGGCTCCACACCTTGATCCTCGCCATAATACTCATTCTCATCTGACGGACATTCCAAATATAGAGGAAGAAAAGAAAAGTTCGTCAGCGAGTTATACTCGGGTAGGATTGCTTCATAAGGAAGTAAAGGTATAGAAACAGACAGGTGTGTATAAATATAATGAATATGATGTACATGGGTATAAAGGTATGGGGTTATATACAAATTAGATATGTTGACAGAGGTATATGTGAATATGAGTAGGTTGTGTGAGGTATATGTTTAGTAAAAGTTCAAGTCAAGTCAAACGGATATTCGGTCTAAGAGTTAGATCAGGTTAAATAAGGTGTGTATGGATGGAATTGACTGGTGAACATACTCGTATCCTTGAGATATCCCATGACTAGCTGGCGCTCGTGCCTGGGATGGCAATCAATGCGGTAGCGTGAACATCCCGGAAGGTGCCCCATGACTACTATGGAGTTTTGTCTAGCGTGAATATCACTCAAGTGCACAGGTATTTCCACCCTTCAGTTCCATAATAAACAACAAGTCTAAACTGGTAAAATATCCACATCCAAGATACTGGATAACTCGTGTCTCATAAAGAAAGGTAGATAAGGTAACAGGTGGGTATAGCACATGATGTGAGTTTAATGTTGAGTATTAATAGGTATTGTAAACGTTTTAGTTTGTTAAACAAGGGTCCGGATACTCGCGATTATTCCGTTATGGCCATGGAACAACAACTGGGAAAGTGAAATGTACCGTTTCACTTCCCGGGATCATGATCGAGTAGTAGGGGAATCCGGGTTCCGAATCTCCTTGCCTAATCAAACTACCCATCCCCGTGGTTCAGTATAAAGGTCTTGAAGAATTAGAGTTAGTGTGTATACCTCTAGGCATGGAATTTCCACATTATATGTCATCCACATATTGGATCATTCGCCCTCAAATAGGGTTAGTATTCGCCCGAATATCTGGTTAGTAGTTGTCCACACATTGGACCATTCACCCCAAGTAGGGTTAGTATTCGCCCGAATAACGGGTTAGTAGTCGTCCACACATTGGACTGTTCACCCTGCCTGCAGAGATCCTCATATATAAGTATTCCATACCTAGGTCTGCGCATTCTAACCCTAACTGTATCATGTGTCATGTATGTCATAAACTTATAATCAAGAAGATGATCTCATTTAATATGGCCTTCCACAACCGCTCATTTTATCTTGTTATCTTTTAAAGTTTGTAATGTACTTCATATTGTCTTATAGAACATTTAGTTAATAAAAGATAATAGTGTTTAATTATATTTATTATTTATTTTATAAGAATACCATGATAGTTGGAATATTTATCATTTTGTAAAACCCATAATATTTTACTGAGAAAATATCCTTTTAATAAGAGGTTATGGTATTTATTTGAAAATTATCTTTTAATAAAATTTTAGATATTCTTTTGGAAAATATCTTTTATAAGGGTTATGGTCTTTGTTGAAAATAGCATTTTAGTAAAGGTCAAGGTATTTAAATGAAATTATCTCTCTTTAGGATGGATTGAAGTATTTTATTGTAAATAATAATTTTATGAAATTATAGTGTTTTAAGTTTAAGGTAACGTTTTAGAAAATACGTTCGTGTTGGCAACCGCTGCACATGGACGACAGGATTTGTGTCCTTTTTAAGGACGATTGCCTATAAACCACGAGGTACCCGCGTAAAACATTACCCTATTATTAGGGTAACTCATTAAACTTTAGTTAACATTCTAAAAATAATTAATATAAAAACATCCTTTTGAGTGAAAGGGGCTAAGTTGGAAAAACCATGTGTCGTTATTTAGATTTAGTATTATCTCCTTTCAAAGGGTAAAGGGATTTAACAAAATTACAGTAGTTGGTGGAAAAGTATAAGTAATATATATATATATATATATAGTATCTAAAATATTTATTCCAAATATCTTATCTCATATGGATATTTTAAACAAATACAACATTTTAATGAAACGAGGGCATTTTATGGAAGTAACCTATTTCGAAATCATTTTGGTAGTATGGGTAAGTGTGGGTATGTGATGGGTGAAGTGATGCCCCGTGGGTTATAACATTAAGCATATCACATTTCATGTAGTACGAGGGTGCAATATTTTGCATATAGGAGTGATTAAGGAAACCATTTTAAACATGGGTTAATATTATTATCTTTAAGAGGTACTAAAATAGGCATGCAGGAATATTTTTAATATCATTTTAATATGAGATTAGGTATTAGGAACTGAAAGCAAGATCATTATGAGAAAGAAGGCGACAGAGGAGTGGAGAGAGGCGGATTCTACCTTTTGTTTGAGTCGGATGCCGATGGGTTGAAAACGTAGGCTTGTACTAAATACTCAATAGCTCCACGCTCGGATTTTTCCTCGGTACTTGGGTGGAACCGCAGCTTCGGCGTCGTCGATACGAAGGCGTGGGTATTTTTTTCAAAATTTTTGGAGTTCTGAGGTGTGAGAAAACGGTGTTTGAAGTGCCTATTTATAGGGTTTTTTACTAACCATAAAATCCAAAAAATCTGTTAAAATTCCCCAAAATCCGCGCCGCCAAATGATTGCAGAATCATCAGTTGATGATTGCCGCCGCCGCCAGTGCTTCGTGGCCATTGGATCTGCATCCAACGGCTCACGAGCCGCCGCCAAGAGCCACGCGTCCGCGTGGGGAGGGATCACGCGGTTTTAGTGGTCCCCACCACGTGGGCGCCGCCGAACGATTCTATGCCGTTGGATCTTGTATCCAACGCTCCAGGATCAAGGGATTAATATAATATTTATTAATTTTTTTTATTAAATACTAAACTGTTTTATATTTTTAAAAATTGAATTTGGTTTTAAAAAATTGTTAAAAATAGTTAAAAATACGGGAAAATTATGGAAAAATTTCATAAAATATATTTTATTGTTATCTTTATTATAAAAATAATTTTGGGCTAAAATTAAATGATATACCCTATATCTATGGTTTTAGCTAGTTATTATAATTATTTAAAACCTAGTTTATCCTTTAAAATATTTTTAATTATGAATTAATTATTTTAATTGATAATAAAAATATATAGATTATTTTAAGGCATTATAAAATTTTATTAAAAAAATTTCAGCCTATAAAAACAATAAATAGATTTTAGAAAATTCCTTTAATCATATTTCAATACTTTGAAAATTATTAACATTATTTTAAAAATATTCTTCTATCAATGAAACACGTGAATAATTATTTGATACTAGAAATTTAAATAAAATATATTTTATTAGGTATTAGAAAACACGATCGTTACAGTTGTCTTTGAGCTGCCTTGGCGGGCCTCGTGGGCACGACCCCGTCGAGGGGGGGTGCCGATCATGCCTGAAAGCAGGCGAGCTGAATGCCACCGCCTTAGTAGGGACATGGGTGCGATGAGGCTCAAGGAGAGGCTCTCCGACGTGGGACCTCGAGGTTGAATGGAACGGGTCGAGGGACCTGCGACCGCTGGAGTCTGCGAGGCGGTGGCCGGCGGAGGGGTTGATGACATTCGGCGGAGGTTCATCCGCGCTTCCGTTGAAGGGGAGGCGACGGCGGGCGCTTGGATTTTCAGGATGATCGCTTTCCATGTGGATGGAGATCGGAAGGCCAACTTTTGTTTTTATGGAATTTTAGATTCCCACAGACGGCGCCAACTGATGGAGGTCCTTTTCGGGTCTCCGTCAGATATTGTCTTCCGTCGATCTTCCGGTGGATCTTGGAGGTGATCTCCTGTTGCGTGTAGGTCTCAATGGGTTTTGAGGAGATTGGTGGTTTTGAGGAGTTTGCGCCGAGTACCTGCAAGGAAGTCTCGGGGTGGTTTAGTACCACCGAGGACCCTCCGACGATCAAGTTAGCACAAGATCCGAGCAGAGTAACGGCTAAGTAGGGTGAAAAAAGCTTACTTGACCCCTCTGTGATGGGGGTTAATATAGTGGCGGCGGCACGCAGTAGCAGGCGCGAGAATCTCGCTGGCAGTTACGCTCCCGACGTCACGCCCGCGTAATAAGCGGATCGCCCGTTAATGGGGATCGTGATGGCGTGGAACGTGGGATGTTGCCGGCGGAGAATCCGCGCATGGCGAGATTTGCGGAGCGGCGGTTACGCCTGTGAGTAGTGGAGTTGGTCGGTCGGAGGGACCGAGGAAGATGGCCTCGGCGGGAAAGCTCGGGTACGAGCGGGGGAACCGAGGTATCTTTGGTCCTGTGGTAGCTCGGGGGCGAGCTGAGAGGCCGAGGAGGCCAATTTGCATGGGGGCTCTGAGGTGAGCCAGCTTGTGCTTGCAGGTCGGGTACAAGGGTGGCCTGGTTGGCCCCTTTCTTCTGAGTTCTGGGACACGTCATCTGCCACGTGTCCTGATCTGGGAGATCGCCAACATAAAGCACCATCACTTATAATTTAAGGTATTTTACTGTAATAAAAAGACTATTTTACTGAAAACCCGCGATAGTTAAGGGTATTTTATTGTCGTTCACCTGTATTTATTTTTTCCAAAGTTTGCACAGTGGATTGCAAATATTTACATTCTGTTTTAGGATCAATCAATTGAACCGAATGAAGTATGATTTGTCTTTAGATTCAACAACAACAACTGAGTCTTTTATCCCAAGCATATGGGCGCATATGGGATAGGCTACATGAACCAACATGAGAATCAACACAATTTGGGGATTTTTCTGCGATGCCTAGTAATTCATCATGTTTGGATGCCAAAACATCATCTGAGAACTGCCTAAAATCGACCAAAAAGTTGGGCTCTTCGGTTTTGGAGCATGCTGTTAAGGTCCTTTCTCTATAAACTCTTGATACAACTTAGTAATCTTGCTTTGGCCATTAAAGATAATATTTTCCCTTGTAATCTCAATATCACCATCCTTTTATACAGGTAAGAAAACCTTACACGATAACAAAACAGCGGGAGATGTGGACCGAAGAAGAGCACAACAAGTTTCTCGAAGCTTTGAAGCTTTACGGTCTCGCCTGGCGCCAAATAGAAGGTATATTTCATCTGGAAAAACTAGATTAATGTCATTTATTTAGGATATATAATTGGGTAAAAGGGGCCTACAGTGCCCGTGTAGGGTGCACCCTTCATGAGCATATATGGCATGCATTTATTGGGTTTGCATGGTGCTTTTGCATATAAGTGCAAGACCCAATCCAAAAAATGGAAGGACTTAAGTGCAAAAGTACCATGCATAGTCCAATGCAAAGATATCACATATGCTCCACTGCAGGTTGCACACTGTAGGGACGCTCCAGGACCCGTTTACTATATATATTTTGTTCTTATGTCTTACATGGAGTTCAAATTCAGAATATGTAGGCACAAAGACTGCAGTTCAGATTCGAAGCCATGCTTAAAAGTTTTTCACAAAGGTGTAATGCTCTTTTCTCCAATAATTAATTCTCTGCCTTAGTATGTTCATGGGTGGTCTTACTTAATCTAAAGTAAGTAAAATCGTTCATCGAGGTTATGCCTCTTATATTAATGCGTGGTGTGTATCTTTTGGGGAGAAATTTGAATTAGTACAATGTTCCTCATTCTATTATCTAAATGGTGCTGGTGGTTCGTGAGTCGACAGGTGATGAGCCAGCCCAAGAGAAAACTATAGAGATACCTCCCCCTCAACCTAAGAGGAAACCGATCCTCCCATATCCTCGTAAATTGGGTAATTTACCGAGTGTTCCGGTTCCAAAGAAACAAGAATGGTCTCTGATACCAATTCTCTCGATGTCTGAACAGATAATATGTCGACGCCGAAGCTAACTCTCGAAGAACAAGATAATTTCTCACCAACATCAGTCCTATTGGGAGTTGGATCTGATACCTTTGGCTCATCAGGTGATTCTGATTTCATGACTAGCCGTACATCTCCCGGTTTCATCTGCCGTCAGATTGGATCCAGTTGTGACTTCATTGACTGATCAAGAGAATGGATGCCAATCCTCAACTACATCAGTGTAGGCAGAGCTTAAATCTGATGGGGTAATGCAAACTTTGAAGAATAGATATTTGTTATTTTATTGCTATTATTGGGTAACCCCCCCCCCCCTCCGCATCCCCCCCTCCCCCCCCCCAATTTATCACATATGACTTGTACCCCCTCAAATACATCATCAAGATACCCCCTATGCTTACCAAAAAAACCCCACTGAACACTCAAATACAGCTCTAAACAACTTGAATAATCGACTAATTTAACTCTAGAAATTTAATTTTTTTTGTCACTGCTTCGAGTTGAATTTGAGGGAACTTCAAGGGTTTTAGCCAATGAATAGAGGGGATGTTTTTTTGCTAATAAATCACTTGTTGGGTATATGGACTTCACAGGGTAAACCACAAGTGGAGTTCGTGCAATTATCCTACTTTAATATGATTATGCTTGTGCTAACTAGTCAATGTTTTCATGAACGAGATTTGGGAAGCGATGATAGAAACTCGTGTAAAGAAGCTTCTTCAGGGGAATCACCAACAACATGCTTGAAGTTATTTGGGAAAACAATAGCGGTCGCCGAACCACAGAAGTCATTGTGCTCTGATATTAACATGGAAAGCCATTGTGCAAACGTAGATGAGACCCAGGCTCTTTCAAATAGTTCGTGGCCAATGAACACGATGCCAATGTTCTATCCTTTTCCTTCCCATGGAGGAGGCTTGCCGATGCACTGGCAATGGACTTATGGTGGAATTACACCAGAGTTAACTAACACTCAAAGTTTGAGAATGGAACAAGACCAAATAGCTATCAATAGAGAGAGTTCAGGCAATGTAGCATCAAGTTTTGAACTGAGTATTGGAGACAATAGTGCTAATGCATTCAGCGTGCGACATGCTAGCCTGCAGTTTAGACCGAGCGAGAATTCATATTTCAGAAGTATGAAAGCACCTTCGAACAATCCCGCTAAGGGTTTTGTACCATATAGAAGATGTGCAGCGGATAGAAACGTAGAAGAGAACCAAATGATGGTTGACAACAACGAAGAAGAGAGCCAAGGAGTACAATTGTGCTTGTAGCTGATGAACATTCGGAAACTATTTTTAACTGCTTGTGTTTTGTTTAATTTATTTTTGCTCTGAGTGTTCAGAGATTGGTTTTTCCTCCAGGCAGGAGGTGAGGTTGAAGAAAATTGTATGTTTTTAGCTGCAGTTTGCAAGAACCATGGTGTATCTCTGGCTTTTGTTGTTGTAATTTAAACACGCATTTACTATGTTATGATTGTCCTTTGTAAAGTCGCAGAATTCTTTCGTTGTTTCGTGAAAATTTTTGTTTAATGAAATGCATGGTTCCTTGCATTTATTTTAGTCCAAAAACACAACTAAAAATTTTTGCTTAGGAACACCTCCCTTGTTATCAAAATCATGATTAAATCAGTGTTCATAACTAAGCTGAACTTGTAGGTGACAAATTCCTGCAACTGTAAATTGAATAATAATGTTTTCACTGGCACACAAAGCATCCACATATTTCGTTACAAAGTGCATTTGCGCATTTCCTGTACAGCATTCATGTGCGAAGCCTTTGGTTGAGAGGAAAGAAACAATTTAAGAATTAGCAACTTCATTCTGTGTCATCTTGCTCTAATTGGAAATGATGATCCAACAAATACACAAATGTGAAGGTAGTACTCAGGGTTTTTCAAGTTGTTAACCACCCAACAGAAGGGAATTTGTGCGTCTAGTTCGATCCCTTGAATGCGGATGAGCTTGACTCGGGCCTTTTTTACAATGTTTGTGGTTTCTGCGTCTCCCAATCCTAAACCAGCTTCATTATCTTGTTCTTTCATAAAATCATGGTCTTCGTTTGAGGGTACATCCTCGAAGATTTCTGGTAGTAGTCTTTTCATGGCATTCTCTAATGTTATGTTGTAGCCTGCATTAAAAAAAATGGAGTAAGCAAGAAGCTGGAAGATTATACTTTCTGTTACAAAAAAGAGGAGTCAATGAGCGGTCTTTGGTCTACCTTCTTCCTTACGGATCTCAACAGGTCGATTTATGTATAAGATTTTGTCCCAACTGTCGATTGCAGTTGCATCTTCTATATCTTCTATATCTTCGCCAACGCTTCTTACATACAACCGGACAGGTATTCTGCCTGACAAAAGATTCAGTGATGAGAAAAGAGCATTTTTAGGATCTTAAGTTGCTTACGTGGTTTATGTTTCCTTAATGCAGATTTATACAGTCTTTCTATATAAAACAAATTGAACAGTTTGCTCTCAACATATATGCAACTAATGCAAGACTCAGCGAGCAACCTTGCATGTTTGTGAAACCATGGTATCGCAACAACTACACTTGGTTGGACTATGACAAGATGCTGAAGTGTCTAATGGTGAACATCCTACGACTAATCTGGTTGGAGTATAAATCCTCATACAGGTTTTCTCAGTTGACGCTTCCTACAATTAACTTAAGCCAATCGTTTTTTTCCCTTTCTTCTTACATAGTAATAGAGTGTGTGTGTGTGTGTGTGTGTGGACGCGCGCTTTTTTTTGGGGGGTGGCGTGGTGGGGGGGTTCCATATGGTTCTATTGTTATAGCAAGAATATTAGTTCGAAGTTCTTTTATTTTAAGGTGGTCATCATCATCATCTATGCCTTTTCCCATCAAAATGGAGTCGGCTATGAAGCAAAACTCCAGTAAATATCTGACAAAGTTTTACGGCCGACTATTGATCTAATTTCAACCTTCTCCAAATAAGTCTTGAATTTCTGGTTCAAAAAACTATGACAAGAGGACAACTTGTCAAAGTCCTCAATGACCAGTTGGTATCCTTCAAATTCTCATAGACTATGCAAGAGTCTAAAAATAAGGGAAAAAGATGATATATTTGCTATATGGAATTATATTCAACTCTAAGACAAATATAACCAAATGCAAAATAGAACATATTTCATGTTCTTTAATTTTACGGTAATTTATTAAATTGTGCAAAAGTTATGATAAGACGAAGTACTCATTTTAACAATTGTAGCCAAGCATTGACTGGATGCAGTCAACAAAAAAGCAGGCTTTCTCTATAATTAATTCCGACTGTTTGATTGGCATGATTTAAGCCATTGAAGCATAACTCCAATGAGCCGCCCAAAATAATGAAGCAAGACATCCATATAATTCTTGTTAAAGAAAATATGTTGCATGTGAGTAGCTACGGTATCATATATTACTCTTGACAAAAAGGAAATTTCTGCACATTCCTTTTCAGATCCTTAAATACATATAAGTGTAGCGTGCTCTCTCATTATCCTGCATCAAATTTTCAGATGAACTCACACCAAAGATCGTTTATATTGGAAAGCATTTAAAGAGAAACGAGAAACATTACATGATTTGTTAGGTCCAACTGAATCGGGTTCACCAATAGCTTGCCGAGGTTGTCCTGCAGATGAAGACAGCTCTCCAACTGGTCCAAGTTTAAGCCTAGAAGAGACTCGGAGGTATTCATCCATGTTGCCTGAATGTTAAATATTTTGTCAATTCAAACTTGTAAATAGAGGGAGAAAACAAGTAAATGAGTCGCATTAGAGCACTCTGATGCCAACACAGAGCATATATGGACTGATGACCAGAATTCATATGAGAGCTACCTTGAGAAGTGCAGACTTATTTGAACAAAAGCAAAGAGAGATTATTGTGAGGTGTAGGGCTTATATCGTATGGTTGAATTTGTGTGAAAGATAACAATGATATTTTCTCCTTCCACAAATAAAAACCATAAGATATGATTTCAATCACTAATTGGCTATCTCAATGCATGATTGATTTGTCTTGTAATTATTTTACTTTATTTAAATTTATTTTATTGAGTATGACATCTTGTCTTGCATTTTACTTCAAAAAAAAAGTAAAGAGAGATGTGAGCAGACCCAAACGGAGGAAATGTCTTCTAATGCTTGTATCATATGGTGGTAATATTATTAATTATATCCCTCCCTCTTCAAGGATTAACAAGATTAAAAGAAATTAATGTACGTTTTCATGCATTTTCCCACTGAAGACGACTTTACCCAATAGGTTAAGGTGATGGTTGTAGATTAACAATATGTATCAAGATAACTCTTCTCTTCACAAGCAAACTTAACTCTTTAAATCTTAACAAAACCTAACAATTAGTGTTTCTGTTGGAGGTCTTTCACATAGCTCAAGCCACAAAGGTCCAAATTAAGAGTAGCGATACAGAATAAATCTACAACCCAATTGGGTGAAGTGGTGCGCTATATATGTCGGTGATATATATTGGATATTGGTCGAAATATTGGAAATAGAGAAGCCTATATGATTTATCAACTAAATATCCTTTTTTGTTTTAGAGAAATGTCTGTTGATATGTTGCCATGTCGGCCAATATGTAGGAAATTTGGCATCACTTAAAATATAATGACTTTTTCATTTAAATTTACTTTGGGTTTTTGGGTTTTAGTGTATCGTTCTAACCCGACCCGCAATTACTGAACCCAAATATTTAAGTAAAAGAAAACGCAGCAGACCCGATATTTCTCATAACCTTTCATCATCGACAAACCCTAGATCCGAGCTTCCTTTTTTCGTCTTTAACAAAGGAAAGATTATGATATTGAATTTAGCCTCTCTCTCTCTCCGGAGGGTGAGAGAGAGAGAGAGATGTTGAACTTTTAATAACACACTCCCCCCGATGAAGCTTCTTTCAAGTAATCAATGTAAATATATGTATTTTCTTTTTAAGATGTGGTTTTGCAGTAGCGTTTAATATTAATGTTTATTGCAACTCTCTCTCTCTCTCTCTCTGTGTGTGTGGGGGGTGAGGGTGGGTGGGGGTGGGTGTGTTATGCTGAACTTTTAATAACACACTCCCCCCTACTGAACTTTTAAGTAATCAATGTAAATATATGTAGTTTCTTTTTAAGATGTGGTTTTGCAGTAGCATTTAATATTAAAGTTTATTGCAATTATCAATTATAAATACTTAAAATTAATTTTTCCATACTCGGTTAGTTGTGTTTAACAGCTAATCTCCTCAAGTAGTCTTCGAACCTAGAACCAAAAGCTTAAAACCTGACTGCTCTATTACTGAACTAGTGAGGAAAAAATCATTTAACAAATCCAACTTCTTATAAGGAGTTACAAAATGATATAATATTTTAGAGAATCTCAACCTTGTTAAGATCTAAATGAGAGAACAAAATTTACAGTCCGACATTTAGAAAATATCTCCTAATATATCACGACTTTTGATATCAGACACGAAAACTTTCTAGCCGACACAATTCCGACATCCAAATTTAGGAAAGTGCATGGGTTTTGACATGTTGCAACCCAATGCAGAGCCAAGACGTTCTCCAGGTAGAGCAAAAGTTTGTTTATAATATAAAATTATTTCTCAAATTTGCAAAAATTGAGTTCCTGTGATAATGAAAAACGGTTCTATAGCATCTAAGCTTACTGAATCCATATTTTTATCCGTCTACTATTCATAAACCGATACCTAATTAAGTTAAGTGAAAAGAATCTATTGAAGTAGAGCACAAAAATTGCTAAATTATTTAAAGCAATAAAAAATTTTGAAGATAAGGAAAAAGTGGCATATATTTAGCAAAGGGCTAAAAATGCCATAAATCATTAAAAAATCTTTTGCTTTCTTTTTACCTAATAATCAAGAAATTTTTAAATTTTAAACACTTGGATATCAAATTTTTTTAAATGTCAACGAAAAAGAGGTTTTCACAACAATTTGAAAGATTTTAAGATGGGTATACACAAAAACAAAGAATTCAAGAGGTAAATATAAATATAAAAGAACTTAGGAAAAATATGCAAGAACTTCCATTTCGGAAAATGTAAAAACTAGTGTAGTGTATAGGTTTTGAACCCACAGCCTCTCAACTTCCACCAATATACCGCATTCATGCTATGCAAAAGTGCGAACTTTAATTTCATGCACGCATGCACATGCACACGCACTACACACAAAAATACATATTAATGGACTCCTTCACCTAAATACTGGTTTGAAAAGGGCAGCTGCCTAGCCTGGGTCCCTAAAAGGATCCTCCCCTATTGAGACCTCATTCCTAGTGACAATGTGCGATTGTAATAATGCCTACTCTTACGGTACAGATTGTACTAACTTTAATTAATGTCAAGATAGAGTGCGAGGAAAATGAAATTACACTACCATATTAGAAGTAGATACCAGAACAAGCCTGTAGTGAACAAACATATTGTAATGACATAACAAAGAGATTTCAAATTTAGCAGCTACAATAAACATATACCTTTTACCAACGACTGCCACAGCTCAAATTGATCTGGCTGGGACATGTTCATGACATTCTTACAGTTTCCATTGATAATGTAGGCTGCCTGCACATATAGGCACAATATTACACAACACTAGAACCAGTCTTGTCATTTAAATTTTGAGTTGAATAGTAACTTAGCTAAATTATAGTTTACATGCAAGAAAAAACTTTTACATTGTGAGGTTATAACATGTAAGAAAAAATAAACATCAAGGAAGAAATGGAAAAGAAAGAAATGCTTTGTAAGGAATATGCAATTCTATTCTACATAATTTTGAATTGAAGGATCCTTTAAAAAGTTTACTACCGAATGCAAGATGGCATCATGTGATAATTTCCTTCCTACATAACTGCACATTGTTTAAAGCAAAGCTTAAAGACCTTTCATGGCTGTTTATAACATAGTAATATTACTTATGATGAGGTTTTAAGGCTGGTTTGATTAACTAGAGAAACAAACCATCGAGGAGGCTAGCAACTCAAACTGAAGGAAACCACAAATAAATGAATACAGGAAGTATATGATGTGTGGATTTTTTAACCATGGATGGACCAAGTTATCAAAAATACAAGATTCTCAGCAAAAATGTGTCCAAATAAGCAAACCTCTTTTAGTGAATTAATATAGCTCCATTTGACATAGTCTTCACCCTCACAAGGAGTCAAAAGTTCCCCAGGATATCCTCTAAAATGGACCTGCAAGCGTCGTTAAATGGATATTAAAATGTGCAGATTATAAATTCGGTGGTCACAATCCAAAACTGACTTAGTGCCAGTGGCGACAATTCAAAACTGGCTTGAATATAGTAAATTTAGCTAGAACGAGATATTAGCAGATAAACCAGTCGTCCGTGTTCTATATATATACATGACATGAATGATCAAAGTAATACAATTCCGATTGAATAGAAGATTCCATTGGCAATTGGGATTATTCTCAGCCCCAATAAATGTGATTTCCTATTGAGAAGGAAAAAGAAAAAATTGTATCAGTTTTCCTCTTTTTCTCATCTCTTTCCAGGTCTTAAGGGAATTTGAAAGTTGTTCCTCACAAAGGCTTAGATTACCTACTACCCTAGTAGGTTTAGTCACATGACATCTCTCTTGCTCATAGTACCAGGGAAGAATTTGGCAATTGGCCCTAAATCAGAAGATCGATGCCATATTAACAGACAACTGTCAACTTGGTCAAAATTTTAATAGAGTATATCCATGAAATTTGAGACATGCCCCATAGATTACCCCTTATGATGGGGAAAGGCTTCAGTGATGATGATGGTTGAAAGATAACTCCAGCTATTCAGATACTATAGAACATACATAAACACTATGCTCAAAATATTAATAAGCAGTTGGGGATCCATGTATAAGTTTCGATAAAATCAGTAAAACAAGCATCTAAGCAACAATGAGATGCTAACCATTCTTGACAAGTATTTAGCATCACTGCAGGTACTTAAACAAATACAATTACTAATAAAAGTTACAGTTTAACCAAGCTTCAAATATCTACAAAAGCTCTGCACCAGGTGTAATGTTAAGGATATGTCAGCAAGTTATATTAATTTAATCATGAAGTTTCGTGAGAGAACTGCGGTCTTCTGATATTCAGAGAACAATTATGCCAAGCAAGCAAGTGAGCTCTCATCCTAGAATTATAGATCCATAATGACCTTAAAGGGAGATGACATGAAGATGTGCGGACAATTAACAAACAAGTTTATAACAACAGTGGAAACATGAAAGTTATTAGATAAATAGCAAGGCTAACCTAGAAGACCAGCCATGAGTAGAAAAGGGTAATGCAATACTCATAAAAGGAAGAATGGTGCAAAGCAAGCGATACATAGGGTTAGGGAATGAAAGATGAATCTTAAACATTGAACTGTCCAAAACCAGATATGCAACTTATCATAGTAATCAAAGATTTGAAAGCACTACAAAATTAGATGATATGCAATATTATTAAAATATTTCGACCGAAAATGGAGAAATGATAACATACTGTCAGATTCCACGGTCTTTCTGGTTCTGCACATAAAAGATCAAAGAGAACTCCTGTTGGTATGTACCTATAAGAATTGCATCAGCACTTCACATAAAAGTAAAACAAGATTCATCATCCAATATGTGGATCAATAAAAAGCGACAACTAACATCAAGCAGGAAAAAAACTAAATAGAGAAGCAAAATTATTACACAAAACTTGTGCAATATTTATCATTAAAAATAGTGGCAGAAAACCTAACCTGATTAAGATAGGGTCAACATAGATATACCATAGAATTCCATGGATGACCCTATCAACAGAATATTAGATTGTTCAAAGGAATTGTAAACCATGAGTTTCTTAGCAGTCCAATGTATAATTTTGCAAGGCCTTTCATTTGGCTCTTAATACAGTACCTCGGTTATACATCTTATGGCTCATCTAGAGTGCCTTGGGGATGAAGGGAATTCCCACCGCAAATTTTATCACCTTCCCTCTAAAGCTCCTAGGCTCATTCTTAATCTAGGAAAAGTAGCAAAAGTATTCTTTCAACAACATCAGATAAGCTAGGATTTTTTCGGACAAACTAGTCTACAAGGTTACGAGTCCATTCATTAGCTAGACCATACTTTTCTCCCATAGGAACTTGTACTAACTCAAATGATTCATGTCAGGGTGGTAACCATATATGAAATTCAAAGAAGCTTTATATTAAGAAATTGAGATAATCACAAGGAAAAAGGGCACTGATATGGAGCTATGCCAAAAGTAACAAGAAATGCATCACATGATGGTATATGTAGTACAAAAACCTTGCATTAATAAACAACACAAAAGGAAATCAGTTTAACAGACGGCAGAAGAGAGGAGTAAGAGAAACATAAGAAAAATGTTAACATAATGGTATTAAATAATGAAGCAATAATAACAAAATAAGGAAGAGAAGATAAGAAACAAGGTTTGTGCAGGTGTGTTCTTGTAAAGTATAGATAATAGATGTGTAGGGGGTGTTGGGAGGAATGAGAGCAACACCTAATAATGGACAAACTATGGAACTTGGGATTGGGAACTTCATAGAACCCTATAGAATGTGTGTATTATGTCACATGGTTATTAGCAGGTCCCTAACATACTGCGCAAAATTGATATTGTTACAATATAATGAACAGGCTGAGCTTGTATACAGAAAACAGCCTGACTAGAATTATTCTCTTTAGGTAAATGTAATTTAATTATAGTCGCCAGTTTCAGATAATTGCTGAGACAAAACCCGTCAAGTTCTTAATAATCTTTTTGTTTTAAAACCTAAACCAAGGGTTTGATATCTGTTGCTGCAAGCCACCAAGTAGAACAATGAGTTAGCTTCTAATTGGTTATCACAGAGTTTAAGGAATGAGGTTTTTTAGAGGTGGCGCATGGATTTGCAAGTGGAGGAATATATAGTAATCATCTGAGGCTTGCTGGAGATGTTCAGTTAACCAATGTAGCAGCAGCCAATGGAGTATACATGGGATCATGCATAACTGTACTGTATAAAGCGACAATTATATTAGGAGTTGTGTCATCCTCAATTCATTATCCACTTCACTTGGCGGAATATAGGTTTTAAAACTCTACAAATGCAGCAAACCACCAACCTATGTAAACCGCAATTTAAAAACTGATATTTGATTAAAGAAGTCAGAAATTATAATGACACCTAAATTAACCCCTTATCACTAGCACAACCAAACCTCCCATGCAAAGTCTCCCTTGTCTATAAGGGATATTTTGATTCTGCAATGCTGGTGTGCATTAATACTGCTTCTGGAAAGGGAGTATATAGCCAATAGGGGCCAGGACTGATCGGAAAACAAGACACTTCAAATGAGTTTGGTCATATTCATTGGTAATTAGGTAACCTGACGAAAAGATCAATGCAGATGCAGACCGATGGAATGCTGAAGAAATCGCATAAATGCTTGAGTTGTAAAAAAAAACATTTCCAAATGTTATCTAAAGTTTCAATTTTCATTTCTATGATCTCTTTTTTTCAAAATTGACAGACTTAAGCTCTACTCTTTTTTTTGGGTGGGTGGGTGGTCAGGGTCACAATAAAAGGAAACCAATGGACCACAATATCAAATTGGGGTTAAATTCCCAGTTCATGCTAAGGAGCAACAAGGAAATTTTGATAATGCAAGGGAGTGTTATCTTCTTCTCTTTTGTGTGCTGATGAGTTGGGTGAAAGGGGGGTCTCCTGAGACATTAGCATTGTAAAGAGATATGATGGAAAAGTACGTAATGTAGGGATGCTAGGAGAATGTGGTGAATAGAAAGATTAATGAGATATAATGGAACAGTAAAGCTTAGTCTTGCTTGACAAAAATCTGGTCACATGACCCTGGCCCTACACAGCCTGGCATGTTTAAATTTTTATTGATATTCACATGTTTTATGGGTTTGTATACATACTCCAGGAATGGTTCAATCCATTTGCTAACTTAAAACAGTACACTTTTCCTGCAGCAATACTAAAGTCATCTGCTGATTACAAAGAACATTGTTCATTATATATATGCAACCCATACAATAGCAATTAATCTATTTGTCTGAGATGTTTTTACAAGCCAACTCTAAGGCAAAGTTACTCTACTTACAAGCATATGCCATTAAGAAGCTTCTTTTTCAGTTCTCTCAGTGCATGTTGATTTCTTATACCTCCATGCAATGTTTCCCACCATTCTTATCAGATGTGAAATGGTAGTTTTGCTTCTTGCACTGAAAGTTCAAGCGTCTTCGGTTTTTACACATTTTATTATCAATAGAAGACTCTTTATACTTATTTACATGGTTATAGATTTATTGAAACTACTTATAAGAAAAGGAGGAAGAAATAATTTATAGCAAGAAGAAACAGAATACCATTTTAGTGGCAGGCCTTTGTAATCAAACCAAACAGTGTCGACGCCAGGAGGAAGTGAACTGTTGAAATGAGGCTTTATAAGAGGTATCAACAATGGTAAATAACCAAGCCTTGGACCCAAAACCTGAAATAACAATTAATGCTCATCGAATTTCGAAGATGGAAGCAGTAATTAACCACATTAAGTTAGTGTTTTAGTTTGGCAAAAAAAAAGTCTGTGTTTTAGGATTTTTATAAGTGTATGCAGGCGAAATTGTGCATTTCGTATGGATAAATATAGAGAATCCTTATAGATATGAAATTGGTTGCAAGTGTAGTATGCATTTATATATGCTCACGTGAGAAATGTAACTATGCAAGGATACGGTTAAACAAGTACATGGACATCACTGCGCATAACTGATAGCATATTACCTTTTGCTAAGGAAAATGGACTTCAACATATTCAAATTATCAGTACGCCAACAGCTATATGTTTCTTGTACAAGCTTTATAACAGTCTATGCCTCTGGAATTTTCCGTACACTACCAAAAAATACTACATAAGAATATGAGCTAAAATGCACAAATTGTTGTGCATTTAAGAAGTAAAAGGTTGTCGGCAGGCAAGATTCATGAGCAACCAAGACCATTCTTCAAAATGTCAAATCCCATAAGGGCATGTTTGGTTGGGGGATTTGGGATGGATTTGTGAATTTTGGCGGCCAAATCCACATGGAGTTGATAATTTCTTGTTTGGTTGATGGATTTGGTTTTGGTTGGATTTGTTGCCACATAAGCCAAAACTTGGATTCATGAATCCAAAATTAGAACATGGATTATGGATAAACTCTTGCCACATAAGTTTTTTAGGCAATAAAAATTTGTTATTCTCACCATTTTAATTACCTTGGAAATGGAAGAATTTTTCTTATTTGGAGGTAACAAAAGATATTCTAACCATTCTGATGTTACCTCCAAATCCAAGTTTTGGAATCCATATCAATTTAGTACACCCAAACAAAGGATTGTAGGTTTTTTGAGTCAAAATGTTAAGTTTGATACAAACCAAACAAAAAATTACTAAATCCATATATTTGCAAGTGTAAGGATTTGGGGATCCATTTTTATGAATCCCCAAACCAAACAAGCCCTAAGCATATCGTTGTAATTTTTCGGTATGAATCCCCAAACCAAACAAGCCCTAAGCATATCGTCGTAATTTTTCGGTATGAATCCTACCAATATAAAGCTATACCTAGAATAAAGCTAGGGAAGTGAATAACCTGTGTAATTAAAATTGAGCCAAATGCAATACATGGCCAGTTATAAATATTTTTTTTAACATACATAAACAGGTTGCAATTTTTCAACTCAATACAGAGATGCACCCTTGTGACGGGAAAGCATGGCTTTCCATCGAGCAAGTGACTTGTCATAAGTTTCTGCACTCTATCAATTCTTTAATCAAAGATCGATGACTCAATGCAGTTTCTCAATGGAAAACTAAATTTAGATGAAATATATTCCCATGCCATTTAATCGATATGCACCAATGCTTTCTGAATCCTTGGTATCACCCAAAAGAGAAAAGCTCAATTTTCATTTTTGTCATCACAAGAAAAGCCCAAGTATTAATGTCCCAAAAATAGGAAACCCTAGTTTCCAATTTTTTTTTTAATTTTTATAAAGGGTCGACTTGGAATTCTTAGCACCCACAACATCATAACAGCATACAGTAATCTTAGGTTAAAATTAGAGAAGGAAGTTGTAGGTTGAAAATAGAAAGAGTTACCATGAAAGGGGGAGGAGAAGGGAGAGTGGTGATCTCAGAGTCGTGGAGATGGATCTGAAGAGGGATCGCCCCTTCCCATGCGTACTTCATCGCCTCTTCTGAACACAACTCCATTAACTAAAGACCTCCCTCTCCCTCTCCCTCCCCCTCCTCTCCCTCTCCCTCTCTAACTAGGATTGAAAAATCTCTCTCTTCCCTCTCGCATCAAAAGAGACTTTTCTCTTCCTCAACAAGTAAAACGCGTTATACGCGATAGAGAGTTTTGGTGTATGAGGTACGTTTTGACTGTTATATTCCACGTGCGATCCACGTGTTCAAATAAAATTATATTCACGCCCAGTTTGGGAATGGAGTCAAGTTTTTTAAACTGCTGTTTCATAAAAGTTAGCAACACCAAACTCCAAAATCATAACTTTGACTTATTAGGCAATCATTTTAGAGTTGAGTTAACTACGGTTATTCCGGCCTAAATGTTGAGAAAACTGTAGTTATCTCAACTTCAATCTGATCAAAGTTTTATAAACTTCATTTTTTTAAGTTTGGGACTTGCAAACCACGGTTTGCATACCTCGATCTCAACTTAAAAATAAACCATAGTTATCTCAACTCAATATCCAAACAGGGCCTTTGATTTTTTAAATTTAAATTTAAAAAAATTGAAGAAGATTAAAACTTGCATTGGGAGTGGTTAATTTGTTTTCACGATGATTCTAATAGTTATTTAAGATCGGTTAAGATGATTATAACAAATTCAATTGATGATTATATTTATTATTAAATACTTGTGAACGAAAATGAACATTTATCTTTTTGCTACTAATGTGGCGCTCTTGAGACTGCATTGGACCTTTAAATTTAAATCAATTTGGAACCCTCAAGTTTTGTGGTTACTAGTATGTAGCACGTGCGATGCGTATGTATGAAGAACATAAAATCTCACTCCATTGATTGTGCCATTAAATATGAGTAGCATGTTTTGATATCCTAAATTTGATATTTCTATTCAATATTTTGAATGGCTAAATCCAGATAAATGTTAACTCATGATGCCGCATTTTTAAAAAATTAATGCCCCCGCAACCCCACAGTTTAAAAATAATACAAAATCCCTTCCTGTATTTTTCTAAACTATTAAAACCTCTAAAGGTGTTGGTAGAGAATGATGAAAAGACAAATTAACCCTTGAAATATTTTGGGAAGAAAATAAAAATCTATTTAATTTTTTTCACCATAACTTTTACTATTATTCTTTTCTGATGTCTTTCATTTCTTTTCTTCACAATTTAATTTGTTCAATTTTTCTCTATGTTTTGTTAGACCCTTCATATATTCATCTTCTTCTTTTTTTCTTTCTTTTATTTTCTTTCCTTCAAAATATAAATAATTTCTTCTTTTCTTTTATGTAGTAAAAAGAATTAGGGTTAAAGAAATTGAAAGAGAGAAGAAGAAGAACAGAAGTAAGGTTGAGAAAAAGAAAACAAACTGTGGTCAACTTGAGAAAAGAGAATGAAACATATCAAAACAAAACAGTAAAAGATATGAAAACTAAGTTTTATTTTCCACCTAAATATCTTAAGGATTAATTTGTATTTTCATCCTTCTTTACTAACACCGTTGGGAGTTTTAACGGTTTAGAAAAGTATATGGGTGTTTTGTATCATTTTAAAACGTGGGGGGTTATGTGTGTTAGTGATATATGCCCTAGAGGCTATTATTGTATAGTACTGGATTGTATATTATATTTTGGAAACTTGAGACATACACAGATATAATAACAGTCTTGCTCAATATGATAATATACGATCTGGTTTGATTCTATCTTAACATGTGTATATATTTCTTTTAACGTATCGCTAATACATGTTGATAGAGCCCTTAGGAACTTTGCTTGACTATCGGCGTTGTGGCAGCCACACTAGTGAGAGCCGGGTAGTCTATAAGCACATCATTAAACTTGTTCCTAGTCGTAGAATTATCGAGACTGGGCATCGATACTCTAGAGTAGACTAGTGTATACGCTTCTTATCCCCGTTAGGAAAGGTGGCATGTCCCGCAGCCATTGGTATACGATACCAAAGATAGTATACATATGCTCATTGGGTTATGAGTTACACTGGACGGACTCTCTGGAAACTGCTGGTTGGTATTATACCTATCGTCGGTTAGCAGTTCCCCGGTAACATAAATACAGGTTAGTCCATTGACTTGACATCACTATTCGTCTCGAGTGTGTTCCCACTGTACTTAGATTACTACCCTACCACGGCTCAAATGAGTCATGCAAACAGGTAGTAGTTGGGTGCAGTCCCGAAGCACTTAGAGGCAGTAGGGGATAAAAGGGATTCGTCTCTCCCGGTATTAGGAGTTGATATCGCTGTTGGAGATAGTGCCCTCAGAGTCAATTATTGGATCACAGGAACGTGATTGCAATGATTGATGGAGGACCTATCCCGATAGGACAGTCTTACTCAAGATGATAGTATGCTATCTGGTTTATCTTTATCATCGTGTACTGCTTTAGGTGACCTTACAGGTCACTATTGCGCGTTGATAGAGCCCCTAGGATTCTTGCTTGACTGCCAGCAGTATGAGGGCGATCATATACGTGGGAGCTGGTAGTCTATAAGCACATCCTTAAAAGGTCCCTAGTCGTAGGAGTTTCGAGACAGGGCATCGATACTCCAGAGTAGACTAGTGTATACAGTCGAGACCCCGACGAGGGGCGGTGGCCGGTCTCACAAGCCACTGGTGTCAGTTGGTTCACCTAAGATGTATACAGGTGCTCATTGGGTTATGAGTACACCGGACAGGACTCGCCAGGAACATGTTAGTTGGTCTTATACCTGACGTCAGATAGCAGTTCCCTGGTGACATGTGTACAGGTTAGTTCATCGACCTGAGATCGTCATTTGTCTCGTGTGAGTTCCCACTGTGCTTTGATTACTACCCTACCATGGCTCAAAGGAGTCGTGCAAACAGGTTTTAGTTGGGTACAGTCCCGAGCCACATGGAGGCAGTGAGCGGATCTGCAGGGGTTCGTCTCTCTCGGTATTGGGGGTGAGGTCGCACTGTGTCTAGGAGAGCCATTACACGAAGTCCTTGGCCAAGGCAGGAGATTTATTGGTAGGTATTCCAGTAGTATCTCTGGGTGTTCTGGGCTACACTCCGACACGACTTGTACCGCTTTTGGGGGTCTGACTTTTACCAACCCCCTAGGCCCGCCATGCGATGCTCATAGACGAACGGACCGGACTGTACGGATATTGTCACTGACAAGCTCAATAGGGTGTCAGGATGAGTTCTCTCATCGACGTCCCTTTTGGTCAATACCTGGTAGCCCGTCACGTATGGCTAATACCTCTGACGTGCTAGTGGTTAAATCCACAGCCAAAGTATTGGCGAGTCTTTAGAGTCCCTCACAGACCGTTTTCTCAAGTTTCGGGCGAAACGCTGTAGAGGCCGTATGGAGATATGGCAGGGTTCGATCATATACCTGCGGTATTGCACGGATCATGATCGGACGGATAATACTAGCGGGCTTTGGTTTAAGCCGGATCCTAGTATTGTACAGTGTAGATTTTGTCTCATTGCATTTGTATTTTAGTCGGAATACAAATGCGGGTATGTATATACAGTAGCGGGTTTCCTGTAATTTATTACGGGATCAGTTTTTTGAAGTTGCCAGTTTGCTTTCCGTTTCGGCCATTTTCCTTTGTATCTTTCCTTGGCTGAAAATTGGTGGAGGAGGGCTTATTTGCAATTGTGCAAATTAGCATTGTGGAGGGTGGTCTTTGTATATTGTTGCATCATGATGGTTCCACCTGTAGGGTTGCTAGGCACGCTCACAAGGTTCTACGAGGCATCAACCATGCCCGATTTAAATTTTAGCCGTGCCGAACAACCCAAAGCTGGATATTTAAACTAGAGTTTATGCGAAAACAAACATGTTAAACACTTTAACACTAAGTGAGAGGGATTACAACCTTTGTAGATCTGGTCCTTCACTTCTTAAGCTCCGTGTTGAAGTCCCTTCGCTGCGATCATCGTGTTCCGGACTCTCGAGAGGCTTTACGAAGAGAAAGATGCAGTCTTGCTTCCGATCTTCGATAACAAAGATGATCTACCTTGAAGTTTCATTAACACAAGCTAACACTCACTAAATGAAGTGAACACTCTCATCTAAAGGGCAAGGATAGATGAGAATGATGAAGTAGGATTTTTGCTCTCTTTTATTTTCTTATTCCCACTCATTTTCATCACTTAGAAAAAAGATAGAAAGCTTTTTTCCATGAAAGAAAGAAGAAAGAAGAAGAATAAGAATATCATTAGAATCCTTTTATGATGAATAAAGAAAAGATAAATATGATGAATAATGCAACCATGGTCAACTAAACCCATGTAGAGAATTAACTAGGGTTAGGGTTTGGGTTGGGTTAAAGCACGAGTCATATGTAAATATCTTTGCAAAAACAAAAAGAAACCTTCTAGAAGGTTCATGTATGCACTAACCCAAATCAAACCCTAATCTTGTTTAATCTCCACTAAACATGTTGCATTAGTAATCATATCATGTTACAATATTATATATCACATATATAATATTTATTGTAACAAAATAAAATAATACATTTAACATATATCGCATATATATCAATGTATTACCCGAGTGAGAAAAAGAATCTTTTAGTGAGCTAATATTAATTAATGTAATTTAACATATCATATATATTATTATACATTAAATTATCGAATCAACACTTGATCCGACAATCCGGCTATATCGCATATAACCGACTAATACGATGACCCGGCTATATCACATATACCCGGCTGATATCTCATATCGCGAGAATCCAATACGGTATCACATACCGCATTTTCCTCGGTCCCGCACATATCACATATGTGCTCCTACTCCGTTTTGCCTGAGCCAAGAAACCTCTGTGTAGGACTCTAAAGAATCGTCAATACGCCGGCAGTAGGTGACGATCATATCAAACACCTACAAGCTGCAAGCGGTCAGCTAAACGTAACAGCCACCCAGGTATTGAGTGCTCAGAAGATCAACAAGCAAGCCTGTACTTTCTCCTGTGAATCCAATCAGTAACACTCCCGTACAGTCCGGTCTCGTCGTCTGATATGTTGCATATCTCGCCTAGGGGTGGTAAACGTCAGACCCCAGTAGCTTGATAAGTCGTGTCGATTTGAGGTCTATAATCTCTGCAACCCTGGCCAGGGATTTCCAGTTATAGCCAATCGAACACAGCACAACATCAACTCCCTATACCGGGAGAGACGAATCCCCTCCTATCGCTCATTGCCTCCATGTGATTCGGGACTGTACCCAAAAGCCACCTTTTTGCACGCCCTCTTGGACGTGGTATGATGGAAATCAAAGCACAGTGGGAATCACACAAGACTCTATGACGATCTCGGGTCAACAGACTACTCTGTACCAGTGTCACCGGAGAACTGCCATCTGACATGAGGTATAATGCCATCTGACGTAAGGTATAATACCATCTGGGAGTTCTCAGCGAGTCCGTCCAGTGTACCCAGTCTTTACTGAGCACTCGTACACCATCCTTGATGTTAAACACCGATGGATATGGGATCATCCATCGCCCATCATATGGGTCAAGATGCGTATACGCTAGTCTACTCTGGTGTATCGATGCCCTGTCTCGATACACCATCGACTAGGAACTGTTATAGAATGTACTCTTCGACTACCGTGGCCCCACTAGTATGATCTCATCATAGTCCCAGTAGTCAAGTATATATCCTAAGGGCTTTATCAACATGTAACATAGAGACAATCAGAGTACATGTTAAGATAAAGTGCAACCAGATAGCATACTATCATGTCGAGCAAGAAAGTCTTCCCTATATATGTCCAAGCATCCATTACAATATACATCGTATGTACAGTAATGGCCTCTAGGGCATACATATAACTAACAATCTCCCACTTGCACTAGGGCCATCTGTTGTGGTATCACATACCCAACAATTAGCTGTGGTTGAAGTATCTCATACTCAACCATCCCATAAAAATCTCTACTGGGAAAAAGGCCTTTCTGAGTGGATCCGCGCTGTTGTCCTCTGTGTCTACTCTCCTAACCTCGATCTCCCTGGAGATCAACCATCTCCATGATCAGGTGATACTGCCTAAGAATTATATCTGGATTTCTGATGGGATGGTAGTTCCTTGGCTAAAGCCACAACTCTATTGTCACACAATGGTAGGAACGAAGTTCATCTCATGAACTTATATATATCCAGACTGCCTCTTTGGTAGCATCCTTGGTAACGATGTATCTTGCCTTTAATCGTCTAGTAAGTCACGGTATCTAGCTTGGAACTCTTCCAACATACCGTCCCTCCACTGAGGGTAAAGACAATGCATGCGACTGACATTCAGCCGTCCTTATCACCCTGGAACCTTTCCAGTGATTCTTCCCAGGATCTATTGATACCATCTCACTACAACTAGTGAGTATCCTAACATCCAATTAGATCTATCTCATAGTTCCAAACCCAGGATTTAGTAGGTATCACTTTGATCCTATATGGAGAATCCTTGTGATAAGCGGAGATTGACCGAGCGTAGCATATGAAACTCCTTCTCTATCAAGAGTATGTCATCCACGTACTCTACGAGGATCAGCACCATACTCTCTACTACCTTTTTGTATATACAAGATTCATCTACCATTTTGATGAAGTCAAACTCTTTGACTACCACATCAAAACAGATGTTCCAACTCCGCGATATCTGCTTTATCACATAAAACATCTTGCACACGTTTCCACTGCTCCCACTGTCTACGAAGCCCTCTGGCTGTGTACTTATAGACGCTCTCTTCTAAAACATCATTTAGAAAAGCAGTCATGACACCCAACCTCCAGATATCGTAGTCATGGTATGTAGCCGTGGCAAGTAGGATCTGGATGGACTTAAGCATAGCTTTGAAAGTCTTAACTTTTCAATGTACACCAAGTAATCTTCTCAAGATATACTTGCTCCTGATGGGGATTTAACCCTTCAGATAAAGCAACCAAAGTCCATACTTTGTTGGTGTATAAGGATTCCATCTCAGATCGCTAAGCATCCATCCATTCTTACAGAGTCTCACTCCTGATGGCCAGCTCGAAACTAGTTGGGTCATCATCTCATGATGCAATCCTCGTTCCCACTGTCATAGAGAAACCAAAGTATCTCTCAGGTGGGTGAGGAACCCTACTAGATCGGCGGAGAGGCCGAGGTTCGTTGGTTACTATTGAATCCTTCGGTTCTACCAAATCATCTGCTGTAGTTTGTATAGCTGGAACTCCTTCCACTTCTACCTCATGACCACTAATTTCTTCACAAGAAATTCCCTTTCACAAAGGTGGCATGCTGAGAAACAAAACATCTTTTGTTCCTCTGTTTGGTAGAAGATATTCCCTTGCGAATGCTTGGGATATCCAACAAACTTCCACAGAACTGACTTTGCCTCGAGCTTGTCCGGATTATGCTTTTAGACATAGGCCGGACAACCCCAAATCTTAACAAACTTAAGATATGGGCTCTTCCCATTCCATATCACATATGAAGTGGTAGGTAACTGATTTGATTTGAACCCTATTCAATAGGTATGCAACTTCTCAAGTGCATAACTCCCAAAAGGAAATAGGAAACTCAGTAGTACTCATCATAGAGCACACCATATCATATAGGGTGCTATTGCTCCACCCCGATATACCATCGTGCTATGGTGTATACGGAGGAGTAATGCTGAAAGAGAATCTCATTCTCCTTTAGAATAGTCTAGGAATTCCGTGCTCAAGTATTCTCCTCCTTGATCTCATCAAAGGACATAATACTTATACCCATTTTTGGTTCTCTACTTCTTACTTATATTCTGTGAATATCTCAAAAGGTTCAGACTTGTGTTTCAACAGGAACATATGTCCGAATCTTGAGAGATCATCAGAGAATGCAATGAAGTACAAAGAACTAGTCTTGGCATGTGTAGACAGGGGACCATCATACATCATCATGTATCAATCCCAAGAGTTCACTAACTCTTTCTCTGTTTCCAACAAACAGAGCTATGGTCATCGTATCTTTGTGACATGACCGGCAAGTTTCATAAGATGTAAATTCAAATTAATTTAAATATGCATCTATATGTAACTTCAGCCAGTCGGGTCGCATTGATATGACCTAGTCTACAATGCCTCAAGAAGGATTCATTTATTTCTGAACTCTTTCTCTTGTGTGTGTTCTGTACGTTAAGAACTGTGGTTTGATTTAGAACGTCTATGATTTTAGATAACGTGCCTGAACCGATCAACTCTTGATATAGGAAATGTTCAAAACATTATCCATAGGAAATGTTCAAAACATTATCCAACAATACAAAATTATATCCTTTCTTTACTAATAAAGAGACTGATATGATGTTGTATATCAGGTTCGGTATCTAATAACATTCGTTCAGAATCAATGTATTCTAGTAATACAGGGTGATAGTGACCAACAGACTTGGCTGCAACACTTGCACTGTTTTCTATCTCATGAAACTTATCACCCGTTCTCAGTTCTCTACCTATCTGTAGCCCATGTAACAGATTACATATGCGGGATCCTGATCCGGTATCTCATACCCAGGACGTAAAGGATACTGAGAAACAGTTCTCTGTAATGAACACACCCGAAGATGATGCATCAACATGCACTCTCTTCGTTTGGGCGGCACGGGAATTTTGGTAATCCCCAATTTCCTGCTCTGTCTTATAACAATTATAAGTTGGAGCGGGACTAACATTCCCCAGCTCAGTATAATAAGCGGGTTTGGTCAATACATCCGTATTATTATCTTGATTAAGGCGTGATATGGTCGCTACCTAGAGAGAGAGAGAAGAAAACACTCAGCGTATGCTCTTGCAAGATTAGATTGGTTATCTAATATATCTAATCAGGATGTCTCCCACTGTTTTAGTCAAATCTTCCTTCAAACCCTAAAAGGAAAGACTAGCCGGGATTAATTACACGCTACAAGTTCGCTAATCTTTCAGCCAGGCCAGTGTCGGTACTTTGAGGGAGGTCCCCCGTGCTTTCGCACGAACCTAATTAAAGTAAACCTCGTTTTCCCAGGGGCGTAACCCCGTTGACACCTTTCTAGACACTTACTTGATCGGCTAATTGTAATGTGTAAAACTCTCCCAGGAGTAACTCTTACTCGCAGCGGGTATCGGGATCCAACTATCTCATAGAAGGTATGCAATCTTATTGCAAATTTCAACACTTGAAATTCCCAATAATATTTTACCGCTAGCGTCCCGTGACCTTGACACAGGCCAACAAACCACAGTGCGCTAGTCAAGTTAAACCCGTCATTTCTTGATTGAATTAAACCCACCCGCACGACCCTTGACGCAGGCCAACAAAGTCGCACGACTACCCTAATCCAATCTGCATCATATGCATAAACAGATAAATACTAGTTAGCTACCGCACACTACGCCTTGACGCAGGCCAACAAACGTAGCACGAATACTAAGTAGGACTTATCTGAAATGACGGAGGGCTACGACAGGTTTTTTATGAAAACCCTTTGTGTAATGAACTTGATATCGTTGTAGAATCGAGTGATTTTAAATGGAATGTTTTTGAGGCTTTTCTAGTTTCGCTAAAGAGGTCATTCCCGGTGAAGGGATCGTCGGCCCTTTCCTCATCGAATAAGGTGCAAGATATTTCACAAATACCACTATGCAAAGCAAGAACTATAGAAGCAATCAAAAGACAAACCGAGTTTGTAGCATCTGCTAGTTTCACTAAAGAGGTCACTCCCGGTGAAGGGATCTCGGCTCTTTCCTTATCGAATATGGTGCTGGATGTTCTACAAGGAA